>CM031613.1:31620067-31662567 GCA_018398815.1 Conus ventricosus
GTTCTGTCGCCGTCTGTAGTTCTGTCGCCGTCAGTAGTGGCTGGTTGATCGTGCGTTACTGCTGGAGAAGAAGTACCAACGTCGCGCGCGTGCTCGAACACACACACACACACACACACACACACACACACACACACACACACACACACACACACACACACACTGAATCGTAATCTCAGTCCTTTGCGTTCATCAAGTCTATCAACAACGATCGAGGACCGTACTTTTGGAATCCATCCAACGCAGTGATTCACGGATGGTAGAGTATCGATCCTTGCTTTCCCTACTCCGCTAGCTCTCTCTCTCTCTCTCTCTCTCTCTCTCTCTCTCTCTTATTGACAGCCGCCAGGTAAAAGCTTTCATCGAATTGTGCTTCAGTTTTGATCACTGTTCCGGTTCGTGGCTACTCGGCGTGATTAAGTTCTGGTTTTCCTAAGAGACTGACTGTCCGTGCCTCGCTCTCTTCCCCTCCATCGCCACCCCCACCTCTCTCTCTCTCTCTCTTGTCTGTCTGTATGTTATATCCCTCTAGGTGCTTGTGCTTTGCTCTTTCTATTGCCCCTTTTCCCCGCTCTTTCTATCGCCCCTTTTTGCTCTTTCTGTCGCTGATTTTTCCTCTTTCTATCTTCTTCTTCTGCTCGTTCTATTGGCCCCTCCCCCTTTTTTTTTTGCTGTGTCTGTCGCTCATCTTCCCCCCACCCCCACCCATTTTCTATCGCCTTCTTTTCCTCTTTCTATCACCCCTTTTTGCTCTTTCTGTCGCTAAATTTTCTCTTTTTCTGACGACTAAATACTGGGAATTTTAAACACAGTTAGTGATAGAAACCAGCAGCCTGTCCCTCTGCAGTGTTTGTTAATATGGGATTTTTAAATTGATTTTTTTTTTAAATTCTGATAGTTATAAACAAACTGACAAGGCTACTACACTCAACATAGCCTCGTTTCTTTCACCTTGAGGAAATCTATGAATGAATTACTGTATCATAAATTGTCGTATATACACTTCGTGTGTGCGTGCGTTTGTGTGTGTGTGTGTGTGTGTGTGTGTGTGTGTGTGTGTGTGTGTGTGTGTGTGTGTGTGTGTGTGTGTGTTTTCACGACAGGAGTGACTGTTTATCTTATTATGTTGACATTTTATGTTAAAATGCCTAGTGTGGTCGGATTGTCTGTTATCGAACTGAAAGTAAACTCTCTTTCTTTTTGTCTGTGTCTTGTCTGTCATTCCCCCCGCTACCCGTCTTGTCCTTGGCCAAACAAACAAACATACAAAGAATCGGATTTCAACTCGAAAAGAAGATTTTTTAGTTTTATCTGGTTCCTCACCTGGCTGGTCCTCGTGATTGTGTAGGAATCGACTGCTTCCCTCTGTCTGGAAACGGTCATTGCTTGCGGCGAAGCGGTGAGGAGACAGACGTTGGACATCAACCCTGACGTCCATTCAGTAACCACGTGACCACTACGTCGTCCTTTTCCGACCTTTTCCAAGCTTTGTCTTTTTCTTCTTCTTCTTTTTTCCAACTTTTTATCACCTTCGTTAACACTTTTCTCCTTTTCCTATATTTGTCTTTTCCAATTTCTTCTTTTCCCTGTGTGTGCTTTTTGTACCAATCCTGGCTATGGTTGCCGTGTCCGTCCGGGACTGCCGGCCATGTTTGTCTTGACGCATGTGCAGTACACAAGTTGATGGAGCAAGAACTACAGAAACTTCTGCTTCCAATTGATTGCCGGTGGGCATGGTGATGATTGCAATGGACAAATCTGCTCTGCAGTAAAAACCATTACTCACGTTTGTGGATGATCGACCTTACTCTACTTTAGTTTCCACGGTATCATCACCTGACGTCATGCTTTAAGAAAGTAAACCCAGAATGGAGAACCGCAGTGTGCGGTTATTGGTCTCCTGTTTAAGTTGCCATGTCCTACGTTGTGTATTGGAGTCGCTCACTTTCACGTGTCTTTATTATCCCGCTAAATGAAGCGGACTGGGAATACATTGATCAAGGGAACTGGTTGAGAATGCAACGCAAAAAAAGAGTAGGTCGGCGATACAGTGGCAGAAAGAGTTGGTTGAGAGTACTTCGCCATAAGGAGTGGATTAAGGATGCATCGTCAGAAGAAGTAGTTTGAGGATACAACGCTGAAAGGAATAGGTTGAGAATACCTCGCCAAAAGGAGCGGGTTAGTGATACACCTCTAGACAGAAGAGGTTAAGGATACACCGCCAAAGTGAGCTGGTTGATGAGAACTCCACCTTCAGGAATGGGTTGAGGACACTGTGAAGAGAAGTGGGTCATTGATGTCCCCCATCAGAAGGAATAGCTTGGGACTGCAACGGCAAAAGGAGTGAGTGGCTAATGTTACCACCAAAAAAGTAGGTTTGGGATACACCGCCAATGTGAGGGATGAATGATTCGTCACCAAAAGGAACACGTTTAGGATACACTGACATAGGGAGTGGGTTAATGATACACCTCCAAAAGGAATAGGCCGAGGACACATCGCCAGAGGGAGTTACTAATACACCATCAAATACGCCGGCAAGAGGAATAGGCTGAGAACACTCCACCAAAATGCGTTGGTTCATGATACATTGCCAGAAGAAATATGTTGAGGAGACATTACCAAAAGGAGTAGATAGGGCATACACTGCCATAAGGATTTGTTCGAGGATACACTGCTGAAAGTAGTGTTTTGAGGATGATACCTGATTCACCACCAAAGGAAATGGTGATATGATAAACCATCAAAAGGAAGAGGTTGAGGGTACACCTGCAGAAAGAGTAAGTTGAGGATCCCCAGTGTCAAAGGGAATAGATGAAGGATACACCGCCAAAAGGTGTAGGCTGAGGGCACCGTGCCAACAGCAGTGGATTGATGACATATCATCCCAAAATAGTGAATTGAAGATACGCCACGAGAAGAAGTGGACTGACGACACGTCACCAAAAGTAGAAGCTTGAAATGTACCGCAGAAAGGAGACGTTTGAGTGTACACTGCCTAAATTAATAGTATAAAGATACACTGTCAAAAGCAATAAGTTGTAATTCAGTAGGCAGAGCGACACATGCAGTTTGGGAAAAAACAAAATAGTCATCATCACGGAAGTCCCCGTTACCTCGGTCGATGACGACCTCTGTGCATCTTATCAGTTGTGAACTGGTGGATGACTGTACTTCAGTAAAGCAGGTCTGAAAACATGCGGACGAGCATAATAATGCCAACAAGAGAACCTGGCACCGCCGCAGCAATTGGGCAGTCTCTACAGACCAGGCTCAGCTTATTTGTATCTCTGGCGTGTTCCATTCGTATGTCATGCCCCGTCCGCGGAAGCTGTGACAATGGCTGCACGATAACGATTGGTGGGTGGTAGGCGATTAGTTTGTTGGCATGTTTTGCCACCTCTCCCTTTCTGCGCTCGCTCCACCAGCGGCCGCTGCTGCCTATACTAAGGCCACGCCAAAGTCGATAACAGGAGGGGGGGAAAATCAGTGGTTGGCATTCCCTCTCTTGTCTGGACACCAGAGAGTTAATCCAGTGAACGGTGTGTGTGTTGGGGGGGGGGGGGGGGCGTATTTCATCTTTCTCTACTGGTTACCAGAGAGTTAATCGCATGACATGGCTCCTCTCTCTCTCTCTCTCTCTCTCTCTCTCTCTCTAAAATGGGAAGGGTGAGAGAAAAGGGATGGGTGGGGTCATGTTTCACCTTTCTCTCTCGTCACGAGAGAGTGTATTCAAGTGCATATTCTCTGTGTCCAAAAGTCCTGTTTGACCATTCTCCTATGGTTCCCACATTCAATCTTGTCACATTCCCGTTGTTTAGAGCGGTGATCCACCTCTCTGCTCTGCTCACCAAACCGTTCATTCAAAACACATTCCCGTGGTTGGGGGGGGGGGGGGGGGGGGGGTATTTTATCCTTCTGTATTGGTCACCAAAGAATTAATCCAAAACACGTTCCCGTTGCTAAGTTGGTGGTCGTGGTGGTAACCCTTTTATTTCAGTCACCATTGAGTGAATCTAAGACATTCCCTTTGTTTAGGGCAAGGAGAGGTGAGGTGTGTGGGGGGAGGGGAGGGGTGGGGGGGGGGCGTTTCACCTTTATGCTCTGGTCACCCTAAAGCAAATCCTGAACAAAGTTGTTGTTTTTCTTCTCTGTCTGTGTCTGTGTGTATGCGTCTGTGTGTTTTGTTGAGGTGGGGGTGGGGGGAGGTTCTTTTTCTGTTCTGATCACCGCAGAGTGAATCCCAAACACATTCCCATTATTGAGGGGAGTCTTTCACCTTTCCTTTCTGGTCAGCAGAGACTTCATTCAGGTCACATTGCTTTAAATATGGCACGCAGGAAGGGAAGGTTGAAGAGGAGAGGGAAGGGGGGGGGGGGGGGCTGTTTCACCTTTCTTTTCTGGTCAATCGAGTATGCGGAAAGGGGGAAGGAGGGAGTCACGTTTCACCTTTCCTCCCTCCCACCCTCTCTCTCTCTCTCTCTCTCTCGCTCTCTCTCTCTGTCTCTCTTTCTCTCTCTCTCTCTGTCTCTCTCGTGTCAGCGCTTTGTGTCCGGATGATGTGGGTTTCTTGGGTTTCTTAGGAAATTAGGGGGCTGCTGCCTGTGCTGATTTTTCATTACGGACTAGGGTCTTGTGTTCCAGTACATCGATCCCCACCTCTCTGTCTCTCTGTCTCTGTTCTCTCTCTCTCTCTCTCTCTCTCTCTCTCTCTCTCTCTCTCCCCCCCTCTCTCTCTCTCTCTCTCTCTCTCTCTCTCTCTCTCTCTGTGCCTCTGTCTCTCTTTCTCTCTGTGTACCTGTCTTTCTTTCTTTAATTAAGCAGCACACTATTGCTCTTAGTTGCCAAACAAGAGCAACAACAACAACAACAGCAGCAACAACCACAATAAAATCACACTGCTACTACGACCGCTACTGATAATGATATAATTTAAGGCTATTTAAGCCAGCACGTGTGACTCGTTTGGTGATGTTATTGTATTCTATTTAGAAGGGACCATGGGCTAGCGCACACACACACACACACACACACACACACTGACTCACTCACTCACACTCACTCTGACACACACACACACACACACTGACTCACTCACTCACACTCACTCTGACACACACACACACACACACAGACACACACACACACACACACACACACACACACACACACACACACACACACACACACACTCACTCACTCACTCACTCACTCACTCACTCTCACACACACACACACACACACACACACACACACACACACACACACACACACACTGACTCACTCACTCACACACACACACACACACACACACACACACGCACACAAACACACACACACACACACACACACACACACACACACACACACAGAGAGAAAGCATACAGACACTCGCACGTGCGAAATTTTGTTCTCGACGGTCAACGTGAGTCGAAGATCACCTTTAATCGACAAAAGCATGTCTTGATGAGGCAAAAAACAAACTAGGCGAACCTCCCCGAACTGCAAAAATAACAGAAGGGGTTGTGCGTGTGTGTGTGTGTGTGTGTGTGTGTGTGTGTGTGTGTGTGTGTGTGTGTGTGTGTGTCGTGCGTGCGTGGTGTGTGTGTGTGCGCGCGCGCGCGTGTTCGTGCGCACGGGTGTATGTCTGTGTCTGCCGTGACTAATTAGGTGCGGAGTCAGTCGTGCCTGCGTGCAATACGCTCGATCAAAACGGAATCCCATGATGCACATCCCATCGAACGTATGTTAGGAAGGCGAGGGGGGACGCGAGAGGGGGGGGGGGGGGGGGGGAGATCAAACATGGGTTGTTGTTTTCTCTGTCCCTCATTATTTTTTTTTCATACCCCACCACGCCCAATTACCTAGCATTCACACTCTCCGCTCGCATCGTTAACCATTTGGGGGCCTCTCTCTCTCTCTCTCTCTCTCTCTCTTTTCTTTCCTTTCAGGGTTTTCCTCTGTCCGCCAAACTGCGCACGCTACCCAGTTCTGCAGGACTTTCTGTGTGATGATGCCGATGCGAGGTGCAGCCAGCTGCACTGATGTGGGATTATGGATTGATTGACTGTAGACTATGATAGAATGGCTGCAGACTATGATGGAATGGCTGTAGACTAAGATAGAAGGTTGGCCGAAAAGGGAACGTTCGAAAGTACTCCTCTTCGCTGGAACTCCGAGATTCCAAAAGTTGGTGATGTTTTTGTGTGTGACACCCCCCCCCCCCCCTCCACCCCCCCCCCTTTTTTTTTTAAAGATTTGTTTATTTACCACCATAAAGTGAGCTATTAATTAATTGATTTATTTGTTTATTTCTTTCTTTCTTTCTTTCTTTATCTCCCTACATGAAGTGAGCCACATTCCACCTCCGAGGACGATGCCTAAATCCGACATCAGTGTGCACGTAGTGTGTGCGTGCGTGCGTGCGTGTGTGTGTGTGTGTGTGTAAGAGAGATCCTTCCCAAGGGTAAGTGATTGCCTCTTCTTCTCCGAAGGGTCGGTTTGGATTTGACGTGCGTGTCTTAATGAACCATGGTATGCATGAATACACGGGACCTTGATTGAAAAGTTTTGAGGAGGAGATGGAAGAGATAGGAGTCTTTACGTTTGTAACTTGATCTTAAAGATCTTTTCGAACCTAGCATTGCCTAGTGGGAATTGACCCCAGGGCTCGTGGATCCAGAGTTCAAAGCGTTATGATTCAGTAGGCCAAGCAGGTTAACGTCGTGAAGTGCCATTAGCTGTGGGCACCAGGAGGGGATTGATAGTGAGGTATGACGCGTAATTCATCCTTACCGACAACCCGCGATGTGATCCAGCAGGATGATGCAGTTCCCAATTTGTTCTGATCCGACTGCATAGCCACCGACTTCATTACGTCTGGTATAATGCAGGAGGCAGGTGACGGGCTTTTCAGGCTGGAGGCCATGCAGAGAGAGAAAGGGAAGATGTCATAGCCACCGACTTCATTACGTCTGGTATAATGCAGGAGGCAGGTGACGGGCTTTTCAGGCTGGAGGCCATGCAGAGAGAGAAAGGGAAGATGTCATAGCCACCGACTTCATTACGTCTGGTATAATGCAGGAGGCAGGTGACGGGCTTTTCAGGCTGGAGGCCATGCAGAGAGAGAAAGGGAAGATGTCATAGCCACCGACTTCATTACGTCTGGTATAATGCAGGAGGCAGGTGACGGGCTTTTCAGGTGGGAGGCCATGCAGAGAAAGAAAGGGAAGATGTGTGTTCGTGTGTGTGGAAAGGGGCGGGGAGGTGCACCGACTCTTCTTCGTTTCCCAGATGGCCGTAAACATCCTTATCGAATCCCACGGCCTACTTGGATAGAACGCATTTAGAACAGCGCAGTCAGCGTTTGATGACTTCATTGTAAACACAGACAGCGCAGTGGCCTTCGTATCTCAGCATTCTTACGCCTATTTTGGACTGGCACCCCGATAAGACCAGACAGACGTCTGTTGAGGAACTGTCTGGGCCCTGGATCTAACTGCACTCAAAGATACCAAAATAATTGCTTCGCTGACGACCTTGTTCAAAGAACTCACTTGGGTTTGGTCATTTGCCCCGTGCACATAGCAAATAATACTCGGGGACGTGAATGCACGTTGAAGCTTCGCTTTTGTTTCCGTGCTCGGCAGACGGAAACTGATAAGCCCGATGAAAATGCTTTGATCTGCCCTTTTTGAGCGTGTGCAAGTACATGTACACTCTACTGACAATTTACATGGAGAAATACTGCTCATTTTCATTGTTTCTTTCAAACAAAAATGACATACATAAAATCAGGTGCTTATAACTTTTAAAAAAAAAACCATTCGGAACCAGTTCAATGTTGATTTAGTTCCTAATTCTAGTTTGTGCTGGCTGGATCATAAGAGCCCTAACATCTTTCTGATGAGTAGTGAAAAGAACACTCCAGTTCTCCATAGAAGTGGCCGCATACTGGCCAACCTGATCACTGTGAGGCAGCTCCGACACAAGCTGAGCCAATCAGGGCGCTGCTGAAATGGCTGGACACGGCTGGTTTGCAAGTTGAGTCAAACGTATGGACACAAGTGAGGAAGGCTCAGGCGTGGTTGATGCCCTCTGGCCCAGAGTGTTCGATGCCTCATCCGTCTCCTCCCACCGTCCGTCAGGCCGCTTGTCGTCAGATAGCGTGACCAGGGGATTGCCTGGGGGCTGGGGATTGTCTTCATTGTCAACGGTGCCGCCGATCCCATCCGATTAGTTAGTTCGTCACCAGTGTGTGCACGTTGGGGATGCACGTGACTCTCGTGACCGAGATGGCCTTGGGTAAGCTGTTGGGCGTGGAGGCTTTCAGGCAGACGGTCGGATCGGGCGATGGTTAAAGAAGCTTTGGAGTGGAGGGGAGGGGAGGGGGAGGGAAGGTGCAGTGGGGTGTGGGGGATAAGGTTGCGGGTGGGGATGGGATGGAAGTGGGGGTGGGTGGAAAGGGGGCTTGGGGGGCTACAGAACTCGGGCTGCTGTGCGGACAATCGAAGTGAAGGGGGATCACGTTTTATTGACATGCTCTCTCTCTCTCTCTCTCTCTCTCTCTCTCTCTCTCTCTCTTACACACACACACACACACACACACACGCACGAGCGCGCTCGTGGACAGAGAGAGAGGGAGGGAGGGAGTGAGAGACGCGTGTATGTGTCGTTTTGGTTTTTATTTCTAGATTTTCGCGCTTGGGCTGCCCTGTAAACCGCAGTGTCGCTGATCAGGTTAGGGGGGGGGGGGGGGGGGGGGGGGGGGGAACAAACAAATAAATAAGAAAAAACGAAAGCGCTAAACCAAAACAAACAAACCAAACTGCTAGGCTAGTTTGTCCCGTCTCGCTATCGTCTACTGGCTGCGTCACCAACCAATCATCTGTTACTTAGGACTAACTATATTTACCGAGAGTCTCCGAACATTTTGTTCGAAATCAATGTGCAGCAGTGTGTAGCATGTTTTTCCCGTCTGAAATACTTCAGTAAGAAGCAGGTTTCTAAGCTGTTCCGCGCGTGAACTCATTTCATTATGTGTTCTACTCTAGTGAAATAACGCTTCTTGCGTTTGGCATCATGACCCAGTGACAAGCACTGCTAGTCGACTCGTTGTTCTGCCTCGCTAGACAGTCCAATAGCAGAGGGAAACTGGACAGGCCTGCTTTCATTTGGTATCGATCCCTTCCAGAGCCACCTCGCCTGTAGGGCATCATATTGAAGATGGAAAGAAACCGACATTGAAAACTGACTAGGCTGATCTGGCTGAGGATTATTTTGGTGGCACAACGGTGCAGTGCGATCGTTGGAATGTGTCACAGTTGTTGCCCTCAGTATTTGATCTGGAAACAACTTTGAACTCTTCCTTGCTGCAAAGTGGATGGACCCGTTCGGGATGGGTATCTCACCTGGAAACAATGTTGTGTCACGTGGACCATACTATATTGTTTCTGGCAGCTAGGTTGTAATCGCCCAGAGCATAGGAAGTTAGAGCTGACGACCATAGTACCGGGCGAGCTTGCTGATGATTGATTATTCATGGTCTCCTTTGTTGAGCAGCGCTATCGAGGGTATTCGGTCAAGAAGATGATTGGGGGAAAGTGCCCCGTCTGTGGCTGTGTTTGGGGCACGTTTTTAACTCGCATATACCGGCTTACGCAGTTGCACAACGTGTGTAATAAATATGAGGGGATACGTGTGCAAGCATACATACATGCAAACGTACGAAAACACATGCAGTTACTCTCTCTCTCTCTCTCTCTCTCTCTTCTCTCTCTCTCTCTCTCTCTCTCTCCACTCACTGACTCTCTCTCTCTCTCTCTCTCTCTCTCTCTCTCTCCCCTCACACTCGCCGTGCTCGCATGTGTATGTGTTTCTGTTTGTCTTGTGTGATCCTTTCCTAGGCTTTTTCCCTACCCCCTTTTCACGTCGAAGCAGTCCCTAGAGTCCTCCCATGGTTTGGGTTTTTTCCCTTTCATATCAAATATGTGTAATCAATCAGACCCAACGTTGAAGGTTGAGCGTTGTCTTGCGGCCTGATGCCTTCGGCTGTCGGCCAGGGATGGAAGGCCGCCATGAGTGTATGCATGTACGTTATGGCAGCCTTGGAATTTGCTTTTTTCCGCCTCCTTCTTTCTTCATTTTTTCTTTCTTTCTTTCCTTTCGCAATATCTATGTGTGACTTTTTCTGTACCCCACCCTACTGGTGATGGATTATTTGGTTAAGGGGAGTGGGGGGGGGGGGGGGGGGGGCGGCCCGAGAGAGAGTGAGAGAGGGGTGAGAGCAAAATATGCAGGGTGGTTCAGAAAGAACGTAGCGAGTTTGCACCATTCAGTTTATGTATATTTTCGGGATCTCTGTGTGTGGTGGTCGTGATAGTGGTGTTGTGGAATACGCGCGGATCTCTCTCTCTCTCTCTCTCTCTCTCTCTCTCTCTCTCTCTCTCTCTCTCTCATATAAGAAATAAAAAATCAAGACTCTTTGAACATTACACAGTCAAGAGTCGAAACCTTAACAATATTTTGCAAACAAATGACGAAACATTGTTAAAGATGCTGGCAAAATATGTAACGGAAGCTGTTGACACGCGGAAGAAAATTATGAATGAATAAAAGTTCAAAACACTGAGGGGATATCAATTATATTTCATTTTTATTGTTTTAGAATACTTATTTCAACTTGAAGCTTGATGGTTCAAGTGAATGGTTTTCATAATATCAAGCCAGATAAATTATCTGTACAGAGAGTAATTATGTGTGAATGGGGAGAAGGTAGGATAAGGAAATGAATGCGTGCATGCAAGTTGATGGAAGAGAGGACGGATCAGTGTGCGTATGTGAAGGAATGGTTGTTCTGTGAGAATGATTTTGTACTAGAACATACACAAGAAAGTCAAATGAGTGATAGAAATTCAGATAATTTTTTTAAATTTTGCTAGCTGTGTAGACACCTAATTTGCAGTTTTTCTTTTGTTTTCTTTTCTTCCATGCAAGAAAAGAAATGACATTGTATCCTCATGACAAAAAGGCTATTAGCCAATGTCAATAAAAGATATGTGTCACTCTCTCTCTCTCTCTCTCTCTCTCTCTCTCTCTCTCTCTCTCTCTCTTCTCTCTCTTCTCTCTCTCTCTGTGCGTGCGCACACGCACATGTGTTCATGTGTGTGTGCGCGTGCGTGCACACGCGCGTGGGTGTTTGTGTGTGCGTGTGCGTGCGTGCGTGTGTGTGTGTGTGTTAGAGGGAGAGAGATAAGATGATCTGATTTTTTCTCAGTTCCACCATGTTTGTTTTGCTCAAAGATGTAAGGGAAGGAGACAGAATAACTAAAGATGATCTGATTTCTTCTCAGTTCCACCATGTTTGTTTTGCTCAAAGATGTAAGGGAAGGAGACAGAATAACTAAAGATGATCTGATTTTTTCTCAATTCCACCATGTTTGTTTTGCTCAAAGATGTAAGGGAAGGAGACAGAATAAACTAGCACCTTGCCTCGCTTTTCCCTATTTGCCGTTGATGGAGACCGTTCGTTTGCGCATCTTACTAATCACATCCGGGCAGCTCTGTTGCCATGTGCCCCGAACAAAATCATTCAGTTGGACCAGCCGCCGTGGCGAAGTGGTTAGCGTCGCGGACTCCCGGCTGGGAGGTCGTGGGTTCGAATCCCATCAGAGTCATGTGGGTTTTTTCCTGCCCCGACCGGCTCCTACCCAGAGTTGAGTTTGCTGCGGACTCAGTTGGGAAGACTGGGACCACACAGTCGAGTTTCATCCACTTAATGGATGCGTTTCTGAGAGTGTTGCTCAAATTTCATGACCAACACTGCAGGTGCCTGTATCTCTCGGGCCTGGTTGACGCCAGGATATATTATGAAAGGAAGCGTAGAGTACAGCCCTGTCATGTAGTCTCAGACCGAAATGGAAATCCGTAGCATCATCTTAATCATCCTCATTCCCATTGATCAGCGTTAAAAAAAAAAAAATGTCTCAAATTCTGTGGCCCTTCATGCCCTGCTCTCATGGTGACCTCAGTTTCGATGTCCTCTTCGCGTCTGTGGCCTTGGTTTGGTTCCGTCGGGGTCACCGGTATCGGCGAGTCCATGGGGGCTGTCGTTGGACGGACGTGGTGGCGCCCTCCGGGGGGAGAGCTCACTCACGCCGGCTCTGCGACTAAGCAATTATTGTCGTCAGTAGGGGGCTTAGTAGGTGGTGTCCTGCGTATGTTAGATCAGAACAGGCGCCACTGAACACCACCGAAGTGACTCGGCAGCAGTGCAGTGTCTCCTCCGGTGGGTTGCCTCATGACGACTTGACATTGACTGCTCCCTGTGGATTGCTGGTGTCGGGGCTGCGGCGGGGCCAGCCGGGCTGTGGCTGTGGACGGGTGTCGGAATGAGCGGCGTGGGTGCATTGCCTCTGAGGTAGCGCAGAGGTTGGGACAGCAAAAAAAAAAAATTAAAAAAAAAAATCATTCAGTTGCCTGGGCTGCCCAGTAAGGTAAACCACATGTGCCATATTGGATTGTTGTTGTGGGCTCCTCCAACATGGCGGACCCACTGCCAGCACGTGGTCTTCGCCCACACGCCAATCAGCACCTGTGTTTACTTCAAATTTGACAGGTTGATTCCGTCAGTGTGGTGAAGAGACAGCCAAACGGTAAACAGGAAGCAGAGAAAGAGCCCAACAGATCAACAGGAAGTTGTCAATGCCTTCAATACGCGCAGTAAATCTCAGACTGGCAAAAAGACGAAGACTGGTATCCCTCTCTTCCTCTGAATCCTAGGTGTTTTACTGTTTGAAGCTTCCAGTTGAGTGAATAGGGCGAGGAAGGCCGTTCGTGATACGTGCTAATCAGCAGATGGATCTGGACTTATCATATAGCTTGATATTTGTCGATAAAGGAGACTTCGGGGAAAAATAGAGACGAGGGTCAACAAAACCAACCTTCTTTCTGCTGTACAATCTCTGATACAAAATTAAAGAGAAACAAATGGCGTCTTTAAGAGCCAAAGTTCACAAAGGAATTCTGTTCTCGGTAAGCATTGCCTTTATTTTATGGTCTTGAGCACCGTGAATAGTTACGTCGTTTGATAAGTGGATGAAGTGATTGGAAATCTCTCTGCCAGTGTTAAACTTCACGAGTTGGGAAGGGACTTGGCATTCTTGACACTTTCTTGGCATTCACGTTCCTCTCGCTCTACCTCTCCTCTCTTCATCTCTTTGCGCATGCACAGGCGCGGAATATCGATAGTAACAAAACCGCATCCGTGTCTGTCTGAATGTTTATTTCTGAATGTCTGTCAGAATGTGCATATGAGAGAGACGATTCGCCTTCTTTGTTTTTTCCAAGAGAGAACACACCGTTGCTTCCAGCTCTGACAAAAGAATATTCAGCTAAACAAACTGAAATAACACTCAGAGCCAGGGAGAAAAAGACAACACACGTATCAACTTCTGAAATTCACCAAAGCAAAAAAAAGTATTATTTCGCAGTTATGCATACACATACCATACACACATCTGTCACCCAGTTATCCCTGATTAATAACATTCGGGGACATGTCAATTTTTCCTTTTTTGTGTATTTGTGATTTTTTTTTTTTTTTTTTTTTTGCAGAGGATCTCATAATTCAATGAATAAATTATCTCAGTATTACCACAGAGAGAGAGAGAGAGAGAGAGAGAGAGAGAGAGAGAGAGAGAGAGAGAGAAAGCACAACCATTTCACATAACTGATATACATCAGCTGACCTCCGTTTAGGCTCAGTGGCAGCATACTGACCTTTTCAAATGCCACTTATGCACGGATAAATTGTCAAAGTCAAGAAAACGAAGTTGCTTTTATAAGGCATTTCTTGTCATTTTCCTGTTTTTCATTTCCTACTTCTCATTCTTCCAACCCTTGCCCCCATTTGTAAATGGCAAATAACAGGAAACAGAGAATTTAGAGCGTAGAATTTGTTTTTATTACACCAGCATGCAGAACGTTTCTCTCTCTCTCTTCTCTCTCTCTCTCTCTCTCTCTCTCTCTCTCTCTCTCTCTCTCTCTCTCTCTGTATGAATGTGCACGCGCGCGAGCGGACGTAGGAAGAGGCGAAAAGGGTATGTGGGGGAGGAGAGGAGGGATCGCAGTTTACATCCACCCTCCTCCTTCCCCCCCCCCCCCCCCTTCTGCGCGCGCGTGCGTGTGTGTGTGTGTGTGTGTGTGTGTGTGTGTGTGTGTGTGTGTGTGTGTGTGTTTCCCCCCCTGGTGTTTGCCTCCCACACTTTGTAAACCCCCGTCCCCAACCTCTCTGTCTGTCAGCCTCTCTCTCTTCTCTCTCTCTCTCTCTCTCTCTCTCTCTCTCTCTCTCTCTCTCTCTCTCTCTTGCTCCTCGTCTTTTTGCCCTCTCTCTTCTCTCTCTCTCTCTCTCCTTCTCTCTCTCTCTCTCTCGCTTGCTCGCTCTCTTTTTGCCCTCTCTCTCTCTCTCTCTCTCTCTCTCTCTCTCTCTCTCTCTCTCTCGCTTGCTCGCTCTCTTTTTACCCCCCCCCCCCCCCGCGCCCCCATCCCTTCTCCCTTTCTTTTGCTTTCCTTCCATTAAGTTCGTTCCCATTCCCCACTTGTGTATTCCTCTGAAATTGTGGTTGTACTGTGTGTCGGGTGCGCGCGCGCGCGCGCGTGCGTGTGCGTGTGCGTGTGCGTGTGTGTGTGTGTGTTTAGTTGCGGGAGCATAGGGTAGCAGGAAAGAGAAACGGAGGGGATGGGTTGGGGCGGAAAGTGGTGGGAAGTTGTGTTTCGAGTGAGTCTGATGGGGTGGGTGATGGCGGCATTTGTCGGGGTGTCGTGTGTGTCTCATTGATTGGTGACTTTGGAGCCGCGCTCCGCCGCTGCCGACTTAACGTGGATTTTGCTGGCCGATGCTCTGCAAAGAAAAATGCGAAGTTGCTTTTATCTGGAATGGCGTGCTGGTCTGTTGTGGTTGACCGTCTCATCTGTTTGTTTGTTGGACCGATTGGTCTCCCACTCCCTCCCTCCCTCTCTCTGACCTGTCGGCCTGTCCGCACGCTCTTGGCGTAGTTTGTACGCCATTTTTACACAAAATTCGACAAGACACCTCTCATTTGAAAAAAAAAAATAGCGCCAAGGAAAAATGCGTGCACTGTTTCGTTTTGTGCACTACGTCAGACACTGCTTGATCATAATATTACAAAATAAACAAAACATTACTAAAATGTAACTAAACTGATGAAGTAGTAGATTAGAGTATTTCATGAAGCTGCAGCATGAAAATGAAATACACCTTTTTTTCCCAAAATACACATGTTTTTATACGCTTGGGTTTTTTTTTTGTTGTTGTTGCGTTTTTTTTCCCCAAAATGCTTATGTTGTTGTTTTTTTCTAAATACCCCCTCCCGGATTACACCTGTTTATGTGATAGGGTACACAATAGACAATATTTTGGTTGGCACGTCTGCAGTCTCTGTCTGTCTGTCTGTCTGTCTGTCTAATATCAGCATTTGAATATCCGCATGTAGCATGAGTGTTTACGTGCACGTGCGTTGATGTGTGTATGTGTGCGAGCGCTTGAGCCTTCGTGTCAAAGATTGTGCATTCATCATTTTGTAGCTGTGTCGTTGTTGTAGTGTGCATGTGTATGTGTGTGATCAAATCCCAAACTTTTAATGCGGGTTTCACGAAAATACATTTACATTATGTTTCATCTAATATGGTTCTCTCTCTCTCTCTCTCTCTCTCTCTCTCTCTCTCTCTCTCTCTCTCTCTCTCTCTCTCTCTCTCTCTCTGTTTCATAAAATCTGTGTTAGATGTGCTTGGTGGTAATACGTCATAGCTTGTCTTAAAACAGTCGTTGAGTTTCAGCACTTGACCTGCTTTGGATTTTCAGTCCCGCAATGTTATCCATAGTTCCTTTCTGAACTGGCTTGCTGCCTTGATGTGGCCACCGTTGTCGGCTTGCCTATATCCAAAATGTCTCCAATCGATTTCCATTTGAGTTAGTATAAGTGTGTGTGTGTGTGTGTGGTCGCGCTCAGCGTGTTCGCATGCATGTGTCTGTTGGAGTGTGTGCGCGCGCCACCACACGTACACACGCGAGTGCGCGCGCGCGCACACACACACACACACACACACACACACACACACACACACAACACATACACACACACACACACACACACACACACACACACACACACACAATTTTAGAAATCTGTAATTGAATTGGTGCTTTTTCGACGGTGTTCGTGCGTACGTACGTGTGTGTGTGTGTGTGTGTGTGTGTGTGTGTGTGTGTGTGTGTGTGTGTGTTGTTTTCGCGCGCGCGCATGTGTGGGTGCAAGCATTTTGTGTGTCTCTGCACACGTGTGTGTGTGTGTGTGTGGGTGCGCGTGCGCGCGCGCGTGCGCATGTTTGGGTGCACGCATTTTGTGTGTCTCTGCACACGTGTGTGTGTGTGTGTGTGTGTGTGTGTGCGCGCGCGCGCACGAGCATTTGTATGTGTGTGTTTGTGTGTGTGCGTGCGTGTGTGTGTGTGTGTGTGTGTGTGTGTGTGTGTGTGTGTGTGTGTGTGTGTGTGTGTGTGTGTTGCGTGCGTGCGTGCACATGCTTGTGGCCTGCTTGTCAGCACCGATTTGGACGACTCCAAGATGAACCCGCAGGTGTCCACGAGGACGGACGACGGCACAAAAGTTCGGGATGACCATGCAGAAAGGTACCCAGCCATCAGTTAGTGGAGCAGCCAGGAGCAGATTGTGTGCATGAGTGTAGCAAACTGAGGAGGATTCAACTACTCATTTTCCCTCCCATCTCAATGAATACGGGTGGAACAGTGCGTGTGGAGGAAGGTGTGAGGTAGAGAAACTGGGAGGAGAGGGGGTGGGGTGGGGGTGGAGGTGAGGGTAAGTTGGAGATTTAGGGACATTGGTTGCATAGGGAGATGGGTTGCCTGAAAGTTCGGGTTGGGTGAGGTAGGTAGAGATTGGATGTGGAAGCAGAGGGGGGCAAGGGGGGGGGGGGGGGGGGGGGGCTACTTACTTGACCGACAGTAATCGGGAAAGAGTGAAAAGGCCTATTTACAAACTCTCTCTCTCTCTCTCTCTCTCTCTCTCTCTCTCTCTCTCTGTATGTTGTATGGCGTGTATGTATGCGTGTGTGTGCGTGTGAGCGCGCGCGCGCAAGTACGTGTATGTATGTCTATGTGTGTGTGTGTGTGTTGTGTGTGTGTGTGTGTGTGTGTATAATGTGTGTGTGTGGTGTGTGTGTGTGTGTGTGTGTGTGTGTGTGTGTGTAAACATGCTTTGAGGCCATGTGTGACGATAAGGAACAAAACATGGCTTTGGGAAATTTGGCGTGAAGCCCACCACTTGCTAATGATGTATTTCTTCCCGGCCGGACTTGCTTCTTGCAGCCCAGTGACGGAAGGTAGACGCGGAGAGCCAGGCGCTCTTCGTCAAGTCTTCAGTCTGCTGACGTCATTTGTCTGCTAGTCTTTGAGTGGAACTTTCTCTGGTCCGTAATACATTGTGACAGAAGACAGGCTCTGATTCGAGGGTCCGGCGTCGTGTAAGAGCCTGGTTTTGTTTGTTTTGTTGTTGTTGTTGTTGTTTTTCGTATGCGAATCGTTCTTTTTATGTGCATACTGAAAGACTGCTCTGCTGAGGACCGGGCATCGCGTTGGCACCAAAGTGATATCTTCTTTGAATCGTTCTTCCTGGGTGTGCAAGCAGACAGACTCAGGGTTAGAGGGTCTGGCGTCGTGTTGGCACCAGTTCTCTTCAGTAAGTCGTTCTTGCTACTGCGTGCTGAAAGGAGACATACATAACAGCAACTGAAAGCCAAGTGCCTTTGGCCGTGTTGCTACCATTTCCTTCCCTAGAAGTCTCGCTGTAGTGGAAATGTGTGCGCTGCAAACCCAAAAAAAAAAAAAAAATAAATAATAAATAAACAAAAAACAAACAAAAAAGGTCAGTAAGAGTCGTCATGCCCCCCCCCCCCTCTCTCTCTCTTCTCTCTCTCTCTCTCTCTCTCTCCTTCTCTCTCTCTCATTTTTGTTTTTGCTTTTTGTTTTACCGCTTTTTTTGTTTTTTTGTTTTTTTTACTGTTAGATTTGTTGATGTATCTGCCGTGTTTTCTTTCAACCTAGGGAAGCTGCTGTCTTTGTAATCAACGTCAACTGCTTGTCTGTCTGTTTCGTAGTTGCTCCCCCCCCCCCCCCCCCCCCCCCAATTCCCCCTCCTCCACCTCCTTCTCCTCCTTCTTCTTCCCCCCTCTATTCCTCCTTGTTGTTCAGACCTACTCACCTGTTGGAACAAGCGCCAGCTCTCGCTCGTCACGCGGCCTAATGATCGCCCGTTGACTCTTGGACGCCCCCCCCCCCCCCCCCCCCCCCCCCGCCCCGTCCTTCCCACGTTTTACCTCACACCACACTGCAGCAGCATGCCATGTCGTGTTCGTGGGAGGTTGGCTTTGGGGAGCCTGTGTGTGTGTGTGTGTGTGTGTGTGTGTGTGTGTGTGTGAGAGAGAGAGAGAGAGAGAGAGGGAGAATGTTTAATACCCGAAATAATATAAGAGGCCGACTTCTCTCCCTCGCCCCGCCTGCTGTTTGACATCATGCGCCGTTCGCCCTTCCTTGGAAAGAGGGAGGAATAGAACGGAGCGAAATAATATCCACCATGGTTGTCCTGTATATGATGATCTCTAAAGATTGGATCGTTCGATCTGGAAAGAGCTCAGCTGTCACGCCAGCTCATCATGACCGCTCTTCCATTGGTCTCTCCCCTCCTCCTCCCTCTCCTTGTGACCGACCTACTCCCAGCCTCCCAACAGTATTAGGGGGGGGGGGGGGGGGGCGATTTTGGTTTTCAGCAATCATGAGGTGGCTGTTTTGCACGTGGCTGGACGTGTGCAGCTGTGTTTGTCACGTGCTTCGGCCTCGAGTTCTCCTCGCCGTTTGCCTTAGTGAGTTCTGGGCGTGTTTTACGTCACCAAAGCGTTACCTCCCGTCTCTTCGCCTCCTGCCGTCGATCTATCTCAGACACATAATTCGCCCTGTGTCAACAGTGACGAGAAGAGGGATCCAGTTCGGTGGATCGTGCACACACACACGCACACGCGCGCGCGCGCGCGCGTGTGTGTCACTGTGAAGTGACGGAGATGAAAATCGAAAAAGAACTAACCTTGCGTCTAACTGAGCTTCTTTCCTGTTGAATTCCACTTTATCTTCAATGCAAACAAGAATAGCAATGTCTGTAAGGTCCAAGAGGATTATCTCAATACGAACAAGAATAGCATTGTCTGAAGGTCCAAGAGGATTATCTTCAATACAAACAAGAATAGCAATGTCTGTAAGGTCCAAGAGGATTATCTTCAATACAAACAAGAATAGTAGTGTTGTAAGGTCCAAGAGGATTATCTTCAATACAAACAAGAATAGTAGTGTTTGTAAGGTCCAAGAGGATTATCTTCAATACAGACAAGAATAGCAATGTTTGTAAGGTCCAAAGGATTATCTTCAATACAACAAGAATAGCATGTTTGAAGGTCCAAGAGGATTATCTTCAATACAAACAAGAATAGCAATGTTTGTAAGGTCCAAAAGGATTATCTTCAATACAAACAAGAATAGCAGTGTTTGTAAGGTCCAAGAGGATTATCTTCAATACAAACAAGAATAGCAATGTTTGTAAGGCCCAAGAGGATATCTTCAATACAAACAAAAATAGCAATGTTTGTAAGGCCCAAGAGGATTTATCTTCAATACAAAAAGAATAGCAATGTTTGTAAGGCCCAAGAGGATTATTTCAATACAAACAAGAATAGCAGTGTTTGTAAGGTCCAAGAGGATTATCTTCAATACAAACAGAATAGCAATGTTTGTAAGGCCCAAGAGGATTATCTTCAATACAAACAAGAATGCAATGTTTGTAAGGTCCAAAAGGATTATCTTCAATACAAACAAGAATAGCAGTGTTTGTAAGGTCCAAGAGGATTATCTTCAATACAAACAAGAATAGCAATGTTTGTAAGGCCAAGAGGATTATCTTCAATACAAACAAGAATAGCAATGTTTGTAAGGCCCAAGAGGATTATCTTCAATACAAACAAGAATAGCAATGTTTGTAAGGCCAAGAGGATTATCTTCAATACAAACAAGAATACCAATGTTTGTAAGGCCCAAGAGGTTTTATCTTCAATACAAACAAGAATAGCAATGTTTGTAAGGCCCAAGAGGATTATCTTCAATACAAACAAAAATTTAGCAATGTTTGTAAGGCCCAAGAGGATTATCTTCAATACAAACAAGAATAGCAATGTTTGTAAGGCCAAGAGGATTATCTTCAATACAAACAAGAATAGCAATGTTTGTAAGGTCCAAAAGGATTATCTTCAATACAAACAAGAATAGCAATTTTTGTAAGGCCCAAGAGGATTATCTTCAATACAAACAAGAATAGCAATGTTTGTAAGGCCCAAGAGGATTATCTTCAATACAAACAAGAATAGCAATGTTTGTAAGGCCCAAGAGGATTATCTTCAATACAAACAAGAATAGCAATGTTTGTAAGGCCCAAGAGGATTATCTTCAATACAAACAAGAATAGCAATGTTTGTAAGGCCCAAGAGGATTATCTTCAATACAAACAGGAATAGCAATGTTTGTAAGGCCCAAGAGGATTATCTTCAATACAAACAAGAATAGCAATGTTTGTAAGGCCCAAGAGGATTATCTTCAATACAAACAAGAATAGCAGTGTTTGTAAGGCCAAGAGGATTATCTTCAATGCAAACAATAATAGCAATGTTTGTAAGGCCCAAGAGGATTATCTTCAATACAAACAAGAATAGCAATGTTTGTAAGGCCAAGAGGATTATCTTCAATACAAACAAGAATAGTAGTGTTTGTAAGGCCCAAGAGGATTATCTTCAATACAAACAAGAATAGCAATGTTTGTAAGGCCCAAGAGGATTATCTTCAATACAAACAAGAATAGCAATGTTTGTAAGGCCCAAGAGGATTATCTTCAATACAAACAAGAATAGCAATGTTTGTAAGGCCCAAGAGGATTATCTTCAATACAAACAAGAATAGCAATGTTTGTAAGGCCCAAGAGGATTATCTTCAATACAACAAGAATAGCAATGTTTGTAAGGCCCAAGAGGATTATCTTCAATACAAACAAGAATAGCAATGTTTGTAAGGCCCAAGAGGATTATCTTCAATACAAACAAGAATAGCAATGTTTGTAAGGCCCAAGAGGATTATCTTCAATACAAACAAGAATAGCAATGTTTGTAAGGCCCAAGAGGATTATCTTCAATACAAACAAGAATAGCAATGTCTGTAAGGCCCAAGAGGATTATCTTAAATACAAACAAGAATAGCAATGTTTGTAAGGCCCAAGAGGATTATCTTCAATACAAACAAGAATAGCAATGTTTGTAAGGCCCAAGAGGATTATCTTCAATACAAACAAGATAGCAATGTTTGTAAGGCCCAAGAGGATTATCTTCATACAAACAAGAATAGCAATGTTTGTAAGGCCCAAGAGGATTATCTTCAATACAAACAGGAATAGCAATGTTTGTAAGGCCCAAGAGGATTATCTTCAATACAAACAGGAATAGCAATGTTTGTAAGGCTCAAGAGGATTATCTTCAATACAAACAAGAATAGCAATGTTTGTAAGGCCCAAGAGGATTATCTTCAATACAAACAAGAATAGCAGTGTTTGTAAGGCCCAAGAGGATTATCTTCAATACAAACAAGAATAGCAATGTTTGTAAGGCCAAGAGGATTATCTTCAATACAAACAGGAATAGCAATGTTTGTAAGGCCCAAGAGGATTATCTTCAATACAAACAAGAATAGCAATGTTTGTAAGGCCCAAGAGGATTATCTTCAATACAAACAAGAATAGCAATGTTTGTAAGGCCCAAGAGGATTATCTTCAATACAAACAAGAATAGCAGTGTTTGTAAGGCCAAGAGGATTATCTTCAATACAAACAAAAATTTAGCAATGTTTGAAAGGGCCCCAAGAGGATTATCTTCAATACAAACAAGAATAGCAGTGTTTGTAAGGCCCAAGAGGATTATCTTCAATACAAACAAGAATAGCAATGTTTGTAAGGCCCAAGAGGATTATCTTCAATACAAACAAGAATAGCAGTGTTTGTAAGGCCAAGAGGATTATCTTCAATACAAACAAGAATAGCAGTGTTTGTAAGGCCCAAGAGGATTATCTTCAATACAAACAAGAATAGCAATGTTTGTAAGGCCCAAAAGGATTATCTTCAATACAAACAAGAATAGCAGTGTTTGTAAGGCCCAAGAGGATATATGCCTTTTCGAAGTATGCACCGCCACCGTTGTTTGTTGTGTGTCTCTCCCCACTTCCACCTGCACCCCTCCTGCCGTTTTTACATGAACTAGTAACTTTTTGTAACTGGCGTTAAGTGATTGAATTCTCAACGGTCAGCTACGGTTGTCGCTAAGCGGCTGGGTAACGCCTGTCTTCCCCTGTAGGCAGTCAGCGAGCATGATTCTATGGACCAAAGTTAACAAGCACAGGGAATGTCCATGTCTTTATGACAGACAAATAGACACCTGGTAACTGGGATCCAGCAGCAAGTCTCTTCATAGCTCTTCATAGAGCAAAATTGCAGTCGCTTGCAGGTCATGCTGACTTTTTATTGTGCCTCTATACCGTTAAACCCAAGCCTGTGTGATAAAGTGGTATGTCGTATCACTTTTGTGCCCATTGACGTTTGCATTGCCCGTGGAGATGGGCATAATTATGAAACATTTTTTGCATGTGCGTCTAAAACAAATGGGTAGAGGAGGTCAGGTGGAAAAAAAAAACACCTCCTGTATCAGGTCAGTGTGAAAATTACTTCGATAGAGACTTTTTAATGGAGTAGACTGATGGGATGGAAATAAATGAAAACGGAAAGGGGGGGGGGGGGGGGCGGGAGAGGGGTGGAGGGAGCTTTGTGATATAAATATCTAAACCTGTCACTACCAGCACACGGAAACTGCAGGCTGGTAAACGGTGACCAGTTTCCCGGTTCCTGCCAGTTCAGCTGATGGAAGCTACACTATGGCTGTGGTGCCATGATGGTCTTGGTCTCTGTGAGGCTGACACTGTTTTGACCCTGCTCATCCGCTGCGCTCATCTGAACTGGATTGTCTACCTCTACATTGCCTGTGGTACTGCCGTGGAAGGGGATCTGCCGCAGCTGTCATCATTGAGCGCCTGATGTTGGCAATGCCTCTCCCAGGCAGGTAGTGTGAGTGGCTCGCTGCGAGGGAGTCCGCCAAGGATGGGAAGATAGAGCCATGATGGCACAAGCAGTCCAGAAATGAAGAATAAAAACCTGCTGACTATCATACACCCCAGGTGCACGTTGGCGGTCGAAATGTAGTAGTGGACTGAAAACAAGACGATGCATAGCGTTTTCCCCCATCGATATCCAGCAGCTAGTGACGTGGTATTGGGAGCGGCTTCAGCCTGGCCACTGAAGTTCAAAATTGCATTCTTCTGAAGACAAGAAGCTTGACGTCTGCTCATAAAATTAGTATTTAAATAAAGAAGAAAAAAAACGTGGAAAACGAACGAACATACAAACAAACAGAATTTATACCTGAATATCAGGTGGGGAGAAAAAAAATTTCCCAAGGAGGTGTAAGCTAGTGGGAGTTGAAGAGGGGCTCCTCTAAATCCAGGTGTACCCAGCAGTCTGCTTCTTTTATGATCCGGCGTTTGAACTTGGATCTTCACGCTGCTGCCTGCCCCCCCCCCCCTCCCCCTCCCGTCCCCCTCCCACTCCATCCTTTCTGCCCTAAGAATTGGGTATGGTTTGATTCCTTCTTTAAATTCATGTCTTTGTGTGTTCGCTTTTGTTTTTATTGTGTTTTTGTTTTTCTTCCTCTTCTACTTCCTTCTCCCCCCCCCCTCTTCCTCCTCCTCTTTATTCCTCTCCCTCTTCTTCGTCTTTCTCTTCTTCATCACCTTCTTGTTTCTCCTTCTCTTCCTCCGTCTCCTCTTCCTCCTCCTCCTCGTCCTTCTTCTTCCACTTCTTCTTCTTCTTCCACTGGAAGCACGTCAGTCTCACGCTATTTTTTTTTCTAGACCGATCGATCAAGTTTCAGGTCTGGCGCACTCACTGTTTGCTGCGATGCCTAGTATGTCTTGATTCGGAATGGATCCATTATGGCGAGCGGCAATTTTATGGTAGGGGAAAAAAAAACCAAAGAGGAAAAACAACAAGAAGCGACATCGTGCGACGAAGCCGGTCGGTCGGTCGGTCGGCCTGACCTTGCTTGCTGCCAACACGGCTTGAAGATTACAGGCAGTGTTGTGTGTGTGAGTGGCACAGAGATGTTAGCTCAGGAACAGAGGTGGCCTTCGGTAAGAAGGTGGAAGCTTGCCGAGTGTGAAATCTTCCAGCCTTGAAAATTAGGATCTTCCGTTCCAAAGCATTTTCCTCTTGTTTCCTGTCCGGTCAGTGTCACGCGCATGTGTGTGTGCGCGTGCGCGCGCGCGCGCGCGTG
Organism: Conus ventricosus; assembly: GCA_018398815.1. Classification (NCBI taxonomy): domain Eukaryota; kingdom Metazoa; phylum Mollusca; class Gastropoda; order Neogastropoda; family Conidae; genus Conus; species Conus ventricosus. The sequence continues at coordinate 31,644,614 of CM031613.1, forward strand.
TGTGTGTGTGTGTGTGTGTGTGTGTGTGTGTGTGTGTGCGTGCGTGTGTGTGTGCGTGTGCGTGTGTGCGCGCGCACGCGTGCGTGCGTTGTGTGTGTGTGTGTTTGTGTGTTGTCCCCGCCTGTGTGAGTCTGAGTGTTTGTCCCCGCGCGCGAGGTGTTTGCAGCATTGTGTGTGCGTGCATGCGTGTGTGCGTGCGTGCGTGCGTGTGTGTGTGTGTGTGCGAGAGAGAGAGACACACAGACAGACACACAGACAGACAGATTGTGATGTGTAGGAGAGGGAAGGTGGGGGGAGGATATACGTGTTAAAGAGGGCGAGGAATTGAGAGAGAGAGAGAGAGAGAGAGAGAGAGGTGGTAGAAGGGTGAAGGGAGGGGGGGGGGGGGGGTTTATGCTGTAATATAAAGGGAAAGTGGCAGAGAGAGAGTGAAACAGAGAGTTCGCATCGTATATGCATGTGCATGTGATCTAATTGAAAAGCAGTTGTTGTTCGGACTGCCTTTGGCGTTGAAACGTTTTGAATTCTTCTTTTGGTTTTGTTACACTGAGAAGCTGCGCAACTTGTTTGTCTTTGGTGAGGGACATGTTCGGAAAGAACGCAGTTTGTGGAAGTTAATTCCAAGTTGGTGTTCGTCAATTCGTGTTTCAGATTTCGTTTGTTTTGTTTTTGAAGGATTTTTTTTTTTTTTTACCCGGCTTTTGACTGCAGTTTGCATGAGATGAAAAAAAGCAATCGTTTTCTTTGGGTTGTGCTCGTTTTCTGATTATTTTGTGGAATTCATTATCCGTTGAAAAGAACATTTGAAAAAAAAATCCAGAAGATCACATATGATAATAACGATAGCATTAATCATAATTTTAGGTGGTTTTCGTTGTTACATTGAACCGAGTTCAAAACCTAGCCAGGTAACCCAACACACATGCCCACAAGAAGTGCTCGCATTCACGCATCGCGGTCTGATACGTAGACCGACTTTCCAGTCAAATTTGAAAAATTCCTCCTTACAGTTGCCGGCTCAGCTGCAGAAATGTCAGGATTTGAAGAGCTTGCTAGTGTGTGTCAGATGTTGGCGTTGTCTTTTGTGAACAATTCTTCTTGGGTCGCCGCGTCCAGTTCTTTTAATGCCTCTTTCTCCTCCTTTTCTCCCTCTCCATCCGCCTCGTCCAAGTCCTCCTCTATTCTGAGCGACCCAATCTTGCTCTCCTCTTTCATCCCATATCTTCTGACTCTTCCTCTTCTTTCTCCTGTCTCTTAAGACTCGTGAAACGGAAAAGTCTTCTCTCTCTCTCTCTCTCTCTCTCTCTCTCTCTCTCTCCTTCTCCTCACCACCCTGCTCCCCTCCCACCCTCAATGTGACTCGTGCTCCCTTTCTATGAATAGATTCCATGGCCGTGGTTATTTTGGATAGGTGATTGAATGAACAAGGATTGTTTTGTCTCTTGCCTTTCTATTTATTGTGTAATTTGAAAAGTAAGCAACACAGGCCATCGCTCAGTCAGACGCTGCTTATGTAGTTGTTTAGTTAGCTATTGATCGGAATTGTTTCAGTAAAGCAAGATATATCAAAAACTCGATGTAATACTGTGGATTAAGAATTGGTCTGATTGTAGTTGTTATAGATCTAATACTTTAATCGCAGAATTGTTTTGTGTTTAACTCCTTACTTCTTAAACTACTGTTTATTTCTAGTAGTGGTGTGTGTGTGTGTGTGTGTGTGTGTGTGTGCGTGTGCGTGCGTGCGTGCGTGCGTGCGTGCGTGCGTGGTGTGTGTGTGAGAGAGTTGGAAATGATTTATTTCAGCTGAAGGTAAGTACAAAATTCATTGTTAAAAACTCTGTCTGCGTCTCTAATTGTTTGTGCCTTTATTAATCAGTCGGGTTTTTTTTTTTCCCTCTGCCTTTCGTCTCTCACCCTCAGTCCCTCGCTCTATCCCACTCCTCGCCTCCTCGCCTCCTCTGCTCCCTGCTCACTGTCAGTTGGGATTTCTTTCCCTGTCTGTCAGAGCATACACAACCACCACTAAAGTGCCTCTTCTCACCTCAGTGACCACTAACACTGCCCTCTCCGCTGACCTGTCTCCCTCCCCCTCTGCAAGGCCGGCTCTTTTCCGCTTCTGTAGTCCCATGATAGGCTTAGCGAGCACAGGATGCAGTCTGCGAGGAAGGCTGTCCATTGGGCCCGGTGGGATCAAGCTCAAGTTCGCTCAAGCGATTGAAAACACGGCTTGGAAGGCGTCGTCCACAATAAGATGCCGTGGGGGGGGGGGGGGGGGGGGGGGGGGGGGGGGGGGGGGGGCGTCGTACAAGAGCGATTAGAGGTTGTTGACATCGTGAAGGAGGTCCTGTATTCATTGCCTGTGCTGATACGTGGGAGGATTAGGTTTGGGGAATCTCTCAAGGACTTGCAGGTTCTTGTGGGTTCCAGATCTCGGAGTTACATCAGTATGTCTTTCAGTAGCGTTGCAAGAGTTTGTAGACTATTGTGTTCAAAGAAAGGGACTCTTTCAGTCGTATGGTTGTTTTTGGTCGGGTGGGTCATATCCTTGTCAGATGGAATGACGCCGTGGCAGACTACAAGACGCCAGCGCAGATGGCACACACCCTCCACGTCCCACTGCTGTCGAAGGGAACCTGAATCCATCTTTGATCGGGATCTGCAATATGGATCCGTATCAGTATTCCCTTTAAGTTGAATGAAAATCGGTTCTGCCGTTTGTGTTCAATGTTGCTGAACGGATCCTGCGTCCCGCCACTGATCCGGATCCGCACAGCAGTTTTATCTCCTAAATGGATGGGGTCGTCCATTTCATTATTCCGCCATGTTCTTTAAGATGGGCTCAGTTGTTTTGGCATCATCTGATGAAATGGCAGACAATGCAAGTAATCGGCAGACTCGGGTCAAAACAGGACCTCCGTGGCAGAGGCGAAGGTAGTGGAGGGGAGCTTTGTTCGAACGTGAACATTTGAACTGCTTATGGTGTGTTGTAAGTCTCCGCTGTGCAGACCCTGGCTTGTAGCATGTGTTTGTTCTCATCAACATGAGACTCTGTGCTTACATGATAAGTCTCTCTCAAAAAAACAAAAAAGCAACAAAAAAGCACCCAATGAGGCGGAAAATTAAGGATTTTTTTTTTAGCTAAAATTTGTCGAAAAATCAAAGGTTGAAGAAAGAAAAAAAGTATGGTGGCTGATAATTGGGGATGAAAATCCACAAGATGAATAAATCACTCATAGACAATCTCGAGCTAACACACGGGACACAGCTCCTCGAGCTTGAAGAGCTCAAGGGTTGATGCAGGACATGAGAAATGTAAAAGTAATGATTAAAAACTGGTCTCAAATGCCTTTCAGTTCCATATAGGGAGTAGAGCAAGCATCAGAATTCCTACCAGTTAAAGTATTCATCCCTTTTAAAGACAGACTTCAGTTTGATGGAGAAGGGGTGTGAGAGGAAATCCTCCTGCAGTGAGAGCTTTCTTTGTTGCAGTGTTCCTCCAAAGCGGAATCAGCAGGTGACCGAGATACAGTAGCAAACCTGAAGAGCTTTTTCTATTGCCAGACAGCCGCTGCTTGTTGCTCCTGCTCACCTCCCCTTGGAGACCAACCCACGCGCACGTTCTCTCTCTCTCTCTCTCTCTCTCTCTCTCGTCTCTCTCTCTTCTCTCTCTCTCTCCTCTCTCTCTCTCTCCTCTCACACACACACACACACACACACACACACACACACACACACACACACACACACACACATATATATATCACACACACACACACATCACACACACACACACACACACACACACACACACACACACACACACACACATATCACACACACACACACACACACACACACACACACACACACACACACACACACACACACATACGGGGGGGGGGGGGGGAGGGGCCGTTGTAGGTGGTATTACTTTCATAGTAGGGTTGAAATTACATTTTCATTTCCGGATGGATTACAAGGTAATAAACTTTTCAGCTCGTGCGTTTTCATCTTAATTGCAGTTGGGTCTGTTCTAGGGTGTTGAATCACAGACAGTCTAGACAGACTGACAGTTAAGGAGAGACAGAGTTAGAGGGAGAACGAGCGAATGAACAAACGACTTTTTTTTTCTTTTTTCTTTTTTTCTTTTTTTTTTTTTTTTTTTTTTGAAGAGGACTGGGAGATATTCATAAATAATGCTTTTTGTAGCATCCGATCCTCTGAGCAGAAATGCATATCCATACCAAAAAATAGATTAGAGCAAAAAATGCAGAGGAGAAAAATAAAACAATCCATCTGTGTCTGCTGAACAACTCCAGCCTCTTGGAACCACACCATTCTCCCAATCCCACACACTCCCATCGCCTCCAGCTTTTCACTCCCGGATCACCTCTTCCCCTGTCCCCACGCCTACCTCCCCCCCCCCCCCCCCCTCACCCTATTCCCACCTCTCCTCCGCACCACCAACACCCCCCCCCCCCTTCCCTCCCCCCGCCCCCAATCTTTTTTTCAGTTTTAAGCCTACCTATTCTCAGAAACAGTTGTGTGTTTTGTGTGTGTGTGTTTTGTTTTTTTTTTTTGTTGTTGTTTTTTTTTTTTTTTTAAGTCTGGCATTTCCTCTGTTCTCACACGGTGCATTAACTACATGCTTATCAAAGGAACTGTGACAACATACTAAGAAAGGGAATGAAAAGGGGAAACATATTTTTACAACAAAATGGATGGGAAGGAGAGAGAGAGAGAGAGAGAGAGAGAGAGAGAGAGAGAGAGAGAGAGGAGGGGGGGGAGGTAGTAGATCGACAAGAGAGGGGAGAGAGGAGGTTGGTGTCCCTCCAAAACTGTCCCCTGCTCATGCTGTCCCCCGGACAGCACAGACAAGCCCATATTGTCATGAGGGGGGGGGGGGGGGGGGGGGGGGGGGGGGGGGGGGGGGGGGGGGGGGCATTTCAGCTAGTACATAGTTGTTTTGGCTAGCCCATGCTATCGCCTCACGGACACTCATACATATGTGTATACATATACATTGCTGACCTTTCTCGATAAGGCTATTGCACTCTCCGAGAAACTAACGTGAAATACCAGTCTCAAACATTCCGTAGGTTTCATATGGCGGGGCACCGGTCGATCTACCACGGAAGGCTAGGGTTTTTGTGATTTATTTCGAGTTTTTCAAATTTATGATGAATTTATTTTCACTGCATTTATTCTGGCGTGTTGTCAGTGACGAACTATGAACTGGAGTCCGTTCACGTAAACTGAGATGTTCCAACGTTCGCCGCGTTGGCAAACAGACAGAACAAAAGTAGTGTGTTGAACTCCAAACATCAGTCTCATGAAGTCGACCAAGCGTCAAAGGAAAAGGCTTTCACGTTGTTCTTTAGTCTGTGGCCTAATATCTCTCCTTTTTTTTAATTTTGTATTGAATTTATTTTCTTTTATTCATTTCTGTTTATCTATTTTATTTGTTTATTTGTTTCAATGGTGTCTCCAGTCTTCCCGGTTTCAGACATAGTTTTGCGAATAGTCCTCACTGCATAAACGTTGAACAGACCGCATGTAGACGTATTTATGTCAGCATGCAGTTGTGTGACGTTAGTTGGGTGGTAGATGATCTTTGCACAAGTAAAACGGGAGGTGGGGGGGGGGAGAGGAGGGGGGGGGGAGACAATATAGGCAGAGGACCGTCCGGGCACTCCCCGGAGCCAAAACTGTCCGGGGTGGGGTGGTAGGGGACACTTTCGGCGGGAGGGGGAACGTCATGGCCTGGCTATCCTGCAGTGTCGAGTAAGGAGGGGCGGTGGGGAAGGGGGGGGGGGGGGGGAGGTTGCGCAGTATAGGTTAACCTATGCTGTCGGGAAGACAGGCTGGAACGGGCGGACAGTTTCGGCTGTGACAGTGGCATCGAGTTTTCCCAGTTTCTGTTATACCTCAGTGAGAAAGGGAGTTGGGAGTGAAGGTGGGAGTGTGGAGGGGGAGTGTGTGTGTGTTGTGTGCATCAAACAGACGTGGGCGCGCTGCTACTAAATTGAGAGAGGTGCAAAACCTCTTGCCACAGTATTACATTTCTATCCTCTTTTATACGCTTGATCCCTTCTAGTCGGCTGATTGTGGCCTGTCATTGAGGGCTACTGCCTAGGGAAATATAATATATATAATATATATATATAATATATATATATATATATAAATATATATATATATATATAATATATAATTGTGTGTGTGTGTGTGTGTGGGTGTGTGTGTGTGTGTGTGTGTGTGTGTCCTTCATCTGCTTCTTGTTGAAATAGCAGCAACACTCAGTTATCTATCGCTGCTACTCTCTCTCTCTCTCTCTCTCTCTTCTTTCACATGGTGTATATAAATTTACAAGACAGACAAGAAGTGAGGTAAGAAACCCCGGGAAACTATCCCACTAGGCGCCCCTTGTGGATGAGTTTTGGGGAGACATATCAATCTCGGCGTCTCCGTTCCCTCAGTGTGGAGCGTTTAGTTCTGTCTTCACGCCCGGTCCTTGTAGGTCGGCAACTTAGCATAGATGCGAACTGTGACTGGTATCTAGTCATTTTAGAATTGACTTCTGAGTTACTGTTTTCTTGAGTAAAGTCTGAATTGTACAGAAAAGAAAAATGGAAGCGATTTGAAATTAAGAAAAGACGCACGCATGCAGGGTCACACACACACACACACACACACACACACACACACACACAACACACACACACACACACACACACACACACACGTACACACACACACACACACACACACACACACACACACACACACACACACACACACAGAGTTCTCGTTCAAAACCTAACTCCCATGTGGAAGAGTAGTGTGACGCTTTCGCTGTAACGGTTGTCTGATGACCTCTCATCCTCCTCTTCAGCTATAGATCCAGTGTCTGTTGACCATCATCAACACTGTCAATATAAGGAGCTGTCCTCTCACCGTCACCATCTTCGTCAGCGATAGAGCTGTGATATTTTTTTTTTACCAACACCATCTTCGTCAGCTAAAAGAGCTGTGTCTGTTGACCATCACCATCATTGTCAGCTATAAAGGCTGTGTCTGTTGACCATCACCATCATTGTCACTATAAAGCCAAGACTGTTCCTGTTGACCATCACCATCATTGTCAGCTATAGAGGCTGTGTCAGTTGACCATCACCATCATTGTCAGCTATAAAGCCAAGACTGTGTCTGTTGACCATCACCATCATTGTCAGCTATAGAGGCTGTGTCTGTTGACCATCACCATCATTGTCAGCTATAGAGCCAAGGCTGTGTCTGTTTGACCATGACCATCAACCCAGCTGTAGAGGCTGTGTCTGTTGACCATCACCATCATTGTCAGCTATAGAGGCTGTGTCTGTTGACCATCATTGTCAGCTATAGAGCTGTGTCTGTTGACCATCATCATTGTCAGCTATAGAGGCTGTGTCTGTTGACCATCACCATCATTGTCAGCTATAGAGGCTGTGTCCGTTGACCATCACCATCATTGTCCGCTATAGAGGCTGTGTCTGTTGACCACCATTGTCACTGTAAGGCTGTGTCTGTTGACCATCACCATCATTGTCAGCTATAGAGGCTGTGTCTGTGACCCTCACCATCATTGTCAGCTATAGAGGCTGATCTGTTGACCACCATTGTCAGCTATAGAAGCTGTATCTGTTGACCATCATTGTCAGCTATAGAAGCTGTGTCTGTTGACCATCATTGTCAGCTATAGAGGCTGTGTCTGTTGACCATCATTGTCCGCTATAGAGGCTGTGTCTGTTGACCATCATTGTCCGCTATAGAGGCTGTGTCTGTTGACCATCATTGTCAGCTATAGAGGCTGTGTCTGTTGACCATCACCATCATTGTCAGCTATAGAGCTGTGTCTGTGACCATCACCATCATTGTCAGCTATAGAGGCTGTGTCTGTTGACCATCACCATCATTGTCAGCTATAGAGGCTGTGTCTGTTGACCATCACCATCATTGTCAGAGAGAGAGAGAGATGATGATGATAATTAGACAGTCGAGAAAGAGAAAAGAGAAGCGGGAGGGGAGGGGAAGCTAACATGGTGAGAGAGAGAGAGGGGGGTATGGATTTGGACATTCATGGTGAGAGATAATATATGTATGTATGGACAAATATGGCGTGCGTGAGCGAGCGAGAGAGTGATGGGGTGAGGGGGGGGGGATATGTTCAGACGTAAGACAGAGAGGGGAAAGATGTGGAAGAGAGAGAGATATTGATCGAAATATTGACAGACATTAGCGAGAGAAGAAAGATATAGAAGAGAGAGAAAGAGAGAGAGAGAGGGGGGGGGTGAGAAAGAGGAGTGGAGGGGGAGGGAGGAAGGTAGGCAGGCGGGTAGGTTGTCAATAAACTAAAGAGAGAAGCGGATCAAGGAGTTGGGAGCGTGACGTTAAATCGGACTACTGGATGCGCGTGCCCGACAGACTGCTGAAACCTCCAGCCCGCCAGGTCAGGTGAAAGCCGGCAGGGTTCCAAGCGTCACTGCGCGCGCGCACGCACGCACACACACACACACACACACACACACACACACAACGTGTGCGCGCACGTGTACACACGTTGGGAAACATTCATGTGCAGTACTCGGCACGAACGCAAGACAATGACAAAGGGATGGAGACGAAAACTCGACCGGGGAGGAGGGGGTGGGGGATCCTTTGACAGAGTGATGAAGACAGATACTCGACTGGGAGGGGGGGGGGGGGGGGTCCTTTGTTCGCTGAAACCAGCTTTTCTGAGAGGATCAAGTTCCCTGCAATGACGTGATAAACTGCGCACGACATCCCCTTGATGATGTGACCTGTCCATTCCACTCGTTGGCCGTTAGCCCCCCGACCCCAGTCACTCCACGCTTCTTTTTAAGTCAGACACCGTCATCTGCTGAGGTGTGGGTTTGGGTGGGTGGGTGTTGTTTAATACCATCGCATCTGTTCTTTAGATGACTTTTAAAGACGTTTCGTGGTGACTTTTTTGGGGGAGGGGGGGGGGGGGGCTTTGTTTTGGGAAGATAATCTTTACCCTGCGTGCAGCTGTAGCTGTGTGGGGCAGTGTTGTTTTTGATTTTGTCAGTTTGTCTGCGGGATCACTGAAAAGGTGTGACGGATGCTCACCCGGGTTCTTGGGGACGGAGCAGGTTGAGGGGGTGGGGTGGGGTGGGAGTGTAGGGTCGGTCTGTGGAAGGGGTTGGGTGTCTGAAGCGAAGGAAGCGGGGAAACAGTGGTCTTTCTTCACTTGCGCTGGGGCAGTGTTAGCGTGCAGGTGCTTCTTTCCCCACGAAGGGATCCGTAATGACTGTTGATCGTTAGGGTATAATTTTTATTCCTTTTTTTTTTTTCTTTCTTTTTTTTTTTAAACAGGTGGTTTCCTAACGATTTGTTTGAATATTTTTAAGGACGTGTTAATAATTTATTCGTTGATGACAAGTTTTTTTAAAAGACGTTTCCTTGTGACTTATTAGCTGACAAGTTCTTTTGAAAGACTTTTTCCCAGTGACTTGCTGGCTGATATCAAGTTCTTTGGAAAGAATGTCTTTGTGACTTATTAGCTGATAGCAAGTTCTTTTAAAAAAGACGGGTCTTTACGATTTGTTTGTAGATGACTGATTCTTTTATAAGACGTGTGTTTATGGCATGTTCGTCGATGACCAGTTCTTTTGAAAGACGTTCGTTTCTTCATGACTTGCTTGTTGATGACCAGTTCTTTCGACAGACGTTTCTCTGTGACTGTTTGTTGATGATCAGTTCTTTGAAAGCTGTTTTCTGTGTGGTTTTTTATGTTCGGTATCAGTTCTGTTGACAGAAGTTTCTTTATGGTTTGTTTAATGTTACCATTTTACGGAAGACTTTCTCTTTGACTTGTGTGTTGGTTTACCAGTTCTCTTAAAAGACGTTTCTCTATGTCTTGTTTGTTGGTTACCAGTTCTCTTAAAAGACGTTCTCTATGTCTTGTTTGTTGGTTACAAGTTCTCTTAAAAGACGTTTCTCTATGTCTTGTTTGTTGGTTACCAGTTCTCTTAAAAGACGTTTTTTCTATGTCTTGTCTGTTGGTTACCAGTTCTCTTAAAGACAGTTTCTCTATGTCTTGTCTGTTGGTTTACCAGTTCTCTTAAAAGACGTTTCTCTATGTCTTGTCTGTTGGTTACCAGTTCTCTTAAAAGACGTTTTCTCTATGTCTTGTTTTTTGGTTACCAGTTCTTTAGAAGAAAAAAAAAACGTTCCCTTATAACTTGTTATAGGTTACAGCCATTTATTTGTGCTTAAACGTTTCCTGATTATTTATTTGTTGACGACAACTTTTTGAAAGTTTTTTTTTTAATTGCTTGTCTGTTGGTTAATTTTTTGTTTTAAGTGTGAATACGTGTCATGGTGACCTGTTTGTTGAAAAGAAGGGTATCCAATCATTTTAGGACCTTTCGTAATGACTTGTCGATGAGAAGTGCTTCTGCTTTCGTTCCTTGTAAAGAAGATGTCAGAAAGAGTTGTTTGCTGAGAACAAGCCCATATTTCGTGAACATTATTTTCAATGACTTATCTCATGATTCGTTTACAGACATACAGTGCCTTCATGAGAGAAGATCATTTCTGAGCGATTTCCTAAAGAGTTTGTGTCGACATGTTCAAGCAGATGGATTGGATTTCGCAGAAAAAAAAACGCCTCATCCTTGGCGGTTGCTGTTGTTTTCAGCGGACACCTGTCCATCTCATTCGTTTCTCTCAAGCCCTCATGAGTGCCCACTCCGTGATTTTTTGTGAACGTTGATTCGCCCCCTCCCCCCCCCCCCCCCCCCCCCCCCCACACACACACACCTTCCTCCTCCCCCTCCCTTCACCATTTCTTCTTTCTATCAGTCTTCACCTCTTCTTTCTTGTCTTCCTAATTTTTGTTTCAGTTCAGTGTTTGATTGAAGGGATCACGGATCAGGAATGAAGAAGAGGAAGGAGCGGCGTCCAATTTAGTGCACTTCAGTGTTTTGCTGTGGAAGCTGTAGAATGTATTCTTCTTTGCTCGTTGCTGATGTAGAACATTCGAAGCACAGATTTTCTACCTGCGTGATTTGTCGCTGGTGTTGACCGGAATCGTATGAACAGCATGAACGTTTTTCATCTACTTTAGTTTTGGTTTTATTTATCACTGAAGTCCTTCCCCCCCCCCCCCCCCCCCCCCCCCCCCCCCGTGCTCGTCCTTGTGTGAGCCTTGAACTCAGAATTCTAAGGAATGAATGGGAAGACACGGACGGTGTAATTGTTTCCATATCACGATTTCTCTAACAGAGAGAGAAGACCGTAGAGCTGGATGCGGAAGGGAGGGAGAGGGAAGGTGAGTTCTAGTCTCTACTATACTGTAGTCTATCTGTGGAAGGGAAAGGGGCGGGGAGGGATGGGCGTGGCTTTGCTGTTTTAGAAGGAAGTGTTTTTGTGTTGGTCTCTATGCGGAGGTCATAGATGGCTTATGAAAACTTTTTCCACGAGACACCAGAAGAGCTCAATAATTGGTTCCATTCTGGGATCTGGTCTTCTTGCGTTTCAGTAGTAACAACGTCGAAGGGAAAGATACCGAAAATCAGGTTCTTGGATAAAACTTGCCTGTTGTCATGGCAATAATGCATACGTGCTCTGATGTCATGGCGAGATCACGTTGCCATAGATTTTGTGTGTGTGTGTGTGTGTCTGTGTGTGTGTGTGTGTGTGTGTGTGTGTGTGTGTCTGTCTGTCTGTCTGTCTGTCTGTCTGTCTGAATGACACAGCTTTTCCCATATCGGACAACAGGCATCATTTCGTGGCTATGAAACCTTGCAGACATAACAGCGATTCTTAACCAGTGGACAGTAGCAAAACACAGCAACGATCATTGTCAGTGCGATCCAACAAGACGTAAAGGACTGCTCCTCAGGCAGTGGAATGTGATTTAGAATTGTGCAGAAGACCGCCACCGTGGCGGGGTTGTTCGTTGCCACACCGAAGTGGGTTTGAAAGAGGTCACAGATTTGCTGAAGAGAGTTTTCATCTTCGTCAATGCCAAGAGTCCGGGAATGTGTTCCTTATGTTTGACCGGTGTTCGCAAACAACAGTGTGTGTACATGGGGAAGAGCAGAGCGGCTTGTCAGAAACAACGATCAGAAACATGACATGCTTGTGTTTCCAGAAGACAGAAGAACAGTAGGTTGTAAAGAGAAAATGGAGGGAGGGAAGGGTGTGGTGGCGGTGGCGGTGGTGGTGGTGTTGTGTGTGTGTGTGTGTGTGTGTGTGTGTGTGTGTGTGTGTGTGTGTGTAAACGTGACCAAGAATGGTGTGACGATAAGCAATCCGCTTTCAGTTAAATAGGTGATGGGGATCTCACGCACGCACGCGCGTGCGCCACACACACACACACACACACACACACACGCACTCACACACTCACACTTGCACACGCATACATTTGCCCAGAGAGAGAGAGAGCATACGCATGCACGTACACATAAACAACGTGCGCGCGCGCGCGCACACACACACACACACACACACACACACACACACACGTGTGCGCACGCACGCACTTCTCCCACCACCACCTCCCTGACTGCTACTGTCCCCTCTCTTACGCCTGAACTCATCAAGCTGTGTGCTTCATCCTCTTAGCGTGCAGTTCGTCTTCAGTAAGTCCCGCTGGTCACGCTACGTCACATGCACACGCACACGCTTCTCTCCTCCTCCCGGGCCCCATCCCGTCACACACCCTCCCCCTTCCTCCCCCTTCTTGCTGAGCAGGATGACATCTGAGGAGAGTGGGGGGGGGGGGGGGGGGGGGGGGGGGAGTGACTCGGCAAGCACGGTATAAAAGCGATTGACAGGCAATATATGCCCTCAGTCATTAACCTGGCGCCGGAGAGGCACTGGTCGTTCAGTTGTGCTGGGCGCTGTGACCAAACTGTTAAGTGAGCAAGTCGGGTCTGCCCCCGAGAGGTTTGATCAAGAGTACCGAAGTGCTTGCCTGATTGTGTGTTGTGTGGGAGTGAAACTCGAGGCTTTCCCTTGCTGACGCAGTAAACGTCTTCACTTTTTTTTTTTACTCTCCAACCAGATCGATTTCCCCCCAAGATCTTTTTTGAGTGCGTTTTCCCCCCTTCGCAGTCGTCAAGGAAAGGCAAGGAAACTGACCTGGAGGGAAGAAAGTGCTTGTAAAAGAGAGGAGTTACGACAGAACCAGAGTATACAGTATACAGGACTGACTGACCAGCACCGCCACCTACTAACGTCCAGCCATGACGAAGGGAAAGGAGAGCAAAACCAGGTAACCAGGCCTGCTCCCAAGGCGCTCTGCGGTGGAGATCATGATCACAGTGAAATGATAATGATGGTTGCTGTTGTTATGATTAGTATTTTTGTTGTTATATAATATATTAATAATAGTGATTACTATATAATAAAATGATAGTAGTTATTATCATTATTATTATTGTTATGATTATTATAAAGTGATAGTGATTATCATTCTTATTTTGTAAGTATTTTGCTTAGCGCTTTTTCCCGTTGCTGTAATTGTTTCAAATTCGACACGACATCGTTATTTCGCGCAAAGTTTAAAAAAAGGTTACATCCAACAAGATTTAACATCCACCTCGCTTTATTGTGTCACACACAATCCCTCTCCCCCCACGCCCTTCACCCCACTCCCTTATCTCTCATACACTCTCTACACTCCCTTATCTCTCATACACTCTCACTCATTGAGCTGACATTATCGTCATACAGAGAGAGAGAGTGAGAGAGCTACGGTTTGTGTGTATGATCAGATCCATGTTGAAGGAAGTATAGGCGCGAAGGAATTGTACGAGAAGAAAACGGTGGAAGAGTGCACTCACCAGGGTTTGAGTATGGTGATCGGGGGAACAAGAAGGAAAGCAAGCAAGCTTTCTGCTCATAGAGCTGTCATCAGGCTTAGAGTTAGTGGGTGACAGAGACAGATCTTATATGAGGACAGACAATAAAAAGAAGGAATAAACAGAGAATTGTACGAGAATAATGTTGTTGTGAGAATGTATCTAAGACTGAGTCAAGCCTGCTTTACCAGAAACCAAAATAACTGGGCTTCGTGGAGGAGTTGCCATTTTTGTTGAAATGAACAAAGTTTAAGATGACAGAGAGAGAGAGAGAGAGAGAGAGAGAGAGAGAGAGAGAGAGAGAGAGAGATTGATTGATTAACAAGCCATCCAATCGGCGGCTTTTTTTTTTCTTTTCTTTTTTCTGCCTTCGGGGTTAACATAACCGAGTTGGTCATAATTATGTGGGTCTTGTTTTGCGGGAAGTCGAGATGGATGGGCAACTTTTGTGTGACAGGAACTCGTGTCGTGTCGTGTGAAGTCCATCGGACAGCCAGGCCTGTCTGAGAACAGAGTTTGCATGTAGGGGGATAGCTCTTAGTTTTGCCGTAATATGGTCATTTTGTGTGTTCACGTCTGTTACTATGATGTTCTCTGTGGCATAAAACCGCATAACTCCGACCTGTGCACACAGTCTGGCTTGGAGGCTAATGAGTTCTTGCATGAAAGTATTTTAAAGGCGTACAGCTTAACAGAGACAAAGCAACACACTTTGCGTGGGTGGGTGGGTGGGTGGGTGGGAGGGAGGAGAGAGAGAGAGAGAGAGAGAGAGAGAGAGAGAGAGAGAGAGAGAGAGAGAGAGAGAGAGCATATAAAATGTGGACGCCTCAACAGTAACGGAAGATATGGCGTAGGAGTTGGAGATTTTAGTGGAAGTGAAGTCGCGTTGAAGTGACGTCACACGTCTGGCAGACGAGCGATAGAGTGATACCGTCGTTTACAATCTGGACGCCTTAGCAGTCACGGACGATGTGCGTAGGAGATGGGGAGTTTAGTGGAAGTGAAGTTCCTATGAAATGACGTCAGAAGTCTGGCAGACGAGCGTTAGAGTCAGCCTGCAAGCATAGAACCCTTCATCCTCCCCTCCGCGTCCGCATCACCCCGAGTTTATCACAGGATGGGGATGACGTGTGAGGATGGGGATTTGGTCAAAGTCCAAGTGGTAGTTTGAACGAAACGAAGAAAAACGTTCGCTTTTTTAATCAAGAGAGATGATAGAGAGGGAGAGAGAGAGAGAGGAGACATATTTTGACAATTGTTAATTCCGTGATTTGGACAGTTGTAAGTTCATGATGTAGGCTGCGATGATGCGATAAAACAGACGGGATTTGCTCCCCCTACCCACTCACCATCCCTTTCTTTCTTTCTTTCTTTCTTTTCATGCAGTAGAGGAATATTGACGGTTTTTCCTACCGATCGCAAAGAAGTTGACAGAATTTTGCGAAACACACACACACACACACACACACACACACACACACACATTCAACGACGAAACTTAATAAATATACTTTCAGATTCGGTTGTTGTTGTTTTTTGTTTGTTTGTTTGTTTTTATCAAGTTATCTTCAGTACAAACAAGATAAATGTCTGTGAGGACTAGAGGTCAAAAAGATTTGTTTTGTTTTTTTCAAAATATGTTCAGCCACCTTTTTTTTTCCTTGTGTACCAAAACTTGTAACGCTTTCTGGGTGGTGGAAAGAGTCGTCGGAATTCTTATTGTAAGAAAGGTAACTCTTGATCGGATCAGCTCATTACTCCCCCGTATCGTTACTCCCCCGGCGAGTAATGAGATGGTCCCGGGTTAGGGATAGGGTTAGGGATAGGGTTTGGGATAGGGTTAGGGATAGGGTTAGGGATAGGGTTAGGGATAGGGTTAGGGAAGGGTTAGGGTTAGGGTTAGGGTTAGCCGCGCAATAGCGGGGGAGTAACGAGCCGGGGGAGTAACGAGCGGGGGAGTAATGAGATGGTCCCCTTGATCCATGGTAAGACAAGAGGTATCCCTCATGTTTGTTAATCACTGTTTACAGTTTCCTGACTATTTGTAAATTTCCTCTCCGTCCAGACTCAACAGAAATCGCAACTTCCATTTCTCCCGCCCTCTCTCTCTCTCTCTCCTCTCTCTCTCTCTCTCTCTCTCTCTCTCTCTCTCTCTCTCACACACACACACACACACACACACACACACACACACACACACACACAGAGGACAGGCCGGCTGATCAAACGTAGGGTAACTGAAGGGCAGACTAAGGACTGCTGCAGGGTCGTGTGGGTTTTATTAATAGGGTTGACGTTCTTTCCTCTATAAAGAGAGAAACCAGAAGACAACTCCTCTGCTCCCACGCTGCAAGCACATTATTTATCAGTGAAAGTCGTCGTAAGGTTTTATTGACGTAGCCCGGGTTAGATCGGAATTAGGAACTGGTCAGGGTTTTTGGTGTGTGTGTGTGTGTGGGGGGGGGGGGGGGGGGGGGGGGTATTTGGATCATGCATTATTATGGAGTTGGAGGTCTTTTACGTTTCTGATGACAGTTCCCAAAACACGCCGTGTAGGGAAACCCAGATCGACTTGCATGAACACAGAGACGGTTAGGGGTTGACAGACAGAGTGACACTACTTTTCTGTGGTTAGACCGGACGGACAGACTGAAAACGAGATCCAGGCTGCAGGAATGTGGGTTTGGAAGGGAGTCCTTGTCGACCGGATGTGCGTGCATACGTATACACTTATCAGCCCTTCTCCTCAGTCCTCCCCTCCCACCTCCCTCCCCAACTGTACTCTGTCACCCCCCTCAGACCCATTAGTCCCCCCCCCCCCCCCCTCTTCTCCAAACACACACACACGCATGCACACGCACACACACACACCTCTCTCTCTCTCTCTCTCTCTCTCTCTCTCACACACACACACACACACACACACACACACATATCAAAAATCCAACACTTGCGCCCGCTAGGGTCGAGCAGAGGTCAGCCGATGACGTTGATGGGTTGTGTTGTAAGCGTAGACATGAATCCACAACAATAGAAAAACCTCACAGCGACTGACTGCTGCACTGACTCGACCGCTACTGAGTGCTGTCGTGTCGCACCAGACTTGAGAGGGGACATTCCCACAGTTCCTCCTCTCTCTCGGAGGACGTCGGTGGGTTTTTTTTTTTATATGTATAAACATGGGAGAAGAGGCAGGGGTGGAAATTGGGGTGAGGGAGGGGGGGGGGGGGGGGGGAGGGTATAATGGCTCGACGTTGTTTTAACAAATTGCCCTCCTGACCTAGTTCTTCAAAGACAACATTTATCTTGTTAGTTGTATGGAAGATGAGGTGGGTTTCTAACGGAAAAGCTGGATTAAAAACTAGGTTTTTGAAGCTTTTTTTTTTTTTTGTCATCGCTGCCTCTTGTATTTATACTTCTTTGCATAAAAAGAATTGGCCTACATTATTCGCCGAATTCGGTCAACTGTGTGAGTGAAGGAAGAGCGGTGTGAATTTTACAACTGGACTTGCTCTCACTCGCCCAAACCACGTATTTCTTCTCTACACTGGATTTGGGAACGTCAGTTGTGTACTACGTCTCAGAGAGTGCCACTAACTGGCTTAGCCGTCCCTAACTGGAATTAGGCTGTAAGTTAATGTTGAACTGGTTTCAAAATGACTAGCACCTGTCTTTCAGTATAATAGTTGTGTGTGTGTGTGTGTGTGTGTGCTGTCGTTGTTGTTGTTGTTTTAATGAAGTGAAGAAAATGAACAGTATGTTAAAGTGACAGCTGAGCGCGCACTAGCACTCACTCAAAAAATGACAGATCCCTATCCGGCGTATTAGTTTGCTTCCGCTGTGCACGGAAATCACGGCGAAGCTGGACTTAGCGTACGTGTTCCCGAGCATTTTTTTCAGTGCGTGTGACCGAACAAGTGAGTTATTGGGGCAGTGTCGTTAGGGTAAAGCTGTTACTTTGGTAAGAGGTGTGTGTGTGTGATATGTTGGGCGCCATCTTGATGGTGTAGCACACGGCTAACCAGACCCGGCTCTCTCACTTTACATTATCACATT
>CM031613.1:31667567-31690067 GCA_018398815.1 Conus ventricosus
AGACAAGTGACTGTTAGTGCTTCGTTTCATTTGTCCTCAATGTTGTATGTCTTGCATGAAGAAGACTAAAGAGGTCGAAACGCGTTGCGTTTGTTTTTTAATCTGTGTGTTCTTTCGTCTGGCGGTACAGTGATTTTTCTTGCAATTCATAAAGGAGTGAGTATTTTCAAAACAAAACACAAGACGGACAGCAATCGCATGACAAGCTGTGCTGCGCGCTTCTTTTCGGCACAAAATGCTGCTTGGCGAGTCCGGTGTGACTCTAGCTGCTCATCTCGGCACGAATGCCGTGTGGTGTGATTCCCGTGTGACATCGCCCAGTTGTCACATAGGACTGGCGGAACGGGCATGTCGTGCGGAAATAAGCCAGCAGAAGGGTGTTTCCTGGGGCTCCCGTCTGTCGGACTCTTCGGCTGCCCTGAATTGTATGGGCTTCTTTGACATGGGGTTTTTCATCTAGTAGGGAAACAAGTGTCGTGTAACATGACGGGAATCAATGGGAAATGGTGCGGTTTCGAGCATATAGTTTTGTTGTTGTTGTTGTTTTTATGTCCGTTTGACATTGCCCTGCGCTACAGTCTCTCTCTCTCTCTCTCTCTCTCTCTCTCTCTCTCTCTCTCTCTCGTGTGTGTGTGTGTGTGTGTGTTTAACTAGTAGGTCAACGGAGGTCGGGCCACGCTTGACTTCTTCCACGGTGGGTTGAGTGACGCGAGGTCGGTCAAGCGTACGCCCGTCTCTCCCATTAGGGAAAAAGACCTCTCGATCCGTGCCCGCTGTCAATGGATCGGCTTGACTGACTCCATGCTGTCTTTTCTTCTCCTTCTTCTCTCTCTCTCTCTCTCTCTCTCTCTCTCTCTCCTTGATGACTAGTAACGGGGAGAACCGTGTCGAAAAGTTAGAAATTTTCTGTCATCATGAATAGTTTTCACAACGCGGTTTAAATACTGGTGGCAATTATTCACTCGCACACGCACACACACACACACACACACACACACACACACACACACACACACACGTGTGTTTGTGTGTGTGTGTGTGTGTACATATAGATAGATTGATAGATCGATAGATAGATCGATGTATAGGCAGATAGAAACAACCAACCATACAATGAAAAGCAAACAAGCAAGTTCTTACTTTCCAACGTCACGGTATTGGGCCTTCCTTGGGGACATCTTTATTTTTGTAGGACTGACACAACCAAACAGTCCTTGACTCTGCCTCGCACTGATCATCATTCAGAGAATTCAAGTTGGCTCTACAGGCACCCAACAGTGAAGAAATCGAAAATTCGCCAGTAAACGAAAGTGATCTAATATTAAACATTGCGCCCGTATAGACTCCGATCACCAATCCCCCCCCCCCCCCCCCCCCCCTTCCCTCCCCGAACACTCACACAACATCCACACAGAGAACCCCCCCCCCCCCCCCCCCCCCCCCCCCAAAAAAAAAAAAAAAAAAAAATACACACCCCTACACACACACACACACACACACACACACACACACACACACACACACACAGCACGCACGCTCGCACACACACGCATGCAAGTACAGAGAGAGAGAGAGAGAGAGAGAGAGAGAGAGAGAGAGAATACCGTACTTCAGTAATTCAGTAACATGTCGCAGATTCAATTGTCTCTGAACACTCCAAATAAATTCATCTCACCTGTATTATAATTATATATATATATATATATATATATATATATATATATATATTATATTATATATATGTTAAAATAAGGTTTTAAAAGAAGTGATCTACAAATTTGTTTCGAGCGTGTTACGCTGTCATCAGGAATGACAGCGTAACACGCTCGAAACAAATTTGTAGATCACTTCTTTTAAAACCTTATTTTAACAAATGTTGCTCCCAAGGGGTTGAGCACTCTAAAAATCGTTTTGGGTATTTTAATCACATTGATTATATATATATATATATATATATATATATATATATATATATATATATATATATATATATATATATATACACATATGTTACGCTCAATGTGAATAATTGCCTAATGTGAACATTAGGCAGATAATTGCCTAATGTGGACATTGGGCAATTGACGTGTGATGGCTTGCCTAATGTTATAATTGTCAACATTAGGCAAAAAATTGCCTAATGTTCACATTGTGCTGCTCAATTTGCCTGATGTGAATAGGACTGCCTAATGTGAACAGATATGATGTGTGTTGTGTGAGAGAGAGGGAGAGAGAGAGTGTAGAGAGAGAGAGAGAGAGAGTGAGAGGAGAGAGAGATACGATTCACGCAAATTGAAAAGCTGACAGGCACACAAAATCAACTTCAGATGCATCTACATTTCACTCGATCAGCACAGAGTCACACAATGTTACAAAAAAATAGCTGATTATCAGTCGTCCCGTCAGACAAGACAGAAACTGGATAAATGTCCTCTCCGTTCACCTCCTCACAACGTAAGTGTTTCAAGCCTAATATAAGCAGACATGTTGGGAGAGAGAGAGGGAGGGAGGGAGGGAGAGAGAGAGAGATTTGATGGCTTGAACATCATGTGTAGATATCTCAGGATCCAGTTCATTTACACATTTTTACATGATCTGCCAGGGTGACAGCGTGAGTTGCACTGAAGTTTTTCTGAGGCAGCTGCATCGTCCTGTTGTACATTGGTTGTACACTGACACTTTGTGTACCCTTGCCTCCAGTTGCCTTTGCTGTTGCTGTCCGAAGTGAAAGGCAGACATCAGGAACATCTCCTGCCTTTATCAGAGGTTGGTTGATGGCACCGAGGTCAGCAGCTGTAAATGTTGGTCCTAGAACACCTCCCGGCATCCAACAGTATATAGCCCATCTTGTTCTTGAAGAACCACAACTAACAGATTTTTTGGATCTGTTGGGCCACGATCCACATCTGGGACCCGCAGTGTAGCACACTGGCCAATGGACAATGGTTTTAGCAAGTTTTTGCCACGTCTTGACATCCGTGCTGCTGCCTTGGATTGTCCTTGTTCAGCAGAAGCACGGATCTCGTTGAAAGCTGGGGTATGCTAGGTTTCTGCTTCTGCTTCTGTTGCTGTCGCTACTACTGCTTCTGCTCTGACTCTGCTACTGTGTCTTCTTCTGCCTCTACTACTGCCTCTGCTTCTGTCTCAACTTCTGCCTCTGCAGCTGCCTCTGTCTCTGCTTCTTCCTCTGGTTCTGCAGCTGCTTCAGCATCTGTCTCTGTCTCGTTTGATGCTTCGTGTTCTTCCATAAATGCATCAAGATCTTCCTCTGTCAATATGTCACCGAGTGCTGTACTTGGCAGTACAGATGAACCTAATCCAACCTGCGGATCTTGTCCAAATGTGACTTTGAATGGACTATGACCGGTTGTTTCGTGACGGCTGATGTTTATTTGCCACTGCACAAACTTAAGGCCAACTGACCACTTCTTGCTGTTGTTTTCCTTCATCCAAATGGTCGTTTGTCCTGGATGACTCCATTTAGACGTTCAACAGCGCCCTGGCTTTGAGGATGACGCGGACGTCCTGTCACCAGCTTCAGTTCTGGCCAAAGCGTTGCAAGCTCTGCGATGATGGTATTAACGAACTCCCGTCCGTTGTCGGACTGCAAAATAGCAGATGCTCCAAATGTCAGAAAGATGTCCAGGAGATTCGCTGCAACCTCTTCTGCTCTTTTTGATGTCAGTGGACGCAGCACGCAAAATTTGCTGAAATGATTGACAAAAGTCATGATGTACTTGAAATCTCCATCAGGCAAAGTCTGAAAGTTGATCAGATCGATCTGGCATCTTGAATGGATATGATGACTGCGTAATGGTTTCACTACCAGACCTTTGGAGCTTGTCTGGCTTTTTTTTGATGGCAGTGCTCACAGAAGGAAATGTAAAGGTAGCAGGATTCCTGTGTGATGTTTGACCATTTCTTTTTCACCTCAGGAAGTTGTTTTTTTTTCCCACCACGTGGCCAATAGCTTCATGGGCTGCTTTTATAAACACCGAACACTTCTTCCAGAGACGCAACAAACTTGAATTCATCTTCCTTTGGATCTTTTCTCTTGCGAATCAGTCGGTCAGCAGTGCCAATGCGCAGTACTTCGTAACGTCTTTTGAGGTTAAAGTCAAATGTAGACTTGGCTCCATCAGAATTAATCCGTAGCATATCCTGTATCAACTGATCACGCTGGCGGGTGGGTTGGATGACACAATTCTCTGCCTTGCCTTCCAGTGCTTGACGCAGCTTGAGTTCAAAGGCAGCTTGGTCCATGTTGCCCAAACTAAAACAAACAAACAAATGCGATAGAAGAGCGAAAGAGACGCAGATTAAGTTCAAAGGCAATTTGGTACATATTGCGCAAACTAAAACAAACAGCAAAAGGGACAACGAGAATGAGAAAGAAAGAAAGAAAGAAAAAGGGAGAGAGGGATGGGGCGTGTGAGGGGTGTCAGAGAGAAGAGAGATAGAAAGAGAAATAAAGATATAGAGACATGGAAGGATCAGAGAGAAGAGAGAGAGAAGAGAGAGGAGAGAGAGAGAGAGAGGAGGAGAGAGAGAGAGAGTTTTACCTTCAAAAGTCTTGAGAAATCCAGTCTTCCTTTAACTCTGAAATGAGAGCAGATGAAGGAAAGGGCTTCGCTCAGATGACGTCCCTCATCAAAAAACACAAAATAGTGAACAACACTCCAAGTATAAAACAAGAAACATGTAAAGAGTGGAGAGTTATAGCTCAGTCCAACCACAAAGGCAATTTGGTACATATTGCGCAAACTAAAACAAACAGCAAAAGGGACAACGAGAATGAGAAAGAAAGAAAGAAAGAAAGAGGGGAGAGAGGGATGGGGCGTGTGAGGGGTGTCAGAGAGAAGAGAGATAGAAAGAGAAATAAAGATATAGAGACATGGAAGGATCAGAGAGAGAGAGAGAGAGAGAGAGAGAGAGAGAGAGAGAGAGGTTTTACCTTCAAAAGTCTTGAGAAATCCAGTCTTCCTTTAACTCTGAAATTGAGAGCAGATGAAGGAAAGGGCTTCGCTCAGATGACGTCCTCATCAAAAAACACAAAATAGTGAACAACACTCCAAGTATAAAACAAGAAACATGTAAAGAGTGGGAGAGTTATAGCTCAGTCCAACCAGCACGTTAACTTGTCAAGCAACAACACCCCTGAGATAACAGTGCCGGGGTCAATGAGCGATTTTGTTATTCCCTGTTCCACTGGAGCACTCAAAGTCAGAGGGATATCATCTGAGCGGAAGCCCTTTAAATTCCATCAAAGTCAATTCTTCATTGTATTCACATTAGGCAAAATGCCATTGCCTAATGTGAAAGTCTTGCCTAATGTGAACATTAAGCAAGTAATTTGCCTAATGTGAACATTGGGCAAATTGCTTGCTTAATGTTTACAATAGGCAAATTTATTGCCTAATGTTCACATTAGGCAATTATTCACATTGAGCGTAACATATATATATAATTATATATATAATATATATATATATATTATATATATATATATAATGTATATATATAATATAATATATATAATATATATATATTGTATTATTTATATATATATATATATCATCGGGGAGGGAAATAAAGCAATAATTAGCTCTGCAACATTGGAAATAGACAGGCATCAGCTGAATGATGATGACTTCGGCGTACCAGCATGACAATGAGAAGTGACGAGCATGAAACCTGCGATCATGTGTTGGTTAGGAAATTGTTCATCATGTGTGGAGTGGTTGTGAGGTCTGAAGAAGACATGACTATCCCAAATCCACCCGTCGGGTTTTCTTTGTTTGTTTGTTTTTGTTTTGTTTTCTTTACCAAAGAAGCTTTACTTTGCAGTTTTTTGTTTATTTTTGCCAGCAGTGATCTTACGTCTAAAACCCAGCAGCCAGTCTGCTCCGTCTGCCCGTTCGTCGCGTTTTCTGCCTGGTTGGGTTGGGTTCCTGGCTGGAGGCCTGGTGTGTTTTTGGGGGTCGTCCCGAGTTCATTTGCTCCTTCTGTCCGGGGTAATGGGCCGGAGAAAACAGCTGATGGGGCTGCTTCCGCTGATCCGCTCGCCATCCTCTCTCCTCTTGTAGTCGCTCGTCTGCCTCCTCGTCTCTCCTGTTAGTGTCGCTCTCCTGCCGACATCTCTTTTTCAAGGAGGGGAAGAGCGAGAGAGAGGGAGGAGAGAGAGAGAGAGAGAGGGGGGGGGGGGCAGGGAGAGGGAGGAGTGCAGTGCAGACGAGGGGGTGGAGTGAAAGGGAGAGAGGGTGGGGTAGGTAATAGGTGAAGAAAAGAGAGAGAGAAACAGAGAGGAAGAATTGAGGGAGAACGGTAAAGAGAGGGAGGGGAGGGAGGGATAGAGAGAGAGTTGGGGTCGGATGGAGGAGGATTTGCGTGCATTGTTGAAAACTTGAGTCTGGCCGTCTGTGCCTTTGTACCAACAGTCTGTCCTGACTGTATGGCGCAATTCTGAACCAGAGAACAATGGTCTGGACCGGCCCCCTATGTTTTCCAGTCCATTGGAGTGGACAGAAATGTGACTGTTCCATTGAACGTTTAGAATCATTGGGTAGATTGGGAAACTCTGTTCAATTGAACGTTTAGAATCATTGGGTAGATTTGGAAACTCTTATGCAAAGGATCTCAAGGTTAAGGAAAGCACTTACGTGAACGAAAATGGGAGCAGCAGGGCGGGCGGGGGGTGGGGTGGGGGATGGTGAAGAAAATGAACAGAAAATGAGAGGGGCAGAGTTGGACAGAGAGCACAGTCCTCCGCGAAGGTCGATTGGATCCTGGAACTGCCCTGTCGTCTGGCACTGCGCCAGAATGTAAGCACCACCACCCCTCCCCACCCCCACCCCCCACCCATGAATTTTTTTTTCCCGAAGGATTTAGAAAATATTTACTCCCAATGTTTAGTTTAGACAAATATAAAAACTGTTAATACTCCGTGAAAATGTAATTCTTTTAGTAAAGTTACTGTGATATAGTTTTGATACAGTTCATACAATTTGGAAACGATGACTTCACAGCGTGCATGTTCGGTAGAAAATTTGTAACGGTCTTGCAGAACAGATCCAGAATCCGCTCGTTGATCCGGATCTGCACAAGGATCGTCACCACCATTGAATAGACTCGTTCTTTGGCCCAGACTTCCTCTGTTCGCCATGTCTCGAAATCAATTTTACTGTGTGTGTGGGGGGGGGGGGGGGGTGTCTTGCCGACAGACAAAGAAACAAACAGATGCCGATGAAAACATAATCCTCTTGGCAGAAGTGAAAACGAAACAATAACAAACAAACAGACAAACCAAACCAAACAGCAGTACCGCACTATCGATAACAGTCTTAAGAATGATGAAAAGAATATGCACGCATCCAATGAGGTATCAGTCACAGTTGCTCCGTTGACGTAAAATGCCGAGGGAATATACGATGCCATAAATGTTCAAGAAATGAAGTGAAATTTTTGACGGATGAAAAGTATACTAGGGCAGGAGACTACGAAAGGACATCTTTCATAAGGCGCCATTTGAGAGCTCTCTCTCTCTCTCTCTCTCTTTCTCTCTCTCTCTCTCTCTGGTAGCTTACATTGTCTGGCTTCCGACAAGACGCGGTTTTCTACAGCGAGTGCAAATATTACCGCTGTTTGAAACAAGTGTGTTAACCATGCCGGCGGAAAGTCTCCCATCAACTGTAGAAAGTGTGCTAACATGCGGCACTGCAAGACGTGACGCTGTCTGCTTACAACATTGAAGGCAGAGGAACTGACACTGTGGTTGTCCTCAGGCTGACAAGGAATACCGCGCATTCCCCTGTCACGCTGCCTCAACACACAGTCACCAACTGCGCACTGGCATCACACGGTGCCATGTCAATTTGCTGTGTGGTGTTTCGGGTGGGCTGGGCCCGGTAGTCCGACGTTTCGATAGTGGGTGGGCTGGGCCCGGTAGTCCGACGTTTCGATAGTCCGACACATCGGTAGTCCGACACCCCACGTTCAGATGTTTCAATAATCCGACACTGTAAGAAAAAGTAGCGATAGTCCAACATCCCACGATCCCGACAATTCCAACTCGTTTCGATAATCAGACACACAACCCAGTTTTATAGTTCCCGTTAGTCTGACATATTGAAAGTAAAATCGCTCTCTCTCTCTCTCTCTCTCTCTCTCTCTCTGGTATTGTCGACATTTAACCCCACTTCCCCTGTCGCAAAAAGCAATGATACCCGAATGTGGTTTCAAAGAAGACCGTGCGCCAATCTAACTTTGAAGTACGCATTTGAAAGAAACTCAGTAATTATGTCGGACTATCGAAACGTCGAAATCGTGATGTGTCGAACTATTGGCACAAAATAAAACATTACAAAACAAATTTCGTTGGTCTGACAAAATTGTCGAAACGTCGGAATCGTGATTTGTCGAACTATCGAAACGTCGGAATCGTGAAGTGTCGGACTATCGGACCCAAACCGTTCATGGAATGAACTGTATTACCTTGATGTGGTTTCCATGTCATGACGACCTAACATGTTTGAAATGGATTGTATCTGTTAGTATCATTTAGTTACTGATGCCCCCCCCCCCTCCCCCGTGTCCCCATGTGAATGGGCACAAAGCCTAGTACATTAAATCATTTGTATTCGTACTCTCTCTCTCTCTCTCTCTCTCTCTCTCATATGTAAAAAAACTGGATGACCTGCTCATTTAGAGAGAGAGGCGCGGAGAGAGTTGTTGAGTGGAGAGAGGAGTGAGTGAGAGGGTGGACGACAAGCGGATCGGGAGATGAGGGTGGTAGGAAGGAAATTAGAAGGGAGGAGGGGGGGGGGGGGGTCTTAGTTTACGTGCGTATGTCCGCATGATTGTGTTCTGCTCACATTCGGCTGGCAGGACCACATGACCGCAGTGGTTTCTCTCTCTCTGTCCGTTGCAGTGGAATTGTGTGAACGTGCAGACACTGTGTGCCTTTAGTTAAACTGTGTGTGAGGCGTGGGGTGACGACAGTGGGTAGTGCTGTAATAAAGGGAGGGGGATAGTGGGGCAGGAGAGGGTGGATGGGAGTGGGGTTACAGAGAGAAAGGGGTTTTCGTTCATATATATTATATATATATTATTATATATATATATATATATATATATATATGACATTGATGTTGCTGACTGTCGTTCTTGGCCAAACATAGAATGAACTGTATTTCAGTCTGGTACGTTTGATTGTATTGTTGCTTTATTTCACCATAATTCTTATGTTCCTTCATGATGCAATTTGTAAAACTGCGCATGCGTCTCCTTGCTTTTATGGCTTCTTTGGCTGAAGGTAATAAATTATCAAGCCTGTCTCTCTCTCTCTCTCTCTCTCTCTCTCTCTCTGTCTACCCTCCCTCCCTCTCTCTCCCCCTTTCCTCTCTCTCCTCTCTCTCTCTCTCTCTCTCTTTCCCCTCTCTCTCATCTCTCTTACTCTGTGTGCGTGTGTGTAGAGAGAAAGAGAGAGAGAGAGAGAGAGACTGTGTGATGTGTGTGTGTTTCTTTCTGTGTGTATGGGAGAGGAGAGGGAAGGGGGGTGGAGGTGGTCAGTGTGTGCATGCTGTAAAGTAAACAAACGAACAAACAAAAGTTTGTTGTTCTAAACAGGCTGACCGAGGACTTGTTTGGAGTGCTTTGGTGGCGAGTATGAGAGTTGGCGTGCACACTGCCTCCCAGCCTTCCCTGTTCACCCGCCCATTAGCGCCTCTCTGGGGCCCTCACTTTCACGCTCCACACAATGCCCTTCCTTCTCTCCAACCCCCGCCTGCCCCCAACCCCCCCCCCCCCCCCCCCCCCCCCCCCCCCCCCCCCCCCCCCCCCCCCCCCCCCCCCCCCCCCCTCCCCCCCGCCTCCTGTATTGTACTCCACGGTACCTACCTCCGACTCGACCTTCTCTCGCCAGCCACTGATTAGTTGCTGTGGATTGATTGATTGACTTGATGCCAGCCGTCTGTGAGGAGGCCCAGTTGGGGGATAGTGCGGGCATTGTTGCCGAGGATTAAAACATCCAGGGGGGCCTGCGATTGGGATTTTGGGGGGGGGGGGGGGGGGGGGGGGGTCGGCTGTCAGCGGTGGTCATCCAGAGAGCCATGGAGGTCGCCCTGTTTGTAGAGGTGATGGTAGTGAGGGGAAAGAGGTTCTGGTCTGTCTGGTTTTGTCTGGGGTCTCCCGGGGAGAGAGAGAGAGAGAGGCTGCAAGAGCTGAGCAGCATCTCATTCATATGCCTCAAATGCATGCACGCAATCACACGCATGCACATGTGCACACACACACTTGCACACACACACGCGCTTACACATACGCATACATGTTAGTAAAGCACATCTCTCTCTGTCTCTGTCTCTGTCTCTCTCTCTCTCTCTCTCTCTCTCTCTCTCTCTCTCTCTCTCTCTCCCACCACACATGTGCATGACTGTGTGCACACCCACATATGTTTGCATGCATACACTTACATGCACACAGGCATGGTTGTGCATACATGCACGCACACATGCTCACTCATGCTCATGGAAGCATGCATGTGCACACATGCACTTGCATGTGCACCTACACATGCACTCACATGCTCTCGAGTGCATACACACGCGCGCGCGCGCACACACACGCACGCACGCACGCACACACACACACACACACACACACACACACACACACACACACACACACACATAGTGACAGTACAGAATTTCATTCACTCGCAATCACTGAAACACTTGCACACATGCATGCACGCTCGCTTGCTCGCATGCATGCATGCACACATGCACACACGCGTGTCTAAAACAGATTGTCTGGTGAAAAACAACAAATGAATAAAAACTAGTTCCATCGGCGCTAGTATCATCGCATTTCCCCAGATTACCAGCAAGTGATTCTTCAGAAAGGAAAAAGAGAGGGAGGTGAGGTGGGAGAAGGAAGAGTGAGGAGGAGGGGTTAATTAACACGATACACGATACGATACACGATACACGATATTTTATTTGTCCTCATAGAATACAAGGAAAATTTGTTTGTGGTGCCATTATCAAAATTCACATATTGCAACAACTTATAAACTAGTATATCATTAAAAATATTCCACTCTTTGCACTGTGCTCAGTCATTCCTTGTCAATTCATTTATCCATCTTGTGTCACTCTATATATATAAATACTAACACATGCACACACACACCCTACACCTCTTCCCCATCCCCCACCCCCAGTCACACACACACACCACACCAATACAGAATCACACACACCACACCAATACAGAATCACACACACACACACCACACACACACACACACACACCACACACACACACAGAGGTGCACACATCACCACCACAAACCACCACCACATATGCAATATTATAACAACACTTAAATAAACACTCCAACTGTAAAACAGAATGCTCCAAGATAAGCTCAAAGTTAAGTATAAAAAGAAAGAAAACAAAAAC
Source organism: Conus ventricosus (assembly GCA_018398815.1). Classification (NCBI taxonomy): domain Eukaryota; kingdom Metazoa; phylum Mollusca; class Gastropoda; order Neogastropoda; family Conidae; genus Conus; species Conus ventricosus. Next base: position 31,679,031 of record CM031613.1, read on the forward strand.
AATAGCACCATTCAAAAGATCAATAATATTGCAAAATGTATAATTACGTAAACTGTAAAAGTAACCTGCAGAGTTAAATACAAATCAGGAATAAAAGATTTACTGCTAAGTAAGATGTTTGAAGTTGGGTGAGAGAGAAAGAGAGAGAGAGAGAGACAGAGAGAGAGAGAGGAGAGAGAGAGAGAGAGAGAGAGAGAGAGAGAGACCGAAGGGAGATAATTCATAGGGGTGTGAAAATTGAAAAGCAGACTTGTATGAACATTTAACTTTAAAAAAACATATCAGAAGATGAGATTGCATAGGAGGAAGAAAGGGGGGGGGGGGGGGGGGGGAGGAAGGAGAAGGGAGTCTCCGGTGTGAAGGTGTAAAGTGGATTGAAAGGATAGTAACCAATTTCAAAAAAACAGAGGGGTGGTGGGGTGGGAGGGTACTTGCATGATGTGGTCAGTACATACCATTGGGAGGAGCCTGTTGCCCAAGTGATGTCCACATACTATGAAAGGAAGGCATCAGCCTTCATGCTTACAGAGCATGTGTGCAACATGCATGCATACACACACACACACACACACACACACACACCACACACACACACACCACTGGGCGCTGGTGACCTACTCGTTTTTGAGTGAACCGTATTTTAGGAAGAAGAAGAAGAAGACACACACACACACACACACACACACACACACACACACACACAGAGTGGTATTGCCCTGTCGTGTTTTTTTTTCTTCTTTTTTTTTTTCTTTTTGCTTTGAGAATGTTTTATCATGGCATGGACATGAGAGGAGGCTGGGGGGTGATTGATGATTGCAAGAAAAGAGGGGAGAAGGGGTAGAGGGGGAGTGGGCCTTGTAGATGGATAGATGGATGTCACTGGAAGCTCATCACGTATTGAGGATTTAAAACAGGCATGAAAATGGAATTGCCCATTTTCAGTCAGTCTGTCTGTCTGTATGTATGTTTCTCTCTCTCTCTCTCTCTCTCTCTCTCTTCTTCCTCCCCACCCTTTTTCTCTGTGTCTGTCTGTCTCTGTCTCTCTCTCTCTTTCTCTCTCTCTCTCTCTCTCTCTCTCTCTCTCTCTCTCTCTCTCTCTCTCTCTTCCCTCCTCACCCCTTTCTCTCTCTCTCTCTCTCTCTCTCTCTCTCTCTCTCTCTCTCTCTCTCCCTCTCTCTCTCTCTCTCTCTCTCTCTCTCTCACCCTCCCTCCCTCCCTCTCTCTCTCTCTCTCTCTCTCTCTCTCTCTCTCTCTCTCTCTCTCTCTCTCTCTCTCTCTCTCTCTTCTTCCATGCTTTATACTTCTTCTTTTGCTTTTGTTGTTGATATTGTGTTCATCATCCTATATGTTGTTAATATTGTCGTCATCCTACTCCCTGCCTCACTTCCTTTGTTTCTCCTCCTCCATCATCTCTTCCTCCTCTTCCTTCTCCTTTGTTGTTTTTGTTGTCTTTGTAATCATTGTCGGTCATTTTCTGTTTCTCCTTCTCCCTGTTCTCTCCCTTTTCTTCCAGCTCTCCTCTCCATCCCCACTCCCTCCCCCCAATTCATCCCCCTCCCTCTCTACCATGGGGGGGGGGGGGGGGGGGGGGTATCTCCTGCCAGTTTGACCTTCTCCTCTTCCACCTCCAGCTCAAAAGGAACATGTGTCATCCTATGCATTCTCTGTCACTCTCTCTCTCTCTCACTCACTCTTTCTCTCTCAATTACATACACGCACACACGCGCGCGCGCACACACACACATGCACGCACGCGCATGCGTGCACACACACACACACACCACACACACACACACACACACACACACACACACAGCTAGAGAGGCAGAGGGGGAGCAGAGACGGCAAGCTAATCCCACGCTTGAAAAGAAACTAATGTGAAATCTTGATTTTATTATTGATCTCAGCAGAAGATCCATTTCATGTCATTTTTGTTTTCTTTCTCTTCACTCATCATTGCTGCTTTTTTCCCCCTAACCATACGTCTGTCTGTTCCTTCCTTCCTTCCTCCCTTTTTTTTAATTTTGTTTTATTTTTGTGGTCATTCCTTTTTTTCCATCCATTCCCCTTCTTCCCCCACACTTCCCATAAATAAATATGAAGCAAATAGATTTGTTTTGTTTTTTTTTAATTACAGTGTAGCAAACAGATTGAACAGTGGCACAGTGGTCATTGGGTCAGCCTTTTGAATGAGTTTAGAAAATGTATTTGAAAGAGTTGTGTGAATGAATGATTTATGAGTTGACTTCAACGCGGTGACAGCCCTGAAGTGGCCCTTTGGGGCGGCTGGGCTATAAGCAACATTACCTTACCTTACCTTTAGAATGAGAAATATTGCACACTGGACTCTGACAGAGAGATTTTTCTCTTTTTTTCTTCATAAGTGTGTGCCTGTGTGTGTGTGTCTGTGTGTGTGTGTGTGTGTCTGTGTCTGTTTGTGTGTATGTGATGAAGGGATAGAAAGTTCGTATGCATGCTTGTGCTGTTAACAGATCGGTGTGTCTTTATATACATGCATGTTGCGAGCAGGATTATATGTATGGAACTTCAGGGTGGGGTGGATGAAGGGTTATTTAAGTGACTTTTTTTCTTTTCCTTTTTTTTTTTTGTTGTTAATCTATTTTGGTATTAGTTTGGGCCCGTGGAGTGATGGATGGCCCTTTTCTGGCTGGAATGGCCCTTGATGGGATCGGCCGCTGCCTGGGTGACAGCAGAAATGGGCTTGGAACACTTCACTGGTTGTTTGCGGGTCTGACTAGCCAGAGTGTGCACACTACTTGCACATGAAGGATCACAGAATTGTCATATGCAGCACATGCTCTCTTCTCTCTCTCTCTCTCTCTCACTCTCTCTCTCTCTCTCTCTCTCTCTCACTCTCTCTCTCTCACACACACACACACACACACACACACACACACACACAACACACACACACACACACACACACACGGTCACATTGTCACATACACCCTTGCATGAGCATTAACACAAGGTTGCATCAGTTCATCCAAAAGTGAGGGAGGCATGGGGGAAGGGAAGGGGTCCATTTTTTTTTAAGAGGGATGTTTGACATAATCCACTCCTTATGTGTAATATCCAGCCAAATGAATTGCTGATGACCTGTTCCTATGACCATTTCTTTTGATCTTACCTTTCAAGGATGCTCTGTTGGAGTCTTTTTAGATGTGATTTCTGAATTGGGTAAGAGAGGTGGCAGTGTGTCCTGGAAACCAGCCAACAAAGGGGCACAGTCTGCACACATCTAAATCCTGCCCTGAACAAAATGAACTGGATGGATCCAGTAGACATTGGGTTTTTTTCCTCTTCAATATTTTTCCTGTTCTGCATCTGCAGACCTCTCAGTCTATTCTGCCTGTCTGTCTGGGCTGGCCAGTTGAACTCCCGGAGGTCACCTGGTAGATGTCCCCTCCCAGGTTAATGGCAGATTAGTTTTGTATTCATTCCGTGTTGTCTGTATTCAGAGGGCCAGCCCTGATGTGGCCCTTTGCGGTCGGCTGGGCTATAAGCAACATTATCTTATCTTATTCAGAGGGCTGGCCATAGCTCAGTTTGTTGCCAAGCCAAAATCGATTCCATCTTTCAAGGGAAGCAAACGTTCATTCCAATTCATTTTCAGTTTCAGTTTCATCAAGGAGGCGCCACTGCCTGCAGACTGGTCCATATACGCTACACCACATCCGCTAATTTTTGAGACCACACTGCATATGATTTTAAACTGATGGATAAATGAATTAACAACTAAGATGAGGGAATTGAAGAAGAGAGTCTCGTGGCTACGACTCAGCAGATGTCTGACTTACGCTAATGCGCTGATCAGACCTTGAGGGGGGGGGGGGGGGGGGGGTTCATTCCAAACATGCTGAAAGTAGTTTAAAAGCAGATTTTTTCCCCCACAAAGGATGGGTCAAATGAAAAATATTTCCATTTTTCAGAAACTCAAAAACTATGTGTCCGTTCAGAAACTCAAAAACTATGTGTGTTGAAACATCTCTGAACCGGGTCTGCAATGAATCTGTTGTGAAGTGTTTATGTCTGACATCTGAATCCCAGAGCTTTACAATAACACGTTTCATTGGGAAAGGCTTATTGATAGCATGGTAACTGGTATGCACCATGGAACCTATCAAGGGTGAATTCCATAGGGGAAGAGGATTGAGTGTTGGGACTGTTTCTGGATCACCTCACCACACTGGCAGCCACGCTTTGTCTGTGGTGAATATAACTGGTTTTCAAGAGAATGAAAATGGTATGGCAGGAAAGGACTTGGCTGAGAACCTTCCTGGCGTCACTCTGTATTGCATAACAGTTGATGTTGGCCCGAGGATTCAGCCTGGTTCAATACCTGGTGTAGATGAGCAGGGGGCCAAGGCCTACATGTAATAAATCATCAGGAAAGGGGTGAAGTTGTGACCTGTGCTGATTTCAGATCCGACAAGGTCAACAGTGTCCTGCAGGGCTTGTTTTCATCACTCCATCAGCTGGCATGAAGGGAGGGACGTCAGATAGTGCTGACAGTGTTGTCTTCAATTTCAAAGAAGGATCAGGCTGTTCTGTGGGCTACCAAAGTCAGGTGATGAACAGAGCTGTCCTTGTCATCAATTAGGTCTTGGTGTTCAGCTGACTTTACTGTCGATTGGCCATTTGGGGCAAACTTAAATACTGTTTATGGACTTGTGAGGTGTTGAGTACATACATGTCCTTATGTATGGTTTGAAAACTTGAAGGTCAGGAAGGTTTATAGGTGTGTTGGGGGATGATGGTGGAGATGGGGCTGTATCTGCCTTACTCCATCACCATTTTCTATATTGCCTTACTCCATCACCCATTTTCCTATATCTGCCTTACTCCATCACCCATTTTCCTATATCTGCCTTACTCCATCACCCATTTTTCTCTCTTCCATCCTGCCTTGACTACTTACTTACTTAATCCTCTTCGCTCCATCGGGAGCATAGGGCCTTCACACTGCAGATTTCCAGCTGTGTGCGGTCTTGGGCTGCCCACTTTGCCTCACCCAGGACAGCTTGATGGAACTCAGCTCGCTGTTCAGCGTCCTACGCCAAGTTGTCATGGGCGGCCTCGCTTTCTCTTTCCTTGCGGGTTCAATCCAGTGCTGCCGTGCGATGTTGTCGGGCCTCGGCGTAGGATGTGTCCGATCCACTTCCACTTTCGGATTCTGATGGTGTCTCCGATTGGTCTCTGTTCTGTCTGGCGCCATAGCTCCTCATTTGCAATTCTGTCAGGCCACCTGATGCGGAGGATCCGCCGCAGGCGTGTGTTGATGAAGACCTGCAACTTGCGCTCCAGCCCTTTGGTGAGTCTCCAGGTCTCCGAGCCATACAGCAGCACAGGTCTACATTGGTGTTAAACAGTCTCAGTTTGGTGTGAAGACGGACGTTGCGCTCCTCAGATGGGCTTGAGGGTGGTGAAAGCAAATCTTGCCTTGGTTATTCTGGCCCTGATGTCATCATCAGTACCTCCTGTCTTGTTGACAATGCTTCCTAGGTAGGTAAATTTTCAACATCTTCTATCTGTTTTTCCCCTAGGCGAATTGCTTCAGCCTGGCTTGTGTTGGCTCTCATGGTCTTTGTCTTCTCCGCGTTGATCCCCAAGCCAGTGTTACTGGCTGTGCTGCGGAGGCTCTCGGTCTTCTTCTGCATGTGGTGGAGGGTGTGGGTCAGCAAGCTGATGTCGTCCGCGAAATCCGGTCCTCAAGTTTCTGCATGAGTGTCCACTGGATCCCGCATGGTGGGTTCATCGCTGCCCTCATCACCCAGTCGATCACAAGAGAGAAGATCAGCGGTGACCACATACATCCTGACGTACCCCGGTGTTCACTGTGAAGGGTTCCGAACACTCGTGTTGGGATGACGTGACACGTTGTGTCCTTGTACAGGCTCTGTATGATTTTTACCATCTTGAGTGGAATTCCATAGTGTCTCAGGATTTTCCATGTTACTTCTCTGTCCACTGTGTCGAATGCTTTTTTGAAATCGATAAAATTGATGTAGATTGGTGACTGCCACTCAAGAGACTGCTCGATGATGATTCGGAGCGTGGCTATCTGGTCGACAACATGATCTTCCTGCTCGAAATCCTGCTTGTTCGTCTCTCAGCTTTTCGTCTACAGCTGCCCGGATCCTCTCAAGGATGATTCTCGTGAAGATCTTACTAGGTAGTGACAGCAGCTGTATCCCTCTCCAGTTCTTACACTCGCTCTGAGATCCCCCTTCTTGGGTATCTTGATGATGTAGCCCTTTTTCCACTCTTTCGGCACTTCTTCCTTTTCCCAGGCCTCTTGAAATAAGTCCATCAGGATGTCTGCCGCGACCGTCGCTTCTGCCCTGAGCACTTCGGTGTGATGTTGTCAGGTCCTGGGGCTTTCCTGTTCTTGTCTTCCTGATTGCTTGAATGATTTCTTCTTTGCTGATCGGCCCTAGGTTCACATCCAGGTCTTCTCCTTCCTCGATGAGTGGTGGTGTCTTGACTGGCGTACCGCGAGTAGCTCGCTAAAGTGTTCCCTCCATCTGTCCAGCTGCTCTGTTGGTTTGCTCAAGATGTTTCCATTCTTCCCTTTCACTGGTCGGTTTGTGTTGGTTTTCCTACCGCCCAGCTGCTTAGTGATGGTGTAGAGGGTCTTCATATCATTCTTCTCCGCTGCTTCCTGTGCTTGAGTGGCCAGTCCTTCTACATGGTCTCGCTTGTCCTTTTTGGCACTCTTCTTCACTTCCTTGTCTCGTTTGCTGTACTCCTGTTGAAGATGTTGTTTCTGTGCTTTTGTTCTGGCTTGGATCTCTCTCTGTTTGGTCTCTCGTCTCTCTTCTATCTTCTTGATGGTTTCTTCCAAGATCCATGGTTTGTGCTGTCGTTTCCTGTATCCTAGCACTTCTTGACTGGCTTCATCGAAGGCACTCCTCACTCGCTCCCATTTCTTTTCCAGCGAGCCATCCTCCAGGTCTGCGAGGGCCTGGAATCTGTTGTTCAGGGTGATGACAAACTCCCTCTTCTTTTCTTCTGACTTCAGCTTTGTGGTGTCAAAGCGTGGGTGCCTCTGTTGACCTGTATCTTTGTTCCTGGCAATCTTGATCTTCAGCTTGCCCACCAGAAGTATGTGATCTGATCCCACCCTCTGCACCCCTGCATGCCTTCACGTCTTGTAGGGTCCGTCTCCATCTCTTGAGATCGTGAAGTGGTCTATTTGGTTTTCAGTGCTCAGGTATGGTGATCTCCATGTCACTTTGTTTATCTTGCGGTGTGGGAAAACTGTTCCTCCGATGATGAGGTCGTTCATTTCACAGAAGTTTGTAAAAAGTTCTCCGTTTTCGTTGATTGTACCCAGTCCTTCTGTTCCCATCACATGTTCTCTGCCACTATTGTCACCGCCAACTTTGGCATTCATATCTCCCATCACTATGATGACATCTCTTCTGGGCAACTTATCCAGTACAGCTTGTAGTTGTTGGTAAAATTCTTCTTTGGTGTCTTCTTCAGCCACGTTGGTTGGGGCGTAGCACTGTACTATGCTGACCTTCTGAAACTTTGAAAGAATCTAGCTGTTAGTATTCGTCGTTGACCGGTTCCATTCCATCAGGCTCTTGCTTGCTTTCTTGGTCAACATGAGTCCAACTCCATTTCTGTGCACACCCCTCATCCGGCGGTCCTGAATACAGCAGTTGGTGGCCCGATGCTAAGGTGACTTTCCCTGATGACGTCCATCTCACCTCACTCAGTCCGAGTATCTCCAGCCTGTACTTGTCCATCTCTCTAGCCACCCGAGCTGCTCTTCCAGTTTCGTACATTGTTGTATATTCCATACTCCAAATCCGTGAGGCGGTCTTGGAGGAGAGAAGTTTCATCAGCGGGTCAGCTTCTTCTTGACAGAAGGTTTGGCTGGTCCGCTTCATATACTCTCCTCCGGGTCGTTTCCGTAGATCCTTTGAAATTTCTGCAGTGTTGGTTTCTGTAGCAAGCATGGTTTTTACGTGGTGGGGTTGCTAGCCCACGCACAACCTTCCTCCTTTTTCATCGCGGCTTAGGACCGGCATCGGCGGAGTTGCCTTGAAATAGTACAAACTAGATATTTGTTTCTTCTGAAACAAGAAAAAAGTTAAAAACTCCGGAAAAAACCTCCGTAACTCCATGCCTTTCCCCCTCTTCCCCCCCCCCCTCCCCCCTCTTTCCTCACTCCCCTTCCTATCCTTCTTCACCGTCCCCTTCTACCCAATCCCTTCCCATTCTTCCCTGTCCCTTTTCCTTCTTCCATTCTTCCATCATGCCCTATCCCCTCCTTCACTGATGCCCTTTCCTAGAGGGTCTGAGTTTTCAAGATAAAAGACCCTATAATATGAAGAACATAGATCAAGTTTTCTTTTGCACAGGAGAGAATACATTTCAACAAAATGAATATCAGCATCAGTACGTCTGTCCTTTACGTTATCCATTCATTCATCCATTTGTCCCCTTATCAAGCGAGCACTCATCCATCCATCTATCTATCATCCATCCATCCATCCATCCATCCATCACCAGCTTCTGCGAGGGATGATGGAGTGGCACAGCTGGTCTGCTGCAGGCTGTATGATTCTATGAACCGTGGGTGACAGTTACAGGGGACTGATTGCATGCGTCGGTCTCCTCAGAGCAACACAACATTGCACCTGATTGCCTGCTGTCCCATGTGACCAATACAGATTGCCTGCCCTTTGCTTCACTTCCCGTCGCTCAGCCTCCATCTATCTCTGTAAGACATCTCCTGGCAGTTGTTGGTAGAGGAGAGAGAGAGAGAGAGAGAGAGTGTGTGTGTGTGTGTGTGTGTGTGTGTGTGTGTGTGTGTGTGTGTGTGTGCGTGCAGGAATGCACAGTTGAATGTGCAAGTACGTACACAGATATGATGGGTATATGCAAACATTCATGCACACAAGCTCACTTCCATGCACCACACGGACATGCACACAGAGACATACACATGCACACGTTTGTGCATGTGCATGCATCCACACATGTGCGTATGCACACACACACACAGAGGCAGACATGCATGCGTGCACCCTTGTGCACTCTCGCACCACACCACACACACATTACTCATGCTTGCATACACACACACACACACACACACACACACACACACACACACACCCCACACACACACACACACACAGAGTGCATGTGTTCACACACACACACACATGCACACACACGTGCATGATATGGGCGCACACACACACAGACCATGTGTGCACACACATACACTCAAGCGCACGTGCGCACGCAATCATGCACACTTAAAAAGGCATGCATGTGCGCACACATGTATACACATACAAACTCACATTTGCATATACACACACTCTCTTGCACGCACGCGCACACAACCACACACACACACACACACACACACACACACACACACACACACACACACACACACACACTCACACACACTCACAGAGAGAGAGAGAGAACATGCTTTAGGTTATGCAAACTGTGGATTTGTATAGGGAGCAGCAAAGACAGACATACATATAAATCCAGACAAGACAGAGCGGCAGAATGTGCTGGACATGGGCAAAGAGAGTTGAAGGTATTGGACTTCCATTAGGGAGAAGTAGAGCTCAGTGGGAAAACTGCATGTGGCATCATTGGCTTACAGAGTTGCATCAGCAGAATGGATTTTCTCTATGATCCTGTGGAGACAGTGGATTAGGGACCACAGACGCCTTGTCTGGGACTCCACCCAAGATCCCTGAAAGATAGAAACATGTGTTGATGGTGTCGCTCTGTAATGTGAGTGACGGAGTGGGTGTGTGAGTTGGGCTGTTCTTGGGATACATAGCTACACACAAAAACATAATTTTATAACAGATGTGTGCATGCGTGTAGTATAAGTATGTGGTTATGTGCACACAACACATACTTACCAAACAGACGCACATAAGCACACATGCACCCACACATATGTATGTATGCATGCATGCATACATACAAGTATACATGTGTACATACACACATGCACATACAAACATGCACACAACACACACACACACACACACACACACACACACACACACACACACACACACACACACACACAACACACCATGCCTTTTTTTTTAGATAAGGCCTTGGTTAGGAAGAGAAAAAGGAACTAGGTTATGACTCAAACTGCATGCTGTAACAAGTGGGCTGACTGTCACTGATAGCCTGATTTCCCTTGCCAGGCTGGAGCCAAAGCCCCATTGCATAAACACATGGCCCGCTCTTATCAAGACCACTCCAGGGCATCTCAAATGTTAGTCAACATTTCAGATGCCGGACCTGCTCTGTGCTTTGGTAAGGGGCTGCTTGTCTCTGGTGGAAATAAATGGAGGAAGAGACATCCCACCCACCGGACCCCCATCTTGTCCTCCAGAATGTGGATTCGTCCAGAATGTGGATGTGTTTGATGGGAATGGATGGGGAAACAGACACCTCCTCCCCCCCCCCCCCCCCCTTCATAGTTCACCCCCTTTCACAAACTATGGCAGTCTTTGATAGAAATGGATGGGATGAAACATCCCCGCCCCTTACCATCCCTGCCCTTCACCACAAGTATGGACATCTTTGATGGTCATACATGAAGAAAGGGACATCCCTACTCTCCACACCTTTTCCTGAAAAATAGGATGTTTGGGGTGGAAAGGGATGGGGGAAGACGTTCCCACCACCTGCTGTCCATGCCACTCCCAAACTCTGGATGTCTCTTATGGGAGTGGATGAAAGTAAGACTCCCCCACCTCCTGCTTGTCACATTTCCTTCCAAAATACAGGTGAGAGAGAAAGAATAACCACACACACACACACACACACACACACCACACACACACACACACACACACACACACACACACACAAATATTAAAAAGAAAAAGAAAAAAAAAACAGCAACACAAATGAGAACAACAACAAAAAGAATGAATGATACAGCAACAAACACAATGAAGAGAGAAAGGGAACAAAAGATGAATACAGCAACAA
>CM031613.1:31692567-31702567 GCA_018398815.1 Conus ventricosus
ACCACACACACAACACACACACTCTCTCTCTCTCTCTCTCTCTCTCTCTCTCTCTCTCTCTCTCTCTCTCTCTCTCTCTCACATCCACACACACACACACACACACACACACACACACACACACACACACACACACACCACACACACACACACACACACATACCCTAAGACATTAATTTTTACTGTTTACTGGTTTACAAGGAGAAAAATACTTTTTCTGGTGGTTTGTTTGTTTGTTATTGTAATTAAGATTATTTGAATTTAGACATCTCACATGACGCAGTTTGTTTTCTCTTGCTTTCTCTGTCTAGTTTTTCCTTACTGTCTTTGTTTTCTGATCGTCCCTCAGTCTCTTTGTATCCCTCTTTCCGTATCTGTCAGCTTGTCAATATCTCTCTCTCTCTCTCTCCCCTCTCTCTCTCTCTCTCCTCTCTCTTCTCCCTTTTCTCCTCTCTCTCTCTCTCTCAATCTCTCTCTCTCTCTCACTCTCTGTCTCTCTGTCTCTCTCTCTCTCTCTCTCCTCTCTCTCTCTCTATCTCTCTCTCTCTCTCTCTCTCTTGCTCTATATGTGGGTGGGTGTATGTCTTAAACACTGCCCTTTCTTAAAACAACACTGTCAGTTGCTGTCACCCTGGTGGTATCCTCTATCAGTTGCTGTCACCATGGTGGTATCCTCTATCAGTTGCTGTCATCATGGTGGTATCCTCTATCAGTTGCTGTCACTATGGTGGTATCCTGTGTCAGTTGCTGTCACCATGGTGGTATCTTCTGTCAGTTGCTGTCACCATGGTGGTATCCTGTGTCAGTTCCTGTCATCATGGTGGTATCCTCTATCAGTTGCTGTCACTATGGTAGTATCCTGTGTCAGTTGCTGTCACCATGGTGGTATCTTCTGTCAGTTGCTGTCACCATGGTGGTATCCTGTGTCAGTTGCTGTCATGATGGTGGTATCCTCTGTCAGTTGCTGTCATCATGGTGGTATCCTCTATCAGTTGCTGTCATGACTGTGGTATCCTCTATCAGTTGCTGTCACCATGGTGGTATCCTGTGTCAGTTGCTGTCATGATAGTGGTATCCTCTGTCAGTTGCTGTCACCATGGTGGTATCCTGTGTCAGTTGCTGTCATCATGGTGGTATCCTGTGTCAGTTGCTGTCATCATGGTGGTATCCTCTGTCAGTTGCTGTCACCATGGTGCTATCCTCTGTCAGTTGCTGTCATCATGGCGGTATCCTCTGCCAGTTGCTGTCACCATGGTGGTATCCTGTGTCAGTTGCTGTCATCATGGTGGTATCCTCTCTCAGTTGCTGTCACCATGGTGGTATCCTGTGTCAGTTGCTGTCACCATGGTGGTATCCTGTGTCAGTTGCTGTCATCATGGTGGTATCCTGTGTCAGTTGCTGTCATGATGGTGGTAATCCTCTGTCAGTTGCTGTCACCATGGTGGTATCCTGTGTCAGTTGCTGTCACCATGGTGGTAATCCTGTGTCAGTTGCTGTCACCATGGTGGTATCCTGTGTCAGGTGCTGTCACCATGGTGGTATCCTCTGTCAGTTGCTGTCACCATGGTGGTATCCTGTGTCAGTTGCTGTCACCATGGTGGTATCCTGTGTCAGTTGCTGTCACCATGGTGGTATCCTGTGTCAGGTGCTGTCACCATGGTGGTATCCTGTGTCAGTTGCTGTCATCATGGTGGTATCCTCTCTCAGTGAGTGTCATCATGGTGGTATCCTCTGTCAGTTGCTGTCATGTGGTGGTATCCTCTGTCAGTTGCTGTCACCATGATGGTATCCTCTGTCAGTTGCTGTCATCATGGTGGTATCCTCTGTCAGTTGCTGTCATCATGGTGGTATCCTCGTCAGTTGCTGTCATCATGGTGGTATCTTCTGTCAGTTGCTGTCATGATGGTGGGATCCTGTGTCAGTTGCTTTCACCATGGTGGTATCCTCTGTCAGTTGCTGTCATGATGGTGGTATCCTTTGTCAGTTGCTGTCACAATGGTGGTATCTTCTGTCAGTTGCTGTCACCATGGTGGTATCCTCTGTCAGTTGCTGTCACCATGGGGTATCCTCTGTCAGTTGCTATCATCATGGTGGTATCTTCTGTCAGTTGCTGTCACCATGGTGGTATCCTGTGTCAGTTTTCTGTCATGATGGTGGTATCCTCTGTCAGTTGCTGTCACCATGGTGGTATCCTGTGTCAGTTGCTGTCATCATGGTGGTATCCTCTGTCAGTTGCTGTCACCATGGTGGTATTCTGTGTCAGTTGCTGTCATCATGGTGGTATCCTCTGTCAGTTGCTGTCACCATGGTGGTATCCTGTGTGAGTTGCTGTCATGATGGTGGTATCCTCTGTCAGTTGCTGTCATCATGGTGGTATCCTCTGTCAGTTGCTGTCATGATGGTGGTATCCTGTGTCAGTTGCTGTCATGATGGTGGTATCCTCTGTCAGTTGCTGTCACCATGGTGGTATCCTCTGTCATGATGGTGGTATCCTCTGTCAGTTGCTGTCATCATGGTGGTATCCTCTGTCAGTTGCTGTCATGATAGTGGTGTCCTCTGTCAGTTGCTGTCACCATGGTGGTATCCTGTGTCAGTTGCTGTCATGATAGTGGTATCCTCTGTCAGTTGCTGTCATGATAGTGGTATCCTCTGTCAGTTGCTGTCACCATGGTGGTATCCTCTGTCAGTTGCTGTCACCATGGTGGTATCCTCTGTCAGTTGCTGTCACCATGGTGGTATCCTGTGTGATTTTCTGTCACCATGGTGGTATCCTCTGTCAGTTGCTGTCACCATGGTGGTATCCTCTGTCAGTTGCTGTCATGATAGTGGTGTCCTCTGTCAGTTGCTGTCACCATGGTGGTATCCTGTGTCAGTTGCTGTCATGATAGTGGTATCCTCTGTCAGTTGCTGTCATGATAGTGGTATCCTGTGTCAGTTGCTGTCACCATGGTGGTATCCTGTGTCAGTTGCTGTCACCATGGTGGTATCCTCTGTCAGTTGCTGTCACCATGGTGGTATCCTGTGTGAGTTGCTGTCACCATGGTGGTATCCTCTGTCAGTTGCTGTCACCATGGTGGTATCCTTTGTCAGTTGCTACCACTGCCCACTTTGCATTGTTTTTAGATTGATGAATCTTGCAGGGTTTTTTCCAAATAACTGTGGTCATGTGTTGCTGTTCTTGGCAATTATTATATTCTGTCATGATGACTTGACTTTACTTTTCTTTTTCTGCCACCCCTCCTACCCCTTGCCCATTCTCCCTCCTGTTATTGTTAGTCTCAAGATCTCCTCCACACCTGAGTTCACCTTTTTATCTCCCTCCCTCCTCCCCCCTTCCCACCCCTCTCCCCTCCCCTTTGTCTTCCTCTGTCTGTCTATAGCCCCCTCCCCCAATTCCACATGTTATCATATCTCTTCTCCTTTGTCTTATTCTGTGTCTGTATATGGTTTGTGTCGTGTTAGTAACTGTCTGTCTGTTTCTTGTTTCAACCTAAGTGTATATATGTTTGGGGCAGATTGTTCATGTGATGAGCTGTAAAGCATTAATCATGACCTGCACTGTTATCCCTATGCTGCAGATCACCACATACCTGGGGAAGAGGGACTTTGTGGATCACCTCACACACATTGAGCCTGTCGGTAAGTAATTGGCTGCCTACCTTCCTTTTTAGTCTGTCTGTCTGTCTGTCTTTTCATGCCCTTCTGTTTAATTTTTCAATGTTTGCATATTTTCCTTATTTATTCATTTGCTTTGTCTATTATTTATTTGTTTATTTTTAATGTCTTGAGTCCTGTGTCTGCAATGTCTTAATGTCTTGAGTTCTGTGTATGCAATGTCTTAATGCATTTGAGCTCCGTGTCTGCATTGTCTTCATGTCTTGAGTCCTCTGCACTATATCAATGTCTTGAGTCCTCTGCACTATATCAATGTCTTGAGTCCTCTGCACTATATCAATGTCTTGAGTCCTCTGCACTATATCAATGTCTTGAGTCCTCTGCACTATATCAATGTCTTGAGTCCTCTGCACTATATCAATGTCTTGAGTCCTCTGCACTATATCAATGTCTTGAGTCCTCTGCACTATATCAATGTCTTGAGTCCTCTGCACTATATCAATGTCTTGAGTCCTCTGCACTATATCAATGTCTTGAGTCCTGTGTCTGCCATGTCTTGAGTCCTGTGACTACAATGTCTTAATGTCCTGTGTTCTGTGTTTGCAATGTCTTAATATCTAACATTCTATGTCAGCATGTCTTTATCTCTAGTACTCTGTATCAGTGATGTCTGACATACTGTTTCACCAATGTTTCTGGATTCATGTGTCTCTAACATCTGATATTCTGTATCAGTTATGTCTGGCATTCTGTGTCAGCAATGTCTTTATATCTGGTATTCTTTATCAGGGATGTCTGACATCCTGTGTCAGCAATGTCCTAATATCAGGTATTTTATGTCAGTGATGTCTGACATCCTGAGTCAGCAATGTCCTAATATCAGGTATTTTATGTCAGTGATGTCTGACATCCTGTGTCAGCAATGTCCTGATATCAGGTATTTTATGTCAGTGATGTCTGACATCCTGTGTCAGCAATGTCCTAATGTCTGGTATTTTATGTCAGTGATGTCTGACATCCTGTTTTAGCAATGTCCTAATGTCTGGTATTTTATGTCAGGGATGTCTGACATCCTGTGTTGACAATGTCCTAATATCTGGTATTTTATGTCAGCAGTGTCTGACATCCTGTGTCAGCAATGTCCTAATATGTGGTATTTTATGTCAGTGATGTCTGACATCCTGAGTCAACAATGTCCTAATATCAAGTATTTTATGTCAGCGATGTCTGACATCCTGTGTCAGCAGTGTCCTAATATCTGGCATTTTATGTCAGGGATGTCTGACATCCTGTGTCAACAATGTCCTAAAATCTGGTATTTTATGTCAGTGATGTCTGACATCCTGAGTCAGCAATGTCCTAATATCTAGTATTTTATGTCAGTGATGTCTGACATCCTGTGTCAGCAATGTCCTAATGTCTGGTATTTTATGTCAATGATGTCTGACATCCTGAGTCAGCAATGTCCTCCTAATATCAGGTATTTTTTGTCGGTGATGTCTGACATCCTGAGTCAGCAATGTCCTCCTAATATCAGGTATTTTATGTCAGTGATGTCTGACATCCTGAGTCAGCAATGTCCTCCTAATATCAGGTATTTTATGTCAGTGATGTCTGACATCCTGAGTCAGCAATGTCCTCCTAATATCAGGTATTTTATGTCAGTGATGTCTGACATCCTGAGTCAGCAATGTCCTCCTAATATCAGGTGTTTTATGTCAGTGATGTCTGACATCCTGAGTCAGCAATGTCCTCCTAATATCAGGTATTTTATGTCAGTGATGTCTGGCATCCTGTGTCAGCAATGTCCTAATATCAGGTATTTTATGTCAGTGATGTCTGACATCCTGTGTCAACAATGTCCTAATATCAGGTATTTTATGTCAGCGATGTCTGACATCCTGTGTCGGCAGTGTCCTAATATCTGGTATTTTATGTCAGTGATGTCTGACATCCTGTGTCAGCAATGTCCTAATATCAAGTATTTTATGTCAGCGATGTCTGACATCCTGTGTCAGCAGTGTCCTAATATCTGGCATTTTATGTCAGTGATGTCTGACATCCTGTGTCAACAATGTCCTAAAATCTGGTATTTTATGTCAGCGATGTCTGACATCCTGTGTCAGCAGTGTCCTAATATCAGGTATTTTATGTCAGTGATGTCTGACATCCTGTGTCAACAATGTCCTAAAATCTGGTATTTTATGTCAATATTTATATGGCAGTGTCTTTATGTTGGGTTTTCTGTATCAGTCATGTTATTCTGTATCAGTGATGTTGGCATCCTGTGTCAGCCATGTTATTCTGTATCAGTGATGCCTGACATCCTGTGTCGGCCATGTTATTCTGTATCAGTGATGGTGACATCCTGTGTCGGCCATGTTATTCTGTATCAGTGATGTTGACATCCTGTGTCGGCCATGTTATTCTGTATCAGTGATGGTGACATCCTGTGTCGGCCATGTTATTCTGTATCAGTGATGTTGGCATCCTGTGTCAGCCATGTTATTCTGTATCAGTGATGTTGACATCCTGTGTCAGCCATGTTATTCTGTATCAGTGATGTTGGCATCCTGTGTCAGCCATGTTATTCTGTATCAGTGATGTTGACATCCTGTGTCAGCCATGTTATTCTGTATCAGTGATGTTGGCATCCTGTGTCGGCCATGTTATTCTGTATCAGTGATGTTGACATCCTGTGTCAGCCATGTTATTCTGTATCAGTGATGTTGACATCCTGTGTCAGCCATGTTATTCTGTATCAGTGATGCCTGACAACCTGTGTCGGCCGGCCATGTTATTCTGTATCAGTGATGTTGACATCCTGTGTCGTCCATGTTATTCTGTATCAGTGATGTTGACATCCTGTGTCAGCCATGTTATTCTGTATCAGTGAGTTTGACATCCTGTGTCGTCCATGTTATTCTGTATCAGTGATGTTGACATCCTGTGTCAGTCATGTTATTCTGTATCAGTGATGTTGACATCCTGTGTCAGCCATGTTATTCTGTATCAGTGATGTTGGCATCCTGTGTCAGTCATGTTATTCTGTATCAGTGATGTTGACATCCTATGTCAGCAATGTCTCAATATCTGTCATCCTGTATGAGCAATGTCTTAGTGTCTGGCTGTGTCAGTATGGTCTGGCATCCTATTTCAGCATTGTGTGGCATCCTGTGTCACCAGTGTCTTAATTTAGTGTATTTTGTGTCACCAGTGTCTTAACTTCTGGCATCCTTTATCAGCAATGTCCTAATGTCTGGCATCCTGTGTTAGCAATATCTTAACGTCTGGCATGCTGTGTCAGCAGTATTTTAATTCTTTCAAGTTTGTGACATTTGTTCTTTTTATTTGTTTTATGCCTATTAATGCAAATGCGAAAGGCCATTGTTATATATGAATGGAAAGGGTAGAACAGAAGCATTTCACTCAATATGCTGTAAAATTCCTTTTAGCTTATACCAAAAATGCTGTTTGACCTTTGAAAAGCATGACATTTTGACTGCCAGACATGAAAATGTCAGACATTTCTTTTTCTTTAAGCTGTCTGCATGAAGAAAATACCATTTCTCTTGTTTATTTTTTAAAACAAGAAAAAAAAGAAGAAAATTTACATCAGTTGACATCTAAAACTAAGTATGAAGCGTGTTGTCATCTATAGACTGGCAGAAGGAAAAACATGAAAATTTGTTTTAGAGAACAGCAGTTCATGTCCATGTTTTTCTCTTTTTCTCCAGAAGTCAGTGAACTTCTTTGAGAGCAGTGATAGGTGTCCTGAAGTTCACTTTTTTTTTTCTCTTGGAATGGTGTGGCAGTGTTTTTTAGATAGAGGACCACACTGGGCCGTCTGACGTGTTGCATGGTGCACGGCCACAGGAGTCTTTCCTCTCCTCATTGTCTGGCAGGGTCTTTGGCCTTCAACAGTCATTTCATCCATGTCTTACCCCACCACCACCATCAATAACTTAACCCCTAACACTCCTGCGAATGAATCCAGCCAGGTCCATGGCATGCTTGGAAGGCGTTGGCTGAAGGTGAATGGCATGATCAGAATCAGGAGGGGAAGTGATGTGCCGAATGGATCGCTGGCCTTGTCTGCATGTTTGACGATGGCTGTGATCAAAGGGAGTAGTGTCAGCCCATGGTCATGCCTCATGTATGTGGCACACCACCTTTCTGGTCACATCTGGCCTATGGTAGTCACCTGCACATTTTCAGTAGCCTCATGTATGTGGCACACCACCTTTCTGGTCACATCTGGCCTATGGTAGTCACCTGCACATTTTCAGTAGCTTAACCGTCAGGATGAAAGCTCTTTTTTTTTCTTTCTGCACACATGATGCCAGTATCCATAACATACTACATTGGGATACAAATACAAAAGGATTAATTAAGTTCATTGCATGTCATAGAATGCACAGTATTAAAGGACAGGACTTTTTTTTTCACCACGTGAAGGCCGTTTTGATGTTAACTCGGACAAGACAGATCAGAAATTGTTGACCAGCACCTTCATCAAGAATCAGTTGATTAGCTGCCCACACAGTTGATCAGCTGCCCATAGTCGAATCATTGATCAGTCAGTTGATTGACTGCCTCTTGTATTGAGCCTAGTCAAATCAGTCATTGGTACTTTTTTATGTATAAATAAAATGGAAACAGTTTGTGACCTTTCATGTGAAGAAGTGATTTTTTTCTAGCTTGTATGTGTGTGTGTGTGTGTGTGTGTGTGTGTGTGTGTGTGTGTGTGTGTGTGTGACTGAAAGTTTTTAAATGTCACTTGATGATCAGTGTCTGTTATAAGAAGGTGCTCAGTACTCAATCAATACACCATAAAATTTTAACAAACTTTCGGATGGGGTTTTTTTTATGTCTTTTAAAGAATTGTGTCAATGAATGACTTGTGAGTTGATTTTAACGTGGTGACAGCCCTGAAGTGGCCCTTTGCGGTCGGCTGGGCTATAAGCAACATTATCTTATCTTATCTCCATCAGGAATATTCCAGGATAAACAGTACAGGGGTGTAATGACCATCAGTCAGGCTAGTTGATATGCTCTATTCCACTCACTCATATTCGCCATTTGAAAGGTTTTCTTTTTCTTTTTTTCTTTTTGTACATCAGATCTAAGATCAAAGTCAAATTAAAGATCAAAGGTGTTATAGCTGTTTTCAAAATCAGATCCAGCAGTTAAAGGTGGCACTTAGAGTCTGTTGTCCTGAAACGAACACTCCTGAAACAAACACTCAGGTTGTGTGTGATTGTCCTAAGAGGGTACTATGCCCAATGGCTGTCAAAGGGCAAAGTGTGATTATCATAGGAACGAAATGTCCTACAGCTGTTGTAGGTCAGTGTGTGATTGTCCTTGTAAAGAACTATGTCCTATGACTGTTGTAGGGAAGAGTCTAGTTGTCCTAGAAATAAACCATATCCTACAGCTGGTTTAGGGTAGTGTGTGATTGTCAAAGGAATGAATCATGTCCAATGGTTGTTGTAGGGCAATGTGTAATTCTTTTAGGATTTGATTGAGTCCTATGGCTGTTGAAGAGCGGATTATGATTGTCCTAGGAATGATCTGTGTCCTATGGCAGTTGTAAGGCAATGTATGATTGTCCTAAGAATGAACTACGCCCTACAAGTGTTCAAGGGCAGTGTTTGGTTCTCCTTGGAATGAACCATATCCTGTCACTGTTTCATGACAATGTGTGATTGTTCAAAGAAATTACCACATCCTATGGCTGTTGTAGAGCATCATATGGTTGTTCTAGGAATGGTCTTTGTCTGTGGCTGTTGTAGAGCATCATAATTATGGTTGTTCTAGGAATGGTCTTTGTCCTGTGGCTGTTGTAGAGCATCATATGGTTGTTCTAGGAATGGTCTTTGTCCTATGGCTGTGGAAGGCCTGTGTGATTGTCCTAGGCATGAACCATGTCCTATGGTCGTTGTAAGGTAGTGTCAGCTTGTCCCAGGAATACACCATGTCTCTGGGTTTTAAACCATGTCCTTTGACTGCTGTAGGACAATGTCTGATTGTGCTAGGAATGAACCATGTCCTATGACTGTTGCAGGACAGTGTCTGGTTGTGGTAGGAATGAACCATGTCCTATGACTGCTGTGGACAGTGTCTGATTGTGCTAAGAATAAACCATGTCCTATGGCTGTTAGGACAGTGTCTGGTTGTGGTAGGAATGAACCATATTCTATGGCTGTTAGGGCAGTGTCTGGTTGTGTTAGGAATAGACCATGCCTCTGTGGCTGTTAGGGCAGTGTCTGGTTGTGTTCGGTATGAGCCATGTCTCTGTGGCTGTTAGGACAGTGTCTGGTTGTGTTAGGTATGAGCCATGTCTTATGGCAGTTGAAGGGCAGTGTCTGGTTGTCCAGCCATG
>CM031613.1:31710067-31715067 GCA_018398815.1 Conus ventricosus
ATATACATATATGTGTGTGTGTGTATGTGTGTATTTGAAAAACTGACATAATACACTTGATATTTTGCCTAATCTTTTCTTTTGTTCTGTATTGTTGACCCCCCCCCCCCCCCCCCCCCGTTGTAATGATGTCATTGTTAATTTTGGTTGATGAAGGTGGGTTTGTTTGTTTTTAATTAATTTTTTTTTTTTTTAAAAGAAGAAAAGGCCAGAGTGATTAAGCTGAAGTGTATTTTTCATGAAAAGAAATGGAGTTGTAAGAACACAGAGAGTAGAACTGGCAGGAAGATGAAGAGTGCGTGTGAGAGAGAGAGAATGAGAGAGACAGACAGACAGACAGAGAGAGAGAGATACACATAGAGAGAGACAGACAGGGGGAAACTTAAGGGAAGGGAGGGAAGTGTAAGTGGTTGGAGTGACTGAAAGCACCATGGTGTTGATTGGCTGACAGTGAGAAGGGAGGGAACGAAGGGTGAGGGGTGTTGATTGGCTGACAGTGAGAAGGGAGGGAACGAAGGGTGAGGGGTGTTGATTGGCTGACAGTGAGAAGGGAGGAACGAAGGTGAGGGGTGTTGATTGGCTGACAGTGAGAAGGGAGGAGACGAAGGGTGAGGGGTGTTGATTGGCTGACAGTGAGAAGGGAGGGAACGAAGGGTGAGGGGTGTTGATTGGCTGACAGTGAGAAGGGAGGGAACGAAGGGTGAGGAAGAGGGAAGGGAGGAGGCGGAGGGAAGAAAATTATAGCAGATTTGTATTCTTTCTTATGATAGTGGTTTATGTCAGATAGATATTGTATATCTGTGATATGTTTTTCCATCCAAAAGAATTGTTGTTATGCCACACCAACTGTTAGGAAGAAAATGTGGTTTAGAAACAAAAGCAGACAAACAAGCAAAACAAAACAAAAATGAGTGAAACAGATTTGGCACTTGCAAGTAATTTCATTTTGGCGCTTGTGAGGATGTCAGGTATTGACAGTTTGCCAAGAGTGGGAGAAACTGTGTGTGTATGTTTGTGTGTGTGTGTTTGTGTGTGTGTTTGTTCATGCATGTGTGCCTGTGTGTGCGTACATGTGTAGGAATGTGTGTGTGTGTGTGTGTTTCTGTCAGGGGTCTGTGTCTGTACATCCACATGTTTGTTTATACACATAACTTAGTTTGCATGAAAGCTTGTGTTTTTGCCATCATACCTGCCCGTAGAATTACATAAACTTGTCAAAATCCAATATCCCTGGCTATCCCACAGGTAGTTTGCCTCAAACTACATCATGCTGCTGCAGCCAGGATATGGAGAGGATGATATAAACATGGAGTTGAGACAGGAATATAGACTAAGATATGAAACTGCCATACATTTTGTCCCCCTCCCCGCCCCCTCCAATTCCTCCGCCTTCCCACCCCACATTTCCCCCCCCCCCCCCCCCCCCCCCCCCCCACTTCTCCTGGTCACTCCTTCACTCCTTTCCCATCCTTCCCTCTTCCCAGCTTCCAAGTTTTCACAATGTTCTGGTTGTTGGCAGATTTCATCTGGGCCAGACTGGGATTGCACAGATAGAGAGTTTACAGATATGCCTGGCCTTGTTGGAAAAATGTTGTGTTTTCACTGATTGCACATGAAGTAAAGGATGATGATGATGATGATGGAGGCAGTCATGCAGGACCTTTGCAAGGCATGAAGAAAATAACAGCATGATGGCAAAGCCAAGTGTAGCAGCATTTAGATCAGTATGTACCCACGATGAGGTGCGTTCATAAGGCCAACATTTTGGATGGAAAGACGGAGAGCCATAGCTTCTGCCATATTTTTTTTATGGTCATTTTCTTTATTGTTCTTCTCTCTCTTTTTTTTTTCTTTTCTAAAGCTTGATGATTTCACTGTGATCAAGATAAATTGTTGATTTCTTTAGAAATGTAGACAGGAACAAACGAACACGCAAACATCAGTTATTGATTTACAAACATGTACTAAGTCTTTCGCAATGTACCAGAACTGTGTTGATTTTTACTGGATACAAAGTGCTCTATGGATCTGTGCAAGGAAGCAGTCCTCCTCGGCTTTCCTAAAGCATTAAGAGATAACCTCCCACCCACCCCCCACCCCCACCCCCCACCCCAAAGAAAAGAAAAGAAAAAAAATGGCAGAACATTGGAGTCAGTTTCAAGAGTTTCTGGGTTTTTTTTAATAAGTGGTATGAGACAGAAACAGTTTTACTGCTAAACAATTAAGGGAAACAACCCTTCAATTCAGTTGCAAACTCAGCTGAAGTAACTAGGCACTGGAATTCACAGAGCCCAAGTACTCATGTTGATTTGAGTCACCTACTACAAATCATTAGGACAATCAACAGTATTCAGAAATCACCTTAATAGTTTTCACCCAGTATAGGCATAAAGTTGCTCTATCAGAATATTGTATTCAATAATCATCTAATCGATTGTACAAAGTACAGGGGAAAAGATAAGATAAGATAATGTTGCTTATAGCCCAGCCGACCGCAAAGGGCCACATCAGGGCTGTCACCACGTTAAAATCAACTCACCAGTCATAATACAGGGGAAATGTTATACAGTTAAAATGTAATATTCATCGATCAACTTGACAGCTTTTACCAAGTAGTGGCAAAAAGTTAAACTGTTACAACAGTATACTCATTCTTCTTGGAATAAATTATCTGTCCCTGACTTCCTAGATCCTGGTTGTGTATTTGATGTTGAAACTTTTCAGATAGTCCATTTTCCCTTTCCCTGCCTGATGCATGGTCAGAACTGATGTGCATTTTATGTCCTGCTACAAAACTTTCTCGGCAAAAAAGAAGCTTTGGGGATATTTCTGATATAATAATACTTACTAAATACTACAGTTTTGTGTCGAGTGTGGATATCCCATATGAACAGACTGAATATTGCAGGTTTGTGTCGAGTGTGGGTATCCCATGTGAAGAGACTGTAGCACTTTGACTTGATAAAGCACTGTTTGGTACAGGCTGTCGCATTTTTCTAAAAAGAGAGTTATGTCTTGAAAATGTGCTTACACATGGTGACATTTTCAAATGTGTGGGGAACCCAACAGCAGAAGAACTTCACTCCAATATATTGTGATGGTGTGGAGGGTAAGGGGTGTGCAGGTGAAGACAGGCAGATGGTGAGGAGTGCAGGAACCAAGGGACAGCAGCCAGTCAAGAAGACGCAGTGGACGAAGCAGAGTTTTCTCCTTTTATTTGCCTTCCATGCCAGTCGCTCACATCAGGGAACACTGATCCATTCTCACACAGCGCGCCCACTTATATACACCCTGACCGGACCGCAAAGCCAGCGATACGGTGCCAGACACGAACCGGGCCTCGCGAGGCCGAACCAACAGAATTTTGTGTTTTCTATGGCAGCTTCCTATCAACACATATTTACTATCGATGAAAACCTCAGAACACAAGGAATAAAATGCAGCAAGTCGCATTTGACAATTCTGTTCCTGTACTAAATCATTGCTGATTAATGTCCCAGAGTGAAGCCACTTTTAACAAGCTTACGTCATATTTTCCTTTATTTCGATGAAAAATACCAAACAGCGTGAAATAATTTTGTAATGAATAAAAAGCTGGCATCTCGCTCTTGTCATACATATAAACTTCATTTTCCGAGACAGTGTCTAAGTGGAGAACTTTGCGTTTAAAGTTTGATAGAAAACACAGCTGACTTTACACCTCGCTGGGCCGTCGGCACCCACTTCTGACACAATTTTCAACTGAAAAATACTCTGTTGAAACGGTCTGTTAGATAATAAATTCTACACATTTTCAGTTGTATTCATAACAAAAATGGAGTCATTAGCAAGATTTCGATCGGGAAGTCCGAATTTCGTAGAATGATAATTTGGATCAAAAAACTCCGACAGTAAACAAAGAAGGCGACTCGCTAAAGGGACCGGCGCTGTCAGTCATTTCGTATAGTCGCAAGCTTGTACAGAAAAGATCATAGGCATGCGATATACGAAATGAAAGCTTATGGACTTTACTTTTAACATGCATCTTCAGATTCTTCGGTTTTCCTCTTACTTTTTGTAAAATCAAGAATTATTCAATATTCATTCGACAGACAATTGAAAATGGCGCCAAGATTGCTCGTGCGAAATACCAGTTTAGAGAAAATATGGGCTTCTCAACCCAGTACGGTTGTAATGAATCAAATACATTAATTTTTGTGACTTCAGCGACGTACATACAACTATGTAGGTTCTGAGGTATTCATGATTTAAAGAATTTACACAATAAAAAAAAGGAGATTCGACCAAGGGAGGTAAGGGGAAGATAACTCTCGAACAAAACATTTTCATCCACGAAAGGTAACCAAAATAAATATATACACTGTTAGCACCCGGCTACAATATTTCAGCCAGACCCAGATCACACGTGAGCACGCTTCACTGAGTTGTTTATTTCCAGCTGACAGTTGCTAAACATAGTTGTTAATCCTTATAGTAGACATGTTCAAGATATGTGGGCATATGTTTCACTTTCAATTTTAAATGGTTTCTACAACTCCAGTTAATAAAGCAGTGCTTTTGTTTCTGCTAGTGGCATTCACACATATCAAATAATTGTTTTATTGCTACTCCAGATCTTCTTCCAATTTTTTTTTTAGATTTCTCAAAAGAAGAAAGAATAGATTCTAGATGTAAGTCACTAATTCTCAAAAGAAGAAAGAATAGATTCTAGATGTAAGTCACTAAAACTTATACTGACAGTAAGTCACATACAGTCATCAAATTGTACATGTGATTCAAATGACCTTACCTCCACAGGCTGTATTGATAAAGTCATGTGGATTGTGACAAAAAGAAAACCACATAATTTTTTGTTTTTTCCCAGCATTTTTTTTTGAAGCTACTGCATAAATTGAGACGTCAGTGGAATACAGGCAGGAAACCTTTATATGAGCTATTAAAATTGCAGCAGGCGCCATAGCAAAACATACAGGCCCATCAAACACCAAAGTGAATGCCAC
>CM031613.1:31717567-31787277 GCA_018398815.1 Conus ventricosus
CGCACGCACGCACACACACACACACACACACACACACACACACACACAGTTGCATGGGCAGAATGTTGTTCTGAAGAGTGTAATCCTCATGTACGGAATGCCATTTCCTTACTGATGTCCTAGGACCCAAGATAGTGACATGAGCCTGGCTGAAAGCAAATAATGTCATGTTCTGAAGTCCAGCATCGGCAAGGTGCTGCAAAGGTGAAAGATATTGACAAAATTGTCAGAAGAAATAGTTCTAGGTGTGGTGGTATGAAAGGTAGACAATAACCCAGTCAGTGGTTAGAATTGCATCAGATTACATCAGAATTCAATTTTTTTTTTCCCCAAGAGAAAGGCAGCATGGCCTTCAGATTCCCTCAGAATAGCTAATTTGCACAAACAGGACAGTGACCTTGGTCCTTAACATTACAGGACAGGACAACTTTATGTTGCTGTGGAAAGCTTGATAATACAAACAGGACAGTGACCTTGGTCCTTAACATTACAGGACAGGACAACTTTATGTTGCTGTGGAAAGCTTGATAATACAAACAGGACAGTGACCTTGGTCCTTAACATTACAGGACAGGACAACTTTATGTTGCTGTGGAAAGCTTGATAATACAAACAGGACAGTGACCTTGGTCCTTAACATTAC
This sequence comes from Conus ventricosus, assembly GCA_018398815.1. Classification (NCBI taxonomy): domain Eukaryota; kingdom Metazoa; phylum Mollusca; class Gastropoda; order Neogastropoda; family Conidae; genus Conus; species Conus ventricosus. Next base: position 31,718,211 of record CM031613.1, read on the forward strand.
AGGACAGGACAACTTTATGTTGCTGTAGAAAGCTTGATAATACAAACAGGACAGTGACTTTGTTCCTTAACTTCACAGGACAGGACAACTTTATGGCAGTATAGAAAGCTTGATAGTACAAACAGGACAGTGACTTTGGTCCTTAACATTACAGGACAGGACAACTTTATGTTGCAGTAGAAAGCTTGAAAATACAAACAGGACAGTGACCTTGGTCCTTAATATTACAGGACAGGACAACTTTATGTCGGTGTAGAAAGCTTGATAATACAAACAGGACAGTGACTTTGGTCCTTAACATTACAGGACAGGACTACTTTATGTTGCAGTAGAAAGCTTGAAAATACAAACAGGACAGTGACTTTGGTCCTTAACATTACAGGCCAGGACAACTTTATGTCAGTGTAGAAAGCTTGAAAATACAAACAGGACAGTGACTTCAGTTCTTTTAACAGGATAGGGGCAGGAAACTTCATGTCAGTGTAGGGGTTGTGACAATAGAAACATCACAGTGATTCAGCCCTTACTTAATAAGACAAGGGTAGGACAACCTTATATCGGTGCAGGGGGCTTTACAGTGTTTCTGACAACTGGCAGCACTTTATGGTAACACTGTTCACACTGGCATACCTGCGTGGGGACACTTAACACATGATCATGTACCCGTCCTGGTCTCAAGGCCATACCTACATCCTAGATGAGATGTATCTTTGTTGACTTTCAACTGCTATTTTTCTGCCTTTGTGGCTCTTGCACCTGTTTTCGCTCTAAAAAAAAAAATCCTTCATTTTCTTTCCTTTGTTTATACTTTTTTTTGTTAGTATGTTGAGTAGACAGTGAGACTGGACATAATTATTGTGGATAGTAGGCAGTGAGAAAGGACATATTGGAGACCTATTGGAGACTGGACACACCAGGGTGGACACTAGCTGTTATTGTTATGTGTTGAGTGGGCAGGGAGACTGGATATATTGCCTAGAGTGTGACTAGCTGTTATTGTAATGTGTTCAGTGAGAATGGGTATATTGCTTAGAGTGGTTACCAGCTGTTATTGAAATGTGTTCAGTGAGAATGGATATATTGCTTAGAGTGGTTACCAGCTGTTACTGTAATGTGTTCAGTGAGAATGGATATATTGCTTAGAGTGGTTACCAGCTGTTATTGTAATGTGTTCAGTGAGAATGGATATGTTGCCTAGAGTGGTGACTAGCTGTTACTGTAATGTGTTCATTGAGACTGGATATATTGCCTAGAGTGGTGACTAGCTGTTATTGTAATGTGTTCAGTGAGAATGGATATATTGCCTAGAGTGGTGACTAGCTGTTATTGTAATGTGTTCAGTGAGACTGGATATATTGCCTAGAGTGGTGACTAGCTGTTATTGTAATGTGTTCATTGAGACTGGATATATTGCCTAGAGTGGTGACTAGCTGTTATTGTAATGTGTTCAGTGAGAATGGATATATTGCCTAGAGTGGTGACTAGCTGTTATTGTAATGTGTTCATTGAGACTGGATATATTGCCTAGAGTGGTTACCAGCTGTTATTGTAATGTTTCAGTGAGAATGGATATATTGCCTAGAGTGGTTACCAGCTGTTATTGTAATGTGTTCAGTGAGAATGGATATATTGCCTAGAGTGGTGACTAGCTGTTATTGTAATGTGTTCATTGAGACTGGATATATTGCCTAGAGTGGTGACTAGCTGTTATTGTAATGTGTTCAGTGAGAATGGATATATTGCCTAGAGTGGTGACTAGCTGTTATTGTAATGTGTTCAGTGAGAATGGATATATTGCCTAGAGTGGTTACCAGCTGTTATTGTAATGTGTTCAGTGAGAATGGATATATTGCCTAGAGTGGTGACTAGCTGTTATTGTAATGTGTTCAGTGAGAATGGATATATTGCCTAGAGTGGATACTAGCTGTTATTGTAATGTGTTCAGTGAGAATGGATATATTGCCTGGAGTGGTTACTAGCTGTTATTGTAATGTGTTCAGTGAGAATGGATATATTGCCTAGAGTGGTGACTAGCTGTTATTGTAATGTGTTCAGTGAGAATGGATATATTGCCTAGAGTGGATACTAGCTGTTATTGTTATGTGTTCAGTGAGAATGGATATATTGCCTAGAGTGGATACTAGCTGTTATTGTTATGTGTTCAGTGAGAATGGATATATTGCCTAGAGTGGATACTACCTGTTATTGTTGTGTGTTCAGTGAGAATGGATATATTGCCTAGAGTGGTTACTAGCTGTTATTGTTATATGTTGAGTAGGCAGTGAGACTGGATATATTGCCTAGAGTGGTTACCAGCTGTTATTGTAATGTGTTCATTGAGAATGGATATATTGCCTAGAGTGGTTACTAGCTATTATTGTAATGTGTTCATTGAGAATGGATATATTGCCTAGAGTGGTTACTAGCTATTATTGTAATGTGTTCATTGAGAATGGATATATTGCCTAGAGTGGATGCTAGTTGTTGTAATGTGTTGAGTAGGCAGTGAGATTGGATATATTGCCTAGAGTGGTTACTAGCTGTTATTGTAATGTGTTCAGTGAGACTGGATATATTGCCTAGAGTGATTACCAGCTGTTATTGTAATGTGTTCAGTGAGAATGGATATATTGCCTAGAGTGGTTACCAGCTGTTATTGAATGTGTTCAGTGAGAATGGATAATATTGCCTAAGTGGTTACCAGCTGTTATTGTAATGTGTTCAGTGAGAATGGATATATTGCCTAGAGTGGATACTAAAAGTTATTATGTGCTGAGTAGGCAGTGAGACGACATGATTATTGTGGATAGTGGGCATTGAGGAAGGACATATTGAAGACTGGACATATAGGAGAGTGGACATATTGGAGACTGGATCTATTGGAGACTGGACACACCAGGGCGGACACTAACTGTTCCTTCTGCAGTGTTTGAATGCCCACATGGCTTTTGAAGGCTTTTTTTAACGCTGTTATATTTCTTGTTATTTTTCTTTAACATTAATTTATAAAGAGGAGACTAATCTATTTTTTCCCGCAAACTGAAACTTTAGAACCATTCTGTTAGTGATTCTGAGTTGAGGGCAATAGCTAAAGGGTATTACAGGGAGTCTGTTTTGATTTGAGATCCATTGTCAAGGCTGAATTCCTGGATTACTGGCTTTGTTAGCGGGTTTTTTTTTATTTTTATTTTTTTTTATAAAGATTATGTATACACAGAACCATTTTTTCTGCCGCACTGAAGATTTTTTTTTTTTTAATTTTAAAATGAACACAAATGTAGTAAGTTGTTAATCAGAAATGAAGATGACAGAACGCTGACAACAGGCTCAGATTGTGGGGGTGGGCCAGACAGGACTCCACACGCTAACCTGGCTTGTCCTTTGACCCCATGCAGGAACTCGGTTCGTCTGGCCATCCGCAAGCTGACCTATGCCCCTGAGGAGCCGGCCCCACAGCCCAGTGCAGAGGCCGTCAAGGATTTCATGATGAGTCCTGGCAGTATCCGACTGGAGGCATCCCTAGACAAGGAGGTCAGTCCACTAACACACGTTACATTGCTGTGGAAGTTGGAAAGAGAAAAAGTTCACCTCACATAGTGACTCCCTCCCCCCCCCCCCCCCCCCCCCCCCCTCAATCATAAAGAATGAGCAGGAAATTTCTCTGTTTTCTTCTTTCAAATGTGACCCCAGACATCCTGTGCTGTTGGAGTTTCAAGATATTTATTCTTATTTCAGCGAAGATGGCAACAGTATTGTTCTTGCTTCTGTTCCAGATGGGTTCAAGGAAGCTGGTAACCAGCTTGCTGACAATGCTGTTAGCAAAGAACTTTCCAAAGAGTCTATTTTGTTCATAGATGTCAAACATGAAAACCAGAGATAAGTCAAAGATCATTGGCAAGAGGAATGGACCACACAAACTAACAACAAATACATTTCAATCAACCAATTCTATCCATCTGTTTTCTAAGCCATGAAGAGGAAATATTGTTGTCGCGGTCACTTACTAGCCACACTTTTATTTGATTTTGAAAATAGGAAAGAAGTGCCAGAAACTTCATGGACCCTCTTCTGCCCCATCCCTTCTATAGCTTCCTGCTGCTAGTCTTTCTTCCCTATAAAAATCCCCAGTGTTACATGCAGACATACATTTTTTTTCCAGTATTTTGTACACATTTTTTGGTGAAAGTATGATGAGTGCAATGACTTGAAAAGAAAAAATTTGAAGGGAGGGTATTGACATGAAGCACTTGAGTGGTAACCGCACTTGCAGTGTTCAACCGTGTTGGTGTCTGGGTGTGCTTCGACCAAAGGATGATAACTGTCGCTAACGCTCATGCTTGAAATCCCATCTGGTCGTGTCTGCTTCCTCAGCATCATGACAATATACAGGAACAATAGTGGTGACTACAGGCCCTGTAGTATCATAATTATGAGCGAGAGGATGTGAATTTGTGCCAAGGTATACTGATGGATCAGGTTTGAAAATAATTTGTTCTGGAAGAAGTAGTTTTTACTGTAGCTGCTACAAGATCAGGTGTCTCTGTGCCCTCTACTGTGTTATGGCAGATACACACTGCCCCCACTCCTGCCCTGCTTTTACAAACACTTGGAAGATCTGTACACATTCTTTGTAGAAAATACACTCGTTGTTGTAAAGTACACCAATAGCAAATTCAGAGTAAACAGGTTAAATATATACATCTATCCCTCTAAATGATATATACATCTGTCTATCTGTTTGTTTATATATACGTGCACACACACACACACACACACACACACACACACACACACACACACACTCTCTCACTCACTCACTCACTTCAGTGTGCTCCAGAAATTAAAGAAAAAAATAGATAAATAAAGATAAATTTGGGCCAATTCGTTCCTAATCCTTGGTGTGTTATAATGTACGTGTAGTATTCTGTGCAAGCGCACAGTGCTGTTCTCCTTCAGTGAAAAGTATTTTCAGCAGAAGGGATGGGGATCGGGGGGGGGGGGGGGGGGGGGGTTGGCTGTTCCTGTCCTGAAACCCATTCCCCCAACAAGATTGCCAAGATCACACATGCCCTTGACAATGGGGTACACCCGTGTTGTGTGATGTGCAGAAATACTACCATGGGGAGAGCATTGCCATCAATGTGCTGGTGGACAACAACACCAACAAAACTGTGAAGAAGATCAAAATATCAGGTGAGTGGATGCTGTGCCCAGTGTTCACAAGGTGGCCAAGGTTCTTTGTAGTTCATTGGGGACTCAGGAGTGTGGTGAGAGGAAGGAAACCTTTGGAATGTAACTGGTGGAAAACTGGAAGAAAACTAGTGAAGAAGTCAGTAGAAACCTTTTAGATGCAGTCTGTGGAAAACTTGAGAATGAAGTCTCAGGAAAACTTTGGAAAGTAGCCAGAGGAGAACATGGGAAAGCAAGACGAGGAACACTAAGGAATTTAGAAGGCTGTGGAATGCAGGCTGAGGAAAACTTGGGAATGTAGTCAGAAGAAAACTTGGGAATGTAGTCAGAGGAAAACTTGGGAATACAGTCAGCAGAAAACTTGAAGAAAACGTCGGAATGTAGTCAGAGGAAAACTTGAGGAAAATTTGAAAATGTTGTGGTGAGCACAAAACTTAGGAATGTCGACAGAGGAAAACTTGGGAATTGTTAGAAGAAAACTTGGGAAGTAGCCAGAGGAACACTTGGGAATGTAGTCAGAGGAACACTTGGGAATGTAGTCAGGTGAACACTTGGGAATGTAGTCAGGTGAACACTTGGGAATGTAGTCAGGTGAAAACTTGGGAATGTAGTCAGGTGAAAACTTGGGAATGTAGTCAGGTGAAAACTTGGAGAGACAGTCGGTGGAAATTTGAGGAAAACCTTGATCTGTAGTGAGAGGAAAATTTGGGAATGTAGTCAGAGGAACACTTGGGAATGTAGTCAGAGGAACACTTGGGAATGTAATCAGATGGGACTTGGAAAGTAGTCAGGGGAAAACTCAAGGAGTTTTGTCAGAGAAGAAACCAAGTGCCCATAAAGGTGCTTCTGTTTGTTACTTGTGGCACATTCATCACCAAAACACTGCCATGTATGCTGCAATCATTAATTCATCCTCTCAGACATAAGTGACTGCTCATAATGTGGAACATTTGCTAAGTGACATTGCTTATTAAAGGGGTGCGCTCCAGGGAAGAAGTCATGATAGAGAAAGGCTATTTTTGTGTTCCCATCAATCCTAATACAGATTGATTAGATGGCTTGTCTGCATCAGACAAGGGAATAATTGGCCAGTCCATATTGTTCTGCTTCATTATGGGCAGAGATTTGTACAGTGGCTCATCCAAGAAGGCATCAGAACATTGGTGTGTGTGTGTGTGTGTTTGGTTGTGCATATTTTTTTCCTTTTGATTAGTTTATATATCAAGACCCATCAGATTTTGCTCTGAAATGAAAGCAAACCAACCAGAGTATTAATCAGAATAAAGAAAACAGTGCATCAGAAAGGAACACTTAAGGAGATTAGATCTTGTTTGTTTGTCCTGTCTTGTCTTCTGTGCCTGTTCAGTGTTCACAGTCATGTGGTCCTTCGCCTTACTTGCCATTGGCTGGTTCATGTTGGTGTCATTTGTGTGGAGAGAACAAACAGTGGGCTGTGAATGGAAAAGGGAGAAGGGAGGAGAAGGGTGAAATGTCTGGTTTTGTTTGTCCTCCTGATTGTGTGTGTATGTGTGTGTGTTAGTGTGCTGGATGTGAGTGAGTGTGGGGCAGATGGAAGAAGAGATGTTTGTAAAGCTGCTGACAGAGCACCACAGATAGGCCAGCAAGGAAACAACTAGGAACGAAGTAAATGAAATGATACTAGATTTGAAATAAAATGATAATAAATCAGGGCATAGATTGTTGTCTGTGTGGATCCACAAGAGTTGTGAATGGGAACAAGACATTTTGTGGTGGAATGCAAAAGTAATCAGAATGCATTGTGTATGGTATGTTTTTCAGCAAGGAATGGGAGAGAGAGACGGCAGTGTGTGTGATATCTTTCTTATACTGGAGTGGATGGAACAGGAGGGACAGGGACAGCAGTGTGTGTGTGGAAGGAATGGAAGGGGAAGAGAGGCAGCTGTGTGTATGTTTACCTTCCTGGTGCAGGCAAGGACAGATTGGAAAGGGGAGAGAGACAGCAGAGTGTGTGTGCTACCTTTCTAGTTCTGGAGTGGAAGGTATGAGAGGAGAAAGAGACAGCAGTGGCTGTTCTAGGTACTGTCCTTGTGCTGAAGCAGAAGGAATGGGAGGGAGAGAGAGCAGTGTGTCTGGTACTTTCCTTGTGGTGAAATGGAAAGAATGGGAGGGGAGAGAGAGGCAGTGTGTATGACACTTTTAACCTTCTTTGTTTTTGAGTGGAAAAAAGAGAGGGCAGAAAGTGTATGACACCTCCCTTGTGCTGATGAGGAAGAAATGGGAGGGATAGAAACACTGTGTGTGTCCTTGTGCTGGGTTTGAAGGAGTAGAGAGACAGCATCTTGTGTGATGTGACATTTGAGGAGATGGGTGTTTGGGGTGTGGAATTCTCTATGGGTGTATGGCTGTGACCCAGTGCTTCAGGAGTGCAGTCTGGCGCTCCATGGCAACAGCTGTACAGCAATGGAAGTCTGTGATGAGGACTTCACGTGAGTCCATCCTCTACCATCTTCTCCTCCACTCCCCTTCTCATCAAGCCATCACTTCCCCTCATAGGCTGTGTGGGTGCAGTGTCTGAAATGGTCCTGATCAGCATTGCTCTGAGTGCAGTAGTATTTGTTGGTAGGTCTGTCTTCGTTCAGGGTTCAAACACACTGTATTTGCTCAGGCTGTGAAGTGGAGGTCCTGTGACACACCATGCTATTTGTAATGGTCTGTGCTGGACCTAGGTGAGGCCAGTCATGTAGTGTCATCAACTGGATGAAGTCTCAGCTCCCATGATTTGTTGTTCAGCTGTTCTAGGATGGGGAAAGGTGGTTGACAGCTCAGATTGTGCATGTAGCTCCGAAAGAGATACATCAAATAATTTCATCCATGACTAGAAAATTGTAATGTATTTTGTTGTTGTTGTTGTTGTTGGGTTTCCTGGCTACAAAGCAATCAAATGACGCAATGCTGACTCCCAGGAGAGGATTTCGCTGAACATTCTGCTCCTCATCCCTACTGCCACCCCTGAATCAGTGCATCAGAGGATTTGTGCCATGCATTAGCAGGATAGCCATTGTTTCTTGTTATGCACTGCCCATCAGGTTCAAGGAACACTATAACAGACACTTGCCCGCAGGAACAGTTGCATCATAGCGGTGCTGACCAAAACTTTGAAATGCTGCAGCCATCAGTTACCTGTGGACTTGGATGTATTGTCACTGTGTGTATGTGTGTTTATGTATGTAGAATCAGAGGGAATTGCTTTGCACAACTGTTGCTAAACTGTATGCAGAATCAGAGGGGATTGTCTAACTTGCCATGATTATGCAGAATCAGAGACAGTTGCATAAATGTTGATGAATGCCAAATCAGAGAATGTTGAATCATTGTGTGATGTGTGCAGAATCAGAAGGAATTGTGTGACAGTCGCGGTGTTCAGAATAAGAGAGAGTCATATTAGTGTCGCTAGGATTTGAGCAGAATCGGAGGCAGCTACGTAACTGTTGCTAGGATATATGCAGAGAGGTGGGGGTGGAAGGCTTAACTGTTCCTGGGATGTATGCAAAATCAACAGGTGTGTATATAACGTTTACTAGGATGTGTACAGAAGGGAGATACGTAAGTGTTGCTTAGATACTGGCAAAATCAGAGGGCTATGTATGTAACTTTCTAAAAAGAATGTAGAATCAGAGAAGGTGTATAACTGTTGCTAGGATGTGTACAGAATCAGAGGAGGATGGAGGTTACAACTGTTGCAAAGATGTGAGCAGAATTAGAAGGAATGTGTAGCTGTTGCGGAATGAGATGAGGGTTGGGATTGGTGTGTGTGTGTGTGTGTGTGGGGGGGGGGGGGGGGGGGGGGGGGGGGGGGGGGGGGGGGGACAGTTGTTGTTCTGCCATATCCATGCCATTATTTCTTGCCATCTGGTCTTGCTCTGATAATTCCCTTGAGAAAATTTTCCTCATAAAAAAGTCTTAAATTCTTTTACATTTTTTACATTGTAATGTGAAAGAAAAAGTAATCACCTATTCTTTGATTCTGTATGGAGCATGTGAAAGTTGGGTCAGTGTATAAACCATATAACAGATTTGTCTTCAAGTGGATTTTTTTTCTTCCCATGCGGAGAAGAAAATTTTGTTCTTGACAGTTGCAATCCCAGTGGCGCTGACAATGTTAAACTCGAAGAGTGCCTTTAGGCCGTCAGTCGACGCCGAAGTAAAAATGCTTTCCCAGTGCCCATGGGCCGTCCACTGACGTCATGCATTTTTCTTGTATTTTCATTCCTTACTATTTCTATCAACGGACTCAAATAGAGTGTGCGTAGAAAGCCTTATATGTCTGTAGTCTTAAAATAATATGTAAATGACCACACGTGAGGGGAAAGCCCATTTATTCTCATCACTGACTGGATGACCAGCCAGCACTTCGTCTCGCTTGCAAAGATGGCGGCGCAACCTTCGACAAGCCAGCGACCAAATCAACGTATTTACACAGCTGAGCAGGCTCTGCTGATGATTTTTGACAAAGACAATAATCTTTTATTCAACGACTCACTCGAGCATGAAGGTGAGATGATGATAGTGGTGGAATTGCCGACCATATTCGTCAGTTATTGAGTAGGGCTATGTGACCTCAGTGTGTGTTCAGCTGACTGTGTCGAACGAGCTAGCCTAGTGTGTACTCTGCACTGCGTGCCGGTGGCCAGTGATGTAAAAGTCAGCGCGAGAGGGGAGCGTGGCCTGCTCGCGGCGTGACACGGTGCAGACGGAAAGGTAGGGGAAGATGAGGGGTGAAAGAGAGGGTTGAAGTCCAGCAAGGGGGCGTGGTGGGGAGAGGGGGGGGGGCGTGGTCATGGACTGGTCAGTCTGCATAGAGTGTGAGCATCTTGATAGACTTCTAAACTGTTTTACTTTCATTTACAGGTGTACTTATTTTCAACTTTTTTGCTTTGTGTTCTTGTTTGGATGTGAAGATGTAGTGGTAAATACATATGTTTTTGATCGTGCAAAAAAATCTATCCAAATCTAAATGCCTAAATACTTTTTTATTATCAAAATTAAAACAAAAGAAGCCCAGATTCAAAAACTTCATTCAATAACCTTCAAAAATTATATAGATTTCATTTTTCTATCTTTTGTAGTTTCTGAGCTAGAATTTTTTGTTAATTATTACCCCCAAATCATGAGATTTCCCTGGCACTGGGAAAGCTTTTGTTTGTACTATTTTTAGGCACTGAACGGGTTTTAAGCAAGCAGCCGAGGCCTGGCTGGCATGATGGGTTAAAGTGTAAGTCGGCTATCTCCCAAGTCTCATCTGTCAAACTGTTGTTCTTCGCCCTCTCCCTTTTTGGGGAGTGTGTGGGTTGTCATTCATGTAGCCAAAACCTGATGCTCTATTATCTCTGGTAAAGCAGATGCAGTGTAGGGTATGTGGACTAGTCCACCCACAGTGACTCCCCCTGGATGAACTTTCAACTGTGACCCTTGCTACTGTTGTTCCATTCATTCTATGTAGAACCATTGGGTCTGTTAAAACTACAGATATATGTGGGAGGAGTATGCAGTATTTGATGCCAGTATTACAGCTTTTGGCATAACTGATAGACATATGTGGGAGAAGGAGTATGCAGTATTTGATGCCAGTATTAACAGCTGTGGGCATAACTGATAGACATATGTGGGAGAGGAGTACGCAGTATTTGATGCCAGTATTACAGCTGTGGGCATAACTGATAGACATATGTGGGAGAAGGAGTTTGCAGTATTTTGATGCCAGCATTACAGCTGTGGGCATAACTGATAGACATATGTGGGAGAAGGAGTATGCAGTACATGTATTTGATGCCAGTATTACAGCTGTGGGCATAAGTGATAGACATATGTGGGAGAAGGAGTACGCAGTATTTGATGCCAGTATTAACAGCTGTGGGCATAGGAAAAAGCCACTGTTGACAGTTGTGCATGTATGGGTAAGTGATTTTCCCCTCCATTTGTCAGTGTATCCTGTTGTATCTGTCCCACATAAGACCATGGGAACATTTAAACTCGTGTGAATGTGCTGCTGCCTGTGTTGTCCTATTTGTGTGTGTATGTGTGGCTGTATCTAGAGTAGCAGGTGCTACTCAAAAAGTTTGACTGTAGTCCCAAAGACAGTCAGTGGATAAGAGTCCATCTCACTGTATTGTTATAATGTGTGTGCATTTGTTGCTATATCCTTATTTGGGACTTTGTATGGAATGTTTTTGAAAGGTCCCCTTGGTGTTATCTGTAGTAATGTTGGCCTATATGTGTCCACCTGCAGGAGTGGTAGGAGTTGTGAGTTCAGAGGGGAAAATATTTGTGTGTATGCATTTGTGCATGCCTGTATCCATGTAGGGAGGGGTTACACTAAGTATGTTTGTTCTCTCATTCTCCGGCCAGAGTTTGTATGTGTCTGTGTCTGTGTGTGTGTGTGGTGTTTTGTGTGTGTGTGTGTATGCTGCAGTGCGCCAGTTTGCAGACATCTGCCTGTTCTCCACTGCCCAGTACAAGTCCCCACGGTGGCTGAACTGGACAGCGAGTGAGTGCTTTCCTTCTGATTGGCTAGCTAACCAGCACAAGAAGACACCAGCCACTCACTTTCTGACTCAGTTCTTTGGATTCATTTATCCCTGTTTGGCTACCCTGGTAGCATAAGGCTTAGAATCATGTCACATACAATGGTCTTATGAAGTCCCTTCTGTCTGTGTAGCTGACATCTTGGATGGATGTTGTTCACTGAAGCAGGAAAAAACATTGAAATCTGTGGATGTTTGCTCCCATTGAACAGATGCTCAGATGCATGCATGCATCAGCATTTCTAAACTGTTGTTTTTTTGTTCTTTCTGCAAGTTTCAGCAATGAATACTGTCATGGAAAAAACTTAAACAGAGTTGACAGATTCTTAGAGAAAACAAGGTCAAAAAGATTTTTTTTTTAAAAAATTCTTGCATCCCACAAGGGCTAGGGGATTTATTGCGACCCCGCCATCATGATTTGGACTTCAACACTGAATTAAATGTTTGTTTCCAACCATGTAATGTGCATAGGATGCCAAACCATTGTACATCAGTTCCTCATTTCAGTTTTTGGAACTGGGTGGAAACTGTTCCTACTCATTTTTTCTTTAAATTCAATTTTTACCTTGATTATTAGACACCTCTGCTCTTTCATCTGTTTCATTCAAAGACTAAGAACAGTTCAAATCCCAAAAAAGATTTTTAGAAAACAATGTCAGAGATAAACTAGGTGCACAGCATACGCACATATGCATGCGCATGCCCACTCACAGAGGCATGTGACTCGTATACATGTTTGAGCATGCATATCCATGGATACTTTTGCATACACACATAAGCACATCCATATACAAATGCATACATGTTCGAATTAACATTCTCTCATTCTCTCTCTTTCTCTCTCTCTCTCTGTGGATAATTTGTGTAATATTTCCATGAACACTAGTATGCTGCACCACATATATTTGATGTACATTACTTTGTCTTCATTTGTCGTTTGAGTAGTTTTTCAAGAAGAATGTCTCGTCATGGATTATGTACCCCCACCCTATCCATTTCGACAAGGGTAGAAATGGCCCAGTCATTTAAAGTATTCCGACTCCAAATTGAGTTGGACCCCTTTTCTCTCTCTTTTCTTTTCTTCTTCTCTCTCTCTCTCTCCCCCCCCCCCCCCCCCCCCCCCCCCCCCCCCCCCCCCCCCCCCACCCCCAACTCCCACTCACACGACACACACTCCCCCTCTTCCCCCTTACCCCCATCCTCCCCTACCCCCTACCCCTCTCCCCTTAACACACACCAAGCCACTGGCCAATTCATGAAGGCACACTCACAGGAACATTCATTTTGACTCCGCACTGATTCCCATAACATATTGTGCTTCAAAATTGACTATGTATTTTATTTGATACACTAAAGAATTGTTCACATTTGAGTTGTTTTTTTTCATCAGAATACCAGAACAAAACATTAAAAGCCACAACATTTTATTCCTCAACAATTTTAAACATCTGCATCAGTATGCACATCTTCATCATTTTCAGTTAGTTGGCTGTATTCTTGAATCAAGCTTGAATCAGAGATGTAATAGTTGTAAATGCCTAGGATTTCAGAGGGTGGGACAAACATTAATTCTGAGAATTGTGTTGAATCACCTTTTGTAGCTATGACTTTGTTCGACAAGGAATCATGTAGTCAAGGTTGGCTAGTGCTTGCATTTGTAAGACACTGGTTACATCCCACTTACATTGGAATGGATTTTCATCCGTTTTACAATGCAAGCTGTGATGGTAGCGAAGTTGCTTTCTTGAAATTATTTGTGATTTGATCATCTTGTTGTAACTTAGTTTGTTTTATAAGTGTGTTTTTTTCTTCTTTTCTCTTGTTCAGTTTTTTTTTTCTTGTAGTTCTTGCTTAAAACTTTATATATGATTTAGATTGTTTTGTTTTATAAGATAACATTTAACTTGTGTTCATGTTGGCAAAGACATGTATGTACAATCATATACTCTCTCTCTCTCTTCTCTCTCTCTCTCTCTCTCTCTCTCTCTCTCTCTCTCTCTCTCTCTCTCTCTCTCTCTCTCTCTCTCTCTCTCTCTCTCTCTCACACACACACACACACACACACACATACACTCTCTCTCTCTCTTTCTCTCTTCCCTTCTCTCTCTCTCCTCTCTCTCTCTCTCTCTCTCTCTCTTCTTCTCTCTCTCTCTCTCTCTCTCTTACACTTGCACAGTTGTGAAAGAAAGCTCTTGATTAAAGCAGAAACATGGCATTTACAAAATTATATGAATGAAACTGTCCAGTGAAAAGTCTTCAATGTGTCTGTCATAGAAAGCAAGACACGAAAAGGAAAGCAGTCATTTAATATTCATTTAAAGACTGAAGCCAGACAAGAAAAGGCACATACCTTTGATATGTCTAGGTGGAAGCAACACACAACACACACACACACACACACACACACACACACACACACACACACACACAATTTTACCTGTGTCTTTAAATTGAAAGCACAGCAAAAGAAAACAAAAGTCTGGTGTGCATTTGTAAATCAAATCAAGACATGAAAAAGCAGTCTTTGGGCAGTGGGGGGGTGGGGGGGGGGGAGAAGGGGGCACCTGTCTGTAGATTAAAGCCAGACACTAAACAAGTCTTCTTCCGACATGTGTCTTTAGATTGATGTCAGTCACATATAATCTTTTGCTTGAGATATGTCTTTAGATTTAAAGCCAGACACGAAAGGAGTTAAGTCTTTGATGTGTAGATGGAAGCCATACACAAAAGAAGAAAAAATGTTATGATTGACTTCTGTTTGGATTTGAGCCAGACACAAAGGTTTTGTTTGATGTGTGTAGATTTAAACCAGACACAAAAGAACCAGCGTAAGAATTTAATTTTTTTTTTTTTCATTTGTAGGTTTTCTGATTTCTTTCAATCTTGTAACTTCTTTGATTCATTTTTAGATAATTTAATTGCTTGGGTCTTTTGTTTGTTTGTTGTTGTTTCTTGTTTCCTTGTTCATTTTGTTTGTCTGTTCTTCTTTACAGGATTTGGGTTAGTTAATCAGCTGTTGTTGGGGACTGACGTGCAGTGAATTAGGAGTTACATTTGGAGCTTTGTCCTAATAGATGTTTCACATCAGTTATTTTGTTGAATTACTTCGCAGTGTTGAATTTTGTCTATTTTGCTTCTTTCACATTCTTGTTCTTTGTTGCATGTAAAATATGTAGCATGTTAACACATGCAGTACAGAGCTCCACACAAACAGATTTTACAGCCTTTCTAACATTCAGGGGATCTCTGTGTCTGTGCTCTACCTTCCACCATTGCCATGCTCCAGACACCACTGACCCAACAGCATTAGGCTATGAGACCCTGACCTTTTAACCCTCTCTGTTCCTCTCTCTCTCTCTCTCTCTCTCTCTCTCTCACTCTCACTCTCTCTCTCTCTCTCATAGATTTTGGTAGGTTGTGTAGATATTAATAATAAAAAAATGTCACAGTGTATCTTGATACTTAATACCCATCGTGAAGTTGATTTTTTGCTTTACTATTTTATTTTTCTTGGAATTTGTTAAACTATTTCCGTATTAAATGTACAAGGTGTTGGGCTAGTACCTTTTAGTACGATAACAACTAATTTATGTATGTAATAACTTCTTGGTGGCAGGCTGTTTTATCCTTGCACACCACACACACACACACACACACACACACACACACACACCACACACACACACACACTACACACACACACATATACATGTGTACTGCACAAATGTTTGCTAATATAGATGCATGAACACTCCACACACATCTGTGCAATATACATATTCATCTTTTTTTTCTTTTTTTTTTCCTGTCCCATCTTCTGTCCCATCTCAGTGGCAGTGCACCCACGCTGCTCATTCTGACACCCCGTCCACAGCCACAGCCCGGTCAGTCCCGCCGCAGCACCGGCAATCCACAGGGAGCGGTCAGTGTCAAGTCATCAGGAGGCAACCCACCAGAGGAGACACAGCACTGTTGCCGAGTCACTTCGGTGGTGTTCAGTGGCGCCTGTTCTGATCCTACATACAAAGAACACTACCTGCTAAGTCCCCTACTGTTGACAATGATTGCTTAGTCGTGGAGTTGGCGTGAGTGAGCTCTTCCTCAGGAAGGTGCCACCACGTCTGTCCAACGACAGCCCCCATGGATCTGCTGATAGCGGTGACTCCCAACGGAATCAAACCAAGGTCACAGATGTGGAGAGGACATCGAAACTGAGGTCACCATGAGAGCTGGGCATGGATGGCCACAGAATTTGAGACTTTTTTTTTATGCTGATCGATGAGAATGAGGATGATGAAGATGATGCTACAGATTTCCATTCCAGTCTGAGACTGCATGACAGGGCTGCACTCTAATACGTATTCATCTTGATAAGGGAAGGGGACATATGCACTCACACACACTGGCATACATACACACACACACACAGACACACACAGACACACACACACACACACACACACACACACACACACACACACACACACATATATAAAGAGGCGCATGTGCGCTGCACACACACACATACACACATACACACACACACACACACACAAAAATATGCACATGCAAGGAGTGTATTGATTTCCACGGCAATTAAATTCCCCGCCTTAGTTCTCTGTTTGCACACTGACCTTGCTTAAAATCAGTTGATTTAAAGGATAACGAAAGGGGGGGGGGGGGGGGGGGGGTGAATGGAGAGAAAACGATACAGATGGAACATGTTTTTCTGAATGTGGTGCCAATCTTAAACTTTTCTTTCTTTTGATTTCTTTGAGCACACACATACACTTTGTTTGCATGTCTGTTTTTTTCCTTTTATATTCTTTTAATGTTTTACTTTTACTTCTCTGTCTCTCTCTCTCTCTCTCTCTCTCTCTCTCTCTCTCTCTCTCTCTCTCTCTCTCTCTCTCTCTTGCTCAGTCTCTCTCTGTGCTAATGATAAAAGTGTGTCTGCACACGTGCATTGCGCATTTGTAACTTCATTATTCACCAACCAGATGTCTGTTACCAAATTTGATTTTTAAGATTATGAACATTTTGTGTCAGGCAAGTAACAGAGATGACTTTGGGCACAAACTCATTTGCAAGACTTCCAGGGAGGCTTTAAGTACTGTTTGCTAGATTTAATTTTGTGTGTTGCTTTTCAGCTTCATCAGATTCAATGGTGTGTGTGTGTGTGTGTGTGTGTGTGTGTGTGTGTGTGTGTGTGCGTGCGTGCGTGCGTGCGTGCGTGCGTGCGTGTGCGTGCGTGTTGATAGTATTAGGCTTGGTATGTTAAACTGGAGGCTGCACTGTTATAGAATGGACAGCTTAATTGTAACTGGAACTTAGAGAGTGACATGTCTTTTAAGAGGATTCCATCAGTTTGTTGCTAGTTATTGATATATCTGGTTTATTTGTTTTTAAGCTTCTGTTCTTATTTTGGTTGTGTCAATTTTTTTTTAAATCTTTTTTAACACAATGTGAAAAGTGTGAAATTTCTGCGGTGAAATGACTTGTAACTAACACTGCATTTAGTTGTTCTTTCTATAGTTCATGAAAAAGATTTTTTTTACCTTGATATTCAGAAAGGTTTTTTTTTTGTTCTTGTCATTTTTGTCCACTATTTTTTTCTCCCATACATGTGCATGTACTCTCATACTATGCACATAGACACCAGCACATGCAGTCTCATACTATGCACACAGACACCAGCACATGCAGTCTCATACTATGCACACAGACACCAGCACATGCACTCTCATACTATGCACACAGACACCAGCACATGCACTCTCATACTATGCACACAGACACCAGCACATGCACTCTCATACTATGCACACAGACACCAGTACATGCACTCTCATACTATGCACACAGACACCAGCACATGCACTCTCATACTATGCACACAGACACCAGCACATGCATGCTTCTAATCCACTCCCACCCCCTACCACCTCATCCCATATGCACCCCCTTCTTTCTCACCATCCCTCCACGTACACACAGTTCAATTGTACTAGTTTTCAGTGCAGCTTTGAGTGTAAATTTGAACATTTGGTCATTACTTTATTTTTGCGGCTCTGAGTGTAAATTTGAACTGTTTGTCAGTGCTTTTTTTTTTTCAACTACGGATGTAAATGTTTTGTCGGTTTCTTTTTTCATTTGCCACACACACACACGCATGCACGCACGCATGCACACACACCACCACACAGACACAACACCCACACACGCTCACCAACGTCCACCAGTTCACCACCACCACCACACCACCTCACCTGTGTCCACCCTGAACTGTGGTGACCCTGGCTCCCCAACACTGTGTGGTTTGAGCAGGGAAGGGTTCCCCATCCAGCCCAGTCAGACCGGCTTCTGCAAGGTGTTCCACCTGACCCCTCTGCTGACCAACAACCGCGACAAGCGGGGCCTGGCCCTGGACGGCAAGCTGAAGCATGAGGACACCAACCTGGCCTCCTCCACCATGTGAGTGCTCTGCCCTTGTTGTCTGTCTGTCTGTCTGTGTGGTACTTAATGTGATCCCACACTGCTGTGGACTTTTTGTCTCTTGTTTTATGGAGGAGAGACGTTTTCTTTTTTTCTTTCTCAGTTTCAGTTTCTGTTCTTCAGTGGTATATCTGGTTGGACATTCACCATTATGGAAGTTTTTGTGACCATAAATTTAAAACAAACAAAAACACTTTAATCTGAAGGTACTATTACAATATTGAGGGTTTTTTCCCCAACTCTTTTTGACTTCTGTTCCACGCATCTGTTCATGCATAACAGCATGGTGATCATTAAACAGTGTCACTAGTTGATGCATGTTTGGAGACTGGTTGACAGACAGATTATTGTGCATAATTGGTGAGCGTGAGCGGTGTGTGTGTGCTGCAGCATGACCAAAGACAGCCAGAAGGAGAACCTGGGCATTGTGGTCTCCTACAGGGTCAAAGTCAAGCTCATCCTGGGATTTGGATCAGGGTGAGTACAGATAACTTGTCCTGAAAGATGATCCATGGGCACGTTCATGTCGCCACTATGCATGGTTACACCCCTACACACACACAGACACACACACACACACACACACACACACACACACACACACACACACACACACACACACATGTGAATGTATTCATATATACACAGATCTGTACAGACCTCTCTCTCTGTCTCTCTCTCTCTCTTTCTTCCCCCCTCCCTCGATAAATAGACATCTATAGGTAGAGTGATAGGTAGATAGACAGACAGACAGATTTATGGACAGGCAGACAGACAAATGGACACATACATATGTGCACAGAGCGCACAGACAGATGTCCTTTTATATGCATGCATTCTGTCTCTTCCTATTTCTGTTTCTCTCTCTCTCTCTCTCTCTCTCTCTCTCTCTCTCTCTCTCTCTCTCTCTCTCTCTCTCTCTCTCTCTCTCTCTCTCTCTCTCTCTCTGTACATGGGTGTGTGTTAGTGTGTGGTGTGTGTACATGCGTATGTGCTTTTGCACTCACTTTGAGCCAGCCCTGCTGTTCTGATAGGGATGAGTTCCAGTAAAAACACCTACTGTACCAACAGGCTATTGATGGTGATAATGTGTGGGACATTGTTACAGTGACCTGGCGGTGGAGCTGCCCTTCACCCTGACCCACCCCAAACCAGTGGAGTTCCACCCCCCTCACGCACCCCAGTATGGTGCCCGCCGAGGCCGGAGAGGGAGCTCCTGTCGACACCAACCTCATCCAGTTCGACACAAAGTACGTCTGGTTAGGGAGGAAGAGGCTTCTGTCTGCCCTGTTGGGCCAATCTGAGTTACAGTCTAGACCTGGTCTTACAACTGAACATTTTGGGAGGAAGGGGAGTGGGGGGCATGGACAGGAGGAAGGGGTGTTATATGTTTTGTTTGTTTGTTTTAGCGGGGTTATAGTTGTGTTGTCTGTACATGAAAAGGAGGGTGAGAAGGATGTATTTCCATTAAGGAGAGTGAGAGAGCTATATTTGCATTTTAAAGTCTACTTTAGTTGTTCATAGTGTGTTGGCTTGTCCTGCGTTTCTGTGTGGGTTTGGAGAAGTTACAGTGCAAACTAGAAGCAAGTGCTGCTTTGGAGACATTTATGTGCTTGCTCCTACTCATCTGACCCATCTTACGTTTTGAGGGATGGTTCCGTCACAATCAACAGCATGTCCTTTAGACAGAAAGTGCTGTCCATCCTGATGTCAGAGGTTCAAACAGACTCTGTACCGAAGGAGGAAGGAGAGGAACCATGTTGCAATTTTGTCAGTATGAAATGTCATTCAGATTAATGTCGCAATTCTAGGCAATGTAAGGGAAGCTATTCAAAACCTATTTCATCTGTATAAAATGTCATTGAAGTTGTTACAATCTGTATAAAATGTCATTGAAGTTGTTACAATCCAGGCAGTGAAAGGGAAGGTGCTGTAAGCAGTCATTCGTTGACCTGACCTCTTCCCTCTTGTGTGTGTAGCTCAAAGAAGGGTCCCACTCATCATGAGAGGTATCCCATGTTTTCTTCCCTTGCCCTGGCTGGTGGGTTGTTGGTTCTGGGTGTAAGACTGATGAAGAGTGGTGTACGCTTTCTGCAAATTCCGCATCTTTTGTTTGTTGAAAGCTATAGTATCAGTGCTCTCCCTCTTTCTCTCTCATTCTCTCTCTCTTTCACTCTCTCTCTCTCTCTCTCTCTCTCTCTCTCTCTCTCTCTCTCTCTCTCTCTCTCTCTCTCTCTCTCTCTCTTCAAGATTTATAAATCAGTTCTTTTTTTTTCTTGATTCAAACGTTATGCAGTCAGCTGTTTCTCTCTTTGTAAAATTATGTACTCTCTGTTGTCTTGTGTCACTTGCTGTCAGAACGGACAATCTGAGCTTTCTGTTACTGTCTGTGTTTGTGACTGTCAGTGTTCTTGTTTCACTGTCTCTCAGTCTGACTCACATCTCTCTGTTTCCTCCTGTTATCACCTGCTGTCTTGCTTGTAGTATCTCTTGTCTTCTGTTTGTCCTATCTCAACACACACATGGTTTCACTCTATCTCACCCAACACCCCCCTCCCCTCCTCCACTGCCATGTTCACTTTCATGTCGCTTCTGCTGATGATTCAACATTTTACTGTCTATTAAAACTACTGTGTTAATTTTTTTTTTTTTCTGCAGCATGGCAGATGACAAGATCAGTTAATACAATAACTTCAGAAATACAGACATAAGTATATGGGACAAAATCAAGGTAAACGAGGTGTACAGTGCAACCCCCCTGTTCTGACCTTCCAATTACATCTCCCTCCCTGTTTGTGACCTGAATGAAAATGATTGGCTATCTTAATTATATAAATTGACTCGGTGATATGTCTTGGTCTTCAACAACTTTTGCACAAAAGATCAGCCGACAAATGACAGAAAATCCATCAAATATATCATTACAGTGATGGTCAAAGCGGTTGAAGACTGATATCTAAAGTAAGTATAGCTCAGTGCTAATTCCCATATGTGCATTTCATCAAGAAGACTGTAGTACAAAATGTCATTGTCATCATCACAGATTAAAAAGCTCTGACCTTAAAAGGGAAAGTCAAAGTAATCCCAAGAATTAAAAAAGGTGAAATTGTGATTTCAGTCTCCAAAACACTCAAAGTAGGAAAGACACAGGTTCAAAATGTCAATAAAGATAATCAATTTCAGCTAGATGGTAGAGTGGTAGCTGTCCTTTAATTTTGAAAAATGCAATACTAGGATATTGATAGGAGTTGTTTTGTGAAGCCCTCCTTTGTGTGGATTTCACTGGTAAGCGCTCCATGGCCATTCTGTCCGTTCAGCACCTGTGAACGAGACTGAAGAAAAGAGGGACTTCTAAGCTTTGACTTTGCTGCTTGTGAGGCCAGATGAAAAAAAGTATAGGCCTATTGTTGTGGCAGTACGAACCTTATTAGAGAGTTTTATGCTGTACATGTACAGCATGTCTAATAAACATGTCCTTACAGGTAAATTTACTTTGTGGTTGCCTTTGAACACTGGTTATAAAGATCTGTACTGTAGTATGATCGTCCCTGTGAAGACTCCTCTCTACGGACCTGACTTTAGCTCATTTTTCAAGGTATCACAGCCATCCAGGGTTATTGTATATTTCATAACTTTTCTCTGATGTTTTTGTATACTCTTATCTGTACATGTACATTTGTGCACATGTACACATATCCAAAAGCACATGCACGCATTATTTGTATATGCACACACATGCACAGACTTACGTGCACATACTCGCTCACACATGCACACGCATGCACGCGCACACACGCACACACACACACACACACACACACACACACACACACACACAGAGGCATGCACACATGTACACACAAACACACACACATGCACTCTCCTCTCTCTCTCTCTCTCTCTCTCTCTCTCTCTCTCTCACACACACACACACACACACACACACACACACACACACACACACACACACACACACACACACACACCACAGGTGTCTGCTGCACCTGGTCCATGACCCCTCCTTCCTATCTCTGTCCTTATTCATTCATTGACCAATTCATTGATTCATCTCCCTGTAGTCCCTGACTAAGGTGATCTTGTGGCCTGGCAGGTATAAGACAGGCTATATAGATTGGACCATATGTAGGGAAGCTTCCTTGATGATTCCTGCTAGGAAGAGGTTTCCCCTCTCCCACCCTCTTAACCTCCTGCTTCTTCATCCTGTTCCCTCTTCCCTCCCCACTCCCATCCCTTACACCTCCACGACCACTAACCTGTCCATGCCAATCCTTTGCAGCTTTTCCTAATGTCACGTCTACTTTGATTTTCTTTTGTATCTTGTTTTGCCCTTTGATTTTTTTGTATCCTGTTTTGTCCTTTAAATTCAAATATAAACGTTTACTGTACTTTAATAGTGTCCTGATCTTGATATTATCCCTCATATCATTATGCATTTATTTATTTGTATCTCTTCTTCCTTCTTGTCTTAACTCAGTTTTATCTGTGTATCAGATTCAAACTCGTTTCATTACATATTAGATGTCACATATTTTGCATTTTACATGTGTGTGTGTCATACGTAAAAATTACCTATGTGTCTGATTTAGTTACAATTCCCCATGTTGTAGTTTTCAGAGTATGATTGCTCTCTCTCTCTCTCACTCTCTCACTCTCTTTCTCTCTCTCTCTCTCTCTCTCTCTCTCTCTCTCCTCTCTCTCTCTCTCTCTCTCTCTCTCTCTCTCTCAGTTTCTTTCTGTCTCAGTCTGTCTGTGTCTCTGTCTTGTCTGTCTGTCTGTCTCTCTGTATGTATGTATGTGTGTGTGTAGGGTGTGTAATCTGTTGAGCTATATACGTTCATTATATCACTGATTCAGTTTCATTTATAAAAGGGAATAGAACTGTGTATAGAGCAAAGAGGAGGGGAGAGGGGAAACAGGGAGGATGAAGGGGACATAAACTCATTCCATACATACATGGAGAGGTAATCCACACTGGTAGCCAGAAGAGCAGGGCGTTTAGGGCCACAGACTGGGACATGGGACACTTCTACCTGTGGTGGTTGGTATGTGTAGTGAAGACCATGCTATGGAGTTCCAGTCTGATCTGAGAGTACAGGGCAGGGCTGAAACCTGTGCTGCCTTTTAGTATATATCCCAGCATCAACCCGGCCTGGAAGATGGAGACATCTGCAGTGTTAGGAAAAATGAGCATCTATGAAGAAGCTTGACAGTGTGGTTCCAGTCTTCAAATTGCACCCCCAAGGACACTGAGACCTGGATAGGAATCTGTCGGGGCAAAAAAATGCCGCAAAGGAATGCTTGTGATGGAACTGAAATTTGAGACTTCCTAAATGGGGGGATTAAAGAGGTTAGCTTTGACTTGTTCCCAAGAGGGGAAGGCAGATACGGTCAGTCATTGGGCGGAGCTCAAAGGCAAAAGGAACTGTTCAACATGTTGCGCTAGTCACTTTTTGAGTCTAATCTAAGCTCATGATTTTAATTTGATTTTATCATGATATTGATATTAAATCAACCTTTCGTTATTGTTTTAATGGTATATATTTCTGAACTGGATTCTTGTCAACAGTTTTGCTGTGTACTTTTTGTTTACACAATGAAGTATTGATGTTGGCCTTGTTTGTGGATCTTCAGCACAACCTAAGAAGCATTACTTGATTAGAAACTTGGTTCTGTGTGCAGCAAAGGTAATGCATTATAGTTTATACATTTATAGGTCTGTATACATCAATGAAAAAGGTTGTTACAAAAAAAAACATTTCCTTTGATCAAGGGATGTCTTGAAGGTTGACAGTGACAGCATGTAGCCTTCAGAAGACCATTTCCTCCTGTTGGTTTCCACAGACAGATGGCATCAATTCAGACGTGAAAGAGTTAATCATCAGGGTTTTCATGCCTATCCAGTGTCCTGTTGTCAGTTGTAAAATTAGAACAACTGCTAGTCATATCCTGAAAATATGTATGCTGATTTAGTCAAATAATGGATGTCTTAATTTACAGAAATGTTTTGTTACTATCAGTGCATTGATTCACTGTCTTATGTTGTTGACAACAGATGTGAGTTTAAGGAACTAAGTGTTGTTGTTTTTTATGTTGTTGACAACAGATGTGAGTGTAAGGAAATAAGTGTCAAATCTCCACTGAATCCTAGGATATTTTGGACAGAGATCTTTGTCTTAGATTGGTTTGGCTCCCAGTGTTTAAAGTGAAGATGTACAGGGAAGGCTGTGATTCATAGATGGTAATGTCGCTTGGCATGATGACTTTGCTAAGGGCACCTCTCTTTTATTTGCAGTATTCCTTAGAAAACCGTACTCACCGTGAAGAAGTATGACACGTTGAACAGTGTTAAGCATTCTTGGTGTTTCTGAAACTTTTTTTTTTCCTAAAGTTATTTTGTCAGGTTTCAGTTGTTGGATGGAAATATTGTTTTTGTTACAATTTTTTGAGGTGTTGTTTCTTTCTTGTTCTGTTTGCATATTTGTTTTTCTTTTATTCTGTTCGTTTTCATTGATTTAAGGTTTATCATTTGAGTATTAATTATGATCTGTTAATCTTTTACTTTTTTTTTTTTTGGAGGGGGGGGGGGGTCTTTTGGGGGGGGGGGGGGGAGGGGAAGGGAGTCTTTTTGTGCTTTTTCCTCACACACACACAATACACACACGCATACACACACACACACACACACACACACACACACACACACACACACGCATACACACACACACAACAACACACACCACACACACACACACACACACACACACACACACACAAAATGTCTCCATCCCTTCCCGTCACTCTTTTATTTCTCTCCTCATTCTCTCTCTCTTTCTTTCCCTCTCTTTCTGTCTCTCTATCTGTCTGTCTGTCTCTCTCTCTCTCTCTCTCTCTCTCTCTCTCTCTCTCTCTCTCTCTCTCTCTTTCAATCTCCTCCTTCCCTCTCCCCCCTCTCTTTCCCTCTCTCAGTCTTTTTCTGTCATTGTCTCTCTCTGTCAATGCTTAACTCTCCCTCTCTTTCCCTCCCTCCCTTTCTGCCCCCCCCCCCCCCCCCCAGCCCCCTTCTCTCTCTCTCTCTCTCTCTCTCTCTCTCTCTCTCTCTCTCTCTCTCTCTCTCTCTCTCTCTCTCTCTCTGCCTGTGTGTCTGGCTGGGCTGGCTGCTGTTTCTCTTTCTGTCTCCCTCTTCTCTCTCTCTCTCCCTCTCTCTCTCTCTCTCTCTCTTTCTCTCTCTCTTTCTCTCTCTCATTGACTCTTTCTCTCTGTCTCTCTCACTCTTTCTCTGCCTCTGTCTGTCTACCTGCCTGTGTGTCTGGTTGGCTGGCTGTCTGTTTGTCTTCCTCTCTCTGTCCCCCCCCCCCCTCTCTCTCTCTCTCTCATTGACCCTCTCTCTCTCTCTCTCTCTCTCTCTCTCTCTCTCTCTCTCTCTCTCCTTCTTCTTCTTCTTCTTCTTCTTCTTCTTCTTCTTACCTTCCTCTCTCACTCTCTCTTTCTTCCCCCTCTGTGTCTCTCTTTGTCTCTCTCACTCCCGCTCTTTCTCTCTCCCTCCCTTTCTGCCCTTTCACTGTCTCTCTCTCTCTCTCTCTCTCTCTCTCTCTCTCTCTCTCTCTGTCTCTCTCTCTCTCTCTCTCTCTGTCTCTCTCTCTCTCTCTCTCTCTCTCTCTCTCTCTCTCTCTCTCTCTCTCTCTCTCTCTCATATATGTGCCATTATTTGCTGTTGTTGGTTTTTTTTGCCCAGAAGTCAGACTAAAAGCACTTACATAATTACTGTGGAAATATATGTCAGTACATTATGGGATTAGGAAGGAGGGAGTAGAAAAGTGAGAAAAGGGGTCTGAAAAAGAAACTGAAATTGGGAGGAGTAGAAAGTGGAATCTTTTTTTTTAAAAAGGGGGTGGGTGTCTTAGGGCAGTGGAACAGTAAAAGGAGGAGGAGGAATGAGGGAACATAAGAAAGAGAAGGAGCAATGAGGGAATAGGAAAAAAAAGGGGGGGAGAAATTAGGAACAGAAAAAAAAACAACAGGAGCAGTGATGGAATGTGAACAAAAAGAAGGGGGTGGAAATGAGAGATCAGTCAAAAGAGGAGGAGAAATGAGGGAACAGTAAATTGAGGAGGAAAAAACAAGGAACATTAGAAATAGAGGAGGGGAAATGGGGGACCGAAAAGAGAGGAGAAATGTGAAAACAGGGGGGAAAAAAGATAAAAGAAAAGAAAGAAAGGAAAAAAGAGGGGGGGTGGGGGAAGTGAGAACAGTAAAAAGAAAAAAAAATGTGGGAATAGAAAAAAGTGGAGAAGACATGAGGGAAAAGTGAAAGAGCAGGAGAAACAGGGGAACAGTTAGAAGAGGAGGAGAAATGAGGGAACAGTAAAACCAGGAGGAAAAATGAGGGGATGGCTAAAAGAGGAGGAAAAATGAGAGAACAGTAAAACCAGGAGGAGAAATGAGGGGATGGCTAAAAGAGGAGGAAAAATGAGGGAACAGTAAAACCAGGAGGAGAAATGAGGGGATGGCTAAAAGAGGAGGAAAAATGAGGGAACAGTAAAACCAGGAGGAGAAATGAGGGGATGGCTAAAAGAGGAGGAAAAATGAGGGAACAGTAAAACCAGGAGGAGAAATGAGGGGATGGCTAAAAGAGGAGGAAAAATGAGGGAACAGTAAAACCAGGAGGAGAAATGAGGGGATGGCTAAAAGAGGAGGAAAAATGAGGGAACAGTAAAACCAGGAGGAGAAATGAGGGGATGGCTAAAAGAGGAGGAAAAATGAGGGAACAGTAAAACCAGGAGGAGAAATGAGGGGATGGCTAAAGGTGGAGGAAAAATGAGGGAACAGTAAAACCAGGAGGAGAAATGAGATAGCAGTAAAAAGAGGATGAGAAATGAGAGAACAGTGAAAAGAGAAGAAAGGAAGGAATGAAAACTAGTGGAAGAGGAGAAAGATACAGACTGTACACAGAAGCTAGGGAGCAGTCAGTCAGGGAACAGGAGGAAAAAAAAGGGAGAGGTCTGTTGGGGAACATGAAGATAAAAATGGAAAAGTAGGAGAAAGAGAGAAAGACCGTACACAGAAGTTAACACACACCGCTGTTGTTTGGATGGGTGTTTCAGTGGTGAGCCGTTCTACGCTGACAAGGATGACGACTTTATCTTCGAGGACTTTGCGCGCCTGCGGCTGAAGGGCCACGAAGGAGACGACACAGAGGCCTAGGCTGTGGTCTGGCCCTTGGCGCTGGGGCAGGGATCTGCTAGTCAGCCCACCAGCACTGCCATCCTTTGCCACCTTCGGGTTTTCTTCATATAACCACAGTTTATGTCTACGCAGTTGTTTCACAGAATCTGATGATTTCCTGGTTGCTGGGCAACAGGGAAAAAGCGTCCTGGGAACTTTGTTGTTCCGCCTCACCCTGACTGTGGGAGTGTGATGTCTGCGGGTATATTGTCGGTGTCTCCATTCTCAGTTGTGTACATGCTAGAGCGTGGCCTAAGTAGACATGATGGGTTTGTTTCAACCAAGACAGTTGTGTCTGTATATTTGATAATGTTTATCAGAGGTTGAAGAGAATGGACCCCACGGTCACTTACATGGTCCATTTTTCTCAGTTTGTGTGTCTGCCTAGCAGATACTTATCTAAAACATTAGGTGAAGCTAAGATTTTACTGATGGGTTTGATGTAGTACCATTCTCTTTGACCTTTGTTAAAGAGAACCATGAGAAGAGGAATCAGAACAAGGCTGATGTATCGCCCATGGCGGGGGAATAAGCACCACTGACAGCGTCTTTTGAAAAAGATAAGTTGCATCTAAGTATGTGCTTGCCAGTAGTAAAATTGACACCTAAGATGATGAACTGAATGGCTAATCAAGTTGTCTGACAGCTTTGACATGCTTGCTCACATCAGTTTTAGTTTTATTTTTATACTCATACTACTCAGGCAATAGCCTTAAAACTTGTTTTCACACAGAATGAAAATCTCTGTAGTCATCAGAGATTTCCCTTTTCACATCTAAGGACTTGCAGAGTACTTCTCACCATTTGAATACTGAAAGGAATTGTTGACCAGTTCTTCATGCTGCAAGGGGACTGAGATTGAGGAGATGTTCTTCATACCATCAGTAGTCATGCACAATGTCCGTATGTCCCAAAGATTTCTTGTCAGTGACAGGAGTGAGAGGCTGGAGATGCAGATGTTACCAAAAAACAACCCAACTCAAAGACGCAAGTGAAAGTTGGATCCTGTACCTTTATGTAACGTATGTACATGTACTGAGTTTCAAGAATTTTTATGACATAGACAAATTAGTTTCTTTTCTTTTTATTGATGAATACATTACATGTTGCTTGACATTTTGATTTTTGTGTTTTTATTATTCAGTGTGCGTAAAAATGTCTTTTGTGTGTGAGAATATCGGTATGGACTTTCTTTCAGCTCTCATTTATGTCTTGCTCTGTTTGGTCATCGTCTTTTGGTAGTTATCTTTTCTGGGAATTGCAAGTTAATTGCTGGTGGGAATTTGGGGATGCTTTTATTCATTGATTCCTTTTGCCTATGTATACATACATGAAAATGTATGCTGTATAACTGATGTTGTTAGTTGTGTTTTTCAGTTGATTAGATATATGTCTAGTGTACACTGTTACCGGCAGTTCAGGCCACAAGAATAACACAGAAAGCTGTTGAAGATAAGTCTGAGTATGTGTCACAGTCGGGACAAGGAACAGAACTGACCTGGGTGAACAACAGATGGAGTGGATGGCATGTGTGTCTGCAGCCTAACTGCAACAGTCAGTCCACAGATAGGGCGCAGCATGGTGGCATGCATCCTCATCTACAGAACAACATGTTGCATCTGTCACCATGCAAACCCACTGTCGCTCGATGCCTTGTCCACAAGTATTTCGAAGTACTGGAACCAGCAAATGGTGATTAATGTGCTTAGAAACTGTACAGCTGATAGTTGTGATCAGTCATTATAAGCACAGTGTGAGTTCAGATAATATTGTCAGTGTCAAAACAAGCAAAGTGTTTGAAAAAAAAAAAAAAAAGGACTTGGGCAAAGGACACTACAGAAAATGTCTGAAAGGATGTAAAATTTGCGAAAGGACATGAATGGAAGTATCTAGAAGGCCTGTGAAGCTGCTGTAAGCCACTGCAGCTATTGGGGCTGTTTGTCTCTTTGGGGATGAACTGGTGTCCTCTCTTTCCTTCAAGAGGGAAGATGGATGGTGTGGAGAGGTGACAGCATTGCCTGGTGTGAACAGATTTCTTGCAACAGCTGTAGATTATTTCTTCCTCTTTGTGCTTTGTGTTCAACAGAGTAACAGATCTGTCTTTGGCAAAAGTCATTCTTGATGTCATCATTGTGTAGCAATCATCCATAATCATATTGGTATTACCACCACCATGTTGAATATATACATCAGTCCAGTCGCCATTAGTTTTTTTTTATCTGTCTCAAGAGTTGCGAAGGTGGGGTATTTTTGTGGCCCATTTGTGTGTAAGTGTTAATATGAAATGGATTTTTTATAGAAAAAAGTGGCAATTTGTGATTGTGATGGTGGTGAAGAAATATTTGTTTCAATATGAAGGCTTCCTCGTCCTGCCCCACTCCCTTCCCTCCACAGTAAAATGATTAAGTGGTTCTCCTCAGTCCCTCCATCTCACCCTTTAACCTGCAGCCTTTTCTCCGAGGTCATCATCTCCCTGCGCATGATAAGAGCATCACTGGGCCTGCAATATCCCTTGAACAAGTGGAACAAATTCTGTCAGTCTTTGTGTGCAGTAGGGTTTTTTTTTTCCAGTCGTTTATAATTGTAAACCCTCTCCCCCCACCCCCACCCCCGAATTCAGATTTGGGTTGTATAGATTTGAGTGCTCCAAAGGATTTTTGGTTTGTTTTCTGTTAACATGTTTGACTTTGTCGACACACGATTGA
The DNA here is from genome assembly GCA_018398815.1 of Conus ventricosus. Classification (NCBI taxonomy): domain Eukaryota; kingdom Metazoa; phylum Mollusca; class Gastropoda; order Neogastropoda; family Conidae; genus Conus; species Conus ventricosus. Next base: position 31,748,407 of record CM031613.1, read on the forward strand.
ATGCCCAACCAAGACACTCTCCATGTGAGGGCTTTAATGCTGTGCCAGTTTTCTCTGTACTTTTACTAGGCTGACCCCCAACAAAGACAGCCTTCCATTAAAGAGGGTTTTTTTTCTGGAACATTTTTCTCTGTGTCTGTACCAGATTGACCTCCAGAACAAAGGGTTTTTTTTTCCCTTCAAGGACCTTTTAGTGGACTACCTTTCTCTGTTTTTTTATTTTCCTTTACCAGATTGACCTCCCATTAAAGACTGTCTCCCTCAGAAGACTTTAGTATGAATGAGCTCCCAACAAAGTGTCCTGCCATTTATTTTCTTTTTTAAGGAACGTCTTTTGTGTTTGTACTAGTTGCAGCTCCTGGCAAAGACTCTGCCCGATGTCAAACCGAACTGTGAAGGTTTTGTTTGAGGTGGTTGGGGAGAGGCTCTAGTGTCTAGTCGACGTCTTGCAGTATTCTTGTTCTTTTAATCAGTTTCTCTGGTTTCTTTCCTTTCTTTTTTTTTTCCCCCTTCTCTCTTTCTGCTCCAATGCTCCGGTCCTTTGTTGCTGCCTGATCCTGCTGTTGCTTGCTGCCCTGCTGTTGTGTACCTGCTTGCCATTTTCTTGACATTGAGCTTGGTGACTTAGAAACGTTCTGTACGTTCAGTGGGTATGTCTCATCTCCTTCCCCTCATCTTGTATCCTTCCCTGCCTTTCAGGCCCCCCCCCCCCCCCCCCCCCATCCGCCCCGCCATTTTACCTGATCCAATCTGTGATTGCCTTCATTCACCTACAGTACACAGACTCCTCATCCCTACCCTTAGTCCCTTCTACCTCCTGACACCCCCACCCTCCACCTTCTTGCTCAGTCCTGTTCTGATTGGTTGAGTGCTGCACATGAAAGTGAGGTTTTTGGTTTTTATTTGAACGTGAAGATGAGCTTATGTATTTGTAAGTCCATCATAGTGTTAGCTGCTGGCACAAACAATGGAACATGTTGGCTGACATCGTTGTACAATCTGTGATGGCAGTCTTTTTTAATGGCCTGTTGCATGTATATTCGACATCTGTGTTGTCTCGCAAGGCTTGTGTCCAATCAGTTCAATCTTTCCGCTGAGGAGATGTATTTTTTTATGACACCAGTATATTTACAATGATTCCCAGGCCTCTCTCACATTCTCTGGGTCTCTCTTTCTTTCTCTCCCTCCCTCTTCCTTCCTCCCACTTTCTGTATCCCTCCCTCTCTCTCTCTCTCTCTCTCTCTCTCTCTCTCTCTCTCTCTCTCTCTCTCTCTAGCTCAGGATGAATATCAGTCAAATTACAGAACTACAGAAAGTTTAAACAAAAACAAAACAAAAACTCAGGATGAATATCTGTCAAATTATAGAATTAGAGAAAGTCAGCTCATGCTTTAAAACAATTTCTCATCCATGATAACACTTAATGCGTTATGACAGAGTTGACGGTCATTCACTGTGATCAGCAAAAACAGTTTTGTGCAAGTATGATTGTGTCAAGATGTCTTTTTGTTCATTTTCTTGATCAAGGGTGTTTGAGGGAAAGTTGGGTTGAAGTCTCTTCATAGATGTTGTTAGGATTAAAGTTTGTCATTTGCCAACTGCGGAGACCCCCACAGAGTTTGTTTGTCATTTTCATGCCTGTTGTTGGGCTATAATGGTGAGTTATCAAGTTATTAGGATTTTTTTTTGGTTACGTAACCTGACACATCGGATGAGATGTCTGTCTGTACAAAGAAAATTAATCAAATCAGTTTGAATATTGTCAGTGTATGTTTTGTAAACAGCAAACTTTTTAAAGGAAAAAGGAAAACTGCAAAGATGTGAAGAAAAAAATAACCAAAATTTTGTTCAAGCATATGAAGACAGATGTCTATAGTATGACAATTTAGACTGAGATCAGTAGCTGAAAATGAGGACCATATATGCTGATAAGCAAGTGAGGAACAATAAGAAAACCACAATGACACAATTGTCCATTTTCAATGTTTCATTTCCATTTTCACTTTTGTTTTTCATTGGGAAAAAAAATCTACTTTTCGAATGAAAAAAAGTCTTTCATACTGACATTTTAATTCAGAGTAGTGGCGTGAATGTTATAAAGATTTCACATATATTTTATCAAGAAAGATGGCATGTGTGTGTGTGTGTGTGTGTGTGTGTGAGCCTGTGTGCGTTCATGATCAGAAGGGAAGGTAGTTACATTTTTGCAACCATTATATCTGTCGATTTCTGGTTGCCATCATCAGAATATATGCATAGACCCAGATATTCATTAGTTCCTCTGAGAAAAACCAGGGTACAGATGCACTGCTTTACGAAATGATGGGTCTTGGTATTTCATAACCTGGCTCAAGAAATGTAAAAATAGATGGGAGGGGAAAAAAAAAGAAAGAAAAATCTTTTGCCACCATGCAACTGTCAGCTGGTTTTTCTCATCCTCTCTCATTGTTGTATCTTTAAAGCAGTGCACAGTTGAAGCTACGACTTTTTACCAGTGATTGGAAGGGAAAAAAACTTATGGTAGGAAATTTTGGGCCATTCTGTAAGTCTTTAGCGACAAAAGAGTGTAAGCCAATGTCCACGTGTGAAGACAGACTTAATCCAGATGAAAGAAGACGAGGCCATTTCTGTATGAAGACTGAAACTCGCAGTGGAGAGGGCATGCAAACTTGCAGCTATGCTTGACTTTTCAAAAAGAAAATGCCCTTTACCCCTTTTTATAGACTGCAGTGGAAGGCTGGTGCTTTGATCCTTGCCATGCTAGTCACTAGTCAAGAGAGATTTTATCTGCCGTACCAGTCCAGCTTCTCTGCAGTGCAGACTTCACTGTACAATGACTGTGTCCATCTCTGTGTTTCTGGTATTTGTATGTGTTATACTGTGACCGATTTGAAAGCTTTTGTATTAGAGTGTACATAGTTTTTTTAAGTGCTTTATTTCTAGAGTGTACATAGTGTTTTTTTAAGTGTCTGTGAATGATAATGTACCATATATATTCTCATAAATTATTGTACAGGTCATGCTTTATTGTTTGTAGACTGTTAAAAAAAAAAAAGAAATATAACAACTTTATTGTGTTTTGTCCCCATCTGACTTGCGTTAAGCTTAATGGCAAGGTTTTTAGCAAAAGTGTATGCAGGTAAACTATCATCAGGGAAATCTCAAAGCCGGTAAAGATATGAAAATTATTTACTCTAAAAATATGTCGAAACAAAAGCTGCAGTGGCATGTTTAACAGCATATTTGTCTGGCAAGATCCTTGAAAAGATCTTTTCAGGATCATAAACTATATTGCCATTGTGAGTCAGATTGACCAGGATGTTGACTTGAGTTTGGCACAAAAAAAAAAAAAAAATTCCTGATTATCTTTGATGTAGAATGTTATTGTGTTACCCTCACTGGTCAGTTGCTATGCCTGAAGTGAGTTTGTTGACAGTCACAGGCCCAACAGTTATTGCGAATGTCTCCTGGTCTCCTGCCTCATTGCCACAGCTCTAGCACCATCAGTAGGACCCTGGATAGTCAGGACCAACATCAACCCTTTCAAAAAAAGCCGCCTTCCAGGGATGCTCAAAGATTGTACGGAAGAAAGATTTTTAACGAAGTTTCCGGTACGTTTTTAGAAGCTTTAAAAGAAATGTGTGAAAGGTTTTTTTGTTTGTTTTCTTTCTTCTTTTTTTTTTCTTTTTTGATGACTTGTGAGGTGATTTAAACGTGATGACAGCCCTGATAGGGCCCTTTGCAGTCAGCTGGGCTATAAGCTTACCTTATCTTAGGGATGCTTCATGCTAAGAGAAATGAAGATCAGCTTGTGAAGACCGGCAGACAGGTCGTGAAGTTAGATTAGCTGAGGGATGGTGACAGTGGTGTAGAGAGACTGGCTGACAAGATGGTGAAGGTCATGTAGTGAGACTGGTTGACAAGATGATGAAGGTCATGTAGTGAGACTGGTTGACAGATGAAGGTCATAGTGAGACTGGTTGACAGATGGTGAAGGTCATGTAGTGAGACTGGTTGACAGATGGTGAAGGTTATGTAGTGAGACTGGTTGACAGATGGTGAAGGTCATGTAGTGAGATTGGTTGACAGATGGTGAAGGTCATGTAGTGAGACTGGTTGACAAGATGGTAAAGGTCATGTAGTGAGACTGGTTGACGGATGGTGAAGGTCATAGTGAGACTGGTTGACAGATGGTAAAGGTCATGTAGTGAGACTGGTTGACAGATGGTGAAGGTCATGTAGTGAGACTGGCTGACAGATGGTGAAGGTCATGTAGTGAGACTGGTTGACAGATAGTTAAGGTCATGTTGTGAGACTGGTTGATGGATGGTGAAGGTCATAGTGAGACTGGTTGACAGATGGTGAAGGTCATGTAGTGAGACTGGTTGACAGATGGTGAAGGTCAAGTAGTGAGACTGGTTAACAGATGGTGAAGGTCATGTTGTGAGAGATGGCTGACAGATGGTAAAGGTCATATAGTGAGACTGGTTGACAGATGGTGAAGGTCATGTTGTGAGACTGGTTGACAGATGATGAAGGTCATATAGTGGGATGGCTGACAGATGGTGAAGGTCATGTAGTGAGGTGGTTGACAGATGATGAAAGTCATGTAGTGAGAAATGACAAACAGATGGTGAAGATGTTCATGATCTTGCCTGCTCAGTTCAGTGCTACAGAGTTGGAGATGCTACAAGTTGTCCCTTGGTTCTAGGTCACACGGGGACTGTGAAGGAGGCTTGGACAGTCAGAGATCTTCACAACCGCCTGTCCTCAGTCAGGACAGCAAGAAATAGTATAACCAAGAAACTGTTTGTAAACCAATGAGTGATGATCCTGAATGTGCATGAAAAGGTAGGGGTCAGACTTACGGTAGTTGTAGCAAGGGATAGGAAAGTGAACAAGATCCTCTAAACCCTGTCTTGCTGTTCTCAGAGAATATTATTGGTGATACAGTATCAGTCCATGTGTGGCCCCTGCCATGATTTTCTGTCACACCTTGCAGACCTACGGTGATGAGAGAGCAGTCTGAGACCCTCTTGACTGGAGAACTTCTGGTCTGTCTGGTTCAGATGTGACGCTATGACAATTAGTGGGCAATTGCCTGTCCAGATCTGCTCTTCTTGTGGAGTGTTGCAGGTTTTCTGCATTGGCAGGTTAACCTTATGTGATGGTGTTTGCCCTTTTACCATGGTGTCACTGCTGCTGTTCAGGTACCCATTTTCAACCTTCAGAGGTGACATTTTGTCGGTGACCATTTTCAACCTTCAGAGGTGACATTTTGTCGGTGACCATTTTCAACCTTCAGAGGTGACATTTTGTCGGTGACCATTTTCAACCTTCAGAGGTGACATTTTGTCGGTGACCATTTTCAACCTTCAGAGGTGACATTTTGTCGGTGACCATTCTGTATTGGAATCTTGCCGGTGTTGAGAAGGCCTGCTGAAGTCAGAACCAGAGGACAGTGCACTTATTGGCACCTTGGTGAATGTGAAGCTGCATTTGGTTAACAGTTCTTCAGTGGGGCCCCCCAGTGACTCTTCAGAGAGTTGGGGAGGGGAAGAAAGAAAGGGACATTGCATATAAACAACAGAGATGGATGGGATAATTACTGTGCTTTGAACGAACCGAAGAGAGTAAAAATACAGTGGGGAAACTTGTCATGACATCTTTTTCTATCGGTTATAACAAGTGTGTGGGTGACTTTGAGATTTCTTGTCTTTACATCACCTCCTAGCAGTGAACAAACCAGTGAATCTGTCTTTTTTTGTGCCCTCTCGGAAAAAATCATGCTGTCTTACTGGATCTTGTGTGAGATGGCCAAGTGAGCCAGATAACCTGTCTGTGCTTTGTGCTTCACATCAACATGCACAAGCTCAACATGTGGCCAGACCATCAATGGCCATGTTCTGCAAAGTGAGGAAGGACATCAGGAATTTTAGTCACTGTGCAGACTGCAGAATGGTCATTTTACTCATCTGTGAAAGGCAGAATCTCCATGATGCATACTGTGCGATAAGTGGCTCAGCATTCAACATCTTCTTATCGGGCTTTAGGATGGATGCAATCAAAAGCCTAGTTCCAAGATGTTATGTTACTTTTTTTTTCTTTTTATCTTAGGGAAATCAGCATTTTATATTTGACCTTACTTAGATGTAGAATGTTACGAAGTTTTTTGTTTTTTTGTGTTAGGTTTAACTTTTGGCATTTCAACTTGTATATAGTTCCATTCTTCACTTGCTTGCTGCCCTGATGTGACGGATGTGGTAGGTTGGGCTACAAACATGATGACCTTGACATGACTAAGGACCGCCATAGGAACTTCTTGGCTAGGTCAGCAGTTGGTGACTTCACACAAACACATGCACTCTGTTGACCTGAGTCAGACAGGAGATATATATAATTATATGTATATGAAGTATGCCATGCTGCAAACTATATGCATTTCTTTTGTTCATGTATTTGCATTTTAAATGTATGATAAAAAGATGTATTTTCAGTGTGCTTGACTGTCCTAGCATTTTTCAGTCTGTATCCCACAGTCCATGCCCATCCCAAGTTTGTGCAGACTATATTGAAATGTACAATGTCTCTGTGTCTCACCCATGTGACAGTCCCTGTCTTTTTCATGTCATGTTTTCCTTTGTCATGGTCCTCCAGTGGAGTTTGCTCACACAGGTTGTCCATTGGTGTTTCTGTTGACGATGCTGTTTGGGTTTGTGGACCTTGGTGTCTGTGTGTTGGATGCTCCGTGGCCATGTCTGTCGACTTGCTGTCCTCCTTTCCAAGCTGACGGGCAGTGCTGTGTACTCATGATTTGGTGTTTCCTAGCGTACATAGTGTGGTTGTCAAAGCCTGTGGTTCTGCCTGTAGCCATTGTTGAGGTGTGTCCTGTGTATTGCTTTATGTGGATTCTGTATCTTACTGCCCATGGCCACCCTACTATCCTGTTCTGTTCTTCACCACTCATACCCTGTCCTCAATTCTTTTTTTCTTGTTGGCTATTCTACTTTTTCTATTTCAGAGTCCCTAACTTGTCTATGGTAATGACATACTACAAGCTTGACTTTACCATTTCTGGTTCACACAGAGGACCTCAGCTTCAAGTATTTGGTGACAGATGTGTCAGCAAGGGGTAAAGGTACCACCACCATTGATGTCCAAGGGCAGACAAGATAATCCATCGAGGTTTGTAAAATGGTGGAATGTTCTGCCAGAAATAGGCTACTAGTTAATACAGGCAACGCCTCACGCTGATGTCATATTAAAAAAGTACAAGCAACAGCAAACCGTTTCCTCTAGTTTGTTGGAAGCTTTTGTTTAGTAAAGAGATCTGTTTTTGCCCTTTTTTTGTGGCTGAATTTTTGTTTGGTATATGTGTCTATCTCTGGTGATGCTCTTGAGTTGCAGTCCATTTACAAGGGAATCATGCCGTAGACTACTGCAGGGGAAGCAGCTGCCAGAGATGTATTGTAGTGCATCTTTTGGCCACAGTTTCGTTTGTTGACATGAACTGGATAAGGGCAGCTGGTCTGTGTATCATACATAGCTGCCAACCCTCCCAAAGTATTCTGGAATTTCTTTGGGGAAAAAAATCCTGAATTTTTTGGAGAAAAGGTGCCACAATTTCAAAATATAGATGTAAAAGTATGTTGCTAGGGGATCATTTTTGGCAAAATCTGATAAAAGGATTGCAGAATAAAGTCAAGGTGATAATTGTTCTGAGCATCAACAATTACATGTAATGGAAAATATGTTTCCTCCTGTAAATGTCACATTGCTGAGTGGAAGGATCAGGGAGAAAAAAATTATAATTCAATGCCACACTTACTCCTTCATCCCTGGCTTCCAGATTTGGCCATCTGAAGGTTGGCAGCTATGTATCGTAATAAGTTTCTCAAAAAGTATGTATTCCCTTTTCCAAATAGCAACAAAAGGACTGGTGTCTGTGTATCATTGTAAGAGAACTTCAGGGGTTATGTATTTAGTGATATTTCTGATTTCAGAATATACATAGTTTCAGAAATGATAAAACATCGAGTTCTATCATCAAAACAGTGAACAGTATAAGGTCTTGGAATCATTTCCTGGAGAAATGAATGTGGATCAACAATAGGAGAAAAGTGAATGCTTACTGAAATTGAAGAATATATATACATTTTATAAAATAGGACTGTACAAAAAGGGAGAGAGAAATGTTTTTATGTAAGCACCCATCACAGACTCGGTTTTCAGAGGCTGTTTATTCTAAGTGATGATTAGTTGTTTTTTCCCCATGTTCTCTTACACTGATACATAGTTCACAGCAGTCTGAGTCATGTGGAATGAATATTCAGTGGATTTGGATGAACACCATTCTGCATAGTCTGATACCTCTTATGTATCAATCTGCCTCTTCATTGTCATGGGGCATTCTTTGTTTTCACCCTCTTATAGCAGCTGTGTACCCCTACCACTCTCAACATTTGTGCAATAAAAAGTCAAACAATGTCAGTGGGCTTGCTTTTGTTGGAGCCATTGTCTGCTGCAAGCTGGTGGTGTGCGGTCTGTGTAGCGGAGAATTGCTACATGTGAACTTTTTAAACTTGACAAAGAACACAGTATTTGAAAAAGAAATTTGTGCGTGTGTGAAAAAATAACTTGGGGATTCTCTCCTAGGGGAAAGTTAACAGGCAAACTCTTGTTGCACAGCATGGCTCAGTTCAAATCTGTATTCAGCCGACTGAGAAATGTGCACAGTGACCCGCTTGGTTGTCTTTAACCAAGTTACAGTATTCAAATGTATTCACACTTCTTCATGTATGAAACTGCAAAAAGTGGCCATAGAGAAATTTTAGGGTCATATGTGTGTGTGTGTGGGTCTCTTCTCAAGGAAGATTCCATTTCATTGTGGCTGGGAATTGGTAGGTGTCTGTATCTATACCTATGTGTCTCTTTCTATTTATGTATATGTATATATATATATATATATATATATGTGTGTGTGTGTGTGTGTGTGCGTTGTGCATGAGTGTACTGATTTCACAAGAATCCTGATGGATTCAGATTGAAAGAATCCTAATAGGTTCAGAATAATTTTCATGTCCTGCTGGTCATGACCAAATAAAGCTGCAATAGCCATTGTTGGGACTGAACAGGAGCAGACAGTAAGGCAGAAAAGCAAGAAACATGCGATTTAGAAGACAAAATCAGAACACACACACACACACACACACACACACACTTATAATGCCAATGATTTTTTGCTTCTCTTTATTTTTTTCAAGAAGGAAAAGAGATCAATTCTTTAAAAAGAAAAAAAAAGAAGTTCCAAAAGTCCCATTCACCTAGATCTGTATTACTGACAATATGACAGATAAACACTGATCACAATATCCGTATAAAACATGACCAGTAATCTTCTAAACCCAGCAATCTATGTCATGATCAAAACAAAGCTCCAAGTTACAATTCACTTGCATAGATTTTCATCCTTGAATGCTAATCCATTACATAGGACACCCAATGTACACAATGTAAAGACCCAACAGTCGGCACACACTCGGCACGTGCATACACAAAAATGCATGCCAGGTCAAAGTGAGACTACAGTCTTCATCTGCTGTCTTCATGTTAATGCTGTGTCAAGATAAAACACTCGTTCACATCTATTCAATTTTTTAATATGTCAGTTCAAACTCCAATCATCGTTTTTGACACAGAATGTGCAGTGGACTATTCTGAATAATTAAATAAATATCTGTAAACAGAGACTGCAAATAACTATACTAAATAATAAAAATCATATCTGCAAACCATCTCATGGTTGTTTGGCCCTGAATACCTCACTTTTTAGAAACATGTTGCCAGCTATAAGGCTAATAAAAAATGTGAAGAACATGTTGATTACAAAAACCCTCAAAGAATTCAGTTGAATTCTACTATGAAAGGAATTGGGAATTACAGCGTTAAAAATAAAGTCTTAAAAAATAAATTTAAAAAAAGGGAGGCCCATTACATCAGATAACACACCAGTGGAAAGCAGACCATACTCATATTCTCTGTTGGGGCAAATTTAGATATGTCAATAACATGTTTTGTTGAACAATGACTCTTCATCTTTAATTGAGCCAAAGACAGTCCTTTGTCAAACCCATAACATTCCTTCATTGAATTAATAGCACTCTATCTTTTATTGAACCAGTAACACTTTTTTTAATTGAACTAATACCACTATATCATGTCAAAACAATAACACTTTTAATGAACCCATACTCGTATGTTTTGTCCTAAACCAATAAAAGTATATCTTTCACTGTAAAAAAGAAGCCGTTTTTGGTCAAACCAACAACACTACCTACTGTCAAGCCAGTAATTATCTTTTGTCAAATCAACACTCGAACAAATAACACTCTATATTTAACAAACCGAAAATTTCTCAATATTTTGCCTACCCAATAACGTTTTCTTTTTTCAAACTTATGATAATAATAAAAAGCTCTTATACAGTGCAATATTTTCCATTAGCAACTCGGTGTGCTAGCCATTCACTATTCACAGAAAAGCAACACGTACACACATCCAAAGCAGTTACCTTCTCATTCTTCTCCCCACCCCAAACCACATTAATTGACTCGCACCCACCTATCCACCCCATTCCATTCGATACACACTTACAACATGTATCTGGGGAATGCTAATAAAAAAAAAACCAGATGTGACTTAAGGAAATTTTCACATTTGGGCACAAACGAGAAATTGTGCAGACTAAATGGCAGCGAGTTCAAGACTTGATGCAGAAAAAAATAAAACTTCTGTTCTTTGGGATAAGTCACACTGTAAATTACCATCTTTTTGCAAACCAACAATACAAATTCAGAATTCCTATGGATTTTAAAGATTAGAAATTCAAGGACTTTTCATGGATTTTCAACTGCTTTTCAAGGCCATTTTGTGAAAATTCAAGGGTGTGTTACACAGGAAGTATGGCACTTCAACAACTTCAGATTGTATTATTTCAAGTGGCTATAAAAGGGTCTGTAACTCTCCCTCAAGCTGCACAGGATTAGTCAACTGGAAGGGGGAAAATCCATGAAAACCGAGCACTGTATATACAAAAAACACCAACTGATGAAAAAAAATGTAAATATTAAATTCAGTCTGGCCTGATGGTAGTAGAGTTGATAGTTTTCTTGATAGTTGATTAAAAAATGGTATCCATGTCAAAAAATTAAATCACACACAGCAAGTAGGACTGCACACATACCAATACTGATTGGTATCGTTTTCCTTCTATGTGGAAGGTACGTAAACTACCAACCCGTACTAGCAAGCGAGTGTGCAATCTTCCACATGGGAGTACTGCAGGACTGTCATCAGATTTTTTTTTATGATGAGCCATTTGGCTAGAAACTGTCGCAGAAGTTTTAACCATCTTCAAAACAAGGGGGATCAAACGTTTCAGTTGTCCAGACTGCTTTCAAATGCAAATGCACTTGCCATAGTGTGGAAGGTGAAGAGTGAACCAGGCCGACATATGAGAGCTCACACAACCTCGGTCCACAGAAGTCACTGAATCGGCAAGGAAACTTTCTCCTTGGAAAGAGTTCTTGAAGGAGGCAGGATGGGAGGAAGGGTAGAAAATATTGTTCCATCACATTTCTGAATCTCCGCCTCCGTGGAGAATAGGGCAAAAATGTGCTGTGTCTATCAACAGGGCCTTGGCCAACAGGTCAGCGGCAGGTATGGTATTTTGTGAAAAATGTTGGAGCTGCGCCAACGGGCAAAGGGTCATTTTATACTGGGGAGTCTCTTTACTATCAGAAAGTATTGTATTCTGCAGGCCGACTTTGTGGCTCTTAAAATGACAGGGACTCTTTTCCCCATGAAAGCTACAAGGTTTTTTAATTACTCGCGTCTTATTTTTCCCTGAATAGTACTCCCATCTTCTTTTTCCTTGAAATGTCAATCCTGTTTTGTTTTTCTTTCAAATATTACTCCCGACTTGTTTTTCATTGAAAAATTACCCATTTCATTTTTCACCGATATATTACTATAATCTCATCCTTCATTGAAATATTGCACCTGTCTAATTTTTCACTGAGAAATTACTCTGTCTTCAGGGCTTCTGCTGGGGTGAAAATCTTTCCGGTCCAGGGACCCCTTCATCAGATTTTTAAGGGGTCCCAGGCTAACATTAAGGGGTCCCTACACCACAATAAAAACAACAAAATATACGTTAAAAAATTGCATCCCTGCACGCGCCCTGCAATTATCACAGAGACATCGTCACAATAAAAACAACAAAATAAACATCAAAAATTGTATTGGTTCTCGATCTTGCTCCTCTGCTACGCTTTTTGCGACGATGATTTCGTTAACCACGCTTCGAGAGACATGTTGGAAACAAAGGCTTCGCGGAAATGCCTCTCTCCTGCCGGGAAAATGAAAAGCGTCATCGTGACATCACGTGGCTCAAAGTAGGAAAATTTGGTCAACTGAAAACGATGCTGTGGCCTAGCATTAAGCTTAGTCAGTCAGCCTCAGCAGACGACAAAAGTGACCGACGTATGTTGTTAGGAGGCTGCCCTACTTGCTTTGTTACTGTTCAAACTTGAAAAGGGATGGGTTCGGTCCGAAGTGTAGCAGACCTACGATGTTACGGCACCCAACTTACGATGTTGAAGGCAGTCTTTTCTCACTTTATGTCTGACTTCACCAAAATTTGAAGGGGTCCCTGGGGACCCCTTACACGGACACCCAGTGCGTCCCGTAGAGTTTTAATGCGTACTGTACGCAAGTTTTTGCGTTTTCAGAAGCCCTGGTCTTATTTTTGACAAATATAACTGTTGTCTTATTTTTCCCTGAAATATTACTCCAATCTTGTTTAAACAAAACGCCACATTGTATACAAATCCTCTCCTTGCACAGACAAGCAACATCATGAATTACAACATTAATTATTTAGTGCTGACACTGCAATTCATTTAAAACAAAACAAAAAACCCTGTAAAGATGAATGTGTCCACAAACTGAATCAATTATTTTATGAACGGAATGTTTCTTACATCAAAATCAAACTGCCAAAGCACACATGAATAATATCATCATTTGATCACATCAAACTGAAAAACAAACAAGCTTACATCACAAGTCCAGGCAACCTAGGATAAGCCTCATGTCACCACCGGTTCTTCCATACATGGAAAAAGAGTAAGAACTGCTAAGACTGTCATTTGAGGGCCTGGACCAATCCTCACTGAAGTCTATAGTGGTGAAGGGACTTGATGCTGTTTTTTTCTAGAAGATGGCAGGCTTTAACCTCTGTAGCCTTGAATGCTCTTTCCCTCCCAACCATGGACTTGAAGCTGGTAATGTGTATTATAGGTGCCTTTGGCCCCCGCAGCAATGGGCTCTTTCCCTCCCACCATGGGACTTCAAGCTGGCTTTATAGAAGGTGCCTTTGGCCCCCGCAGCAATGGGCTCTTTCCCTCCCACCATGGGACTTCAAGCTGGCTTTATAGAAGGTGCCTTTGGCCCCCGCAGCAATGGGCTCTTTCCCTCCCACCATGGGACTTCAAGCTGGCTTTATAGAAGGTGCCTTTGGCCCCCGCAGCAATGGGCTCTTTCCCTCCCACCATGGGACTTCAAGCTGGCTTTATAGAAGGTGCCTTTGGCCCCCGCAGCAATGGGCTCTTTCCCTCCCACCATGGGACTTCAAGCTGGCTTTATAGAAGGTGCCTTTGGCCCCCGCAGCAATGGGCTCTTTCCCTCCCACCATGGGACTTCAAGCTGGCTTTATAGAAGGTGCCTTTGGCCCCCGCAGCAACGGGCTCTTTCCCTCCCACCATGGGACTTCAAGCTGGCTTTATAGAAGGTGCCTTTGGCCCCCGCAGCAACGGGCTCTTTCCCTCCCACCATGGGACTTCAAGCTGGCTTTATAGAAGGTGCCTTTGGCCCCCGCAGCAATGGGCTCTTTCCCTCCCACCATGGGACTTCAAGCTGGCTTTATAGAAGGTGCCTTTGGCCCCCGCAGCAATGGGCTCTTTCCCTCCCACCATGGGACTTCAAGCTGGCTTTATAGAAGGTGCCTTTGGCCCCCGCAGCAATGGGCTCTTTCCCTCCCACCATGCACAGCTTTATATTTCCGTCCTGATTGAGACACTTAGTGAAAGGGCAAACAAACAAGGCTTTTCACATTTGTAATCCAATATTTTTGTTGCTGTAGTCTGAGCAGAGGCATGTATCAAACTTGTGTACTACTTAACTATGGAAAATTAACTTCCCAGAAAGTGATGACGTCATTTTTGCACAATATTGTGTTTGTTGTCATTGTTCTAATATTGCCTGACCACTTGCGTACAAGCTTTCATGCGGCATCTATGTTATCTACAAGAAAATAAACCCAGTCGAGTTTGGTATTAAAAGAATTGTTGGGAATTCGCCAATTCAGTCATCTCAATAGCGCAGATATATCACATTTTTCATGACAATAACTAATTATCAAACCTATAGCCCCATTTGTAATGGCCGCTCAACCATGCCGAACACATTGCTGCCAGACCAGCTATGCACAGATGACATTCAGTTGGCCGAATACAGTGCGGTTAGCAGACTGGTGGGGAGCGGCCTGCAGAAAACACCCCTTTCCCTCACCTGCATTCACAGCTTGGTCTCTGCAGCTGTAAACTCCCCTGCGACTCAAAACTCAGTAACTTGCTCTGAACAGCCGTGCATGGGACTTCAAGCTGGTATTACAGAAGGTGCCTTTGGCCCCCGCGGCAATGGGCTCTTTCCCTCCCACCATGGGACTTCAAGCTGGCTTTATAGAAGGTGCCTTTGGCCCCTGTAGTCATTTGTCCTCTCTCCCTCCCAACAATGGGACTTGAAGCTGGAGTTACAGAAGGTGCCTTTGGCCCCCGCAGCAATGTGTGCTCTCTCCCTCCCAACCATGGGACTTGAAGCTGGCGTTATAGATAATGGCTTTGACCCCACTGTTCCACACACCCCCGTCATGAGCGCTCTGTTGGCGCCCGATTGGGAGAAGTGTAACTTGGCGTGTGGCACTCTCACCGACACTGATTCAGAAAGACTGAACATGAATGAAACAAAACAAAAAGCTGCTAATGTTGGTTCTTGTTCATGTAAACAGTCAAAGCCGTTTCATGAATCTGTGTTCAAAAATGTTTTGTTCCCAAGGCTAGGGCAACTTTCATTTACACAAATTAATGACTAATAACATCAAGACATATAACAAATTATTTCTTTCAGCAAGCATGTCATGTTTTCACAGCAGTTTCCAAGCAGACCACTTAATGAAACCATCCAAATCTACAATTCAAATACACCCACTACCTTCCTCATGCAGTTAAATGAAACTTAAACGCCAATATAGGTATGCATTTATACTGCTAGAAGACTTGACGTACACTTCACACTGAAAAAAATAATAATGTCACATGGCAGCAGTGTAGCACTTTCTCTGGTGGGTTGCTTCATGACGACTTGATAGCTCTTTGTGTACTACAGTGCTCCAACATAGCCTTCGTCTGTGTGGTTATGGACTGGAAGCATTGGAATGAATGATACTGGAGAAAGCCATTCAGATGGCAGGGGAGATCACCACACACACACACACACACACACACACACACACACACACATAAGAAAACCATCTTTTGATTTCACAGGCAGACGAAATGCCTGAATAAAGAGAAAAAGCCCTGGAGTGTGTCTGTATGCACTGCAACAGAATCAGAGCTTAATCTAGGATTTTTTAAAAAGGGGGGCAGTCCCCCCCTCATATAAAAAAAAGGGGGCACTCCCCCCCCCCCCCCCCTCTCTCTCCCCGGGCCACTTCAGCCAATCGTCTTGAAACCGGTGTTCCCTTGCACTCTTTTCGGGCTGCTTCTCCGAGCTTTTGGATGTAGTCGCAGTTTCTTCATGATCTTCTCCACCCTCGCGTGGCAGAGAATCTTTTTTTTTTTTCACTTTTCCTCAACGAAGTCGAATAGGGTCGGTGCACGCTTCATTTTGGAAAATATCCAATATGGCGCCTTAAACTCTCGCAACTTCTCGTCGGTGATTGAGATGGAGGAGATGAACGCCGCCGATTGGTTGATTTACACTAACAGCCAATGAAATATCAAGAAATCGTTCGCTCCTGCTCAGTCCTAGTTTCAGTTTTTCAAGCAGACGACAAACAAGCGCCCGCAACAATCAGTGAACAGGGCGGGCAGTCCTGCAACTGTGCGGGAGTCTGCCCGCGTTAAGACTCGATAATTGCGGGAAGGAACAGATATTCGGGGGATTGTACCAATCCCGCGCTCTAGATTAAGCTCTGCAGAATGACAAGCACACAACAACAATACATTGCAAGGGTGACACTTTGAAAATCTGAAAAAACTGAAAATGAGGCAGGGGTCCAGGGACCAGCACAATGGCGAGACGTAGGCTAACAAAGATCGCTGGACCTGTGTTGTCTTCAACGATAGAGAGCACTTCCTCATTTCCGGTCATCTGCTACAGTGCTGCTTCGGTCATAATACCGCCGATTCAACTGTTTTTTTTAAAAAAAACTTCTTTTTTTTGTTGTTGGAATGACGACACTTGAAAAACAGAATTTCCGTCTGGGGCCTTGCCGAGATAACAGTTTTCAGTCACCCAGACGGATGAGTGGCACCCATGTACATTGCTGTAAGTAGGAAAGAGAAAACGCATGAAAACCAGGGGAAGGAATCCACATCAACTAACAGCAGAAGAAATACTCATCACTCATTTAAAAAAAAAACAATCACATCAACATTTTTTTTTTTTACCTTCCTCTTTTTCAGGTTAACATATTGGGTGGGTCCACATGCAAAAGAAAGGAGAGGAAACTGTCCCCAAAAAGAAGCATTATTACCCTTGGGTTAGGCTTTGTATGATACACAGCACCCTTCACCTCATCCATGTCTGTGTCCCTTAAAACCTGTGTGCGCAAAACCCTTCACCCATCACCTCACCTGCGTGCCACCTGATACCTGTGTGGTGCCCACTGGTGCTTTAATCCTTCTCCTGTGAGATTTGCAAAGGTCATCCTGAAATAAACCACAGCAGTCTTTTTCCTCAGTGAGAGGTCCAGGAAGGGACTGTTCAATTCAAAACTGAGTATCAATGAAGCACGTCTCAAGGAACTCCAACTAAATTTTATAGTTATCCTCATGACTTCTTTCTTTCAGTTACATCATTTTCCCTTGACGCTATATTTTTGAGGCAATACACTCAACATCAACAGTCAGGCATGCCTACCCCTAAATTGCTCTTTCAGGGACACACATGTTCAAAATCAGGGACAGGACACAATTTTCAGGGACACCTAACTATTCGGCATTCGGTGAATGGTCGAGCTCTCATTCTGTCCGCTAAAGACAATGTTGTCTTGGCTGCATTTTCCTTTATAATGGCTGTTCCCTTGCTGCGGCCACACTGAAACTGCTTGGCTATTTCCGAATCGGGAAACATGACTTTCACTGCTTTGCTGAGTTTGTCCAACGTTGCGACCGGCAAATTTTGTTCCAAAACAATGTCCACCATCATCACTTCAGCACGAATGACGGCTGTAGATTCCTTCTTTGTGGCCGAAGTTGACACTCCACTGTTAAAAAATCCAGTGATTTTTTTATTCTGTTGCTGTGCTTCAGAAATTTTTATGTTCGCTTTATGCTTGTCAGTTTGTGTGTGCCGCCGACAGTCGTCTTTTCCACCGGATTTGATGGAGAAATCACATGCACAAACTTCGCAGAAAGCGAACGTTTCTCCTTTCCTCCCTGGCTTGATACAAGGCCAGAACTCTGTATACTCCTGTCGAAACGTCTGGCTGCGTTTGACTGCGCTTAAATTCTTTGGAGATGAATCAGAATCGGTGAAAACTTGTTTTCGCTTGTTCGACGCCATTGTTGAAGCAGGGGGGTAGAAATGACCGCGCCGCGCATGCGCGATGGACATTCGCTTCCGTCTTGGCGCCAGCCTGAGACTTTGAACCGGATCCTAGCGAAATAAACGGTCATTTTCGCGAACTTTTAATTTTCCGGGACGCGAACGCAAAACCCGTATTTCCGGGACGCCCTGCTCATTTTCTTTATTTCAGGGACAAATACGGCTACAGCGGGACGGTAGGCATGCCTGAACAGTGGATGAAAAGGCTAAATGCAATGCCTACATATCTTAAAGGTCTTTGAGCAGTATAAAAAGAAATATATCAGATGCACAATGTTCACACCTATTTCAACAACAACAAAAATGTAGAGACAAAATATTTACATCAAATAAATTATTACACAATCAAGAGAGCGAATAATTTACAACTGGCATTCACAATCAATGAGGAATCACTTCAAAGTTTCATTGTCTCAACATTGCATTGCTTCAGCGCTCTGCATGTACCCTTTTTCTGCTCTGAACTATTGCAGCAGACACACCATCAGCTCCATGACAATTTACAAATAAATGAAGATAACTACCTACCACAAGCAATCTTTCCCTTTTTCTACCTTTCCCATTTTCACATCTTCCATTCCATGAGTACCAGTACCCCTCCCCTTCCACTCCCCAAGCAGTTTCACCCCACCCTCCACCCCTACCCAACATCACCTCCCTAAACCTCTACCCCTCCATCCAATTTCCCCAATCTGAGCACTCTCCCATTGTCAGGGGTCAAGTTTGATTATCAGTCTCGCTGAGGGATATTTTGTCACCTTGCCCACAAATGTCTCACTTGTTCTAAATCACCATCATTTCTCACAAGTCATCCAAAATCATCATCATTTCCCCCCTTCCCAACTGTCTTCCTAAATCACCATCATTTTCCCCCACAGTCATCCTAAATCACCCCCCCCCCCCCCCCCCCAGTCATCCTAAATCACCATCGTTTCCCCCAACAGTCATCCTAAATCAATATTATTTTCTCAAATCATCCTAAATCAACATTATTAGTTCCCAAACATTCATTGTAAATCAATATAATTTTCCTAGCAATAATCCTAAACCAACCTTATTTCTCAAACAGTCAAATCAACATCACTTCCCCACACAGTCATCCTAAATCAACGTCATTATGCCAAATAGTTATCCTACATCAACATCATTTCCCCACACAGTCATCCTAAATCAACATAATTACCACACAGTCATCCTGAATCAACATCATTTCCCCACACAGTCATCCTAAATCAACATAATTACCACACAGTCATCCTAAATCAACATAATTACCACACACTCATCCTGAATCAACATCATTTCCCCACACACTCATCCTAAATCAACATCATTTCCCCACAGTCATCCTGAATCAACATCATTTCCCCACACACTCATCCTGAATCAACATCATTTCCCCACACACTCATCCTGAATCAACATCATTTCCCACAGTCATCCTGAATCAACATCATTTCCCCACACACTCATCCTGAATCAACATCATTTCCCCACACACTCATCCTGAATCAACATCATTCCCCCACACAGTCATCCTGAATCAACATCATTTCCCCACACACTCATCCTGAACCAACATCATTTCCCCACACACTCATCCTGAATCAACATCATTTCCCCACACACTCATCCTGAATCAACATCATTTCCCCCAACAATCACCAGGGTTCCACACTCTCTGACATAACTGGTCACTGTTCCTCACACACGCATTCCTCACACATCCAGTGTGCCCAGCCCATCACAGGTCAACATTTCGGCCGAGGACACCAGATGGCAATATCTCTCTGTTTTCTGTCAAGTTTTCAGTTTCTCCCCATTGTCACTGGTGTTTGCCGCCAGCTTTGGAGGGCTTGTAATAGACCAGGCGTCCCAGGGAAGCAAAGCCAAAAAGAAAGGTCATGAAGGACCACTTGGCCGTGGCTGCTGGCGTCAAACGCTTGTCCCTGGCAAGACAAACAGAACATCTCAAATATGAACAAAAATACTCTTAGTCGCTGATGAATATCTCTACTATGGGCAAACAATGGCAATTTCACATCATATACTCTAACTGGCAATGTATACTAGCTACATCAGCCTGATCCTTGCCATGGGCAGATTATTCAATCAGTTCAGCCAATTTTGGTAAATTCCACAAAGGAAGGCGACATCGTTCATTTCCCTACCCAGAAGACAGAAGTCTCAAACATGGACAAAAATCATCATAAGCCAGAGGGTGCCTTAGTCAGGTGTTTTGAGTGATTGCCTGCAATGCTGACAGTGATGAGTTCAAATAAGTTCACTCGTAGGGTTGGATTTTTCCTGCTTTTTTTTTACAGCAGTAAATGGTACCTTGATTTAAGGTCTGGGAAAGTTCAGCCAGCTGAAGGAGTGGGATGTAAACATTTGTTGAATAAAAAAATTCTTTCACATAACTTCAAATTCTGAAACAATGCAAAATACAAATGAAATGTACTGCTGTCACACACACACACACACACACACACACACACACACACACACACACACACACACACGAAATGTACTGCTGTCACACACACACACACACACACACACACACACACACACACACACACACACACACGCTCAAACATATACAGCAATGCAAGAGTCTAAATATTCAGGACATCAAAGCAAAACATATCAGGGCATTGAAAAAAGTACTCAATTAAGAAGAGATTGTCAACAACAAAAAACAAAAAAAGAAAGAAAAAACCATCACTATGACTATCAAAAGTATTAACTTGGCTCTTAGTGTAAAATTGAGGCAAGAAAAACCTAATAATCTTTTCGTGCTACAGGTATTCACAATTGTTTGATGGTAAACAAAATACTTCCAAAATGGTGCTTTACTTACTTCACAGTAAAATCGGGTCAATATGTTCAGTTTTGCTCTTTCTGTGTGTGTGTGTGTGTGTGCGCGCACGCGTGCGCGCATGCGTGAGTGTGTGTGCGTGCGCGCGCGCACGTGATGTGTTTGTGTATGTGCATTCATTTGTATGAGTGTGTGTATAGATGAACGCATACACATATACATCTAAGTATGTTTGTAAAATGTCATGTATATGCCTACAGACACGTGTGAATAACTATGTCTATGTCTGAATTATCCACAGAGGTGTGTGCAAACATACATGAATGTACGCATGCGAGTACATACCCGTGTTCAAACATGGATGCATTTGTGTATGTAGATGCATGGCTGCAACGTGTGTGCGTGTGCATGTGCGTGTGCATGTGTGTGTGTGTGTCTCTGTCTCTGTGTGTGTGTGTGTGTGTGTGTGTGTGTGTGTGTGTGTGTTTTATCAGAATCTGAAGAGAGATTGAGTCCCAAACACAAGTGACTCACTGGCAAACTTTCCCTGCATAGGCTGCTTCTACACAGTGAGCGACGACAGCAAACACACACCTGCAACAGATAGGGATTTCCCATGTACTCCATCTTACTATGACATGAAAAATATGAAATGTCAATGTTCATAACTCCAGACAGTTTTCAAAGTCTATAGACATATCACAAATAGTCGTGAATTTGTAACAATAACTTTACAGCACTGATGTTCAGAGGAAACTTTGTGGTAATCTTGCTGAGCTGATCATGGATCTGCCCTGTTGATCCCAATCTGCACAACAGATCATCACCAAACTTAAACAGGTACATGTTGGGGCCACAGTCTACTTGACGACCACCATGTTAAAATTTGTTCTGAACCGTCTCAGTAATGAATGCCAAATAGAAACATTCCAATGATCGTGTTTGGTACACATTTCATAGCATGGGGATACAATCAACACAAACTTTGAAAGAGATACCCACACAAGTTATGCAGAAACTGTGAAAGATCCCCCTTCCCCCTACACCTCCCTGTCCTGCTCCTCCTATGTCAAACATTCAACAATACGGTGATTCACAGCATGTGGCCACCCGAGAAAAAAATCTGTGTTTGAAGCCACTGGCTTGTTTCCTGCCATGCAGATGGCTCAGCGTGTTGTCCAAAGCATCTTCAAAAGTAAATCGCTGTTTACTCTGATGTCCATCAGTAAATCAGTAATTCCACTTTACTGGTTTGTTCCCCTTTGCTGTTTATGTCCATTAAAATGTATTACAAATCAATTAACTGTTGTGCCCCTTTGTGGTATATATCCATTAAATTGTAAATAAAGCAACTGTTTCTAACACAGAGCTCTCTTTCTCTCTCTCACACACACACAGACCAATCTTCACATGTGAACTGGACAGACAACAGGTTGGAGAGGGAGAGAATATAGAGATGTGTGTGTGGTGGTACTGTGTATTTTATGTTGGAGACTGATTTAGGGAGACAGACAAACAAATACATGGAAAGATAGAGAGAAATGAAAGTGTTAGATAAACAGGGACGGAAGAGAGAACAGTTAGTACAAGATGGACAAATAAATTGCAGTGCACCACGATGAAAAGATGCACTACTGGTAAGGTAAGGTAATGTTGCTTATAGCCCAGCTGACCGCAAAGGGCCATATCAGGGCTGTCACCACGTTAAAATCAAACTCACAAGTCATCACAAAAAAAAAAAAAACACTTTCACACAATTCTTTCAAATACATCTTCTAAAAGCGTACCAGAAATTTCGTTAAAATCTTTCTTCTGTAAAATCCTACATCAGATGAAAAATGTTGATCTCTTTTAGAAACTCAAAGATCACATCAGGTGGGACATCTCTGAACAGGGTTTTCATGCACAACAAAAGCCCAGTCACATTATTAAAAACAAGAGCGGAGTCAGCGTCACGAATTATGAAGCACACAGCTGCTGCGATCTACTCACAAAGAAACGCACACCGTGTGATGACTACGACCCATGTAGTGTATGAAATCATTCAGAGGCCATGGTAAATAGCGGAAGGCACTGTCAGGACTGAAAGTCGCCATCTGAAACACATTGACATGTGGGCATTAACTACTGTAGATCACATCACACTCTTGACAGTAAGACATAAACAGCTTTAGGTGCTCTAGTGGATTAAAGTGGGGTGAACTGAGACAGTGATTGTCAGACAGAGAATTCAAGGAGACAAACAGAAAGTAGGAAAGATAATGATATTGTGTACTTCCATTGTTCCAAGGATAACATAAATGGGTTGTTAGTGGAGGCTTTTTGCTGTTGTTGTTGTTTTTTTATCAGGCCCTTGTCCAAGAAAAAACAAATACTCTGAAATGTAATACAACGATAATGAGTAAAAAAAAACAGCCCACAATAAAAACACACACAAACAGTGTGCAAAACAACACTTATTCAACACACAAAACAGACAAGTAAATTTCCACAAACTTGTCATCTTCAGATATCACAAACATCTGACCAAAAAACAAAAAACAAAAATGCATCTATACTCACCTGATTGCAGCTAACATGAGAATGTTGGCTGACATTCTCTATGACTAGAAGTAGAACAATACCACTATTGTCATTAAATATTGCTATCACCAACACTGACATCAGAAACACTTAAAACATTGACAGAAAACACCTTGGGTTTACTATGTCAAGGATCGTTCAACAATGAGCCACTGCATATCCTTAAGGTTGACAGTCTTGAAGGCATAAAAGGGAGGGGGGGGGGGGGGGGGGGGGGGGGGGGGGGGGGTTGCGCTTCTTTTATTCACAGGATCTTTACTGCACATTATTTTTATAAATGTCACAACATGTCAAGTGTAACCAACACTAGCAATTATCAAATAGTAGTAACATCAAAATAATCAAATGATGCAGTTATTAAAAAGAGGCATATATGATCATGAAGACACAGAGGAAGAGATAAGGTAAAAGAAAGCAACTCAAAAGCTAATGAGCAAGTCAGAGAAAGAGAGAGAGAGAGAGAGAGACAGAGAGAGACAGAGAGAGAGAGAGAGAGAGAGAGAGAGAGAGCATATACGTGTGAAGGAGAGACAGGAGAAGGGTTGGGGAAAGACGAGAAAACAACTGGAAGGCGTAGAGAATAAGTAGGTATAAAAGGGGAGGTGGAGAGGGGAGTTAGCAACAACAACAAAAACAACAAAAATGTGTAATGCTTTAGTCGGTTCCAGTCTTCTTCAAATAGATCTTTTTTCAACTAATAAAGTAATATTCAGGCACCTTAATTTTCATCCATCTGTTCAAGTATTTGAATTTTTCTGGCGCTTTTGATTCTTTGATAATGACAGTCCCTTGCTTTTCCTTCAAAAACATGCAAGTCAGGATGATGAAAAACTGATCTCAAGCCATTCATCATCTGCTTTGATCATAATTATGGTGGTCAAAAACCATTTCAACAGGACATACATCCTTTCTTCCCATCTGCAATTCGTATAATTGAACATCCACCCCCCTCAGCCTTCCCAGTCTACTCATAAGCAGTCTTCAGATAAATTAAGGCCTTAGCATCAAATAAAGCCAAGGTTCTAAGTGGTATACCTCAGGGTAGCATCTTGGGCTCAATATTATTCACACTGTTTATAAACAACTTGCCATTATCATTAAAAAGCACCTGTAAAATATTTGCTGATGATACAAAACTGTACGATAAAACTTCACAATTCTCAGATTTACAAAACGATCTTTAAACTCCAAAATTGGTCAGATGTATGGAATCTGTATTTCAATATCTCTAAATGTGGTGTGCTACATATTGGAAAAAAACACAAGAACATGCTAATTATATGAGACATAATGGCAGCTTACAGCAGATAAATACCTTAAAAGAAGAAAGATTTGGGAGTAACTTTCGATAGCATGTTGTCTTTTGATCTACATATTGGCAAAGTAGTTAATAAAGCCAATCAAATGTTGGGAGTCATAAGGAGAAGTTTCTCTTACTTAGATAAGGAGGTATTCCTAAAACTTTATAAATCTTTTGTGAGACCTCATTTGGAAGATTCTTATGCCATTTGGTGCCCATGCTTGAAAAGACAGTCATCACAAATAGAAAGAGTTCAAAGACGTGCTAAAAAGCTATTAAAAGAATGCAAAGATAAATCTTATGCAGAAAGATTACAATATTTGAATCTACATTCACTAAAAGACAGAAGGACAAGAGGTGATCTTATACAGACTTATAAAATATTTAATGGATTTGACAATGTTCATGTTGGTGTTGACTCACTCTTTTCTCTTTCACAACATAATATCACAAGAAATGCAGAAGGAAAGATATTTATTCAGCACTGCCATACTAACAGAAGAAAATTTTCCTTTTCACACAGAGTAGCCCCTTTATGGAATGAACTCCCTACTAACACACAATTTGCAGAAGACACTAACAAGTTCAAGAATTTTGTGGATGTAATTCCAAAGTATAAGGAACTTTTCAACCATTTTGATGATTAAAATGCCATATTAGGCACTGTGTAACAAAATGACAATTGCATTTCAACACCTAGATACTTTTAACAAAAAGTATTTGACAACGAGGCCTAGGCTTTTGAGCCAGTTCCTATTACTACTACTACTACTACTTGCAACTTCCTAACCCATCCGACCTCCCCTCTCACTCTCTTGCCCCTTCGATCCCCCATCCTATCCCCCATCCCCACCTCCCTGACCCATCCACTGGAAAGCTAAGTAAGGTTGTGAGAATTCTTAAGTCTGGAGCTGTGCTGATTGACCCTTCTGGATCAGCTCAGCCAAGACTCAAATCCACGTGGGTTTATTTCCCAGCCTCAAAATGGGCTTTCCAGTTCCACATTAGACGAACAGACTCAAAGAGTCAATATGAAGGAATCATCCATATTATAGAAAAGATATAATTTGAGTAGACTGGTTTCTCAAGATTTTTTTTGACAATTTGTGGTATAATAAGATTGGTTCCAGAGTAACATACGGGATGATAAAAAAAAGTGCAACCCCTCCCCCCACCCAGTCAAGTAAATCTTAACCGGGCGGGTAAAAGAAACGGTCAACAACGATCAGCGACGGTCGGCAACGATCGGCGACAGTCGGCAACGATCGGCGACGGTCGGCAACGATCGGCGACTGTCAGGAACGTATAAACTTCCATCTTATATTAGTAATCTGTTCACATGTTCCCCGTCTCCATATTCCTCATGAAATGAATTTATTCTTTCCTAAGCCCCGTATTGATATTTTCAAAACAAGCATTTCTTATTCAGGTACACTCTTGTGGAACTCCCTCCCCACTTCCTTGAAAATGCCATCAGTTACACTATCTAGTTACACTGTCTTAGTTATCATGTCGCCTCTAGGTGAGGCCTCTCTCTCTCTCTCTCTCTCTCTCTCCTCTCTCTCTCTCTCTCTCTCTCTCTCTCTCTCTCTCTCAAATCACACACACACACATTCCAAAACTCAACATTCCATTACCAAGAATTCAGTTTTTCGGCAGAACACATAAATTTAAACCTGTACTTAGGGGCTGGTACTTAAGCATCATTTGCTTTTTGTTTATAAATAAACAGTTTACACACAACATATGAGAATTGCAGAGCCCCACAGCAATTAATAGAATACATGACTGTGTGTGTGTACAAGTGTGTGTGTGTGTGTGTGTGTGTGTGTGTGTGTGTGTGTGTGTGTGTGTGTACGTGCGAGTGTGTGTGTGTGTGTGTGTGTGTGAGAGAGAGAGTTATCGCTTCCGAAATTTTGCATCTGAGGAGGTGGTGGTGGTTTTTTCAGCCCGTTTTCTTTTTCTCTGTTGCGTTTTTTTCCCCCTGGAAGGGCTGCCGGTCAGGTGGAATTTTGCTTGCATCGTGCTGTGCACAATCCCAGTGGCCCTTGGTGGTTGTCGTAGCTTTTGGAGATGCTTTGACTGCTGATCAGCTGATAGCTGCACCCAGACACTTCCAGGTAGTGGCAGATTGGCAAATGGCTGTGCCAGTTTGTATTGGCCCCGACCAATGACTGCACGGGCAAGATCAATGTGTTGTGCTTTGGCCATCTTGCGCAGTTTGTCAATGAGATCAGGTAGTTCTCTTGGCTTCCAGTCTACCATGTGCTTCAGCACACTGTTGAGAGATTCCGCATTGTTGTTGGTCCATTTCGTGTCTGGTAGCATCCCATCCCAGTGCCGCATCTCACGAATCTTCGCCATGGTATTTCCAGATGTTCTTATGTATCCCTCTTGGCTTTGGACGTTCTGACAGCGTCCGTGAGGCATGCTGTATCCCTTCCAGGTGCCTTTGTATTCAACAAAGGCGATACACTTGCTCTCTGAAGTCACGATGCTGGATGGCCCTGAGACAACCCAAGTGATCCTGCAGCGGTACTCGGCATCTGCCTTCAGAGTCGAGTAATATCTGGAGAGAACCAACATTTCCTCATCACTAGGTTGTGGGGCTATTGGGTCGTAACATCTTCTGCCATCGCGCCGAACTTCTCTGCAATAGAGGCCTTTATTTTTGAAGACTTTGTCCAGTTTATTTCCAGACTTGATAATGTAGTAGTACCTCGAGGTGTTTGTTTTTATCCAAGCTCCGCATCGTCGTAGAAATTGCTTTTCTCATTTCTCTGACGGCGCTCATTGTTTTTCCTGTTGTCCAATAAAAATGCAACAATTGCTCTTAGGACTGGTTGGAACTTTGTCAACAGTGCCGACCAACCACATGTTGCGATGCTGTAGAAGTTCTGTGGTATCACAAAATCTGTAATGGGCATCCTTCCATCGTCAATGTCTCCAGTTTCTCTCATCGCACACATCTTCATCCATCAAACTTCTTCAAATCTGGCATTCTTCATCTCCAACTTCATCTCCAACTATGTCATGATCTTATTCGCTCACGACATCATTATCTCACTTGTATCATCGTTTCCAATTCATGTTTAAATTCTGGGAAAATGACGTTCGAAAGTTAACACATTTTGAGTGAGTGGACACTCAAAAAGTGAGTAACACATTTTGAGTGTGTGTGGCGACGATGTGATTGTGATGATTGGATTGTGATTGTAGAGAGCGATGTGGGAGAGGGTGGGGATGTAGCAGGTGAATTGTGAGCAATGATTTAGACTTGAATTTTTGGTGTGTGCAGTGAATTATGCTTGCCCGATCTTACTTATTCTTCCTTAAATACTGGTTCACTCAAAAATGAGTAGGTCACCAGGAGCATGTTTAAAGTAAATAAATTAACATAAAACAGTCGACTCAGACTGTTGGGCCCCTGGAGCAAATTTGGCAACAAGGGGTCGCACTCGATATTCAAGAAGTTTTAAAAGCAATGGCCAAATTCAGGGCCAGGTAATAGTAAAAATATGGGAAAGTAAAATAGAAAATGTCAATATGCAGATCCTCATAACTGTCGAAATCAATTTGTTTTTTAAATGAGATTGATTTTAGCATTTGTGGCAATCTTGATGGCACCCGGCAGTGAGTCCACAGCCGTACTGAACTTGGGATAAAAAGAATGCTAAGTGGCTTTCAATGATTTGATGCGGTAGGTATAACATTGACCGCAGACACCTTCCTGGTGCTACTTTTATTTCAATACTAGTTGTTCCATTGGAAATATCCAATTACTTTAGCTATGCCTTTGAAGAAAATGTTATGTTTGAATAAAAGATCTTCTCGCTTCTAAGGGTTTCCATTTAATCTCTCATTTTCTTCCTAGTATTCCCTTTTCTCGATGTTGGTTCCTGTTACGAACCATGTTGCTCTCTTCTGAAGCTTTCGAGGTTATCAATGTCCTTTTAGATGGTAAGGATACCAAACGGAGCATAACCATATTCCAGTACTGGTCTAACCAGTGTTTTGTAGAGTTGTCTTTAACCTGTTTGGGGTCAGTCATTGATATTCTGTATAAGAACGCTAGAGAGACAGGGAAGGGGCATTCTGGGCCTCTTCCGCCTCACTCAGTTCGGGCGGGAAAGTAAACCAGAATGCCTTTCCCTGTTCTCTGACAAAGTAAGACTTCAAACTACACCAACATGCACAAACACACAAAAATGCACCCACTCACACAACACACACACACACACACAGACACACTACCACCACACACCTCACACACACACTCTTTTTCTTCTCTCTTCAATTATTTGTCATAAAATCCGCCCACTTCTTCTGCTAAAAATTCCAACTACCAAACTTTGTACATAGACAGGCAGAGACACGGGGGCCGAAACGATCACGTATTTTACGGCATCGGGCAGTTTGCACCTTAGCCTGTGCTGTGTGTAACCGAAGCACACTCGGCTGGGTTACACTTCATTGCATCTGAAAAAATTCGAGATTGCCACGTCGACATCCAGATCGAGGCATTGTCAACGCGACACGACTGGGGCCGTCTCAGTGTTGTTGAGCCACCACTCAAGAAGGCTGTTGTGTTTTGTCGCGCTCTGTTGTGAGCCACTGGTGTTTTAATAGTGGTTATTTTAAAATGGCCTCTCTAAAACGTTACTGAAGAACAGGTTTGTTATTCGAGCCTTAAGTTTTACTTTAAATGCAGGTTAGAGTATTTGTTTGAAAGAATTAGTTGAGTCAGTCAGTGAAGGCAAGCCAACCTAGTCACATGTTTGCCCGCACAGCGGGCTTGGGTGCTAACTCGTTCCTCGCTTTACAGCGAGAGACCGCCCTCTTTCTCTGTTCCTTCATTGCGCTTAAAACTGGTAGGTGCTTGAAGGTAAGGCGACAGCATGTTGTGATGAAAAACCGGAGATATCTCATAAAGGTTTGTTGGTTCAAGGAAATGAAAACAAGCATGTAGCTGTTTTTAATACGTGTTTGTCTATTGATGAGATGGTTTCTTATTTAAATATATGGCGCCGCATTGTTGAAAAGTTGGCGAAGCAAAATAAACCATCACGCGGTGATTGATGGGAGCTGGTTGAGACGGCTCCTACTTAAAGCCATGTTTAAAAAAAACATGGCCTTCATTTCTTACTGGCGGAGGTAACACAGTGATTCGTATGTTAAAAAAAACTTATATTTGAAACATTTTTGCTGTTCCTCCTAAGTAAAATGTTCTCAGTTTGTATTTAGACTGATTGATTGTTAACTACAGATTCAGTGTTCATGTGGCAAGCTGATTGAGTATTA
Organism: Conus ventricosus; assembly: GCA_018398815.1. NCBI lineage: Eukaryota > Metazoa > Mollusca > Gastropoda > Neogastropoda > Conidae > Conus > Conus ventricosus. The sequence goes on from CM031613.1 coordinate 31,778,364, forward strand.
AGATGTGTATACTTTTCTACTATTCTAATTCTAACTAGTTTATCTGCCTTCAAAGTGTGCCATTATGCAACTGAAATGGCGATTTCGGAATGTTCTGGCAAAACTAGATAGGTTTAGGCAGACCTTAGTACATCTACCCAGTATGGAGAGGAGTAGTGTGTGGCCCCAGCACTATCTTCATATAAATGCTTTAAATATACAATGCCGGATTGTTACTACTACTGGCGAGTTGAGCTGCCCATAAAAGCTTGGCTACAGCAAATACTGCTGTAACTCTGAGGTGCAGAGCAAACTAGGCCAAACATCCCTTTGTGATCGCCCCCCTTGCCGCCAATGACGTTCATCACTGCCCAAAGTTGGTGCAAACTAGGTCAAAACGACCCATGTGATCGTTGACGACAAAGCGGCGGCCAGCTCCTGCAAGCTCAGCGGGCAAACTAGGCCAAACGGTCCCTATGTGTGATCACATGGGGTTGATTGAGGTTGCGCGCGGGACACAGCCTGTTTAGTCACAAAGCAAAGAAGTGGCTCCAGGAGTTTCTACTTTTTGTTTGTTTGTGTGTTTTGGCCTTCCCCACGCCACGCACGTCCCCCCACCCCACCCCTGGAATGTCTATTGTGTGTTTGTTTGTTTGCTGTTGTTTTGTCCGTGCCCCCAGATGACACACCCCACCCCCACCGGGCCCCCAACCCCCCATCCCACGCATGCACTCACTCAAGTTCCTTCTAGTTTTTAACAAGTTATTCTCAAGTTCGTACTTAAGTTACTTCTAAGTTGTCTCTTAAGTCATTCTCAAGTTATTCCCCAAAGTTTTTAATAAGTTCTTGATCAAGTTCTTAAATTAAGTGCTAATAAGTTTTTGATCTAAGTTTTGATAAGTTCTTGTTTAAGTCATCCTTTACGTTAAACAAGTTCTTATTAAGTTATCTTATAATTATCAAAAAAAAAATACAAGCTATGTTTTTATCTTAAATTGTAGATGTCTAATATAGTACACACACGCCTCAAAAAACGGTCATCGTTGTGATGTCTTGCTCAGAGTTCTCTGATAGATCTTAAGGAAAGGTTTTACATCCGAAGCACCGCATGATTACAATTCGGTGGGTCTATGGAAATGTCTTTTTAGAAACTCCAGGTCTTTTATGTATTGACTCACTCCTTTTATATAATACGCATGATCTATTTTTATAACAAAAATTTAAAAAACATATTATTCCATTATAAATGGATCAAAATGTGCTTTGTTATTGAGCGGTTATGGCGGGCAGTTGTTCTCTTTCTGTATTAAATGGTTCAGATTTTTTTGATGCTTTTGTTCTGTTGCATCGGTTATATATTTTATAAACCGTAATAACTCGCCCCAACAGCAAGCATTGGCGCCAAAATGCAACAGTTTTAAGTTCAATAATTCCATGAAGACTTTTGGTTGCACTCGTATCACATGGAGTTTTTGTTATTGCGTGGATTGAATAACTTGTTCTGGCGCTGGCGGTGTTATGTTTTCATGATGAGTTTTATTCCTGTAACAATAAATTTTTTTTTGTCTTGGGTTCCACTCTGCTAATTTTTTTCATGCTTCAACTACGCCCTGGCCATTTTTGATGGCTCACTGATTCAGCGTTTTTCTGCTGATTTTCTGGCTTTGGTTACTTTCTCCACCTGATTCAGGGTTTTCTGATTCTGCTGATTTTCCCAAGATCGTTCTTTTGATGGGAAATAAAAATCTATATGATTAAAAAGTTATTTATCCCATGATGAATGGCGATTAAACATGTTCCAAATCTGTAATTCAGATCACACCCCTAGAGACTCTAATGACTTTGTTAAAACTGGATCCTGCGTTAAATCTTACATAAAACCTGGTCAGATCCCTTTGGGGGGCAACTCTACTGACTAGTTCTAGTGTACCAAATCTATGAACCGTTTGCCACACTTGTCACCCATTCTAGACCCCAACTGAGCTTATACCTGTTATGATACTTATATGTCTTTGTGGCGACATCTGTTGAATCTGTTCAATGCTAAATTCAGTTCGAGGAAACTGTTTTGGTTTTTCCACACGCTACAAAGAATACAACCTCTCTATTGGGCATAACAGCTTGGCCATCCACTTGGTCATTCATAAGTCAGGAAGGTTTAGGCCGCCTTGTAGCTGTAGTAGATCTTCCTGTTCATGTTTTTTATTTAAATGTATAATTATTTTATTTTATAAAAATGAGCACCGAAAAAACTTGTTGCTAACCTTGTATACCTTTCTGGCTGTTAGTTGGAGGACTACAGTGTAGGATACTCAATGCTGGTATAAAAGCTGTTTAAGAATTAAACAGCAGGGGAATCTTTTGGCAAATTGCTTTGAGGATTCAGAAGACTGATTGATATCATTGCAGAGCTTCGGTTGCCACGAAGATTTTCTAAGGTAAGCAAGGTATAATTCCTGACATATATAATATGTAACGAAAAATACTTCATTTATAAAAAATGGCTTCACTCGCAATAATGATAGGCGGTGCTGTGGTTTGAATGCGCTTGCTTTTAGCGGAAGTAAGTTCGCATTTAGTAAACTGGGGAAATGACGGCGAGAGAAAAAGACATAACAAAGCTATGGAGCAACTAGCAGTGCACAAGAGCTATGAAAGGCAGAGACTTGAGCAGTTAGATTTTTATTAATGACACACTGAAAGACAGGGGCAGTGCAGCTTACACATTTAAAAATGTTGATCAAGCAATAAAAACAATATTATCTTGTAACAGGCCCAAACAATCGAGACATTGCCCCCACCAAAAATCAGTGACTTTTATTACCATCAGGAAACAAATGAGCAAGAAATCGACGTTTATTGTCGTTGGTATGCCGTCGTGTATTTTGTTGCGCATAAATATTGGCTGAATAAAAAATGAAACAAAATCTATTATTCCCCCAAAGGATTATTGGAAGGGCATCACAGCAATTAAAAAGCTAAGCCAAGCAGCTGGAGCAGTGAACAACCAGCAAAAGAATGGTGATCTAAACAAAGCGATTTGGCAAATTTATTTACCTGCGCCCAAAACGAATTACAGGAGACCACACTTTGTAAACACATCTCCTAACGACACCATCAAATGGAGATCTTCTATATTTACCCTCTGTTCGGATTAGAAGGAAAAAGATTTAAGTACGCACTTACAGTCATTTTGACATGGCTTCAATGATACAAAGATGCAGAGACCATTAACGCATAAGAGTGCTTCTGCTGTTGCTGTCGATATATCAACTGATATACCAACGAGGGCCCGCTAACTTATCCTCGCATGATTCATGTTGATGCGGGAAAAGAATTTAAAGGCCAAGTGAAATCAAATTATTGTTAAAATCACAGAGTTTTTTTTTTTTTTTTTTTTTACCTGAATTAGAAGAGGCCCATTCGGGTTGTTCACAGATCACAGGCTTTAGTTGAAAAACTTTAACAAACAGTTAGCGAATAAATGACTTTTCTCATACCAGTACACAAGAGAGCTGATTGACAAGTATTCTCGCAACACAGAATTGGGTTAGAAGACGCCCTCAGTTTTGCGCGCAATGAATAATGAAGTATTTAAAGGGTTAAACCAGTACAAGCAATCAAAAGGAAAACAAATAAAATGTTGCTGAAGACTCCAGTACACCAGCAAATATTACCGTTTGGTTTCGAAATGTAAGGTACCTTTATTTACCGGGGGAAGCAGAAAGGGGACACTCGCTTCAGGGCACAGATCAGGTTTGGAGTGTTGGCCCATATGAACTAAAAAGAATTGTAAAGAAGAATCGCAGTGTTTATTTTACGTGAAACTGACACAACAAAAAACAACAGCTCCTCAAAGATCTTTTGATGAATAGAAGAACTGCAGATTAATTCCGCCAGACACAGTTCCGCTTTAATGATTTACGTAAAAATATTTTTGGTTTAAAATGGAAGGCCGAGGAAAGGGCTGGAACGAAACAAGAAATGGTAATGGAAGAGACCTGAAAATGTTTACTGGGGAATCATTTCAGGCGTGTAATGCTATTAAGGAAACATTTTCGTGATTAATCAATGCTGTTGCTAAATCATCCAGGATCGCCTACAACTCAAACCCCTAATTGGGAAAAAGAAATATCTTGAAATAATAAATAAAAATATTCGAACTTGTCAAGCAAACATGAGAAAGATTTAAATGAATTGGATGAAGCTATGATTGATTCTTATAATATAAAACGTTGATGATAATAAATAAAACCCCCTGGTTATGCGGGTCTCCAGTGCCCGATGGATATGAAAACTCCGGATTATCAAACACCCGTTTGTGTTGTTCTATCTATCGACTTCTTTGTTACGACTGTTGTGTTGATCTCATGTAGATTAGATCGCAGTTTTACTTTTTCATGATGAAAAGTCTTATTGCCAAACAATGCTTCTTTGTAGTTGTCATGTGATATGTTTGACTGCACAACGCTGCGAGATATTCCTTTGCTTTCTTAATGATTTTCTCCTGGCTTGAAATACTGTACATTTTTGACCTTAGCCCCACATACTCCTTGATCACCTTTCCAGATAATTCATCCTTCATCTTTCCTAAAACCTTCTTGTTAGTAATTGAATGTAAAGGCGAATCTTTAGGGTAATCGGACGTGTCATACCATCCTGCATGCTCTTTAGCTACTTCGGTTTCCATGTCTTTATAGATGTCTTCAGTAGGGATATCTATAACAAAACTATCTGTATCTGTGTAAAGCACTCTGGACTCGGATACGAGGGCTTAAAGTAGTCATAAAGAAACTCTAACATCAAAAGCTTTGATAATTCTAAAACATAAACCCAATAAATACAGGTTTGTCCAATTTGACTTTCTTTTTTTTCATCATTATGCCAAAAAGCTGATCATGAAATCTTCTGAAGTCCTGATAATTAGGTTTTGAAGTTAGCTTAATTGCTTCGTTCTCTTTGGTGACTAATCTGACATCTTTACGTTTGTGGGGATTCTCCATAGTCTTTCCAAAACAGCTGTTGTTCATCAACTTGAAAAAGTCTTTTTCTGAAGCATCTGCGGATTTAGTTCTAAGATCAGTGTTCTTCATGATGTATGGTTTCATGAACTGTTCTTGATCAAAAGCAATTATGCGATGAACTGCTGTCAACTTCAAACCATGTCTTAAATAAAATTGTAGAAGTCTGTAATGACAGACATAATTTTTTTTTGCCGCGAAGATTAGGCACAAGTTTAGGTGGCTCTCTTGGATCCATCTTTAGACTTTCTGCTGCTAATGGATAGTCATTATGCAGGTCATGGAGTTCATGAGGATATTCTAAGTCAACTTCTAGAATGAAACCGCGCTGTTGATCAGGCGTTAAACTGCTCAACCACTTTAATGCCTTTTGAATATTATTCGTACCTGTGTACATTTTAAAGTTACGTAATGGAAGTGATTGCGCCATTGCCCAACCATACAGATTGTTTGCGTCTAAATACATGAGATAGTTAGACCTTTTACTTGGATCATAGTTGTCCAAGTATTTGTTGTTTGCTTTACAATAATGATGCGACGCCATACTAATTCCTCCACGCAATCCGTTTTCTATCATCTGAATCATTGGTAGGTCAGACATAAATCAATTTGTACCCCAGTAAACTTTAAGAAAGACCCCAAAATCACCCCGGGCGCAGAAATGTAATGCGCAGGACCCCAAACTGAAATTTTTTCATGAGGCTTTCTAAAATTTTCAAAGACGTCGCCAAAAACATAATCAGCCATAAAGTATGAATCTGATGTCTCATTTTTTTTCACCTAATTCTCCCAGCATCTTGAGCGTTGGTAATCGGGTCGCTGATTCCTTTCCTTAAATAGAAAAAAAAGCCCTTTGGGGGAAATGTATCTTCATAAAACCTTTCCCAACTTTTTCATGTTCATAAGGGTAAACCCCCTTTCTAACAAGGGGGGTTTAAAATATTTTCCGTTATTGGGCAGGATTTTAAAGGGCATGGCCGTGACTCTAATAAACCCCATCAGGGGCTGCATAGAGTAAAAAAAAAAGACTGTTTTTTAAAAAGTGAAACACAGTATTTCGATGACTGTAAAAAGCATGCTCCCCTAAAGGCATCGCCCACGTTTCTTTATAAGGGGGAGTCGTAACCTGCAATTTATGAAAAAAATTACAGGCAGCTTCCCCTGTTTTGGATCAAACTTTTTTGAAGTTGCATTTTTATGCGCCGTCCTGAATTTTCCGTATTGATCATGGTTCTTATTTTTGGTTCTCGGGTTTGATGAGAGGCCTAAACCAAAAATCAAAAGCGTGGCTGGTCATACTGTTGTTGGTCTTCAGGCTTTTCATCTGTTTTCAATAAATTAGATTTTTAAAAACAATCTTTTCACTTGCTGCATGCGCGTAAAAATCTTCTAGCCGCATCTGGTCCTTTAAATTTTGGTTTAAAAAAAAAGCCCCGACCTACAAAATAAAGGAAAATGAAAAAAATTATGATTACTCATTAAGATTTTTTTTTCGAAGTTTTTGTGGGCTGGCCCTTATAAGGAAAATGAGTGATTCAAAGTCTGGGGGTAAACAACATATGGAGAATTTTGCAGTTTTTTCCAGTTCTTAAAAAAAAATTTGACCCGGGGGGGGGGCGTAATTATTTCTGTTTACAGTTACAAAAAATTTTTCAATGTTTTATATGTTCCTCGCAGTTCGCGAGGAATTCTTGTTAAACATTTTCTGCGAATTTTGGGTTTGCTAGTTTGTTTGTTTTAAACTAAATTACTCATTGGGGTATCAATGTTAAATGGGTGCCCCGTGGTGAAAAATTGTAGTAAGTCAACTGATTTTTTTTGGGTTCGCTATTTTTGGGGGAGTTTTGGACATTTTAAATTGGCCCAATTTTTTTCCCTCTCCCCTGTGTATTTCTTAAAAGTTATTTTTTGGTTTTTTTTTGCTTTCAAAATGTCAATTTGGTCTACACTAACAGGAAAAAATATTTCCCTTGAAATTAAGATTTTGGGGTATTGCGAAGTAGTATCTCTCTGCGTGTTCGGGAATGAGGGAGCCTTGCAAGAACCACACTGAAACATTTTTCGCTGAATTCTTTATGTTTAAAAATGCCTCTTTAAAACCAACTCTCGAGGTAGCGGAAAGTAAGCCTTGCTCCAAACGGTGCATATTAGCCCGTTTTTAAAAATCCTAAGACTTCGCCCTCTGGGCCAACCGAGCCTCTCATTTTGCTTCTTTAGCGGGGGAGGTCAAAAGTGTAAACAGTTTGTCTGCCCAACCGGGTGTTTTAAATTTACGAGAAAAAATGTCTGTTTTTTTAGTCGGGACCCGACTTCTGATTTTTTTTCGTTTTGTTACTAGTCAATTAAAAAAGTAAATTACTTTAAAAGGGGGTCTATTGTTGTTTATTGGAATTTTAGAAATGCTGAAAAAACACTTGCCTGTACGTTTGTTGGGGGCAATGATTTTAAAATTATTTAGTGCTCTTGATAAAAAGCTCTTCTGAGCTTCCCTTTAAAAATTCGTCTTTTCCTTCTATATCTTAGCCATGGTCTTTCTTTTCTAAGCCAAAATATTTATTTAAATTAAAAAAAAATACTTAATCAGAACCAATATCAACGGTCTTTTTTCGCTTGGATCTAAACTAAAATAAAAAACACCTTTTTGGTGTTGTTAATGGGTGTTTAGAAAGAGTTTAATGTTCGTTTATTTTTTTTTAAACATTCCCTTTTTTTTCTGCTCGGGGGGGGTGGCTGTTTAGAAAAACTTTTTCAGCTTTCTTTGAAGATCAAACTTTTGTTTTTGTAGTCATCAAAAAACGCTGTAAACGATTTAAAATTTTTATCCGTGATGTTTGAGTCAATAGCGCTTTATTTATTTTCATTTAACGAGCTTAAATTTAGCTGTTTTTGTGAACCATGCTGTGGCTTTTTGGGTTTAGTTTTTATTTTTTTGTGGCAGCACCTACAGTAAAACCGACCCAGGCTAAAGACAACCCGCCCAGAGGTAAAGCTGGGGTGGCCCGCCCCTTTGTAGAGACCAAAAACTCGTTCGCTGATAGAGCGCTTATAGTCGTGCCCCCGATTAACATATGTAACAGATTAAAAAGCAAGAAACTCCGTTTGGGTTTTTCTGTATTTTGAAAGGTCCCGCTCTTGTTTTTGTTGCATTTGTTAATGTTTGTTAATCTAAAAGGTTTTTTTACTTCGGGGGTTTTTTAACAGCAGAATTGCCCGCTATCTTTCTTTTGGGGGCGCTGTAGGCACATTTGGATAAACCTGAACAGCTGCTTTTTTAAAAAAAAATAATTTTGTATTAATCTTTTAACTGTTTTTTAAATTTCAGCTGCGCTCATATATTAAAAAAAAAATGTAATTAAGGGGTTTTTGGTTTTCTCTTTATCAATTTTTTTGTTTTTTAGTCTTCACAGTTCTCCGTTTTCCATGAAGATTTTTCCCCTTTAACCTTAGGTATCCCTAAACCGGGGGATTTTGTTGTTAAATAATCTCAAGCCCAACATTGGAAAAGTAAAACTTTAGACACAAGGTCAATGTTGGATTTCTACACCCCCCGCCCCAAAAAAGTTTTTTTTTTTCTCAAAATGCTGATAAGGTTTAAGCCCCCTAGCGTAGATTTGGTTTGGAAAACCCTAATGAACATTGTACTTTGTTATTTTTGGATTAAAAACTTTTCATTCCCCTTTTTAACGGTTTTCTCTTCGACAGCAAAAAAATTTTAAGCGATCTTGTGGGCTAAAAATAAAATTCCAATAGTGTCTGCCCTGCTTCTGGGATATGTTGATGATGATCCTCTTTCGTAATATATTGGGAAAGGTTCTATTTGGTGCGCAATCAGCCTTCTAAAATTTGGGTTGCAAAAACGTCCTTAAGCGATGTCAGAAAAGCTGACTTTGCTTGGTTTTCTGTTTATTTTTAAC
>CM031613.1:31787377-31852377 GCA_018398815.1 Conus ventricosus
TCTAATCAGTGGCCCTTTTGTCTTTTAGCTTTTTTGGAGTGCTTGACAGGGCGGGGTTTCATGTTTGATTATGCATGCACCCAGCACTTCAGGTAGTGGCAGATTGGCAAATGGCTGTGCCAGTTTGTATTGGCCCGACAATGATGCACGGGCAAGATCAATGTGTTGTGCTTTGGCATCTTGCGCAGTTTGTCAATGAGATCAGGTAGTTCTCTTGGCTTCCAGTCTACCATGTGCTTCAGCACACTGTTGAGAGATTCCGCATTGTTGTTGGTCCATTTCGTGTCTGGTAGCATCCCATCCAGTGCCGCATCTCACGAATCTTCGCCATGGTATTTCCAGATGTTCTTATGTATCCCTCTTGGCTTTGGACGTTCTGACAGCGTCCGTGAGGCATGCTGTATCCCTTCAGGTGCCTTTGTATTCAACAAAGGCGATACACTTGCTCTCTGAAGTCACGATGCTGGATGGCCCTGAGACAACCAAGTGATCTGCAGCGGTACTCGGCATCTGCCTTCAGAGTCGAGTAATATCTGGAGAGAACCAACATTTCTCATCACTAGGTTGTGGGGCTATTGGGTCGTAACATCTTCTGCCATCGCGCCGAACTTCTCTGCAATAGAGGCCTTTATTTTTTGAAGACTTTGTCCAGTTTATTTCCAGACTTGATAATGTAGTAGTACCTCGAGGTGTTTGTTTTTATCCAAGCTCCGCATCGTCGTAGAAATTGCTTTTCTCATTTCTCTGACGGCGCTCATTGTTTTTCCTGTTGTCCAATAAAAATGCACAATTGCTCTTAGGACCTGTTGGAATTTTGTCAACAGTGCGACCACCCACATGATTGAGATGCTGTAGAAGTTCTGTGGTATCACAAAAATCTGTAATGGGCATCCTTCCATCGTCAATGTCTCCAGTTCTTCATCGCACACATCTTCATCCTCAACTTCTTCAAATCTGGCATCTTCATCTCCAACTTCATCTCCAACTATGTCATGATCATATTCGCTCACGACATCATTATCCTCACTTGTATCATCGTTTCAATTCATGTTTAAATTCTGAGGGAAAATGACGTTCGAAAGTTAACACATTTTGAGTGAGTGACACTCAAAATGTGAGTAACACACTTTTGAGTGTGTGGCGACGATGTGATTGTGATGATTGTGATTGTGATTGTGAGAGCGATGTGGGAGAGGGTGGGGATGTAGCAGGTGATTGTGAGAATGATTTAGACTGAATTTTGGTGAATTATGCTGCCGATCTTCTTCTTCTTCCTAAAATACTGGTTCACTCAAAAATGAGTAGGTCACCAGCGAGCATGTTAAAAAGTAAAATAAAATAACATAAAACAGTGCGACTCAGACTGTTGGCCCCTGGAGCAATTTGGCAACAAGGGGTCGCACTCGATATTCAAGAAGTTAAAAGCAATGGCCAAATTCAGGCCCAGGTAATAGTAAAATATCTGGGGAAGTAAAAATAGAAAATCGTCAATATGCAGATCTCAAAACTGTCGAATCAATTTTTTTTTTAAATGAGATTGCATTTGTGGCAATCTTGATGGCACCCGGCAGTGAGTTCCACAGCCGTACAGAACTGGGATAAAAAGAATGTAAGTGGCTGTCAATATTTGATGCAGGTATGGTATACATTGACCGCCACTCTGGTGCTACTTTTATTCAATACTAGTTGTTCCATTGGAATATCAATTACTTTAGCTCTGCCTTTGAAGAAAATGTTAAGTTTGATAAAAGCTCTTCTCTCTTCTAGGGTTTCCATTCTAATCTCCTCATGTTCTTCCTAGTTTCCCCTTTTCTCTGATGTGGTTCCCTGTTACGAACCATGCTGCTCTCTTCTGAATCTTTCGAGGTTATCAATGTCCTTTAGATGGTAAGGATCCCAAACATGAGCAACCATATTCCAGTACTGGTCTAACCAGTGTTTTGTAGCAGTTGTCTTTAAACCTTTTGGGGGCAGTCATTGATATTCCTGTTATAAGAAAGCTAAGAAGAGAACAGGGAAAGGGGCATTCTGGGCCACTTCGCCCTCACTCAGTTCGGGCGAAAGTAACCCAGAATGCCCCTTTCCCTGTTCTCTGACAAGTAAGACTTCAAACTACACACACATGCACAAACACACAAAAATGCACCCACTCACACAACACACACACACACACACAGACACACTAACACACACACACACACACACTACACTCTTTTTCTTTCTCTCTCTCAAGTATAATGTCAAAAATCCGCACACTTCTTCTGACTAATTTCCAACTACAAACTTTGTACATAGACAGGCAGACACGGGGCCGAACCCGATCACTTAATTTACGGCTCGCGGCAGTTTGCACCTAGCCTGTGCTGTGTAAACGAAGCACACTCGGCTGGTTACACCACATTGCATCAGAAATTCGAGATTGCCACGTCGACAAACCAGATCGAGGCTGTCACGCGACACGACTGGGGCGTCATTGTTGTTGAGCCACCAACTCAAGAAGGCTGTGTGTTTTGTCTGCGCTCTGTTGTGACCACTGTGTTTTAATTGTGTTATTTTAAATGGCTAAACGTTACTGAAGAACAGGTTTGTTATTCGAGGCCATAAGTTTTACTTTAACTGCATGTTAGAGTATTTGTTGAAAGAATTAGTTGAGTCAGTCAGTGAAGGCAAGCCAACTATTCACATGTTTGCCCGCAAGCGGGCGTGGCAACCCCTTCCTCGCTATCACGAAGCCCCCTCTTTCTCTTTTTTCATTGCGTTAACTGGTATTGCTTAAAGGTAGGCAAAGTGTTGTAAACCGGAGAGATATTTTAAAGGGTTTTTTGGGTTCAAGAAATGAAACAGATGGCTATTTTAATACGTGTTTTTTCTATTGATGGATGGTTTCTTATTTAATAAATGGCCCCGCATTGTTAAAATTGGCCGAAGCAAAAAAAAACCTCACGCGTTGATTTTTGGGGAGCGGGTTGAGACGGCTAAAAGCCATGTTTAAAAACATGGCTTTCATTTTTTTAAGGGGGAGGTAAACACAGGATTCGTATTTAAAAAATTTTTTTGAAACATTTTTGCTTTTCCTCCTAAGAAAAAAGTTCTCTTTTGTATTAGACTTGATTGAGTTAATACAGATTCAGTGTTCATGTGGAAAGCTGTCTGTGTTTAAAATGTGTTTTTTTTTTCTTTTCAATTCTAATAGTTTTATCTGCCTTTCAAGGTCCCCCTTAGAACTAAATGGCGTTTTTTCAAATTTTTGGGCAAAACTAATGGGTTTGGGCAACCTTAGTACATCTACCAGTATGGAGGGGAGGGGTGTGTGGCCAGCAATCTTCTTATAAATTTTTTAAAAATATACAATCCGGATGTACTTACTGGCTTTTAGAGCTGCCATAAAAGCGGGGGACGCAATTACTGTGTAATTTGGGAGCGAGAAAAACTGGGCCCAAAACCCCCTAGTGTGCTTGCGCCAATGCGTCAGCCCTGCAAAGTTTGGGTGGAAAAACTGGGTCAAACACCTATGTGATCGTTTGACTAAAAAGCGGCAGCACCAGCAAGCTCAGCGGCAAATGGCCCAAACGCCCCTATGTGTCACGGGGGGTTGTTTGGGGTTTCGCGCGGGACACAGCCTGTTTTCACAAAGAAAGAAGTGGCCCTAGGAGTTCTACTTTTTGTTTTTTGGTGTTTTTCCCTACCCCACCCCCACGCACGCCCCCCACCCCCACCCCGGTGTCATTGTGTTTTTTGTTGTTTGTTGTTTTTTTTGCCCTCCCCCCACGCATGCACCCCCCCCCCCCCACCTGCCCCCCCCCACCCACGCTGCACCACTAAATTCCCTTTCTAATTTTTTAACAAGTTATTTCAAGTTCTTCTTAATTTACTTTAGTTGCCTTAAGTTTTAAAGTTATCCCCAAGTTTTTAATAATTTTCTGGTCAAGTTCTTAATTAAGTTCTTAATAAGTTTTGTCAATTCTTGTAAGTTTTGTTTAAAGTCTCCTTTAAGTAAAAACCAATTTCTTATTAAGTTATTTAAATTACAAAAAAAAAAAGCTATGTTTTTATTTAAAATAGTGATTTTAAAATAAGTAAAAAACACACGCTAAAAAAGGTTTTGAGGAAGCTTGTACTTCCTGAAGTCTTAAAAGGTTTTACAACCCAAAAACCGCTTTGTTCAATTTTTATAAAGTTTTTTATAAAAACCCCCAGTCTTTTTTATTGCTTTCTCATTTTTAATAGCCATGATCATTTTTTTAAAAAAAATTTTTTAAAAATATTATTCCCAATAAATGGCCAAAAAATGTTTTTGTTATTTCCGGTTTTGGGTTGAAAAGGTTTTTTCGGATTTAAGGGTTTTTCAGTTTTTTTTATTGTTTTTTTTTGTTCATTTTTTTTTTTTAACCGAAATTTTGCCCCCAACAGCCCCCCCAAAATTTTGGCCCAAAAAGGCGGGTTTTTGCTTTTATGGTTTTGGTTTTCCCTTTTCACGGGGTTTTTATGGGGGGCTTAAAATCATTGTTTTTCCCGGGGGGTTTTATTTTTTATGATATTTATTCTGTAACTTTAATTTTTTTTCTGTTCCACCTGTTTTAATTTTTTTCCCTGTTTTAACACCCAATTTTTGCCCCCAATGATTACGGTTTTGGGGATTTTTCCTTTGGGGACTTTTCCCACCTTTTACATGTTTTCGATTCCCTATTTTAGTTTGGGCATTTTTGAAGGGAAATAAAATTCATAGTTTTGTTTTTAACCCAAAATTTTAATGGGGAAAAACATTTCCAAACTGTAAACGGGATAAACCCCTAGAGATCTAATGCTTTTTTTTAAAAAATTTATTTTAAAATTAAAAAATGAGAAAAGGGGGGCAACTACTGCTGTTTGGCCCCCCCCCCCCCCCCCCCCCCCCCCCAAACCCCCCCCCTTTTTTCCCAAAGCCCCCCGGCCCGCCCACCCCCCCCCCCCCCCCCCACCCCCTTTTTAAAAAAATTTTTCCCCCCCCCCCCCCCAAAACCCCCCCCCCCCCCCCCCCGCCCTCTTTTTTGGAACTAATGTGGTAAAATTGTTTGGAAAAACCTTTTAGAAAAACCAGCAGTTTGGAAAAATAGATTTTGAGGATTCAGCAAAGTGATTGCTATCTTTGCGCTTGGTTGCCACGAAAGATTTTCTAGTTGAAAGAAATTCCAGACAAATAAATATGTAAAAAAAAAAAATACATTTAAAAAAAAAAAGGGGCTTCACCGCAATTGATGGGGGTGCGGTGGTGAATGCGCTTTGCTTTTGCGGAAGTAATTTCGCTTTTTAGTAAAGGGGAATGACGGCGAGAGAAAAAGACAAAACAAAGCTATGGACAATTTCACTGCAAAAGACCCTATGAAAGGCAGAGACTTGGCAGTTAGTTTTTATTAAGACACACTAAAAGACGGGGGCGCCTTACCATTTAAAAATGTTGATCAAGAAATAAACAATATTTTTGAAAACAGGAAACCCATCGGAAAATGCCCCACCAAAATTCGTATTTTTATAACCATCAGAAAAAAAAGAGGGAAAAGAAATGGGGTTTTTATTGTCTTTGGTATACCTGTGTTTTTTTGCCATAAATGGTAAAAAAAAATGAACAAAATTATTTTCCCCCCAAAGGATTTGGAAGGGCATCCCAGCAATTAAAAAGCAAGCCAAAGCACGGAGTCATAAACAAACCAAAAAAAGGGTTATCTAACAAGCGTTTTGGCAAATTTATTTACCTGCGCCCAAACGAACAGGACCCCCTTTTTGTAAAAAAAACCCCAAACACCCCCTCAAATGGATCTTCATATTTACCCTCTGATGGGATTAGACGAAAAGTTTTAAAGTACGCACTTACAGCATTGACAGGGCTTAAAGAACAAAAAAAGGAGCCTTTAACGCAAAAAGTGCTTTGTTTCTGTCGCCTATACAACGAATACCACGGGGCCTAACTTATCCTCGCATATTCAAGTGATGGGAAAAAAAATTTAAAGGCCAAGTAATCAATTATTTTAAAACACGGTTACTATTAGAGGGCAAGGGGGGTTTTCACAATCACAGGCTTTAGTTGAAAACTTTAACAAACAGTACCCCGGGAAAGATTTTTCCTACCAGTATACAGGATGATTGAAATTTCTCGCAACAAAAAAAAGGGTTAGAAGACTGCCCTCGTTTTGCGCGCAAGAAAATGAAGAATTTAAAGGGTTAAAACCAGTAAAAGAAATCAAAAGAAAAAAAATAAATTTTTGCTGAAGCCCCCCGTACACCCAAAACTATTACCTTTTGGGTTTAAAAGTAAGGACCTTTATTTAGGGGGAAGCAGAAGGGGAACTCGCATCAGGGAAAGTCCATTTGGGTGTTGGCCCCTTTTGAAATAAAAAGAATTGTAAAGGAATCCGCCCGTGTTTATTTGGGAAAATGACACAACAAAAAAACCCGCTCCCAAAGACTTTTGTGAAAGAAAACGCAGATAATTCCCCAGCACTTTCCCGTTTTAATTTAAATTTTTCGTAAACTTTTTGGTTTTTAAAAGGGGAAGGCCCCAGGGGAACGAAACGAAACAAGAATGGAAAAGGAAAGAGACCTTGAAAAAACGGGAATCATTTCGGGGTGTAATGCTTTTAAAGGAAACTTTTTCGAGGTTAATCATGATGCTAAATCATCCAGACGCCTAAAACCAACCCCAAATTTGGGGGAAAAAGAATATCTTGAAATAATAAAAAAAATTCAAAATTGTCAAAAAACAGAGAAAAGATTTAAATAAAAGGGGATAAAGCTATGATTGATCTTTAAAAAAAGTTGAAAAAAATTAAAAAACCCCCCTGTTTATGCGGCCCCCCGTCCCGATTGATATGAAAATCCCCGGATTAACAAAACACCCGGGTTTTGTGGTTTTGTTCTTTTCTAACGATTCTTTGTTACCCAACGGGGTTGTTTTTTGATCCCCCATGAGTTTAGATCGCAGTTTTAAAAAGTTGTATGAGGGAAAAGCTTAGAAACAATGCTTTTTGTATTTATGGTTTTTTTGAACTGAAAAACCCGGGGGTTTCCCTTTTGCTTTTTTAATGATTTTCCCCTTAAAAAACTTACATTTTTGCCCTTACCCCAAAAACCCCTTGATACCTTTGTAATTATCCTTATCTTCTAAAACCTTCTTGTTGTAATTGTTTAAAAGGGGAATTTTTAGGGTTGGGCGTGTATAACCTGACTTTTTAGTTTGGTTTCCATTTTTTAAAAATTTTCCTGGGTTAATAACAAAACTTCTGAATTGTGTAAACCCTTTTGGATGGGATGAGGGTTTAAAAGCCAAGAAACTCTCATCAAAGCTTTAAATTCTAAACAGAAAAACCCAATAAAAAGGGGTTTTGCCCAATTTGACTTTCTTTTTTTTTCAATGAAAAACGATCATAAATTTTTGAAGTCCTGTTTTTTAGTTTAAATTAGCTTAATTGTTCTTTTCCTTTTGATTTTTGAAACCTTTACTTTTGGGGGGTTTTTCGCTTTCCAAAACAGTTGTTCCAAACAAAAAATTTTTTTTAACTTGGGATTAGTTCAAGTATTTTTGTTTTTTTCATAATTTTTCGACCAAAAAAAAGGGGCCCCCCCTTTTCCCCCCCCCCCCCCCCCCCCCCCCCCCCCCCCCCCCCCCCCCCCCCCCCCCCCCCCCCCCCCCCCCCCCCCCCCCCCCCCCCCCCCCCCCCCCCCCTTTTTTCCCTCACCAATCCGTTTTCTATCTCGAATCATTGGTAGGTAGAAAAATTAAATAAATTTGTACTCCAGAAAACTTTAAGAAAGCTCCCAACTATCCCGGGCGAAAAAATGTAATGCGCGGGACCCAAAAACTGTAATGTTTCTGCGGGTCTTTCTTAATTTTAAGACTCCCCCCAAACCCCCCCAAACATCTCGCATAAAGTAAAATCATGGTCTCCTCTTTTTAAACCCCCTTAACTTCTGCCCCCCTTTTTTGAGCATGTTGGTAATCGGAGTCCTGATGTCCTTTCCTAAGCTAAAAAAGAACGCCCTTTTAGGTGGAAGGTATCTTAAAAACCTTTCCCAACTGTTCATTACTCATAAGGGAAAAACGCCCTTTCTAACAAGAGTTGGGTAAAATTTTCTTCCTTTTTGGGGGGATTTTAAAAGGACGGGCCCAGTGACTCAAATGAACCCCATATGGTATAGAGTCATAAAAAGACTGTTATTTAAAAGGAAAAACACATGTATTTTTGTGATGTGCAATGCATGTCCCTGAAGGCATCGCCACTGCTTTTTTTAAAAGGGTGGGGTCGTAACCTCGCAAGTTTGAAGAATACGGCGCTTCCTGTCTTAGGATCAAAACTTTATTTGAGATTGCTTTTTGTTATGCGCCGCCCCTCTGAACTTTCGCAATGGATTTGGTCTCTTACTTTTGGATTCTCTCGTTGATGAGGGCCAAACCAAAACCCAAACAATGCGGGGCCCGAGTCTTATGTTGTTGGTCTTCAGGCGTCATCATGATTTCGAAAATTCGATTTTAGAACAATCATTACGCACTTGGCATGCGCTGAAAAATCTTTAGCCCATTGGTCCTCTGTTTAATTCTGGGCGTTGAATGGCCCCATCCGCCTAACAAAAATGAAGGAAATAAACAAATTGATGATTACTCTTTAAAGATTTTTTCAAGTTTTGTGGCGCTGGCCCTTCAAAAGGAAAAATTGAGTATTAAAAGTCTGCGTAAACAACATAGGAGAATGTTGCAGTTTTTTCCAGTTTTAAAACAAATTTAGATCCGGGTGGGGGCGTAATTAGTTCGTATTCAGTCTACAGAACTTTTACAATGTTTTATTTTTCCCTGCAGCTTGGCAGTGGAATCTTGTTAAACATTTTCTGCGAATTCTTGTTGCTATGTTGTTTGTGTAAAAACTCAAAATCTACTCATTGTGCGTACAATGTGTAAGGGGTACCCCCGCTGTGAAAACATTAGTTTTAAGTCAAATGTTTTTGTCGGGGTTTTTTTTGGGACTGTTCTTGGACACTTTAATTGGCGCCAAATTTTTTCCCTCACCCCATGTGTATACTTAAACAGTTTTTGGGTTTGTTTTGCTCTTAAAAGATAATTTGGGTCTACCAAACAAAAAAGGATTTTCCATTAAATTAAAGTTTTTTTGGTGTATTGCCTAGTTAGTCACTCTTCTGCGTGTTCGCGGACATGATGCAGCCTGCAAGAACACACCCAAAAAAAATTTGCGTTGAATTCTTTATGTTAAAAATGCTTCTTTAAACCAACTTCGAGGTGGGAATGTAAGCCTTGCCTACAAAAGGGGCATCTTAGCCCCGTTTTAATTAATTTAAAAATTCGCCCTCTGACCAACCGAGCTTCTTTTTTGTTTTCAGCGGCCGTAAACTGTGTAAGCCTCGTTGCCCAACCGGGTGTTAAGTCTTACGAGAAAGAAAGTCTTTGTTTAGTCGAGACCCCGATTCAGATTTTCTTGTTTATTTTTTAAATAGTCAAATTAAAAAAAAGCTAACAATTTTTAACCGGTGGGTATTGTTAGTTTTACTTGGAACTTGAGAAATGCATGAACAACCTTCCTGTTTTGTTGGGTCAAGACTTCTAAATCAAAATCATTCAGTGCCTTTATAAACGCTCTCTCTCGAGCTTCCTTCAAACAATTGTTGTCCTTTTATATCTTTCCAGTGTCTTTCTTTTTTACCAAAATATTTTTTTAAATTAAAAAAAAATCTTAAATCAAAAACCATTCAACGGGTTTTTTGCGCTTTGGGCTCTAAACTAAAGTTAAACACCTTTTGGTGTTGTTTTAAAGTGAGCTGTTTGAAAAAGAGTTAATGTTCGTTACTTTTTTTTAAACTTCCTTTTTTTCTGCTCGGGGTTTGGGTGTTGGAAAAAATTGTCACCCCCTTTCTTTTAAGATAAATTTTGTCTTTTTTATCATCAAAATCAGCCTGTTAAAAGAAAAATTAAATTCTTCATCCTTTTTGTTTTAGTCAACTGCGCTTTATTTTTTTCGTTTTTAAAAAGAGCTAATTTTGTGTTTTTTTGAACCATAGCTGTGTGCTTTTGGAGTTTGTTTTTATTTTTTTGCTGGCAGCACCTACAAATACACAGACCGAGAGCTAAAGACAAAACCCCAGAGTAAAACTGCGGGTGGCCCCATGCCGTTGCAAAAAAAACCAAAACCCCCTTCCTTTCTGAAGAGGGTTTAGTCTGCCCCCGATTAAATTGTAACAGCATTAAACAGCGAATACCTTGTTTTTTTTTGCTGTAATTTTTAAAGGTCCTGCCCCAGTTTTGTTGATTTGTGTAATGTTTGTTATCTGAAGGTTTTTACTTAGGGTTTCTTAACAGCAAATTGCCTGCTATCTCTTCTTTTGGCGGCGCTGTAGGACATTTGGATAAAGAAAGACATCTTTTTTTTAAAATAAAATAATTTAGTAACTACTCTTTTAATTGTTTTTACAATATTTGCTGCGCTATATATTTTAAAAACAAATGTACATTAAGGGTTTTTCGCTTTTTCTTCTTTATCAATTTTGGTGTTTATTACGTCTCCACAGTTTTCCGTTCCCTGGGGCCGTTTTTGGACCTTGGCACCTAAAAGTTTTTTCGTTGTTAAATAAAAACATCAAGCCTAAAAATTTTGAAGATGTAAATTTTTTTGACACAAGGTCAATGTTGGGTTTTAAAACCCCCCGCCCCAAACAGTTTTTTTTATTTTATCAAAATGTGTAAGGTTTAAACCCCCTACGTGATTTTTTTGGGCTACCCCCAATCGAACATTGTACTTTTCGTTTTTTTTGGGTTTAAAAAAATTTTTCCCTTCTCTTTTGAAAAGGTTCTTCTTGCACAGCAAAAAAAAACCTTTAAGCGATCTTTGAGCGCTTTTAAAATAAAAATTTCCCTTAGTGTTTCCCTGCTTCTGGGATATTTGTATGTTTAATCACTCTTTCGAATATATTGGGAAATGTGTCCCTTTTTGGGGCGCAATCGCCTGCTAAATTGGGTTTCTAAAAACGTCAAAACCCCAACGCGTGTCAAATGCTGTACTTTTCTTCGGGGGTCTTTGATTTGTTTTAAAGTTTTTTATTCATTAAAATTAGTTCATATGCATCTGTCTTTTAATGCTCCCTTTAAAATTGGGGCATGCGCTTTTAACAACTCAAAATCTAGGGGAATGGAAAAACGATTTCCCTACGCAAAAATTTCGGCTACTCTTTTTGCGTCTTTATATTCCAGGCCCATTCTATGTTTTTGTGCTTCTTCATTTTCGATTCCTTTAAACGCGATCATCCCTTTATTCCCTTAGCCCTAGATCAGAAAGGTTAAAAATTGTCTGCATGTGTAAGAAAATTTCTTGGCCCCCCCAATTTTATAGAAATTTTTTTAAGATTGCCCGTCCCAAAAATTTTGTTCAAATGTCCCTTTGGTCGTTGTTGATCGAGCCTATTTTTAAAGTAAAACGCGCAAGGGGGGCCAATCATTATCCGCTCCTAAGTCTGGAAAATTTTAAGTAAGAATTTGATCTGCACAATAGAGAGGATTATTTGGAACTAAAATTCCCTTTTTTCCCTTCACCCTGGGGCCTTTCTGTTTTCTAGCGGGTCAAAATCGGCCCTGTGCTTGTTTGGATTTTTATGAAGCAAAATAAAAATTAAATTTTTAAAAACATGGCAGGGGTGAAGGGGAAGAAGATTATGAGTTTTTGATCGTGGAGACGACATGAGGAAAAAAACCCTTTGACACGCATCGTCAACGCTCTCATTTCAGGTGAATTAACGCAATACGGTGAAGATTTTCCCAAAAGTTTGGGGAAGAACCTCCCGAATTTTTAGACCCCAAAAAATTTTTAATTAGAAAATGGTCATTTGTCTGTAAAAAAAGATCAAAGGGGAAATGTTCGGCTTAAACTAAAACCCCACCCATCAAAATTTTTTGCGTGGGTTCAATTTGAATAGATCGTGTGAAAGATCAAAAAACGCCTTGGGTTTCTAGACCGAAAAAAAGGGCGGAGGCAGTGTAAACTTTAAAACCCACTACAAGAAATCCCCACAGATACCCAAAAGCAAAACATGGAATTAAAGAATTAAAACAATCAGAGGGAATTAATAAATAAATAGACAAAACCAGTTTTTTTAGGGGGAAAAAGCGTTAAAAAACATTAATGATTCCCCATTGCCTATGCGAGAATTATTGCCCCTTACGTACTTTAAAAACCCTCAGAGGCGAATTAACAAACAATTTTGCAACAGGTGAACTAGTGGGCATTAAAAAGAGAAAAGAAAACTCGTTGGGCTGAGACCCAAAATTTGGGGCCCGATATTAAAGAAAGAATAACCCAAAGACTAAAAGATTTAAAAAAGGAAAATCAGCAAGATAGAAGTGACACTACTAACCGAGACCTATTTCGAACTCAATGAATGAATAAGAGAACTATCGAAAAATTTTTTTGAAGAGCAACCCAGCAGAACGAATAAGAACAGTTTGAGGCAGGGAGTAATTAGCAAGCGTTTTAACTGCCTTAGGATTTGGGAATAAGTCATGGTGAGGCTATTAAGGGGGGTGGGGGAGGGCAAAGTTTAGTCCCCCGCCCCCATGCCTCGCCTCCACCTGAAAATATGGGTAAAAAAAAAGCTTAATCATTTGCAAGTTTATTAAACAATTAGCTGGGAAATATAGGCTTTTCCCGGGAATTTGGGGAGTATTGTCGCTGGCTTTTGTTACTGCAAGCAAATAGTTGGCTTTATGGCCCGGGGCTTATGGAATTAGTTTTGAATGTTGGGTTTTATTTGTAAAATAAAGACCAAGTAATCCCAGGCAGTTAATCCAAGAACAAGCCTGCTTTTCTATTTTGGTCATCGCGACAGGTTGCGACTTTGCGAGCCTTTAAGACTTTGGGGGTTTTGGGTTGGGAATTAGAGACTTAATCTTGGGGGTTTTTTTACTGCTTGAAATTTAAAAGGGTCAGAATTTATTCGTTTTTTTCCCCAAACCCTTTTGTTCATTGCCCCGCTATAAGAATTTTTTTTTATGTTTAATTTTATTCCTACCCGGGTTGAGGGGGGAAGGCAGCAGGGATAAAACCCGTGCCAAAAGCAAAGTCTCTTTCGTCTTGCGTATGTAAAACATTTTGGTATCTTTTTAATACTTGAAGGGAAATCAACTGTTGAATTTAAAGGCTCCCCCTAAATTTCTTAAATATTTGTTTTTGGCGTCAAAGCCGTGAAGGTCAGTTTTCCGATCTTTCTGTGCTTGCGAACCCCAAACCCAAACGTAAATACGAATAGGTGTTTTTTCGTTCTTTTTCCCCCCTAGTTAGGCCTTAGAAGGTCTAAGATAAAGTTGGCCCTGTGTTTTTTGCTCTGCTCTATGGGCCGGGGTCAACAATTTTTAAAAAGGGAACGCCGGCAAAGTTTTACTTTCTGTGGTGCCCCGAAAAAAATGAGCCTATGCCATGATTTTGATCCCAAATTTTGTCTAAAGTCTGTCTTGATGTTAATATTTAATTCGTTTCAGATCCTTTTTAAAAGCCTTATTCTATTCTGTTGTGAGTGGATTAAAAAGGTTTTGTCATTTGGCAATGGGGCTTGCAATTCACCAAAAAAACGTTGAAAGGGGTAAAAGAAATGAAATCGGCACGACCCACCAAAGGATCATGGTGATTTAAATGTCGCATACGCCCCACACCCGTTGGCGCAAAAAAAACAAAGTTTAACTGGTTCTGAAAAAACTGCTCGGTGACTAAACCACGCTTTCTGGATGGCTCGTCTTCAATAGGGGGGTTAAGATATTGCTTAATGGGGTACTACCTTTTTTTGAAAGGGAGTCTGGGTACAGCAAAGTAAAAAATTCAGTTTCTATATTTTTTAAAATTGTAGTGCGGCCCCAAAGAAAAATTTGCGCCGTATATTTTGAAAGCACTCATTTTTTAATTGTTTAAAAAATGTTTTGTAAAAAAATAACAACTCAAGACCGTCCTTTTTTTTAGCTGCTATTGATAAAATTGCGGGGGCCAAAAAAGGTCGCGCTCCTGAAATATTTTACAAAGTCGAAGGTTTAATTAAATGAAACCAAGGGGAATAATAAATTACAAAATTAAAAGGGGAAAAACGCGTTTAAAAATTAACAATACCCCGATGGTTTTACGGGTTTTTTCTCACTAAAAAGCAATGGTAATTTAAAATTTTTCTTAAACTTAACATGCAAATCTAAAAACAATATTAAAATTCAAACCTGAAAAGCCCAAAAACGATTTTGATAAAGAGTGCAAAAAACAGGCTTTACAACCATCTACCCACCATAGTTTTAGTGTTTCGCCAGATGAAACTCGTTTGAGGGGGGAAAGTCCGCCCCAATCTTGCATTACATTTATTACTTATGTTCATTTGGCGGCTGCACTGATGAAAACTTATTGAGGGGAAAGGCCCTCAACTGTTTTTTGACCTCGCCGTCAGGGAAGCTGCATATTGCGATTTGAAATTATCAATTCCCTAATTTACAGTTTTAAAAAAATTTTTTGTGGGGGGTCGGATATTTTAAAATAAAAATTTAAAGACAAAACGGGGGGAAACGTAAAAAGTTTAAACCCGCAATTGTTTTGGAAATAAAAAAACGCTATAAAAATAAGTCGCGTGGGCCGAAAAACCGGAGTTACTTAGCGCCTGTGGGTGTATAACCCTTTGAATTAAAAAACCTTGCAACGTTGGGACTTTGAACAGAACGGGGGATAGGCATTTTTTGGGTTTGAGTACACTAAAAATGGTATTATAAACGCAAAGGGTTTGCGAAGTAAAAAGTTTCCTAAACAGAACGCTGCGCATTAGAGGCAAATAAAGTTGGCCAGTATGAAATAAATAGTTCGAAAACTGCCTCAAATGGCACTTAGAAAAACCTATTTTGAATGGGAAATAAAAATTTTAATTATACCCATTTACATTTTTTAGCCGCAAAAAGTTTCAGAAAAACATTCAAAAATTTTGGCCCTTACTGTAAGTCTTATGCCGGACGACAAAGTCGGGAAAAAAATTGAAATAACGCCGATGGAAAAAAAACAGTACTCCTCCCCAGAAAAGAAACAGTTTTTAAAAAAGCTTCTACAAAATTACAGTTCTTTCAAGCGAAAATTAGGAGAACGTTCACAATGAATTTGAAATTTTTGTCTTTAAAGTGGGAGGGATGGGGGTTTTGGGCGTTAGTGAGACCTTATAAAAGGAAATTTTTTAGCTGGCAAAATTTGCGTAAACGCCCTTAACGTTGTTGTCTCGTTCTTTACAAAGGTGAGGATATTAAGATCTAAAAACAAGCAACAAAATCACTGTTTCTTAAATAGAAACAATCTTACAGAACTGAAAAGGATTAATCTTTAACATTTAGGCCTTGGGTTTTATTATATGAAAAAGTTTTGACGGGGAGTTTAAAAAATAAAAATGGATAGATTAAACTTGTTTTAAAACATGGAGCATTAAACTTTATGACAAAAAAAACTCCCCAGCTCATTGATTTGTGGCAGACTTTGTGGAAAAACAATTTTATCCTGCGTTACAAACAGTTTATCGTTTTAATTTTAATATATTGTGGTTTTTTGTCCAACACTTAAATGGAAAAAAAGCATTTCAGATAAAAATTTTTGGACGGATGACAATTTTTTTGTTTATAAAACAATAAAAATGGTGGGGTTTTAGAACAGTTTTATAGACGTTTGAAGGGAAACCCGACACTATTTATTATAATGACTGTTCAGCAGAAAGAGACATAGTTAAAAAAAGGAAAAACTTTACAAACTTGCTTTTAGTGGGAAAACATGCTGGAATATGTTGGATTTTATGCCAAAAAATAACTCATTTTTAAAAAACTTTAGAGAACGTAAAAAAACTGTATTTTATTTAATGAAAGACAAAGACTCATTTGAAGAATGTTTTCGGAAAATGATGTTTTTTGAAAAAGACCAGGGAAAAAAAAGGATTAAACAAAAAGAAATCTGAAAAGTTAGTAAATTAATTGAAAACGGTAACCCCAACGTTGTTTGTTTGTAGATAAATCGTAATTTTTTGGGTTTTGAAGTTTACTTGTCAGAGAAAAGGGAAAAGGGGGATTCTGGGTTTTCTTTCGCCCCCAAACTGGGGGAGGGGGGAATGGCCCAAATGCCCCCTTTTTCCCGTTTTTCTTAAGATGTTTTTCTTTCTTACAAAATTTTTAAATTGAATGTTCTTCCATTTGGACGACTATCTATAATCACGCCAAATATTTTTCGCATTTTTTTTTAAGAAAAGTTTTTGGGGTAGAAAAACCCGATCATTGGTGAGGTTTGTTACATATACCAACCTTGGCACTTTTGGGGATGAAATTCCCTTTTTTCCCAATTCTTTCCCCTCTTGTAAGCGTTTGATTTTTTGTAGAATGCGTGTATCATTCTTGCTTCTGATTGTTCTATATACTAAGCTGTCATCTGCAAAAAGCCTTATAGTAGTTCCAGGAGAGAGATTTCTACTTATGTCATTTATATAAATTACGAAAAACAAGGGCCCCAGAACAGTTCCCTGTGGTACACCTGACAAGACTGGTTTACAACATTTGGGATGTCGACCCTTCCACAACAACTTTCTGCGTTCTCCCAACGAGGAATGATCTAGCCCATTTTAGCAAAGAACCGCCAATGCCGATGTGTTCTAATTCGTTGCCGACGATCGTTGCTGCCCGTTTCTTTACCCGCCCCAATCTCAACAGAAAATTAGGGGGGGGGGGGGGGGTTGAACTATGTTACTTGTTAGATGATTGTCAATTTATTTACATCAATTTGTCTTGTCGAAAGGGAAGATGAAGGAGACGGAGACTGCAGTGATTTACTCACAAATAGCGTGCAAAATCCAAAAGGTATTAGGACCATCCAAAAGGGGTGTGGAAAGACAAAGTAATTGTCTGTGTAAGACGCACGCGAAATAGCTGGCTTGCCACCATGTCGTTTGCGTCCGCCGGCCATGTCCAAAGTTTAATCTCAGTGCTTGAACGTGAAACTAGAGTGGTTTCCCTTGCAGCGATTGGAAAGCAGGCCTCAGGAAAGCAGCGCCTGCCGAATATCCTTCACCCTCCGCCGCGAGCGCGATGGAGCCAACACCGCAAAAACTGGTCGCTCGCTGCGTCAGATTTTTATCCATAAGGAAAAGAAACACCCGAAGGTGCTGGGGAGACCCAGAAAAGCACTGTCTTCGCCTGCCTTTAGAGCAGTCCTGTACCACCCTTGGAGGCCTGCGCTGTGTTGACGATGGTACAGGCACGCGCAGGACACTCCATTAAGATATCAAGGGACATAACTGCTCCTGAACAGAGGTGGATCGGACTACAGGATGCAACTTACAGTAGTATCCCCATGGTGTACCAGCCCGTATTTAATCACTGCAGAGCCCACCGGCAAAAAACACCACCCTCCAGCTGTCGAGCACACTCCACAGACCCAACCACCCCTGCCCACGGACAGATGAAGACAGTGCCACTCCAGACACAGCCAAGCTTTCGCCATACGGTCTTATGTGCCCTCAAGAGAGAATCCAAAGTTGTAGTCTTTCCACTGTCAACAGGACTTTCTCTGTGGTCAGTGGGTCTTTCCTAACCGTCACTGGACCTTTCTCCAGGGTCAGCCTAGTTAAGGCAAAGAAGAAAAAGAAACACCCGAAGGTGCTGTGAAGGACCCAAAGAAGCACTGTCTTTACCTGCCTCTAGAGCAGTCCTGTACCACCCTTGGAGGCCTGCGCTGTGTTGACGATGGGTACAGGCACGCGCAGGACACTCCATTAAGATATCAAGGGACATAACTGATTGGAAAGCAGGCCTCAGGAAAGCAGACCTAGAATAAGCGCCTGCCGAATATCCTCCACCCTCCGCCGCGAGCGCGATGGAGCCAACACCACAAAAGCTGGTCGCTCGCTGCGTCAGATTTTATCCAGAGTATTCCACTGTTAGATCGTGCGTCCTTTCTGTTTCCGGGCGAATAAAAGATGGCAAGTGAACGAGGAAAGAAACATCTTTGTTTATCTTGACAACACATTACAGTATACATGTCTGTTGACAGTAAAATTATTAGTATAATGAATGTGTGTGGGTGTGTGTGTGCGCGCGCGCATGTTAGCGGCAGCTGCAGAAGCAAGTGACCATCACCTAAACGACTGTGTATGTGTGTGTGTGTGTGTGTGTGTGTGTGTGGGGTGTGTGTGTGTGTGTGTGTGTGTGTGTGCACGCGCGCGCGCGCATGGCGTGCGTTCATGCGAAAGTGTGTGCACGTAGTGTAAGTGTGTGTGCACGCATGCACTCGTTTGTTCGTGTGCGTAAGTGTGTTTATGATAATAGAGATGACTATACAAAACGCAAAACACGTGCTTATCATAACGAAGTGCTCACACGCACATGCACGTGCGAGCACACACATTTACACACGCGCGCGCACACGCCCCCCCCCCCCCCCCCCCCCTCCACACACACAGACATACATACACAAACATGCATACAAGCATGCACACATCGCGTATAATGTATTGTATCTATATTGCGTGTGTGTGTGTGTGTGTGTGTGTGGTGTATGCCTATATATGCTCTAAACACATGCGTCATGTACTCGTTGGGGTCAATCTGGTCAGAGAAGTAAAACTTGGTATTTTGGTGATGCAGACTATATATTCCTAAAAGTTAGGCAGAGACTTGAGGAGCAGGAGGATGGGGGGGGGGGGGGGGGGGGGTGTTGTGTGTGAAGGGTTCCTGTCTGATTTTAAAACGTCTCAGTCTCTAAAGACATGCATTCATGTTTGGAAAGCTGGGGGAAAAACCACACACACACACACACACACACACACACACACACACACACACACACACACACACACACACACACACACACACACACACTTTAAAATAGTGCACATTTACATTTGAAAGAAGGAAAGTAAGCACATCTACCTTGTCGTTTCTTCTATCCTGCTGAACACGCAGCAAGTCTTTTGTGTATTTGTATGATCATTTCTTATGTATCGTCTTTTCTTTTTAACAGTTTGGTTGTGATATTGGAAGCCAGTGGACCATCGTAAAAATGGTTTTCCTGTGCCCACGTGTAAAAAAAAAAAATCCCAAAAAACTCTAAAACTTTATTCATCAGCATACTTTGACAGAAGGTGCCCCCTCCCACCCCCCCCACCCTTTTTTTCCAGAGCCTGTATCTTTCTGTTGTCAAAGCACACTATGGGAATAGCTTAATGCAGCAAGTGCTACTACTCGAGAACAACTATGCTTCTGCTCATTGTATTCATCCTATATTGTCCAATATATTGAAATTAAACAGACCTAGAAAATCGGTTTTTTTTTGTTGTTGTTGTTGTTGTTGTTGTTTTTTTTTGGGGGGGTCATTGTATTCATCCTATTTTTGTCCAGTATACTGAAATCATATGAGTAACCAAATCTAGAAATCATGAGAGTAAGCACAAAAATATGCCATTAACTGTACGCCATTATTTTTGTTGGTTGTTTTTTTTTTTTTTGGGTATGGTTTTGTTTTGTTTTGTTTTGTTTTTGTTGTTGTTGTTTTTTTTAGGGGCGGGGGGGGGGGGGGGTGTGATGGGGTGATCAGTGACAGTGTTCGTGTCCAAAGACAAATCAAGATACAACGAAACACCAGTAAATACTTGAAAAAAGTGTGACAAGTACCTCTGTTGCACTACCATCACCCGTCTCCGATAGAACCAAATGGGCATAAAACAGTTTTATGCGCACACTTTGTATGCGTGCATGTGTTGGGGGAGTGCATGCATGCATGCATTCTGCATCAAAGTTTTTTGTGTGTTTGTATAATCTTTTCTTATGTACAGTCTTTTCTTATCAGTCTTATCAATTTAGTTGTGATATTGGAAACCAGTGGCCCAACGAAGATTAATTGGCAATGTTATAAGAAATATGACAATTGGATTCACAACCGAGGGTCAAGAGGGGCTGATCTGCGAAGATCCCTTTCTTCCATTAAGAAAGGGTGAAAACCGTAGTCGCACCTTCTCGCCACGTTAATGTGGGTGTTTCCTCAGGGGGACATGGGGCAGATTGTTTTCACTAACGCGGCACGGGAGCGGAATACTGGCGCTATATTAAAACTAGATCTCGGCCTCTCCAATCAAGGAAAGCCGCAGGCTAGACCAGTCCAGATGGAGGAGTAAGGCCCCCACCGAGAAAGGAAGGAACTCTGTGCAGGCCCACCGGCGCGTGGACACGACCTGACACTGCTCCAAGCCTTACCCAGCCATGGGATAAATGGCAAGAGCCGAAGTCGGATGTGCTGGTCCTGACTTGTCAGGGGCGTAACGGCAGCACAACGCATCCCCGCTCACATGACAGACAACCTTAGAGAATCTAGATATGGTGCTCGACCGTCGAGGACCCGCCAGGGTGGAAGAGTGCCGGGCCCTGTGCCTCAAAGGGTCCCAACCAAAGCTACTGGTGGTCCCCGTGCCCCGTTTCGTGGCAGAGCCAGACGGCGGGTGTTTCGGGTAAAAGCTACTGGCTTTGACAGGAGGGAGATGGAGCCAAGGCCATTGGAGATACTGCAGTGGAATGCTGAGGGAATTTCCAGGAAGAAGCTCCCCTTTACGAAAGACTCCACAAAGAGGACATTGATGTTGCTTGTGTCCAGGAGACCCACCTTACAGAGAACCTTCGTTTCACAGTAAGAGGCTACCAGACCTACCGTATGGACAGGGAAGGGAGACACAAAGGTGGAATCCTCATCTTGGTGAAGAATCATATACCAGCGAAGCACATCACAGTGGATACTGAGGATCAGGCAGAAATCACCGGAGTGGAGATCACACTGCGGGAGAAACAGATCAGGATATACAATGTATACTGCCCATCAGATCGACGGCTCTCACTACATGCAATGGATGTTCTACAGAACAGCTGCCTGGTTGTCGGCGACTTCAACAGCCACTCCACAAGCTGGGGATACAACGAAACAGACTCAAGGGGAGAGGAGGTAGAGGATTGGCAGATTGACCAGCAACTACATCTACTAAATCAAGCAGATGACCCCCAACATTCTACTCACGCAGGTGGCTATCGTCAACAACACCAGACCTAGCCTTTGCCACCAACAATCTGCAGGCGAGCGCACAAAGAACAGTACTGGACCAGCTGGCAGGCAGCGATCACAAACCTGTGAAACTTTCCTTCGACCTCAACCACCATCCTGAGGACTGCAGACCACTGCCCAGGTGGAACTACAGAAAAGCTAAATGGGAAGATTTCTCCATCCTCACTGACGAGTATGCCGCCAACATCAATACTCGTCAGAAAGATGCGAACAACATGACCAAGGCCTTCAATGCGGCAATACTGAAAGCAGCCATAGAAACTATCCCAAGAGGAGCCAGAAAGAACTACAGGCCCTACTGGACTGAAGAACTCCAACAGCTGGAAGATCAAGCGAACGAAGCAAGAGAAAAGGCAGAGAAGGAACCATCAACAGAAAACAACATCAACCTGAAGGAAAGAACCGCCTCGTACAAAAAGGCCTTCATCCAGGCAGCAAGAACCAACTGGAAAAGGAAAACAGAAAATCTCAATTTGGAGAAGGATGGAGCAAGACTGTGGAAACTTGCCAAAGCAATGAACGATAAAAGAATGTCAACTTCACCAATCGTTCTAGAAGACAACGGAGGGACCCTCACTGGAAAGCAGGCTGCAGACCACCTCATAAGCAGCTTCGAAAGGATCAGTGACATCAAAGTCCCAAAAGATAGAGAGAAGGAAGTGTTGGAACAACAGAAACACTACAAAGACATGGACACAGAGGAAGAAGTGATGAAAGAACTCTTCTCAGAAAAAGAACTGAAGGAAGGGATAAAGCAGATGCAGAAAGAGAAATCACCAGGACCTGATGGCATTACAAATGAGATGCTACAACACTTGGGACCATCAGCAAAGAAAACCCTTCTTAATATCTTCAACACCAGCTGGAAAAATGCATCAGTACCTCAGGCATGGAGAGATGCTACCATGATCCCGATCACAAGAAAGGAAAAGACAAGACCAAGGCAGACAGCTTCAGACCCATTAGTCTGACCAGCTGCGTAGGGAAGCTCATGGAAAGGCTAGTCAACAATAGGCTGACATGGTACCTGGAGAAGAAAGAGATCATCTCTGACAAGCAGGCAGGATTCAGGCAACACCGATCCACTGAAGACCAGGTCGCTTACATTGCGCAAGAAATGGAGGATGCACTACAAGACAAGAAGCATACCATTACAGTCTGGATCGACCTGGAAAAGGCCTTTGATAAAGTGTGGAAGAATGGGCTGAAGCTGAAGATGCACAAGTACGGTATCTCAGGTCTCATGTTCAAATGGATCAGCCAATACCTGACCAACAGAAAAGCCCGGGTACAGAACAGAAGGCACCAAAGCAGACAGAAGATCATGAAGGAAGGCGTTCCACAGGGTGGAGTTCTCTCCCCTACGCTTTTCATCATCTTCATGAACGACATCCTTGATGACATCCCTGCATGGATCCATGGTGCAATCTACGCAGACGATCTTGCCATCTGGTGCTCTGAGCAGTACATAACAACAGCCACTGTAAGGATCCAGGAAGCCCTGAGGAAGATCGAGACATGGACAAAAAGTGGCTCGTAACCATCAATGCCAGAAAAACCACATACACCATCTTCAGCCTGGCTACAAAAGAACAGAGTGCACGCCTCCAGGTGAATGGTCACGTCCTCCCACAGGATAAGTCACCCACTTACTTAGGAGTCACATTTGACCCCAGGATGACTTGGAGACACCAGATCAACAAGTGCACAGAAAGAGCCAGGCTACGTTTGGCATTGATGAAGAAGTTATCAGGGAACTTCCTGGGAGCCGACCACAACATCCAGAAGAAACTGTACCTCGGACGAGTTAGACCTGTCCTAGAATATGGTACAGCTGCCTGGGGGACAGCAGCCAAGACCAACCTAGACAAAGTTGCCAAGGTCCAGAACCAGGCGTCCAGGATCATCACGGCGCTCTCAAATCAACCCCGATCCAAGCCATGGAAACTCTGACAGGTCTTCAAAGCCTTGAAAGCAGGAGAGATGCCATAATCCTCACCCAAGCAGCCAAATTCAAGAGGATGAAGAATCACCCCATGAACAAAAGAATGTCAGAGCCAACCAAGTGCAGACTGAAGCGCAGCAGTTTTGTGCACAACGCTCGTAGACTCGAGAGGCAGGACCCTGAACTGCTACAGCAAGGGAACAAGCAGATCCCAACTCACAGCTCTGTACCCGCTTGGAGAAGGGACCAGTTTCCGGAAGTCAGAGAGACAATCCCCGGCATTCTGTCAAAGGGCACACAATCAGAAACAGAGAAGAAAGCACTAGCTCTAGACCATATAGAACAGGCTTTCCCCAAGGAGCTGTGGACGTACGCATACACAGACGGCTCAGCAGAGGAGGCTACCAGAAATGGAGGTGGAGGAATATTCCTAACCTTGAAGGATGGAACTCACGTCCGACAAGCCATCCCCACTGGCAAATTCTCCACGAACTACAAAGCTGAGGCAGACGCATTGCAGACAGCAGCGGAGACACTGTGCGCAAATAGAGAGGCCATACATCCCAAAATCGTCATCTTCTCTGATGCACTGTCAGTACTTCAGGCTGTACAGAACCCAAAGAACAAGGACCTCAACCCCCTTGTCTCTGCCCTTGCTAGACTGCAACAGGCCACTGAACTAACTGTCATCCAGTGGATACCCTCACACTGCAACATAGCAGGCAATGAGGAAGCAGACCGACTGGCGAAGGAAGGAGGACAGCAGCCACAAGAGGAACAGGAAATCTCCTATGAAGAGGCCAAGACGATCATCAAGGAGAAGCAGAGGAAAAGATGGCTTCAGCTACATCCAGAATATAACCAGACAGATCCCTACCACCTCCTACCCAGACCAGACCAAGTGAACATTGTGAGGCTGAGGACGGGCCACTCCAGGCTACACCATCACATGTTCACAAGGTTCCGCATTGGCGAATCTGCAGTGTGCCCCTGCGGTACAGCCCCAATGACAGTGGAACACTTCCTACAAGACTGTCCAACTCACCATGACCTGAGAGCAGAGACCTGGCCTGCTGACCAACCGATGAGGGAGAAACTCTACGGATCTCTGGAGGACCTCCGCCGGACGGCAGCCTTCATCAGTGCATCTGGGGTTCCTGTCTGAGCGAACGAAGAAGAAGAAGAAGAGGGGCTGAAACAGGATAATCATGGTTTGTATTTTTGCAGTATTTCATTTCCATTCCCATGCTCAACATCTACGATATTGGCAATGTTATAAAAAAATATATATGACAACTGAATTCTCAACCGAAGGGTCAAGAAGGGCTGAAGCAGGATAATCATGGTCAAGGGCCGTGGACATGTGTTTACAATGGTCTGTAATGGTATTCTGTGTTATATTTCCATTCCCATGCTCAACACCTACGATTAAAGCTCTAAGCAAGTTATGTTATGGCTTAAAGCCCTTGTTTGGCAGCGATTTGGGGGGGGGGGGGGGGAAGAAGAAAAAAAAAGAAACACCAGCGGTTAGCAGCAATGTTGTTTTTTTATAACGCGTAAATTGTCCCATTTCACTTTATCACCAAGCTGGACAGAACACAAATAATGGTTGCTTTGTGTGGCACACTTTTTACTTTTTAACTGCTTGACCAATGTTCCCATTGCATGTTGTCGATTCCCTACATTTTTTGGAGGGGGGGGGGGGGGGGGGGCTAACCTCAAGTACAGCATGCACCTAGTGTCTGGTTCAGGGACACTGGAGGCACAGAAAGGGAGAATATAGGTGGACAATATAGTGGAGGGGTTATGCAAACTCCAAGGGCGACAATAGACTAAGGGAGGAAACCATGACAGAGCCAAACAGGAGGGAGAGAAGGGGAGAGAAGTAGGGAGGGTGAGGAACAGAGTGAGAGAGAGGAGAGCGAGAGAGAGAAACAGAGAGGGAGAGACAGTAAAACAGAGAGAGAGAGAGAGAGAGAGAGAGAGAGAGAGAGAGAGAGAGTATCAATGATACTAGTTTGATTAACAATAGGTCGCAAGAAAAAAAGCGTTAATTATATATCTTTAAAGGCACATTTTGTAAGTTTGACGAGTGAAAGCCTCAAAGATATCCAAATCGACCAACCATTATATCTACATAGAAAAATCACAATACCACTCATCTAATTTTCGGCCACGTGGCCTTTTTCAAGAGAAAAAAACAAAAACAATGCAACTATGTAATGTCCATCTTCGGTGGCTGGTCAGGGCAAAGAATTGACGTCATAAATATCTTGCGCAATTTCTGACATCATAATGTGTGATGTCATCAACAAGGGAAAAAAAAAAAAAAAAAAAAAAAAGGGGGGGGGTGGGGTGGGGGGAGGAAGGGGTGCAAGTTGTGTGTGTGTCTGTGTGTAGTTATACAGTAACCAATGTACTCCAAAAACATAACAACACGCTCCATAAATCACAATGAAACTGCGACCATAGTCCTGTCTGTGACTGTGCATGGCATACAAGAACTGTCACCTGAAAATATATATAAATTTCTTGCAATTCATCAATGTTGTTTACAGGTAAATCTGGATAGGGTTGTTACAAATTTGTCTTAACATTACATCCATTTGGCACCCTTGTATCCAATGTCCTTATCCATTTTTCTTCAGCAATAAGTCTGAAGCTTTTGCTTTCACTGTAAGCTTTTGCCAACACTGCAACAGCAAGGTCTCCCACTGAATGCTGAAGGAAATGTCGCATTATTGGCTTTTCTCTTTGGAACTTGATGTCACGTCTGTGTTCCGCTATTCTTTCTTTCAATGAACGTCCGGTTTCACCAACATAAACTGTCTTATTACACCGTTTACACAACAGAGCATATATCAAATTTCTATCCGCACATGTCACGTTACTCATAACATTGTGCGAAGATTTCTGCTTTGTGTCCAACACTGTTGAAGTTACTAGTGAAGAACAGGTGTCACAATCACAAATTTCTGCTTTTCCCTTCACTGCTCTTTCAGTTTTCTGGTGAACCAACGTATCACATAAATTTTTATCCCGTCTGTATGCAGGCATTGGTAGTCTATGGAATACTTTGCGCATGTATTCTGACTTATAGAGCGTATCACTATGTCTCTTTAGTACAGCTTGTACATCTGGCAACAATCTTGAAATGTCAACACCAGTGGTACTCTTTCAGTGTTTCCTTTCTTTTTTTTCTGAAGAAGTCGGTTTCTATCTATGTTATCAACTGTTAGCAAACTCATAGAAGGTCAGTTGAAAACAGTTGATAACATAGATAGAAACCGACTTCTTCAGAAAAGAAAGAAAGGAAACACTGAAAGAGTACCACTGGTGTTGACATTTTCAAGATTGTTGCCAGATGTACAAGCTGTACTAAAGAGACATAGTGATACGCTCTATAAGTCAGAATACATGCGCAAAGTATTCCATAGACTACCAATGCCTGCATACAGACGGGATAAAAATTTATGTGATACGTTGGTTCACCAGAAAACTGAAAGAGCAGTGAAGGGAAAAGCAGAAATTTGTGATTGTGACACCTGTTCTTCACTAGTAACTTCAACAGTGTTGGACACAAAGCAGAAATCTTCGCACAATGTTATGAGTAACGTGACATGTGCGGATAGAAATTTGATATATGCTCTGTTGTGTAAACGGTGTAATAAGACAGTTTATGTTGGTGAAACCGGACGTTCATTGAAAGAAAGAACAGCGGAACACAGACGTGACATCAAGTTCCAAAGAGAAAAGCCAATAATGCGACATTTCCTTCAGCATTCAGTGGGAGACCTTGCTGTTGCAGTGTTGGCAAAAGCTTACAGTGAAAGCAAAAGCTTCAGACTTATTGCTGAAGAAAAATGGATAAGGACATTGGATACAAGGGTGCCAAATGGATGTAATGTTAAGACAAATTTGTAACAACCCTATCCAGATTTACCTGTAAACAACATTGATGAATTGCAAGAAATTTATATATATTTTTCAGGTGACAGTTCTTGTATGCCATGCACAGTCACAGACAGGACTATGGTCGCAGTTTCATTGTGATTTATGGAGCGTGTTGTTATGTTTTTGGAGTACATTGGTTACTGTATAACTACACACAGACACACACACAATTTGCACCCCTTCCTCCCCCCACCCCACCCCTTTTTTTTTTTTTTTTTTTTTTTTCCCTTGTTGATGACATCACACATTATGATGTCAGAAATTGCGCAAGATATTTATGACGTCAATTCTTTGCCCTGACCAGCCACCGAAGATGGACATTACATAGTTGCATTGTTTTTGTTTTTTTCTCTTGAAAAAGGCCACGTGGCCGAAAATTAGATGAGTGGTATTGTGATTTTTCTATACTGTTTTCTTCCCTTTGGAGGACTATTGCTTTTGTGCATTATATCTACACTTACAGGAAAAGAAGAAATGATTCCAAATCAAAAACAGAGAACAGTAATTGGAAGACAAAGTACAATATTAATAATTTGTGCGAAGGACGTTCAAACAGAATTTTGTTTCCATACAAAATGAAAATTAAATTAGTTTGGCCCGAAGGACCGCCATAGATGGAATTCTTTTACACGGCATGTGCTGGTTGTAATTGACAATGCCAATTTTGGGATTTTTCGTCAGACATTAACTATTAGTCGTCTAAATTTCATCCATATCAACTTGAATTGACCATGCAGTATTAGTTCCTCTTCTTGCGGCCTTGTTTTCCCACTCATTTGAAGCAATCATGCAAAAAGGTAACATTGGTTGTTTACATGTCATCGACTAACGATGAATAGCGTGTTTGATTTCAACTATCATTATGTTTGTTTGTTAGCTTGTATAGGGGAGAGAGTATAGTGTATCTCGAAATTTACGTTTTTCCAATGCTGATTTAGAGTCAAGGTTCAGCAAAATTTTGGAAAGTACTCTGGAGTAATGGGAAAACATGATTGAGAACCACGCGTAGGCCGACAGCGACTTGTTCGACAGTGAAGATGGTGAAGTTATTACAAATATATCTTTCCATCCTCTCTCTATTTAAGAATGATATTACAAAAACTGCACTTGTTTTCCAGTCATCAAACATGGATTCAAAACTCAACATTCTTTATGAGCCCATAAATTAACAGACGAATTTATTTCGGTTTTGCATTGTCCAACATATAAACTTGGAGAGCATGCACGCGGAGAGTGGCACCATTTACTACAAGCTGCACCCCTGCGTGATATGAGAGTATTAAAAGGTAGCCATCAAGAATAGTTGAATGAATAGACACTTGCTTGAAGAAAGAACACACACACACACACACACACACACACACACACACACACACACACACACACACACATGCGCGCGCGCACACGCACACACACACACACGCGCGCGTGCGCGCACGCACGTACGCACGCACGCACGCACGCACACACACACACACACACACACACACACACACACACACACACACACACACACACACACACACACACACACACACACAGGTATAGATACTGACTTTCAGAACGAGAGCATACACAACTCGCAAGAATGTGAGAACCTTTTGAAAAAATAAAATTTGAGTGACCTTTATTGAAACACAGTTTGTTTAGCCCCTGTTTTTGTACAGGAAAAGGCAACAGGTTTACCAGTGATATGTTGTCGTGTGTGCGCGTGTGTGTGTGTGTGTGTGCGTGCGTGCGTCCGTGCGTCCGTGCGTACGTGCGTGCGTGCGTGCGTGTGTGCGTGTGTGCGTGTGTGTGTGTGTGTGTGTGTGTGTGTGTGTGTGTGTGTGTGTGTGTGTGTGTGTGTGTGTGTGTGTAAAGTATCAGCTGTAAGCGTGTTATTTGACTTTAAAATGTACGTGTGTGGAACTTCCCGAAACCTATTATGCTCCGTGATCACCAAAAGGCAAAACGCCTTGCAGTCCTCAATTTGTAGTTTTTTCAATGAGCATGGTGGAAAATATCTTTTGACCGTTTATTAGCTTTGAGCGTGCGAGTGCACTTGTAGAAGTGTGTGTGTGTGTGTGTGTGTGTGTGTGCGTGCGTGCGTGCGTGCGTGCGTGCGTGCGTGCGTGCGTGCGTGCGTGTGTGCGTGCGTGTGTGTGTGTGTGTGTGTGTGTGTGCGTGCGTGCGTGCGTGCGTGCGTGGTGTGTGTGTGTGTGTGTGTGTGTGTGTGTGGTGTGTGTGTGTGTGTGTGTGTGTGTGTGTGTGTGTGTGTGTGAGACAGAATGCCAGAGAATGGGAAGACTGAGACAAAGACTGGAACACAGAATGTACAGAGAACCAAGCAAACACCGGTGACAGACAGGTCATTCATAACGTTGAATAAAGATTCTCCCATCCTCCTCACCATGATCTTCCGGCGGGTGTAGTCAGCCAGCAGGCCACACTGACAGAGTTTGTCCAGCACGGTCCGGTGACGACTGAGGAACGGCTCTTCTTCTTCTTCTTCTTCTTCTTCTTCTTCTTCTTCAGGATTTCACTGACTATGCGGGACTCCATCTCCTTTGCCTCAAATCTCGATCATCTTTCACACTGCCACCTTTTCAAAGCCGGCACTTTTGTTTACCGTCTACTTGTTCATTTTGTTTGTTTTTAATTTAAAGGGTGTTTTGCATCAGCAGTTCTGTTGATAAATCATTCGATCAGTGCGGGCCTCGGTACCAATGCAAACCACTGTTTTTTCAGTGTTTCCAGAGTCTTCTTATTAGTTTACTTTTCAACTGTCGGGTGGAACAAAACATGGGGTGGGTGAGAGGTAGAGAATGGGGGTGGGGGGGAGGTAGAGAATGGGGGTGGGGGGGGGGAGTAATGGTAATTAACTTATGTGAAAAATGGCTGGCCAGAGTCACTGACTGACGCGAACTTCTTGGATCTGCATGGGTGCGCAATGCACTTCGTTCACTGGCAGCTTGAAATGGGGTTCAGTGACACACTGAGTAGTGCCTTTGGCGTACGTCTATGATGATAGATCCTTATTCAAGGTTGACAGACGTAAAAGCTGTGAATGATAGATCGTTATCCAAGGCTGACGGACGCACAAAGTGTGGGGCGTGGATAGTTATCCAAGGTTGACGGACGCACAAAGTGTGGGGCATGGATAGTTATCCAAGGTTGACGGACGCACAAAGTGTGGGGGATGGATGGATAGTTATCCGAGGCTGACGGACGCACAAAGTGTGGGGGATGGATAGTTATCCAAGGTTGACGGACGCACAAGGTGTGGGGGGATGGATAGTTATCCAAGGTTGACGGACGCACAAAGTGTGGGGCATGGATAGTTATCCAAGGTTGACGGACGCACAAGGTGTGGGGGATGGATGGAGAGTCATCCAAGGTTGACGGACGCACAAAGTGTGGGGGATGGAGAGTCATCCAAGGTTGACGGACACACAAGGTGTGGGGGATGGATGGAGAGTCATCCAAAGTTGACGGACGCACAAGGTGTGGTGGATGGATAGTTATCCAAGGTTGACAGACGCACAAGCTGTGAATGACAGATCGTTATCCGAGGTTGACGGACGCACAAGCTGTGGACAATAATGTGATTGATGATCGAGATTTGAGGTAAAGGAGATGGAGTCCCGCAGAGCTTCACTTTTTTTTTTCAATAGGACACTTGTCCCCTGGAAGCTGACAGTGAAGGGACAAAATGCAAGGGCATGAGACAAATCCTCGAGGTACTCCATTTTCACTGATCAATACCGTTAGCACGATAAATTGGATCTGCCTTTTCCACCCTGTGGACACTTTGGACTTTCTGTCGCTGTGTGTGTGTGTGTGTGTGTGTGTGTGTGTGTGTGTGTGTGTGTGTGTGTGTGTGTGTGTGTGTGTGTGTGTTGTTGTTGTTGTTGTTGTTGTTGTTGTTGTTGTTGTTGTTGTTGTTGTTGTTGTTGTTTCAATTTAACGTCTTTTCACTAAATGTGATATTAGACAAGGTGTATGTGTGTGTGTGTGTGTGTGTGTGTGTGTGTGTGTGTGTGTGTGTGTGTGTGTGTGTGTGTGTGTGTGTGTGTGTGTGTGTGTGTGTGTGTGTGTGTGTTTGAGTGTGTGCGTGCTACGTGCGTGCGCGAGTGCGCGCCCGCGTGCATGCGTATGCATGTGCGTGCGTGTGTGTGTGTATGTGTGATGAAGAGAAACTCTAAGTAAGAATTAAACTGTTAAAAAAAGAAGAAGAAAAAAACAAACAAAACAAAAAACCCATCAAAAGTAAAAACAAACAACTGTACAAAATAAGGTCATGAAACAGCAATTACAGGATTGAGCCAACTGGGCTTAACATAAGAATTCGTACAAAATTTAAGAGAGACATGGTATCCTGGAATATGCACTTTGAAGCATCCTTTCTAAATTCTGACAAATCGGAATCAAAGTAGGGGCAAAAGTATAGAACATGTGTTGTTGTACAATTATCAAGGGCGCCGCAAGCACATCGAATATTCTTGACATATTTTGTTCTGAATGCATTTATTTTTAACCGAAATAATAAGGAGAGAAGTTGTTTACTGTGTCTTGGATATAATCCTATGTTTGTAGGGCCTGTTACGGTTTACTGGATTTACTGAGGAAGCCCTTTTTAAAAGATTACTTGCTCGAGAGTTCGTACAACAAAGTATAGAGGAGTCGAGTTTGTGTATTCGGGGGAGAACACTTTCTTTGTAGTATTCCTCAATTTTTTCAAAAGAGGCTCTTTGTAAGAGAGAATATCCTTCATGTAAGCTCAAGGGAATATGAATAGTAGCCGTATTGTCAAAATTGTTTGCACCTGCTCGAGCAAATCCTGTCAGCCCATTCATTTCCGGATATGAAGCAATGGGAAGGAACCCAACAAAAATTAACTGTTATACTTCTTGACATAAGGGTTGTGAATAAGTAGTTTAATTTCTGATATGACTTCAGCACGATTTTTTAAATTTGTAGATTCTAAAGCTTGAAGAACTGACTTAGAATCTACACAGAAGAGAATACCATAAAAGTCAAACGATAAATCATTTTATGTACTCTACGGCCATTAATATTGCTATTAGTTCGGCTGTAAAAATAGACCGATTTGCCCCAAGATGAAATGATTTCTCAATTTTTTAAAATGGAATGACAAAGCCACAACCAGCATTATTGTTTAATAGAGACCCATCAGTATAGACTTTTACGAAGTGACGATAACAATCATTGATATGTGATTTTGCTTCGCAAGCTAGAATATTAATGTTATCAGTTTTAGATATAGTAGTATAGTTATAATCAAATTTTGGTTTGAAGAGCTCCCAGTTTGGTACGGGACTTATGGGAAAACGCGCAGCAAGCTTTTTATGATCGATACCTGAATTTGTCAACAAGTGAGAAGAATATGTGAGTATCGTTTTAGTGGCTCGAATGTTTCTAGCACGTTTAGGGAAGTCTACATCAGACCTCGTATCCAGTTCCGTTTGGTTAGCACTTTGAATAGTTGAGCAGCGAAGAATGTACTTAGCGCAGGCTAGTTCACGATGGTCATCAAGAGGTAAGACACCAGCTTCATGGTATGTTCCTAAAGCTGAAGCATGAAATGGAACACCAAGGGCTAATCTGAATGCCTTAGAGTATACACACTGAAGCTTTTTTAATAAGTACTTAGGAGCACTAAAAAAGACCTCTTGTGCATATGACAATTTGGATCTAACTAGAGCAGAAGAAAGATGTATTAAACTTTTTGTTTCCTGGCCCCAACTTTGTTTGCTTATAACTTTGAGCAGATTGAGGATTTTCTCGCTTGATTTATTATGTGTTCCAAGTGAAAATTCCAAGAAAGATTTGACATAAGATGCACACCAAGGAATTTAATCTCAGAAGTGTAGCTCAATGTGGTATTATGTACTTTGAAGTTAGGAGTATTGTGAGCAGACCCACCTGCATCAAATAACATCATACGGGATTTTTCAGCCGACAGGCATAAGCCATTATCAGACATGAAGTTCGCAATGTTGTCTAACTCTTTTTGATATATTCTTCTAATGTAATTAACAGATCTTTTTGATGTGTTCTTTTTTAATGCGGCGTTCAACCATAAGCAGATGTCATCCGCATATTGAATCAAGTTAAAAAAAATTGAAATGTGTGTGTGTGCGTGCGTGCGTGTGTGTGCGTGCGTGCGTGTGTGTGTCTATGTGTGCGTGTGTGTGTGTTCATGCGCGCGCGCGAGCGCGCGCGTTTGTGTGTGTATGTGTATCCTCGTTCAAGCTGCTTTGATCATAAATCATAAAAATAGAACAAAATGGCTTACATGTCAATGCACTGTTGGAAGGGGAGAAAAACTGATAAGTCCAGATTTTCTTTTCAATTAAATCACAGCAGGTGTAGTAGCCTACTTGACAAAGGACGGTGGAAGCAGTAATCTTACATCATAATTCTCAAGTCTTGAAAATTTAGGAGTTGGACAGATAAGTTTGGTAGTATTTCGAACAATTACCTTTCCTGTTGTTTGCACTTGCTTTCTTTTGAATTAAAAAAATGTCATCATATTGACATGACTAGGATAAAACCCTGTTCATTTTGTTCCGGTGAACCCAAAGGCAGCAATCCACTTGGCATCAGCACCACCCACAAAAACTGAGGTCCCTCATATAGATTGCAAGGTCATGGACTGCCATGGAGGTTGAGGTCATGGTGATGGAAGATTTGAGAGTACCTACAGTGGTGACGGTCATGGGGCGACCTCGTGGGAGAAAGTTTGCATCAGTGGATATTGTTCCTGACCCAGAAGAGGATTTGAGTAAGTGTGTAAGAGTGACAGTGTTGGGGCATTAATGAGAATAAACGTTCGGCTTTTTATCTTCTTGTTTTTGAAGAAGCAGTGTTCCCAAAGACGTACATATGTGCATAAATGAAGCTCAGGAGTTCAACTCCGATGCATAAAAATGTCACTGTGCATTATTGTGATACACTTTTTTGTTGTTGTTGTTGATCGAACGATGTGCTTGCCTGTAAATCAAATCGCATTGCAAAACGTCCAACAGGTATAAATGATTTTTAAAAAACTCAACAAACTATTATAAGTATCATACTGTCCAAAAAAAGAAACGCATACTTTTTAATATCTTCGCTGTGGATGCCAAAGCACTGGTAGGATGTAACCAACAGTGAGAAATGTTTGTTTACATCTGTGCTTCACGTGTACTCGCGCATTTAACGCCAGTTGGATTGCATGTGCACAAAATGGCCACTTGGACAAATTTTCTTTTCTTTCTTTTTTTTTGTGGTTGTGCTTTGCGCCTGAGTGAAGCAAATTCATGCACGTTTTGGTGAATGAATGCTCAAAGGAAGGCAAACAAACCATACACACAGTGAGTCATTCTGAAGAAAACCAGTCCATCAATAAGTGCAAAGATGCCGCGACTCAGTCAGCAAGAACGTGAGAACGCACTGGGGCGTTTGCAAGCTGGGCAAAGTCAGCCTTAAGTCGCCCGACACTTCAACGTGAGCCAGAGCACCCTCAGCGGGCTTCTGAGTCGTCATCGCATCAGCGGCTCCACTGCAGACCGACGACGCTCTGGAAGACCTTTGGCAACAACTCCAGCTCAAGACTGCTACATCCGGGTCAGCCACCTGCGAAATCCCTTACAGTCAGCCTCAGCAACCGCCCAGCAACTACCCAGATGTCAAAGAATCTCTGACCAGACTGTTCGGAATCACCTGCATGCTGCAGGGCTACCGGCTTGCAGACCTGTCAGAGGACCTGTCCTCACACAGCGTCATCGTGGGAACAGGCTGCAGTGGGCAAGTCAGCATCGTCCCTGGACCCTCAGGAACCACTCGGACTGGGTCTGATTTTCAGATGAATCTTTCTTCCTGCTCCAGCGCCATGACAGGAGGAGGAGGGTGTACCGCAGACATGGCGAGCGCTTTGCCCAGAACTGCATGGATGAGGCACCTGCCCATGGTGGTGGAGGCGTCAAGGTGTGTGTGTGTGGGGAGGGGCATCCACCATGCTGGGAGGAGTCCTGTGTGTGCGAGTCCAAGGCACGCTGAACGCCCAGTGGTATGTGGCTTAAATTCTCCAACCTCATGTCCTGCCTCTTATGGCCGGGCCTCGCACACTGTTCCAACAGAACAACGCCAGGCCTCATACTGCGCGACTAACAATGCAAACTTTCGCCAACAACAACATCAACGTTCTTCCTTGACGTTCAGTGTCGCCAGATCTCAAGCCCATAGAGCACATAATGGGATGAGCTGGACAGACGAGTCCGGGCGCGATGACACGCTCCTGACAACGTCAACGAGCTGTTCACCGCCCTCCAGGAGGAGTGGAATACCATGCCAGCAGAGGTGATCCGCAATGTGAACTGCTCCATGCCAGCCAGGAGCCGGGCCGTTGTTGCTGCAGGTGGTGGACATACCCCTTACCGAGTCGTCCCTGCCTGGAACGGTGTGTTTCGGCGATGTGAACTGTACAGACACTGGATGTGAACTGTACAGACACTGGAAATGAAACTGGAATTGATGACATTTGAAACAAACAACATTCTGTTGTGAAATTATTTCAATTGAATTTTTGCTAAATTAATGAAATTTGAAATAAATGTTCTTCAACAAAAGTGTACGTTAAAAAAGTTGTTGGAAATCAAATTTAAAAAATGCTATTTTAAATGAAAGGAGGAGCTTCAATGAAAGAGACAAATTCATTTGGCAGAAAAACAAATGTTACAGAAATATTCTGTGAACTCGCCCAGCAGAAATTTGTGGAAAAAAAAGAGGAAGTAAGTTGT
Source organism: Conus ventricosus (assembly GCA_018398815.1). NCBI lineage: Eukaryota > Metazoa > Mollusca > Gastropoda > Neogastropoda > Conidae > Conus > Conus ventricosus. Next base: position 31,823,158 of record CM031613.1, read on the forward strand.
AAAGTAATTCATATAGCTTCTGAACCTGTCAGATCATAATCTGGTTTTCTTTATCAGGAAGAAATCAAAGAGTGTAGCGCTGTGTTAGCAAATCCATCATTTAAAAAAAAATTACATTGATGCTTCACTGCAAAACTAAAATCACAGGTTCCAAGAATGCTTGGATGAGAATTATCCTTTCAGGTCCATTCAAAAGTCAGGAAAGATAACTCACACACATATACAAGAGTTTGAAGAACTGTTAATGGTTTGTTTGTTTGTTTTCTGCAAAGTATTAAAAGTCATACACAATTTATGTTTGCGGTTTTCATCACAAACATGCTACAATACCAGATATAAACTTGAAAAGAAGAGAAAAAAGGATCAGTTTATTTTCATGACTTTATCCTTTAATAGGTCCAGCAATGACAGTGGTCATGAACATGACAAATAGGAAGACCAAAGCCACATTTCGTACTAACTTCTGATATTCAAAGTTCAAGCCAAAACACCTCAAACTGAAACACTACCAGGGCTTGAAATACCCATCTGTCTGATTGTCCATTACAACTAAATCTTGTGGCAGGCAAGTGGAAATGATCTCTCCTCTTGTCCATTACAACTAAATCTTCTGGCAGGCAAGTGGAAATGATCTCTCCTCTTGTCCATTACAACTAAATCTTCTGACAGGCAAGTGGAAATGATCTCTCCTCTTGTCCATTGCAACTAAATCTTCTGGCAGGCAAGTGGAAATGATCTCTCCTCTTGTCCATTACAACTAAATCTTCTGGCAGGCAAGTGGAAATGATCTCTCCTCTTGTCCATTACAACTAAATCTTCTGGCAGGCAAGTGGAAATGATCTCTCCTCTTGTCCATTACAACTAAATCTTCTGGCAGGCAAGTGGAAATGATCTCTCCTCTTGTCCATTGGGCAACCGATTTTTAACTGAATCAGTGAGAAGCTGAGAAGCAGGCGGCAGTGCAGCGCTTCCCTTAGTCATTTCACTTTCACACCTTCACTCCCACCACTCCTGAATGGTGGAGAGAGAGAGAGAGAGAGAGAGAGAGAGAGAGAGAGAGAGAGAGAGAGAGAGAGAGGAGAGGAGAGAGAGAGAGAGAGAGAGAGAGAGAGAGAGAGAGAGAGAGAGAGAGAGAGAGAGAGATTGAGATTAAACAGACCAGAGCAAGTCAGATATCGTAATTTTAGTTCAGTCCAGGAATGTGTGATTGGTGGAAACAATACGATTCTATTCTGTCGTCTTTTCTTACACACTCTTTTTTTTTTTTTTTAAGACAACATGAAATGAATCCCAGCAAAAAAATGAATTGTTTTGCATCTTATTTTTCTCTATTCATCCTTAATCATGAGCAGAGTCAGCCCTTACTTATGTTCACTGGCTTTTCACTGCACCGCTGATAGTTACTTCCATTCACAATCTTTCTACTTAAGGAGGGCGAGTAGAAATTAGAGGGGTGGCCTGGGGGTAGGATTCAGATTTCATAATTTTAGTTCGGTCCAGGAATGTGTGAATGCTGAAAAAAAGAAATTCTATTCTGTCGTCTTTTATTACACACTCTTAAAGACAATAGGAAAAATATCCCACTAAACGAATAAATATATTATTTTGCGTCTAATTCTTGTCTATTACTTCTTAATCAAACATGAGTAGACTCGACCATGACTTAATTTTGTACACTGGCTTGTCAGTGTACAGCTGATCGTTATTTCTATTAACTGTATTTTTACCTAGGGAGGGGGGGGGGGGGGTTAAATAGAAAATAGAGAGGTTGGGGAAGGCAAAAAAATAGCTTTTTTTCATCATTTTGTCCCCAGGACGACTTAAATTACCTGGTAACTTCTGGCCCTGCCATCTGTTCCTCATCTACATATGTGGTACTGGCAAACATATAGAATCCAAAGTGAAGTTACATGCCAATAGCACAATTCTTTACCGTCAGATCAGAGCAAAGAAAGATGCCAACGCCCTCCATGGAGATCTGGGCCAACTTCTGCGTCGGGAACGTGTCATTCAATGCCAGCATTAACTTAGTATCATGTTCTGCTTGTGACACAAATGATAAAGCCCTACAGTACCGGTTAAAGCTTACACAACGAAGAGTTCAGAAAGTGGACAAAGTCAAGTACCTAGGTGTGGAGTTTACAAACAGTCCACATTTGGGAGCACATGTCGAGCTTATCACAGTGAAGGTAAACACCACAATTGCCTTTGAGTACAGAAATCTTGGAAGATGTCCATCGACAAACCATCCGGCCAACCTACTACAAAAGACAAGGAAATCTCTAATGCATTCGAAGAGTTTGTCGTGAAAGCCACAACCCCTCAGTCTGTGCGGTAGTCTTAGTATAATATGTCTATTGGAATATTGTCATTTACATCATCATCCTGTCATATATTGTGCTTCATAGCTTGGTTGCATAGGATCTGCCTGATGTGAACCCAAACTTGGCAGCTGGATTATGATATGTTAGAATGTAAATGTTGATTAAAAACCTCTCTCATCAGACTTTCACAAACGTTACACACCACTGTGGTGAGACCAACAGAGCTATAGTGTCCGGGTTCATTTTTGTTTGTCCTTTCTTAACCGACTTCAGCTTGCCTCGGACTGTTAGGAATTCTATCTTTTTTTTATTTCTTTTCTTTCTTTCGTTCTGTTAAACAAAATCTTTAATGGAAATATCAGACAGTCTTTTAATCATTTTACGAGTCTAGGATGAATGCAATTGGGACCGCAGCTGTCGTGATGGTGTGTTTTTTTTTTTTCTTTTCTTTTTTGCTAATTCATTGTGAATATCCTTCTTAGTACAGTTTACAGTAGAAAATGTTCTGTGCATCTGATGGGGGGGGGGGGGGGGGTAAGGAAGGTTACCTGACTCCCCAGCGGTTAAAGACACTTTAAAAGAAATCATTTAACACCTCAACCTTTTCTTCGTCAATGTGCTTGCGCAAATGAGCCATCGTGCTTCATAAAATTGCCGATATCTTTGCTGGGTTCTGTATTTGATACATACATACATACATACATACATACATACACACATACATACATGCATACATATCTATATGTAAGTGTGTGTGTGTGTGTGTGTGTGTGTGTGTGTGTGTGTGTGTGTGTGTGTGTGTGTGTGTGTGTGTGTGTGTGTGTGTGTGTGTGTGTGTAGAACAATTCAGCAATTCAGTAGGGGGAGAATAAAAGTGCGGGCTAACAATTCTTCCATCATTATATTGATAACTTGGCAAAGATTTGAAGGGGGGGGGGGGCGGATGAATGCTGAAAATAAAGTAAAATGAATGCTAAATCAAGTTGAACATCTTTTCTCACAGGGATGATTTTATTGCTCTAAGCTTTCGCCACAAGGGCTTCTTCAAGAATAAAACAAACGTGAAACATACCACAAGGAAGTAACTGTTCACGCACAAAAAAAAAAGAAGAAGAAAAAAGGAGAGAGAAAAGAGAGAGAGAGAGAAAGAGAGGGCGGGGGGGGGGGGGAGGGACGGAAGATTAGAAGAAGGGGGCATGAACAGAATGAGAGGCAGAGAGGAGAGAGGTGGCGGTGTGAGCCTGGTGAGAAGCTAACACCGGGGAGGGGAAGGGGGTGGGAATAGGAGGTGGGTTGTGACTGTACAGAGAAGAGGGGGGGGGGGGGGGGGGGGGGGCAATGAGGGGGATGGAAAACCGAGGTATGTCTAGTACAGGACATATGGGCATACATGGTAAGGCCAGCACGTATCAATGTACCAAATGATTAGACATGGATTGGAGGGGCAGAAAGAAGGATGAAAAGGTGTTAATTTCGACCCACCCCCCTCTCTCTCTCTCTCTCCCTCTCTGTGCTGAAAGGGAAGGGTGGCTGGGTGAGGGGGACGTTTCGTGCGCACAAACAGACAGCAAAATTGAAAAGGTATAATGCCCATCCGCACGGTGTGCGGAAAGACAGTAAATGCATGTGAAAGCCAAACGCGGCATAGCCGGCTTGCAACCAAATTAGCGACACCTTGTTTTTAGAACGCGAACAGGCCTCAGGAGAAGCCTGAATCGTCGATACAGTCAAGTCAAGTCAAGTCAAGTTTCCGCCGTGTCCTTATTTTCCTCTCCGACCTCGCACGTGGAAGTGGAGTGGTTTCCCTTGCATTGCTTAGAACGCTGCAGCTGTTTCCGCTGTCTGTGGGTGGTGACAGTCAGTTGTATGCTCAGTTTGTCATTTATTAAGCACATTTTCTTCGGACAGTTGAGGTAAGAGATAAGGCAGAGCTAATTCGCGCTGTCACAAAGAGAAGGCATGCTGTCCTGAAGAGCGCTGGTCAATGACTGTGAAAGGCCAACGGTAGGGTCTATCTGTATCTGGATTAAACAATTGTAACATTTGTTAATTAATTTAGTATTTATGATGAAGAATAAACTAGTGAATTGTAAATCAAGAACCCTGTAGAAGGCGGTGCTGACTTTAAACACAATGCAGGAGGGACGAGTGCAGGGGAGGGGGAGTGTCAGAATTATCAGCTTGTTGATAGAGGACACTATACGGATGAAGATTATTTTTAAAAAATGAAGGGGGGGGGGGGGGGGGGGATGGGGAGTGGGGGCGCGAGTTTTACAGTCGCACAGCAAACTTTACCCATGCAGTCGATGTTGATTGAGATCGTTTAAGTATCCAAGACCACTGCCCTCATAAAATCAGTTTCTGAAGAATGTCTGTCTTGGTGACTGGGATTTAAAATCTATGTTACTGGAACTGTTGTTCCTGGCTGATCTTTGTTACAAGTTAGTGGCATCACATTCAGTTTACCTGAATGTAATTAAAAAAGATAAATGAACAGATTAAACTTTAGCAGCATGCAGTGCTTGTCAGCCATCAGATCTGCAGTTCAATGAAACAAATCGGATTGTAGGGCTGCCACCAAACCCGCAACCACTCAAAGTAGATAGGGGAGTTGCCAGTCTCAACACCGGTCTTGTCAACACCTGATGTCTTCCTAAAGGCAAAGTGGTTGGTGAAGGTCTTGATCTGTCCATAGAGCAGACAGTGATCTGAAAATAAATGCACCTGTGATTTAACTGATGCTGGCAGGTCATTGATATAGCACAGAAACAGCAATGGGCTGAAAACTGCATCCTGTGGGATGCCGTAGTTACTGTACCTTAATAATCTCGTTTACAATCTTCCTGGCTGCGTTTGCCAAGATGTTCTTGATCCGCCTGTGGATGCTTCCCCAGATGCCATAATAAGAGAGTTTAAACAGGAACTTCTGTGGTGCACAGCATCAAATGCCACACTGAAGTCATGTACTTGCAGGTTGACCTATCTTCCAACATCAAATGTAGGAAAAAAGGTAGTGCATCATTGTGATGAGCTCGCCGTCACAGAAGAATCCGGCTCTAAAGCTTTAGTTGAGAGAAGTCAGTATCCTGCGGTTGTTGAAAATCACAGCAGATGATGGCAAATGATGTGCTCAAGAAGATTGTAGCAGGCAAATGTTAATGACATAGAGGAGTAATTTTCGGACAAGTGTCTGTCTCCCTCCTGAAGGCACAGGAAGTGTTCTTAGTGAGCCTGTCCTGGGACAGATCTCCATGAAACCCAACATCAGGCTCCTGCGTGCACTGGTACATTCCATCTTCCTGCACACATGGAAGACTTGGGACCCTCACAGATCTGTAAATAAGAATCCAAGCCATAGAATTGGAAATGAGATATTATGCAAGACACTAAAAATCAGATTACCAATTATGTCACTAATCAACTACGTCAAACCATCAGACAATAGATAGGCCTATATGAAGATCTATTGACATGCTGGTGTCAAAGAAAGAAGACTACACTGGTGTGGCCATGTAACAAGAGCCATAGCCTTGCTGAAACAATCTGCCAGGGAGCTGTTGAAGGAGGGAGATGGAGGAGACAGAAAAAAAAAAAGAACACAAAAAACGATGGACTAACAACATCGCAAAGTGGATCAGCAAAACATTTGCAGAGATCGAGGCCTTGTCTCTCAACCGACAGAACTGAAGAACCTGGTGAACTGTTCTTCATTGTGTGCCCCAGTGACTCCCCATTGAGTTAAGGAGAAGAAGAATTGAACTTGGAGGTCCCCCAGGTGAATGTATATGACATAGAATGCACCCCTATATTTCATTATTTGTCAGTGTGTGTGAGAGAAAAATTGAGATTGCATCCATGATAACTTGTCTAACTTATTTCCCAGATGTCCGTGCAACTACAGGAACCCTCATCCAGTCAGACTGACCTTGACCCAGATCAAGCTGAACACGACTATGCCCGAAGTGGAAAGGAAAGTATGTGTGTGCCAAAAACCGTCGGAGGGAAATGGCATCTTGCAGAATATGCTTTTTTGTGATGCAGTCTTATTTTGCTTGTTTGTGGATATTTGGAGTGTGTATGTGTGTGTGTGTGTGTGTGTGTGTGTGTGTGTGTGTGTGTGTGTGTGTGTGTGTGCTGTATTGTTTTTATGACAGAACTAAGTGATTTTTCTGTGTCACATTGTGGCATCTTAACATTACTGTGAGTAGTGGGCTAATTTTCAAGCAATAACTGAATGTTTAAAAACCATTGATTTAAAGACAACAAAGGAAAAGGGAGACAAACATAATCTGAGCGCTGTATCAGCATGTGCAGAGAGATACTTTTCATGTTCAGTGCTTCATGGATAATTGATACAGAAAACAAATGTTGATGTCCCCTCCACCACTCTCTGTTTCTGTTTCAGACGACCAAGCAAAAGAAAAGCTCCTGTGCTGTATGGCAGGCATGGAACTGATCAGGAACCATGAAGAAGCTATGTTTACAGACGGCATTGTCAGTAAAGAAAAAATATTTCTTCCCAAGTTGGAGAAAGCCCTGTTGGAGTTCGGAAGTCGGGATGTGTGCCAAGGACTTTTTTACTCCACATTTTACACCTGTGGCGAAGTTAAAATTGCCAGGATTATTGAGACTGGATGCTTTGAAGGTAAGCTGACAACAGAAACTGAATTAACCTGTTGTCAAAGCATGCAAAAGCTCTACCATCTCTCCAATCAGCCACCTTTCATTCCTCCTACTCAGCTTTCCCCCATCTCATTCCAGCCTCCATGTGCCTCTCTTCCCGCTCTTTACTGTGCTCTGCCTGCCATCCTTTTCCCTCCTCTTGCCCATTCTCTGGAAAGAAAGCAAACCAAAATTTACTGGAAAAGTCCAAGAAAAGATACAGGAACCAGGTGTGCATTGGTCACAACTTGTTCAGATTGACAGGATTCGTAGGGGCCTTTAAGTCCTTTGAAGTCCTTACGAACTGGATTTAGGTCAACAGGACTTTTAAGTGCTGTAATTCAGCAAGTTGGTCCTTTTAAATTATCAGGAGATCCATTTAATTTCTGAAAGGTACTGTTCAGTCCTTTTTAAATGAAAAATAAGAGAAAGAAACTAAATTAACTCTGACAATTAAAAACGTAATTTAGCAAGTTGCCGCCAGCGTGATATAATAGTGCAGCAGACGAAAAAGCTTGCCTGGCAAGATCTTGCAAAGTGGCTGACATCACTCATAGGCTGGAACATTTCTCGAGGCTGATATTGAGTCTGTTGGCGCGAAGTCACGGTGCTAGCATTCGCAGCATTTTGCTGAGTCAATTTTTGTTTTAAAAAATTCTATCGTGAAAATGTCAGTGTACAGGAAATTTTAAAAAAGTAAGAAAAAAAAACCTATTTACAATTAATATCTATAGGTATATAACATGGCGGCTTCTGAGCTTGCAAATATAATGAATGGCATTGGACAACAGCTACAAGCTTTGTGTCTCAGCACACTCACAAAGAAAGTTTTGACTTCGCCATCCCCCTACATTGTGGTTAACCTGCTATTGATAGGTGTGCACCTTATTGTCTGGGAGATTGTGTTTATATGATGCACCGAAATTTCAAAACGCCAGGGAAGTAAGACGCATGGTTAACTTCGAAGGATTTTTGTGAGTGGGTGAGAAAGGATGCAACTGACAAGCATGCAGCATGCTGCCTTTCTTGGGGAATTTCATTAAAACTGGCATCGATAGGCGAGAGTGCTCTTAGGCAGCATGCTAAGAGTGACAAACATAAGAAAAATGAACGAAAATTCAAGGCAGATACCAGATGCGGCATGACTAATTTTTTCATTCCTTATATGTCCTTTTCAACGAAAAGTAGCGTGTCAAGTACAGTCACTTCCAGTACCTGTAGCAGCACTAGTAGTGCCAGCAGTAAATGTCCATCAGCTCAAGTCCAGCCACAGCAGCCTAGACTGTTAGCAGCAGTCTTGACAACGATCAATTAAAGTCTGAAGTGATGTGGGCATTGAAAGTTGTTGACTGCCACTGCAGTAATAAATCATCTGAACAGAGTGGAGAATTGCTCAGATGAATGTTCCCAGACAGACTTAAATGTGGGGAAACATAATGCCGATACCTGACAACATTTGGGCTTGAACCCCAATTTTCTGAACTGCTGCAAAAGTATGTCAAGGCTTCCTCTCAACGTGGATATGTTTTACTCTTCGATGGGTCTTTGAACAAGCAAAACCACATGAAGCAAATGGACTTTATGATCCGCATCTGGCAGGATGCTGTTGTGAAAACGCATTATTTGACATAAGAGTTTTTTGGGCCACGCTAAGGGAAAGGACATGACAAAGTTTCAGTCCGTCATCAAAGATTTCAATGTGAAAAAGAGTGACTTGTTACAGCTTGGCATGGATGGACCCAGTGTGAACTGGACTGTCTATAACACCATCAGCTGTGACCTCAAAGACAACCATGAGGTTTCCTTGCTGCATGTTGGAAGTTGTCACAGTGCACAACGCCTTTCGCACAGGCTGTGAAGCAACTGTGTGGAATATAGAAGAATTTCTTTTTGCAGTTTATACTATAAAGTAATGTGGCGAAGGTCCTTTTGAAATGACCTGAGGTCCTTATAAGTCCTCTAATGGTCCTTTTTTTGCATCATAACCAGCATCTGGGAACCCTGATTGAAAAGTAGTGGTACTTGAACACACTCTAAGCAAACTGAACACCCACTATTTTGTTAGAGAGTGATGTTTTTAATCTTTTTATTAATTTATACTAAAAACTAGAAGGCACAGGGGGAATGCAGACATCCGCAAAGATTAAACAGATTATGGATCTGCCCTTCTGATCTGGATCTCCTATGGATCTGCAACAAGTTTTTTTTATCATCTTTGGGCCTTTTTCCTCCAAGTTTTGTTAAAATCAAAACTATAGATCTTGCTTTAGCTAACGGACCGACAAACCAACAGACATAAGCAAAATGCATGACCTCCTCGGTAGAGATTACAGTTGTGCAAAACGAGAGGTGTAAAAGTGAAACTTGCTCTTTATTTAAGCAACATCATGATACATGTTTGATTCAAGTCACATGATTCAAGTCACAAGTTTAAACTGTGATCGACTTGTTTTGTGTTGTTAAGTTTTTGTTTGTGTAGGTTTAGTTGTTCATTCTGTAGTTATATTTGAGACTGGAATCTTTCTTTGTGCAGGTGTTTCAGGTGATGAGAGATGTTTGTCCATGTTGAAAGCAGCCAGTAGCAGCAGTGCACTGTTGTTGTATGAACTGTACTCCAAAGCAGATGTCAGGGACACTGCTATCCGAATGGAGGAAAGGTACAAGGCGATATCTCAGAAGCGGAGGAAATCAGGTACTAAATTTGATCTGGAATAGTTTGATCAGAATTACCTTAGAAATTTGACAGTCATCAGTGTGTGCATCTTGATAAAAACGATCAGTTGCTGAAAAGTCTGTGTGTGTAATTGTCTGTGTGTGTGTTTAATTGAACAACATTTTTCTTTAAGCATTGGTAGTGTAATATTTAAAAGAAGTTCTGTTAATCCATTTCCCAAACTTCTTAGAATACATCTTTGCAGTCTTTTACAAAACATATTGCAACACATTCTGCACTTCTGGCAAACTTGTTTTTCAATCTGTTTTTGTCTCCCTATGAGTCTATGTGTGTGTGTGTTTGTGTGTGTGTGTGTGCGCGCACCTGAGCTCATGTGCGTGCGCATTCACATGCCCTTGTACATAAGAGTGCATGGTGGAGGGTGTAAGTATTATGCAGACAAGCGTGTTGATATGCCTCAACGTATTTATGGGAAGAGAGGTGGGGTGGGAGGGGGTGGCAAGGTGGATAGCAGAAGTGGGGAGATGGGAGGAATTCAATACAGAGATGAGCAGGCCAGTTTGAGTGCAAATCTGTGAGTCTATTCACTAAAATGTTGCAAGGGGCTTTGGGAGGATGTCATAAAGCGATAAGAAATATGCCAGTGTAATTAGTGTCATTGTTAAGTTATATTTCTGTTGTGTTGATTAGAGTGTATTACACTGTGGTAGGAAATTTTTCCTTTCTTAAAATCAATCTCTTGGACTCTGCTCCTTCTCTAACTTCTGCTTGTGGCCCATTCATGGTTCTCAGTTAGAATTTTTATCTGTCTCTTCTTTTGTCTTGCTACAATGTATAACATGTTGGGCATCCACTGTTGATTGGTCAGTAACTAATTGGATTTTAAAGACTGGGATGGAGATCATTATGATTCATGAAGGCTGTCTTACATTCTTCTGAGTCATTGGTAGTTACGCTGTTGTATAAGACTGTGACCATACTGCAAGCTGTGAACTGTGCTGTAGCTGTGCTGTACCTGCAGGATGAAAAGGATGACACCACTCTCCGTAGAGGCAGCACTACTGTACGCAGTAGCCATGGGGGTGACACTAAATAAGCAACACCTATCATCGATCACTGCTAGCACAAGCAGAGCAGGTATCGCTTGTTTTCTGCCTGCCGCTACCGTAATTGATGTAATGTTTCTCCTCGTGCAGCAATTACCACTAGCTGTCGTCGGTGTTGGTGTGGCCATCCACCACTAGTAGTCCAAAGGTCATCCACCCCTCTGGTCCATAGTGTAGCTGACAGCACAGCTTGCAGTGTGGCCAGTGAGGATCATTGGCGTGCTCAAGGCCTAACCAATTGCCTATTTTCTATACGTGTATGGTTGTTCTTTTTTCATTTGTCTGTTTTCTTCACACAGCTCTGAGTATTTTCTACTCTGGGTTGTGACATTCTGCAACTGTCTGTGCTGTTAGCTGGAATCCACGCAGTGTAAACAAATCTTAGATTTCACTGATCACCTGATATTCTTTCATTCCTCAGCCAGTAGTAATAGTAAAGCAGGTCAGTGAATGTGTTGACAAATTTCAGACGAGCCACAGCCCCATGATCGGCGCACTGAAACATTCAAACGCCACCTGCAGCTGATCAAACCCCATTTAGAAAATCTGCAGGCGAGCGCCTCTGAAGGAACGTGTCTTCAAGGGGGCGTCCTGCTTCTCCTCAAGAAGGGGAACACTGATGGCCATCGTGATGACAGGTAGAGTGAGGCCTATCAGGTACTGTTGCCTGTACTGTGGGGAGGCACAGGGGTGTCTGGTGTGGGCACCCTCATAAGCTGAGTGAATTTCACGAGGGGAGAGGATGGTGTGTATGTGGCTCTAATGGGTCATCTCGGAATACTGGCAGTCACATGCCATTTGCAGAGGACTGAACTGTTATTCAGTAAAATGTTGCACCAGGGGCTTACTGTGGTTGAAAATCTGTTAACAGGTTGGTTTTTCTGCCTGCAGGATTACTAAAAGATCCATGGAACATGGGATAAAGATAATACTTGGTTTAAGGACAAAGCAATAAATTTTGGTGCAGATCCATGTCACAATGCATGAACTGCTCGACAAGACTATTATAAATCTTCCAGTGAAAATGAACGTTATGAAGTTATTGTGTTTGAATTTATAACTTTCTATGTAGTTTATGTGTTTTTGTTGTATTTTAAGTTAAATAATAAACCTTCTCAGTTTCTAACTTCATATTTCAGTTTCTTGTTGAATTGCCTGCCAGAGGGTTTCCATATAATTTCAAGCTGTATGCTGGTGTATTGTCAGCTGAATGTCTCGTCTAATTTCGGTTGCAGATATTTCCATTCTTTTGGTGTGGCAGGGAAAGAGATCGTGGAAAGGACTCTTCACAACTTTCGTCTGCAAGGGACATTGCGGAAACATCAGGAGGAGTTTCTGAAAAGAGATTTCTCCTCAGACCTAAGTCTGCAGACCCAGCTTGAAGCTCTGAGTTCTGTGTCCAACAACCCAGCCATGAAACTGCCCGTGGCCTACAGAGGCAAGGGCCAGTTGATGACAAGCAGTCCAAGTCTGGTGCAGCACTTCAGTGCTGGCTACAAAGAGTGCCATTGGCTCCCTGTGTCGCTGAGAAACAGGCTGATTTACTTCCTGACTAGAGAAGACAACACAGAAGTGGAGAAGTTGTTGCCGTTTGTTGTTGCAAGCAGTGCTGCAGATGCAGACGATGTAGACGATAGCTCTGTGCCTCCAGATGAGGACAGTTCTTCTCACCCAGTTGAGCAACCTGCCCCCAGTAAAAAGAGGCAGCATTCAGCACGTACAAGGAAATCAACCCCAAAACAGATCAGACACAAGGCCAGGAAGACTGGAGACTCCCCTGCAGGCAACATGTCCTCATTGGAAATGACAGACTTCCAGGCCTATTCCACCAGTCTCCTTGACTCAGGGCAGATACTGTGGAGGATCCACACGCCTGACAGAGACGTCTTTGTCATGAATTCCTACAATGCACAGTCTGGAGTGTTTCAGCCGCAGGAGTTCGTGCAAACTGAAATCTGCAACGGTTCCTTTCAGTGCTCTTGTGAGATGTACAAACTGCTCCAGTCGGTCAGTGATATCAGTAATGACATGCTGACTAACGTCACTTGCCTACATTGTCGCTTTCTGAAGGAAGAGGTCGTGCCCATCATGCAGAGAATGAGCTCGTGTCGAGAATGGTCTCCTGCAACAAAGCTAGATTACAAACTGCAGGAAAGCAGATCTTCAACCAACGTCCGAGTGGTGTTTGTGGGGTCATCCAGTGGAGGACCAGTGAAATTCTCTGTCCGAGGATCAAATGACATTCTTCACTTTGTACACCTTAGTAGACACGGGTCATTTGTGTCGTGCCAATCAAGCCAGTGTGCCGCCCAAAGTGGCAGCAAATGCTCTGTGAAGAGACTGTGGTCAGTGCAGGAAGATCGCACTCTTTGCCCTCATCTCAGTGTCTTCCGTGCATATGATGAGATGTGGAGGAGATTTGCACGGCATGCAGATGTGACTGAGGGAGAAGGTGATGGAGATGTTCCAGTGACATACCAAATGCTCAGAACACTGATGATGATAACCAGGTGAGATTTGTCATGCACATTAATGTAGCATCCATAGACACCTGATGTGTAGTTGCAGAGTGGAGGTGGGTCACTAAACATGAACAGATTGATCACATTTTTGAATACCTTCACAAGATTTGATGTAATTCTGACATGTATTTATTTTCAGCAGATAACCTTCACAAAATCTTATGTGATTTGATGCGTACCTATTTCAGCAGATAAGACGAAAACCAAGGCCAGGATTCAAACCACAGTGCCAAGGACATCCAGGCTGATTATTCAAACAAGGAATTTGTTCAGGCTCTTGTGCCAAATGCTGGAAACTCATCTTGCCGCCTGGGGGCTGGAATAGCCTAGTGATAGAGCGCTGGACTCGTAATCTTGGGGTTGCGGGTTCGAATCTCCGCCGGGCCGTGTCGGTACAGGGGGATTTTTCCTTCGGAGTTAACATTGGTTCTGACTCAATTTCCCATACAGTCCTTCGAATGACACTATAAATGTGTGTGAATGCACGCATAACATCTTGCACACATGTAAAATCCCATCATCAACTTTCGGAAGAGAATGGCCAATTTGGCCGTTGGTATGGATGACACGTTACACATAGCATGCACCTTCCCGAAGTTGGAGTATGGCTGCCTTAATGGTGGGATTGAAAACGGTCATACACACAAAACTCCACTCCCTTTGTTGGGTAGATGGGATTAATCCTTGCCTGTCTATACAGGGAGTGTCCGTAGGAGCATCGGCCTGCGTATGCCAAAAAAAAAAGAAGAAAAAAAAGAAGAAAAAAAAAAAACTTGCCACCTGCAAGAACAAAAGAGAAATAGGAGAAAGTATAGGGAAAAAATAGACCTAAAACTGCATACACCGATAGCAAAGAGCTTGTTGGAGCACAAATTAGAAGCATTTGGAGACATTGTGTACAGAATCTGTAAGGACGCCTTGGAACTGAAACAACCGAAAGTGAAGACACCTCCCCAAAAATCCAGATACCAGTGAGAGATGGATAATATCCAAAAGAGCCAGAAGAATCACAAGAAACACATGAAGGCTGCCTCAGAAGCTAAAATTTAGTTGAACAATGGCCTGGAAAAGCTGTTGAAAGTTCTTATAGTACAACACAGTGCCCCAGATGAGCAGAATCGGCAAGAAGAACACCCAAGACTGCTTCTTCAGAGATCCCTTCCAGTTCTCCAGGAAACCATTTGAGCAGCCAAATTGAGGGACACTCAAAGTGAGCAAGCAAACTCCTGAGCAGCTTGTTAAGAAAACAGGGACCCATTTATTGCTGGGTGGACAGAGAGGGTTTTTAAGCCCTAGAAATCTAATCCCAATAGTGATCTGAATTCAGGATTATGAGCTCTGCAGTCAGGCTGTCTAAACTTTTGACGATGGGCCACTCCTTATGTCACATGAGTAGTTTCTAACTTGATGTACAATCAAACACCCTCCAGCAGTTTATAAATTGGAAAGTAGGATGGAAGGATTTCTGAATGCTTTCTTTACCTCTCAGGAAAATGCTTTGTATGCTGTGTTGTCTCTTCTTTGAGTTGGTTGAATGAAATTGTATTAAATAGCAAGCTGGCTGTTTGTCTGAACTAACTGTGTCGATGAGTTTGGAGGTCAGTTGAAAAATGGTCAAGGGTTTGTTTCGAGTCCATAAACTACTTGCCCAAATTAACAGCTAGCCTTCTTAAAGAACAGCTATTATCGCTAAATGTGAATGGTGTTTCAGGTGGATGATGGTGATGACGACTCTCGCTTGTATTTCAACCCTGTGTCAGGACTTTGGGACTTTGGTGGACTGAGCAAGCACACACCAACATCTGCAATTGATCCTAAAATGGCCAGGTTGAGTTTTGAAATATTCTACCAGGGCTCGTACTTCTTGTGAATATCAGCAAAATGCAAAACTTAGAATAAGACACCTACCCCCCCCCCCCCCCCCCCCCTCCTGCAAAAAAAAGGGGAAAAAAAGAAAATAAAAGGGATGGGAAAAATTAGGGAAGAAGAAAAAAGTGGCGGTGGAATCTGCAGAAGGCTGGTTGCATTTGTGTGTGTGTGTGCATGTGTATGTGTGTGTTGGCTTGTGTGTGCATGCACCTGTACGCGTGCATCTGTATGTGTATATATGTGCAGGTGTGCCTGCGTACGTGGACGGACGTACATGCCTGTGTGTGCCCATGTGTGTGTGTCCACGTCTGTGTGCGTGTGTATTTATAGTATCAGTGTTGTCATTTATGACAGTGGGTTTGTGCAGGAACATCAACCAGAGGCTGCAGTTCATGTGCAGTGGCTTAACACAAGATCACCAAGGATTCTTAAAAGGAGTCGTCTTGAAGCCTGTGGTCCCAGAAACCTGTGCCTGTGGGGTGAGCGTGGTCTTCCTTCTTTCCTGTAGTAGCGACTAGCCTTGCCCATTTTAGTGCTTGCTCGAGGGGACCAGCAGTTATGAGATTTTAAAACTCTCATGAGCTAACGATCCACATGCTCATGTGTAAAGCCAAAGACTGATACAGAGATGCCAACTAGCTTGATTTTGTCTCTTTTTTTTTTTTATTAGAACTACTGATTGCAGTTTTGTTCTGATGTTATGCCAATGCCAGAATTGTTCTCACACATTCATTTTCAGCTCTATAAGGTCGTTCACCTTTTTTCTTGTTGTAATTGATAGGTTACACACTTGGTGCACTGAGCACAGGTTGGGATAGTGAGTCACACAACCACTCTCAAGTGGTGAATCTGCATGAAAGCCTATCACATGCATACATGTATTCTGAGTGGACCAATCAGCTGATGCCTCCGGAGTGACACAGAAAATGAGACGAGAGAAAAGAAGTGTGTTAAATTTTGCTCAGTAGGTCTTCATCTTGCTTGAACTGACTCTGGATCTGCCCTTGTATTTACCCTTGTTGCCTCCAAGGAAATGTTTTCAACCATAGCTTGTGTGTGTGTGTTTTGTTTTTGTTTTTTTTTGTCAGTAGGATTTCAGAAAAAAAAACCTACTGAACCTATCGCAACCAAACTTTGTCAAAAGATGGAATGTGGCTGGAGGAAGAATCCTTTCAATTTTTGTGCAGATCCATGATACCAGTCTGGATTAAACAGCAAATTCAGAATTGTGCCACAAGGCTTCCAGATTTTATCATTCTCACACTACTGAGCTGATAGAAAAGAAACTTGCAAAGATCTAATGGGGCCTAAGGCTGAGCTGTTCATTTTTTTTAATTTTTTTAAAAATCCATTTTGCAGATTCAGGATCTGTTCAAGTTATTCATAGGAATCTGTTCAAGATATTCATAGGATCATTACAAGTTTTCCATTGAAAAGTAAAGTAACTTAAGAATGAGTACATGTCTACACAATGATATATTCTTAGGGAATATTAACACTTTCTGTGCCACAAAAATAAGTTTTCCATAGCCTGTTGACTGTAGAGGCATTGAACTGCTAAGGGTTCACCATGTCTAGGGAATGCCATGTTGGAAGGTGGAGCCCATCCATTCCTTTTGTACTTCCAACCTTTCCTGAACTGAATTAGGTACCCATTTACTGCTAGGTGGATAAAGAAAAAAACAACTGACGCCACATGTACTTCAAACACAAGATCATCAGCTCTGCAGGCAAACGCTATGACCATTTGATTACAGGCCCCTCCTTCTGTGGCAGAAACTGACATTTCAATATTTTGTATGGGAAGTAACTCCTTCTCTCTGTACCAGCTTCTTATGGTGGAAAGAATAATTTTGTTTTTACTCATGTGCTGACTCAAAGGGCAGATCCAACATTCCTTAGCCATGGTAAATGACTCCATTCTGTCAGGTGCCTTTCTTGTGGGTTTTGGTTTGTTACTGAGATAGCTGTATTACACTTTATAGTTTGTGTTTGTTTGTTTGTTTTTTTTGTGAGGAATTGTATTATAAAAGTACTTGTGCCCTTTCAGTAATCATCACAGTTCAGATGTAGTTTAGTGCTTGCATTCTACAAAACGGTGGAAACGATGCATCTTCCTCCAGTTTTAACTTGTTTGTGTGAGAATATCCTTTCATACCATGGATTATGTTTTCTTTGGTCAGTGACACGTTCATGTAGACGGGATAGCGTTTGTGGTTCTTGTAGAGCAAGCTGTATAAATCATGACTATCATTGTCATTGGTGGTGTGTTGCAGTCAGGGCACAAAGCTGTGAGTGAAATGGGTGTTGTCATTATTATTATTGCTCTTGTTGATGGTGGTGATGGTGTGTTGCAGTCAGGGCACAAAGCTGTGAGTGAAATGGGTGTTGTCATTATTATTATTGCTATTGTTGATGGTGGTGATGGTGTCTTGCAGTCAGGGTACAAAGCTGTGAGTGAAATGGGTGTTGTCATTATTATTATTGCTATTGTTGATGGTGGTGATGGTGTGTTGCAGTCAGGGCACAAAGCTGTGAGTGAAATGGGTGTTGTCATTATTATTATTGCTATTGTTGATGGTGGTGATGGTGTGTTGCAGTCAGGGCACAAAGCTGTGAGTGAAATGGGTGTTGTCATTATTATTATTGCTATTTGTTGATGGTGGTAGTGGTGTGTTGCAGTCAGGGTACAAGCCTGTCAGTGAAGCGGACGGCACCAACCTGCTTCCTTACCAGAGTTTGCCTCAGGCACCACTCTCTACACCCGCAACGTAGGTTGTCTGTAGGTGTGTGTATGTGTGTTAACAGTAGGTGGGGCTTTCAGAAAATGAGTCTTGTAGGTTGTGTATGTCTGCGTGAATTAAATGATGGAGTGTGGCGGGCGAGGGGGGAGGGGTGGGGGTGGGGAGGGTCTCTGTGCAAGAACGACTTTACCTTTTTTTTCCAATATAAGATTTAATATACAGTAGCAGTGTTGTAATATAGTGACTTGTGGTCATGCTATATTTAGAAAATGTGTGGGAGAAACGTTTCACATTGGAGAGCAAAGTATGTCGCAATTTGTGCTTTCTGTTCAAAGCAGCGGCAGGACAAAGATAAATGCTGACATTTGTGTGATTATTGGAGATCAAGATCTTGCCTGATAATGTCAAACTTTCAGTGACTGATATACATAGATTCTCTCCGAGTGTGTGTGTGTGTGTGTGTGTGTGTGTGTGTGTGTGTGTGTGTGTGTGTGTGACAGGCTTGTGTATTTATGATAGAAGAAAAATTAGTTACAATAGTGATGATGGTGTGATACAATTATGGTATGGATTGGAATTTGTGTATGGGTATGCAAGTGCACTTTGATCTTTGTATGAAAAAGGCTCTGTGTGTGTGTGTGTGTGTTTGTGTGTGTGTTTGTGTATGAAAACCTTTTAAAATCATGTGCATTTTTTTTCGGTCCTTCCGGAAATTGTCAGCATGCTTTCTAGCAAAATCTGTTAGCAGTGAAGGGTTTAAGGTGGTGACTGTCCATGTAGAGATAGCTATGATGGCCTCACATTGATGTCAACTATTACCTGAGGGGATGAAGCTCCAGAGGCTCTTACAATTATTGTAATGAGAATCATGCTTTCTCTCTCTCTCCCTGTTTCTCCCCTGCCAGTTAAACTTTTCCTCTTTCCAAGATACGTGTTCTGTTTTTCCACAGGCTGCTTTCAAGTGTACAGTGGTGTACAGGAAGTGCCGCGGAGGTCGATGTTGCATCCATTACGATCCAGCAGAGGACAGCCTCCACTTTCTGACGAAAGAGACGTGTGTTGGCGATGAAATAGGATACGACTTTCTCCACAAGATGAGCACCACAAAAACCTCCTTCACTGCATTCTGTTCAGACATGACGAGGATTTACAAGTCCCACAACCCCAGAGCTGCACCGTTTGTTTCTGTGCCTACGTTTGTGCATTGGTGGTTCAGTTGGGCGGCAGCATTTAAGATTGACTTCCGTTCTCAACAGATCCCATCGCTGACTGGGAACACAGACATGTGTGAACCCTTCAAGGCACGCCTTCAGTGCGTTAAATACACGGGTACCCATCTGAGTCGGTCCAAATTTAATTTTCTGAAACAGTTTATGTTGTACCAGTGGAATAAAGAGAAAACAGAAACTTACCAGAAGAAACTCATGGTGGCCATGAATGGAGCAAGGTGAATAGTGATGTTGAAGAGCTGCCGGTCATAACTGAAGAGAATCATAGTGGCCATGAATGGAGCAAGGTGAATAGTGATGTTGAAGAGCTGCCGGTCATAACTAAAGAGAATCATAGTGGCCATGAATGGAGCAAAGTGAACAGTGATGTTGAAGAGCTGCCGGTCATAACTAAAGAGAATCATAGTGGCCATGAATGGAGCAAAGTGAACAGTGATGTTGAAGAGCTGCCAGTCATAACTAAAGAGAATCATAGTGGCCATGAATGGAGCAAAGTGAACAGTGATGTTGAAGAGCTGCCGGTCATAACTAAAGAGAATCATAGTGGCCATGAATGGAGCAAAGTGAACAGTGATGTTGAAGAGCTGCCAGTCATAACTAAAGAGAATCATAGTGGCCATGAATGGAGCAAAGTGAACAGTGATGTTGAAGAGCTGCCGGTCATAACTAAGAGAATCATAGTGGCCATGAATGGAGCAAAGTGAACAGTGATGTTGAAGAGCTGCCAGTCATAAATGAAGAGAATCATAGTGGCCTTGAACACGGCAAGGTGAATGGCGAGGTCATAGAGCTGCCCTGGAGGGCTGCCAAACAAAAGTGAAGAAAATCATAATAAAGTGGAGTGGAATGCATCCAGTGAAATTTGGATTGTGCTTCATTACATTAAACTGGATTTTGTCACTCTTGGAAGAAATATTTCTATGATGTTTTTATTTTTTAAACAGATTATTTTGACAGAATGCTTGCTCTGGTGAGACAAATTGCTGTCCTCATTCTGAAATGTCATCCAGTTTTATAAATTATGCTGAAAATATCATTTGTATGGGAACAGCTGATCATTCCAGAAAGGTATTTACTGCTATATATTCTGCATGTGAAAGAAATTTTTCATGTTAAATTTGTGTTTTGCTGTAGGTACCTTGCTCTAAATTGGTGCCTTTATTCTGCTCTGTGTTGACGTGCTCTTCTTAAAGAGGATGCCAATAAATAGTTTAAGAAAACAGACCAACCTCCTCAAAACCCCCTTTTAGTGGGCGACTCACCTCCCTTCAATGAAATGCTGTCTTTGTAAGAATGTTGAATCTTGTCAGTTTTTCAGCCTTCCATGTGGAGTCGGGAGGTGGGTTGGCCAGGTGAGTATTTGGGGGAGGGACAGGGGGTCGGGGAAATAAAGTTATTTTTGGTGGGAAAATTCTGTGTTCTCATCATATTTACTGACCAAAAAGATACCAGACTTTCAAAAAGAATTATAGGTAGAAATCAAAACACTTTTTACCCCAAAATAGACTGCATGGCCTGGAATTCGTTGTGCTTGATCCCTAGCAATCAATAACCAGTCCCAAACATGCCCCCCTGAGCAGCAGTGCATGCTAGCACCTGTAAACATTTGACGTGACATCAAGTTAGCAGAAGAGTGATTTATTGCAACCCACAAGGCATATGATAATAATAATGATTATTTATGGTGCTTAATCTTACATCATAAGCCTTAAGCACTTACATATACAGAAAAGGTTAAAAAACGTAAACAAAATCAACAAGAAGATGAATATTGCAATCGGTACCATGCACCTACAAACAAGGGTGCATATTGACACACATTCGCATGCACACACAAACACACACACACACACAACGCATGATCTGACACGCACTTTCTCACAACAACGGACACAACAGCATGCACGCACACACACACACACACACACACACGTGTGCATATCAAACATTAAAGGATATTGCAGAGTTACCTTCCCCTAAGGTAATACAGAAATAAAACCAAAAAATTGCTGTGACGTGTTCAGATCCAGGATTAATGTGACCTGACCTGCAGTGTGTCCCGGTTCAATCAGTCGAAGGCTGTCAGGTCTTCAAACATGCCCCTCAGGTAGAACCTGCCAAAGGTGTTCGGAGACTCTCATCCAAAATCTCTGACTGTGTCTGTCACTGCTGAATGCCAAGATGTGACTGCCCATGAGAACTGTCTCTGGGGTGTAGGAAGTCATTGTTTTTTGCCTCTTCTGTGGTCACAGCCCTACTCACTGGAGCAGAAGGCCGAGTGAAAAGTGGTACTTGCAGCCTGAATCGGCCAGTTAATGTGCAGTCAAAACCAGGTGCGTTGCCCTTGCGCTTTCAACATAGCACAACTTTTTTTTTTTACCTATGTTTTGTGTTTACTTGAAGGTGAACACAGCTAGCACGTGCTTTCATCACAAGGGTCAATGTTGATGGGGTTACTGAAAGATGGCCAGCCCCAGTTTAGGGTCGAAAGTCAAAGAGGGATTACTGTCCTTACCTCAGAAAGAGAATCTCTCTCTCTCTCTCTCTCTCTCTCTCTGTCTCTCTCTCTCTCTCTCTCTCTTCAGATCCATTTGCAAAGCTTTGATTTATTTCATGTTGGTACGAATAAGGTTGAATTGGATGCTTCTTTGCTGCATACATAACTTTTCTGTATCAGTGCAGTTCTATTTATGTTGATGCTTTTCCTGTTACTGAGTCGGTTTTTCAGTGTTTGTGATCATGATATTGTTACCCACTTCAGACAGGGCCCATTGCCTTATCTGATTAAAACATTTATAGAGTAATGAAGAGATATGTGTGTATGCTTGTGCGTTGGTCAGAATTTGTGGAATGATCACCAGTTACTCGCAAGAAAAATTTTCCCCAGGACATGCTCCATCTACACAATAAGCAACCACAGCAAATAGATAGGGACAGATCATGTAAGTCATAAGTGCTTGCATCCAACATAAACATGTGCACATCATGAATATCTATCACAGATGTTGACCAGATCATGAACACATCATCTCCAGTACAGACATACATATCAAAAATACATCACATCCAACACAGATATGTATACATCATGAATGCATCACATCATCCAGTGTAGACATGCACACTCACAAACACATCACATCCAACATAGACATGAATATATTGCACACACAGACATGGATAGATCATGATTACACATCCAACACATTCATGGACAGATCATGTAGGCCATGCATACATCACATCCAACACGGATACGCACACATTATGGATGTATCGCATCCAACAGACATGAACAGATCAGGTTGGTCATTTATACGTCACATCCAACACAGACATCACATATATCACATCCAACACGAACACTGACATATACATCACATCCAGCACAGATGTGCACACATTATGAATACATCACATCAAACATAGACATGGACAGATCATGTAGCTCGTTGATATACGGACATGGACATATCATGTTGATCCCTTAATACATTATTTCATAGAGATACGCAAATATGACTATATGAAAGACATGGACAGATCCTATAGATCATTTGTATATCACATCCATCTCGGACATGAACAGATTGGATAAATCATTTTGTACATCACAGACATGGACTGATTCTTTGGATCATGAATGCATCACATCCATCACAGACATGGACAGATCTTATAGATCATCTGTATATCACAACCATGACATATATGGACTGATTCTTTGGATCATGAATACATCACAGACTTGGATAGATCTTATAGATCATGTGTACGTCACATCTATGACAGGTATGGATAGATTTTTTGGATCATGAATACATAAATCTAGCACAGACATGAACAGATTCTATAGATCATGAGTACATCACATCCATCACAGACATGGACAGATCCTGTAGATAATGAGTATATCAAAACCATCACAGACATGACAGATTCTTTGGATCATGAATACATCACAGACATAGATGGTGAGCACATCACAGACGTGGACAGATCCTATAGATCATGAGTACGGCACATCCATCAACGACATGGACAGATCCTGTAGATCATGAGAATGGCACATCCATCAACGACATGTACAGATCCTGTAGATCATGAGTACGACACATCCATCAACGACATGGACAGATCCTGTAGATCATGAGTACGACACACCCATCAACGACATGGACAGATCCTGTAGATCATGAGAATGGCACAACCATCACAGACATGGACAGATCCTGTAGATCATGAGTACGGCACACCCATCACAGACATGGACAGATCCTGTAGATCATGAGTACGGCACATCCATCACAGACATGGACAGATCCTGTTGATCATGAGAATGACACAACCATCACAGACATGGACAGATCCTGTAGATCATGAGAATGGCACACCCATCAACGAGTCGGCTGGGCTATAAGCAACATTATCTTATCTTATCTTACCCATCAACGACATGGACAGATCCTGTAGATCATGAGAATGGCACAACCATCAACGACATGGACAGATCCTGTAGATCATGAGAATGGCACAACCATCAACGACATGGACAGATCCTGTAGAACATGAGAATGGCACAACCATCACAGACATGGACAGATCCTGTAGATCATGAGTACTGCACACCCATCAACGACATGGACAGATCCTGTAGATCATGAGAATGGCACACCCATCAACGACATGGACAGATCCTGTAGATCATGAGTACGGCACATCCATCAACTACATGGACAGATCCTGTAGATCATGAGAATGGCACACCCATCAACGACATGGACAGATCCTGTAGATCATGAGTATGGCACACCCATCAACGACATGGACAGATCCTGTCGATCATGAGTACGGCACACCCATCAACGACATGGACAGATCCTGTAGATCATGAGTACGGCACATCCATCAACGACATGGACAGATCCTGTAGATCATGAATGCATCCATCACGAACATGGACAGATCCTGTAGATCATGAGAATGGCTCATCCATCACAGACATGGATAGATCCTGTAGATCATGAGAATGGCACATCCATCAACGACATGGACAGATCCTGTAGATCATGAGTACGGCACACCCATCAACGACATGGACAGATCCTGTAGATCATGAGAACGGCTCATCCATCACAGACATGGACAGATCCTGTAGATCATGAGAACGGCACATCCATCACAGACATGGACAGATCCTGTAGATCATGAGTACGGCACATCCATCAACGACATGGACAGATCCTGTAGATCATGAGTACTGCACACCCATCAACGACATGGACAGATCCTGTAGATCATGAGTACGGCACATCCATCACAGACATGGACAGATCCTGTAGATCATGAGTACGGCACATCCATCACAGACATGGACAGATCCTGTAGATCATGAGAATGGCACAATCATCAACGACATGGACAGATCCTGTAGATCATAAGTACGGCACATCCATCACAGACATGGACAGATCCTGTAGATCATGAGAATGGCACAACCATCAACGACATGGACAGATCCTGTAGATCATGAGAATGGCACAACCATCAACGACATGGACAGATCCTGTAGATCATGAGAATGGCTCATCCATCAACGACATGGACAGATCCTGAGATCATGAGAATGGCACAACCATCGACGACATGGACAGATCCTGTAGATCATGAGAATGGCTCATCCATCAACGACATGGACAGATCCTGTAGATCATGAGAATGGCTCATCCATCAACGACATGGACAGATCCTGTAGATCATGAGAATGGCACAACCATCAACGACATGGACAGATCCTGTAGATCATGAGAATGGCTCATCCATCAACGACATGGACAGATCCTGTAGATCATGAGAATGGCACAACCATCACAGACATGGACAGATCCTATAGATCATGAGAACAGACAGAATCGGACTGTAAACTCCTCACTGAAATACCACAAAAGAATCTCAAATGATGGACTCCTGCCCTGTTCTCTAAATGACATCGGTTTTGATTCTTCCCCGCACCCATGCTTTGACAACCTCATGTCAACGTTTTCAGTGTCAACAACTTCATTGCAGCCCATGCTTTGACCAAAACACGTCCAAACCCATGGCCATTGTCACGCCTTCAATGAGAAAAAGAATCTGTCACAAAAGCAGAGGAATCAGAGTATGTGTCAATAACAACAACAATAACACCAAGGAAAAAGAAAAAAAGAAACTGAACAACAAGCACCCACAACTAGAACTCCTTATCCGACTCTGACTTTCATCGGGCCCAGTACATCTACTGTACCTGGAACCCCGATGAATTACAATGAGGATATGGAGAACAGATTAAGATACAGTACCAGCGTTCCAAATGTCATGATTATGTTTGTGAAAAGCGTGCTCGTCCTACAGCACAATATAGCTAACGCAGCGTAAGACATCATTCAATCACTGGTTGCTTTTATGCGAAGTATGACTTCAGTTTGAGTTAATCAGATCAGCACATAGCTGGTTTGCACTCAGCGGGCAGAAACACAGGTTAGAGAGAAGCCAAGGCTGAGGAAGAATAACCATACAAATCCAGACCTCCTCATAATTAAAATTGATTACACTCCTGAAGTTAATTGAATATTATCTTTAAAAAGTGCACTTCAATAGTGTTCCGCTTTCCATACAACACACAATTGCCCAGTGATCAGCAATTCTGAACTTTTTTTCCTCATGCATGTCCTACTGTGTATTGCCCCAATATGAGAAAAGAAAACTTTGGATTACAAGAACGAAGATTACCAGTGAAACGGGAAAGAAATCAAAGAAACTTTGGGTCAATGAATAGAAGATCGGTAACAAGCAAAACCCATTAATCTGAGAGTCCACGATATAGATTCAAGAAGAAAGGGCTGAGTTACCGAACAAAAATTCCATCGAACAGCCTCTTTAACAGGCATGGGTTTGTGATACCAACAAAGTACGAATGGGAGCCTGTCGTTAAAATGCCTTCATAAAAGTTATGGATCAGGGAAACCACCAAATAAAAATCACTGGATAATGTCAGAAGTCTGTGAAGGTTAAGGATTGGCAGGGCGATGAATCGACCCGGCAGTTTGGTGAGGGCTGATCCTCAATGACTGACACTAACGTACAGCTTTCAGTATAGCAACGGGCCTCAACCTATTGGTCTTCTTCAGAACAAACAAACACAACAATGGAAATGAATAAATAATGCAACAACAACAAAATAAAAATACAGGTGAACAGGTCCTCGGTCTGTGAATATAAACAGGGATGTTAATAGTCGGGGTTGGAAGATGGGGTCAGGGTATCGGTTAAGATGGAGGGGGGAGGAGGAAGAAAAGGAGGGATGGGATTGAGGACGACTCACAATATATAAATCCATTGGGTCTGAATTTTGAACCATACGTTTATGCCTGCCCAGAGTCGAATTTTGCGTGCAAAACTTAAGATTAAAAAAAAGTATCCAGAACTTGGGGGTATGTGTGTCTCATCCAGTTAATTGTGCGGATCGCTTTCAAACTCATTAAACAGCTCTGGGTAACGTTTCCTAGGTGATCCCGTGGATTTGGAAGAGGTTCAGAGCCACACAGGCGATGGTAGAAGTGGCTGAAAACAGTTCCAGGTGGACCATGGCCAAAGAGGGACAACACTGGATTTCAAAGCCTGATAAATTCCTATCCCTTTAGCTTACAACAGGTGTCTGACGGCTATCTAAGACATCTGTCACACAGTGACTCGACCTCGGTGCTCCACCATCAAGGAGGCACAGATTCGAATCCTGGCAGAAGGTTGGGATGGGAAGGCAACAGCAACAACAAAGAACATGCAGATGTCATGACTTTGTATGCTGCCAGGCCCCAAACATACACACGTGTGTATGTCTGTGTGTCTGGCCCTGTCCCAATGTCACAGTAAGGAATGAAGGGTTGATTGAAACATTTTTATGTGGTGTTGGTGGTTGGGGGGGGGGGGGGGGCTTTTTCTCCACAGATTTTATTCTGTCTAGCTCCCCCTTGAATTTCTTTCCACTGAACAGATTACCTGTGGTTTTGGGTTCATAGCGCTAGTAACAGCCATGTTTAATTTAAACATCTCTATTATCAATTATTTTATCTCTGTTGTATGTATTATTCGTGAGAAAGCTGACAGAAGGCAGTGTGCTTTTAGAGGTAGGAACTTAAATAAGAGTAGCTGACAAAGACTTTTCTTCTTCAGAAGGCATGACTCAAACTCTAACCTTACCCTATTCTAACTTAACCCTATTCAAAACTAACTATATACAACCACTGATAAACAGAATGCGCATCAACGTTTTATTCACGAAGACATCAAATTTCGTGTAGTTATAGACTGGCAAAATCAAGTTGTCCATGATTCTACGGTGTGCAATCTGCTACAGTTCACAAATTGTCCCTAAAAGCAACTGCTGTGATGACGTAAAACTCGACAATCACGCTCAAGATTGTTCTAAGAAATGTCGTCTGAAAGTTGATTCTCCTTCGTTTGTTTCATTGGACCATCATGTCAAGACACATACCAATGTTTCTAACTTGAGAGATTAAAGAGGACAGGACTGAGACCATTTGGGGAAGGCTAGCTGTCATTAAAGATAAGAACAAGGGTGAGCTCGAAGGCCTGAAAGTTGAAATCAGATAAGAGGTAGTTCATGTATTCCCTGACTGTGACTGATGTCATAGACGAAAGTCCTTAAAAACAAGTGACATGATTGATGCCGAGTTGTTTATTCTGATTTATCGTCCATTTAAATTTGATATCCAGCTCAGTGTTGTGCGTCGATCTAAAGCTTTACATGAATTACTAAGTGTTTTGGTGCATATTTCAATTTGTGGCCACACATTCTTCACACAGTAAGATTGTGTACTATTAAGCCTACTCTCCATCGATACAAGGGGGTAAAAGCGTCTGCCTTTCCAGCATTCGGCAAACCGGACAGTAAGGCATGTAGTAGTAGTAGTAGTAATAGGACGGCGTTTGATTACGCCTAGACCGCGAGGTCTAATATTTGTCCCCTCATGGTTTTGTTCTGGTTATTTTTATCTAGATTGGTCGTACCTAATGGGGTTTCTACTCGTCATAGCCATAAAATAGATCTTCTAGCTGGGGCAGTTTGTCGATCAGGTTCTTGAACTCATTCACAGATTTTGCAAATTTAACTGATAAAGGCAATGCATTCCAGGGGTTAACAACTCTGAAAAAAAAGAGAATTTGCGCTTGTTAGTTCTGGCATGCATTACAAAGAGTTTTCCTGCAGAGTTCCTAGTAACATTCACAGGTGCATAGGAAAACAAGGAGTGCAAGTCAACATCATCATATCCGTGGAAAATGTTAAACATCTGTACAAGATCACCTCGTAGTCATCTACCCTTCAGTGAATGTAGGTTCAAAAATTTTAGTCGATCATAATAGTTCATTTCTTTGCATTCCTTCAGCAGTCTAGTTGCACGCTTCTGAACTCTTTCGATCAGGATGGATTGCCTCTTTAGGTTTGCAGGACACCAGATAACATTTGCATATTCCAGATGCGGTCTCACAGTGGACTTGTATAATGCATGGGACAGAGAAGATAAACTGTAGCCAACCTAGCCTATGATTCAGCTTCTTTCCCTTTAACATTCACTTCATATTTGATGAAAACAAGATAAATGTTGATGGTAAGAGCGGGAAGGTAGAATGGAGATTTTTTCCCCACACTAACTCAAGGCCACTACCAACTCTCCCCGCCTTCTGTACCATAAATAGTAACGTCCCTTCATTGGCTCACGAGATGACCGCTTTTCTCGCTCTCGTTGTTGCCGGCTGCCTAGGTGTTGTGCTCAAATAGCATCACCGTCGGCAAAACAGTCCCAGTGACAAAAGTTTTGTCGCTAACGCGCGCGCGCGCGCGTATGTGTGTGTGTGCTTTGTTCATTCAAACAAAGAAAAATGTACCTTTAAAAAAGAAGTCCCTGACAGCATTGTTACTTGCTATTATAACCTTTTTTTTTTAAACGTAAAAAATTGCAGCCACCACATTTCCTTGGCAATTACCTTTCTTGTTCCCCATGAACAGCATGGTTTTCTGTTGTTTCATCAGTAT
>CM031613.1:31857377-31944877 GCA_018398815.1 Conus ventricosus
ATGCCTGCGGCGGATCCTTCGCATCAGGTGGCCTGACAGAATTGCCAATGAGGAGCTATGGCGCCGGACAAATCAGAGACCAGTCGGAGACACCATCAGAATCCGAAAGTGGAAGTGGATCGGACACATCCTACGCCGAGGCCCGGACAACACCACATGGCAGGCACTGGACTGGAAGCCTCAAGGAAAGAGAAAGCGAGGCCGCCCAGTGACAACTTGGCATAGGACGCTGGACAGTGAGCTGATTACCATCAAGCTGTCCTGGGGTGAGGCAAAGCGGACAGCCCAAGACCGCACACATTGGAAATCTGCAGTAAAGGCCCTATGCTCCCGTTGGAGCGAAAAGGATTAAGTAAAGTAAGTAAGTACCATGGTGAAGTGGAAGTTCTCTGCCCTGAATGGCTTCTGCCCAGAGCTAAGTTTGCTATGGGCTCAGTTGGGAAGACTATAATTACACAGTCAAGTTTCATCCACTTAATAAATGCGTCTCTTAGAGTACTGCTCAAATTCCTTGACCAACATGCAGGTGCCTATATCCCTTGGGCCTGGCTGATGCTGAGATATGTTATGAAAGTAAGCCTAGAGTACAACTCTATTATGGAATCTCAGACCTGAACGGAAACCTGTAGCATTATCTTCATCACATGTGGTTTATCCTCGTCATCGATGAGCATCATAATCTCATAGTAAATAGCCCTAAAGTCTGTGGCCCTTCATGCCTGCTGTAATGGTGACCTCAGTTTCAATGACATCTCTACATCTATGCCCTTGGTTTGGTTCTAGCAGGTTCACTGGCATCAGGAAATTCATGGCACTGTCGATGGATGAACTTGGTCGTGCCCACCAGTTTGGAGTGATACCACACACACGTTAACTCTGCGACCGAGCAAATATTGTTGTCAGTAGGGGGGCTAAGTAGATGGTGTCCTGTGTATGTTGGATCGGAACAGTCACCACTGAACACCACCGAAGTGAATCCGCAGCAGTGTAAAATCTCCTCCAGTGGACTGTCTCATTATGACTTGTGATTGACTGCTCCTTGTGGCGGGACGAGCCAAGTTGTGACTATGCATGGAAGGTAAACAAATCTTAAATAAATATTAGCGAACCGCAAAGAGAAACGTGGACAAACGAGTCACAAGACTCACAAGAGTCACAAGACTCGTTTGTCCACGTTTCTCTTGGCGGTTCGCTAACATTTATTTAAGATTTGTTTAGATTTCCGCCTGCAGTCGTCTCACTTTGCAACTAGATCTATGCATGGAAGGGCCAGAATGAGCAGCGTATGTCCAATGCTACAGAAGTGGCACTTAAGATGAGACCCTCCCCTCTCCTCTCCTCCCCATCCCGCAAAAATAAAGAAAAAATTATTATTGCCTAACGCCCCCCCCCCCCCCCCCCCCCCCCCCCCCCAGCCCCCCCCCCCCCCCCACCCCCCCCCCCCCCCCCCCCCCCCCCCCCAAATCTTCATTTCGACCCTATTTTGTCAGCAACATGATACATTTGAAGTTGGCTGTAAAATTCTACAGCCCAAGTGGTTGAAATTTATGGAATTACTTTTGAATATAGAATGTTCTCACTGCCGTTTTAAATTTACCTGCGACAAGATTTTTTGGTCGGTTGTATTTCACCGAACACCGTAGTTGCCCTAGAGTAGTCTCGCTTACATTGAAAGTGATCGTTTTGGGATTAAAAAGAAAGAAAAAAAAAAGAAAGTCGGTCCCAAGCAGTCGATTAGATTTTTTAAATTTAATAATGACTAAACCTGTTATCTTTTGTTTTTAAAGGTAAGTGATTATTACCGCATATAACATGCATGAAATGTGCAGAGTAATACCTTATCAGATTTGGATGACTGTTTAGAAGAGAACGAAGACATTCACAGATACGAAGGAAAATTTGCTATGACAAGATACCCCAACGCTGAGACTTTTCACTAATGTTTCTCGAAGTATTTAACCCAAAGAGAACACATGTAACTCGTTAGATTTACAAAGCTATGGCATTTCTATTTCAGACATCGGGTTAATTTCTAAAGACTGGAAAGAAAAAGCAAGCCAAGTTAAATCCACATAAAGTACAAGGGGTGGACGGTATTCCTCCAAATTCTTAAAAGCATTATGGATATTCCAGTTCGTTGTGTGTGTTCTTTCCCAATAGTTTTATAGAGACTGGCGTGATACCAGGTGACTGGAAGACAGCTGGCCTTGTTATTAGCTATCATAACACACAACGCACGCACACACACACACACACACACACACACACACACACACACACACACACACACACACACACGTATGGATGCACACACACACACACACACGCACACGCACACAAGTAGAAGGAACAGAATCAGACCCGGAAAACTACAGACCAGTTATCTTGACTTGTATAACCAGCAGACGTCCTGAGTCTCTCAGAGAGAGATGAATGTGCCACCCAGGTGATAGTTAATGGTCTTTGCACAAAATATCAACAAGATTTCAGAAGTAGGTTTTGCAGCTGAACTGTTGGAAGTCATGGAGGATTTTTGCAAGCACCCATGATGATGGAACAGCACTAAATAGCCATACATTTAGATAAAAAGAAGAAAAAGCTTTGGATTCAGTACTGCCTGAAAGATTATTTTTGAAAATGAATGCTTATGGAAATTGTAGTAACATGCTAAAGTGGACAAAAGCATTTCTAATGAAAGTTAGCAAAGGATTCAAGTAGGTTTAACATATTCTACGGAATCTGATGTGCAAAGTAGAAATCCACAGGGCAGCATCCTTGGTCCAGTTTTATTTTATTTTTTTTTTATATTTTATAAAAGACCTACCAAATTATGTCAGAAATATATACAAACTATTTGCTGATGATATAGAAATATGTAATATACTTATGTAGTGTCAGAACAGTGTCATGCAAAACTGGTCAGATGACTAGAAATTAAAATGCATATTTTAACCTTTATATATATATATATATCCAAATGCAAAGTAATGCCTATAAGGAGGAAAGGTAACTGAATGTTACTCTGTAATGAAACTGAAAAAGGATGAACAAACAATTCACTCACACACATGTGTGTGCACACAAAGACACATGTACAGAGACGTGTGCACATACATGTGCGCACAGACACACATGCACATATATATATTTACACACACATGTTCACAGCCCTGATGTGGCCCTTTGCGGTCGGCTGGGCTATAAGCAACATTATCTTATCTTACACACATATTCACACACACACACATACATACATATGCATTCACACACATACACAAACACAAACACACACACATACACGCACACACACACACACACACACACACACACACACACACACACACACACACACATGTATGGATGCCCATATACACAGGTACACATACATACACACATATATATGCACACTGACATGAGCACATACATGCATGCAGGAGCATTCTCACACAAACAGCCCTGATGTGGCCCTTTCTTTGCGGTCGGATGGGCTATAACCAACATTATCGTATTCTCACACAAGCCCAAACTACATAAGAAAGGTACACAAAGTCTGACCAGCATGTTGGGCTAATGCCAATGCACTTGTCGGGACATCTGCTATCATAGCCATGAGACTCTTCTTAAATTCTCTCATTTTAGTCATCAGTTAATTCATCTGTCAGCTTTAAATCATGTGCAGTGTGGTAACGAAATTTAGCAGATGTATATGGTGTAGTATATATGGACCAGTACGTATGCCGTGACGTCTCCTTGAGTAAATTGAAACTGTATAACACGTAATGGACTACAGAGTGTATTTTAAGCAGAAAAAGAAACACCCGAAGGTGCTGGGGAGGACCCAGAGAAGCACTGTCTTCACCTGCCTTTAGAGCAGTCCTGTACCACCCTTGAAGGCCTGCGCTGTGTTGACGATGGGTACAGGCACGCGCAGGACACTTCATTAAGATATCAAGGGACATAACTGCTCCTGAACAGAGGTAAATTCAACCACCCCTGCCCATGGACAGATGAAGACAGTGCCACTCCAGACACAGCCAAGCTTTCGCCATACGGTCTTATGTGCCCTCAAGAGAGAATCCAAAGTTGTAGTCTTTCCCACTGTCAACAGGACTTTCCCTGTGGTCAGTGGGTCTTTCCTCACCGTCACTGGACCTTTCTCCAGGGTCAGCCTAGTTAAGGCAAAGAAGAAAAAGAAACACCCGAAGGTGCTGTGAAGGACCCAGAGAAGCACTGTCTATCACTATCACTCCCTTTAATTGCTATCATTTGAAAAAAATGTGTGATATTGAATGCACACCTGTAATTGTGTGCAGCGATGCTACTTTTCAGTCTTATGGCCCAGATAACAAAATCTGAAAATTACCTTTAGGTCCAGCAAAATTTTGTGCCGATCAATTCAGGCCCGGAAAAAATTTCCTCTGGCTTTTCAAACTGTATAGGGGTGCAACTTTTCAGGATCAAGCTGGAAATGAGGTTTATATAAAAAGAGATTAGATAACTTTTGAGTGGAGCTGCCGGTAATTGGCATACTACTTTCAGTATTATCCTTTCGAAGGCCAAGGTTTTCGTAGCTTGTAAAAACTGGAGAACTGTTTGACTTGTGTGCAGTAAAAAGAGTCCCAATATCTGATGTTACTGTCATCAAAACCGTCTTTCCTATTGCAGTTTCCTCTTCACACTCTGTAGTTTGGTATGTCGCTGGAAAGGACAACATTGATATTTGAAGTGAGTGAGACCAAAGATATTTCAGCACTCAAGATGAGAGTGAAAAGCGAGGGGAAGGGGTCTTAGGTCAGATGGATGTAATAAATCAAGATTAAGAAAATCAAGCACATTATCATCTAGTGCCTTCTGACCTGCCACCAGCTGCTTTTATAACCTTTTGAAGATCGAATCCCCACCTGTCCATCCTCTCCTGCCTTTACCCTCACTCATACTTTCTGGCCAGGAAAATGTAGAGAATCCTTTTTCAGGTCAGAAAAATTCTGAGAACAAGTTTTGATAGGTTCTTTGGCCCATTTAGGTTACGTGGCAGCCTTGTATGTGTGTGGGAGAGAGAGAAAGTTAGACTGCAACAGTAAGCTTGTATGGATATGAGAATCTCATTGTTATAGCTTATTTACTTATTTCCCAGATGTCTGTGGAAGTCCAGGAACCAACCTCCAGTCAGACTGATCTTGAACCAGACCAAGCGGAACACGACTATGCCCGTAGTGGAAAGGAAAGTATGTACAGACGCCTCAGTCCCATCTGAAATGTCTTTGAGAACATGCCTTCTCTGTGACCCGTTGCGTGGCAGAAACCCTCAGCATGAAATGTCTTAAAAAACTTGCCTCCAGACCTTTTAGGGTGGGGGGTGGGGGAGTGGATTGGGGTGTTGTTTGTGGACATTTAAATCTTAAGAATGTACAGAAATCCATACTTTCCATTTCTAATGTGAACCAAAATCATGCTCCCTGTAAAGGATTAGTATTTACCAATAATGAACAATATTTATTGACAATGATGAAATAGGATAAAAAGACATGGGCTACTGGTGCTGCTTTTACATCAGTAGCTATGACCAGGCAGCTAATTTAGTTTGATCCACCTACCTTTGTCAAGTGTGCCTTACAAGTTTTAAGAATTACTGGTGTGATCGTTGTCCTTGCCTGGGGCTGTCTGAAAACACATGGTATCAATGTATAGAAATTCTGTGCTAGAAATGTTCCTGTCTTTGACTCTGCATTTTTCTTTCTTGGCTGTCAGGTGGGTTTTTTTCCCGCTTTCATGGCCCATTCACCTGTCTTTGTTCTGAATGTCTTAATTTTTTTCACTTTTGTTTCTGTTCATGACATTGCAACTCTGCTGTTTGTTTCAATCTGACTACTACATAGTGATATTCTGAATAATAGTATGGGCTTTAGTCTATTAGCCAATAGGATCTCTACTTTTGATTGGTAATTTTTTTATTGTACAAACATATCTTGATTGATTTTCAACTTATTTGATTTCTCGGTATGATAGATAAAATGGGATAGCTGGGAGAATCAGCACAGCCCAGTTCCACATGCTGTGAAGAATAATATTACTTACACAAAGGGGATATGTCATGAATTGTTGTCTAATGAACATGTTGAAAAGTTGGCAGACCCTGCTGTCCTGGAATATGGTCGTTGTTGCTGGAAAAATGTGAAAATCAACGACTGTACTAGACATTATAGCTGTAGACCATGTGTTACTGAAAAAAAAGAAATGAGTGATCCTCATTCATATTTGGACAAACTGATAGAAATTTGGAAGCTGTAATTTAATCACTGTGAGTATGTATGCAAGTCCATAACAAGCCATGAAAGAGTCTAGAGAAAGCCATGAAAAAGATGGCTTGTTGTAACGTGCAGATCAGATTATGTTAGACGGATGATGCAGATGACAGCAAATCCCACTGTTTGAAAAACAACAACAACAACAAACAACAATACTACCAGACCTACAGGAATGAATATGATGAAGAGCATCCACGTTTATAACCAAGACTGAAAGGGGAAAACTTGAGTTGGTGCACAATCTGTACATGTGCCTACTCCTCAGTCGTGGTGGCCATGATGATGTAGGAGTTCAAATGCGTGCATGCACGTCTGCACAGCATACCATATGTAAGAATGCAGTATGTTCCTGAAAGTCTTGAAAACTGCAGATTGTTCCTGATGTTTGCATCATGTGTTCCTGATGGAATGATCATGGGGCAGTCATGTCTGTGCTGGGTACTTTTCATGACAGACCTGAGTGACTTTCCTCTGTCATGTGGTGACAGCCTTACATGGTTCTGAGCAGTGTGCTAACTTTCTAGCTATATTATAATGATGAAAATTTATGACAAAAAAAACAACAAAACAAAAAACAGTTGAGCATGTGCAAAATGAATTCAGTTTCAAGACCAAAAGTCATATGATTGCTTCCATGTTCATGCGTTTTGCTTTGTGGGTGATGTTGAAAATCAGATTCAGTTGATGACATCCCACATCCCCACTTCTCGCCACCCTCCCCCACCTCAATCCATGCTGTCTGTTTGTGTTTCAGATGAACAAGTGAAAGAAAAGCTCCTGTGCTGTGTGGCGGGCATGGAGCTGATCAGGAACCATGAAGAAGCCATGTTTACGGATGGCATCATCAGAAAAGAAAAGATCCTTCTTCCCAAGCTGGAGAAAGCCCTGCTGGAGTTTGGAAGTGGGGACGCATGCCAGGGGCTTTTCTACACCACGTTTTACGCCTGTGGTGAACACAAAATTGCCAGGATTATTGAGACGGGCTGCTTCGAAGGTGACCCTCGAACAGAAACTGAATTAAGCCGTAGCCCAAGTGTCTAAAAGCTCCATCATCCATAAGCCTTCACCTTTACTTCATCTCTGGCTGTAACTCTTAACCACCTCACTTCTTTTCTCTCTGCTGCTCGCCATTTGCCTCCCTTTCCCCTTTCTCCATCAAAAAAAAAGAGAAAAAAAAAAGATGATTTAATCCTTAGACACAGTTACAAGAAAGGACAGTTAAAAGATACAGGAACAAAGTATGGGCTGATCAGTTCTGACTTCAAGGGGAAAATAAAAGCTGTGAAAAGATACTAAGGCCAAAGGTTAATGGATACCGTGACCTAAAGGGGAAAACAACAACTGAGTGAATGTACTGAGGACAAGGCAAGGGTAAAAAAAGGGAAAGAAAACCTGGTGAAAAGACACTGAAGCCAGCCCATGTAGGTCAGAGTTGAATTGTTGAGATCACTTGAAAAGATGATATTACTCGGGCAAACAGCCATCAAAATGTTATAAGACTTAACATTCACTGCTTTGACTGAAACAGTAAACAAGTGGCTATGAAAGTGAATATCAACTGTTTAATATCATGTTTGATATATGTTTTGGGTAATTTATGTATTAAATGAAAGAAAACACCTAGCAGTGGAAGTGACTATTAAAGTGAAGAACATTTTTATCTGGGTGTATTTTAAGTCACAAATTTATGTATCTAATCATCCTTTTCTGTGCAGGTAGGTCGATAAAGCTTTTTTCCTCTTTGTTTTTGTTATTTGTATTCACTTTTTTTTGATGTAAGAATCTTCCTTTGCACAGGTGTTTCAGTTGATGAGAGATGCCTGGCGATGTTAAAAACAGCCTGCAGTAGCAATGGGTTGTTGCTGTATGAGCTGTACTCGAAGGCAGACATCAGGGAAACTACCACTCGACTGGAGGAAAGACACAAGGTGTTGTCTCAGAAGCGAAAAAAATCAGGTAGTTGTGTTGATGTAAAGTATGATTGATCAATATTGTCCTATAAATTAATGGGACCATTGTCAGTGAGTGTGGCAGCGGAAGTCCGTTTCTCACTGAATTATCATTTCCTGTTGAACTAGCATATATTTTCTGGTGTACATTTTTTTAATTCAAAATTTGTATAATACAGTGTTTGATAGCATGCTGCCCCAAGCTGAGAAAATGGATTCGAAATACTTTGTGTAAACATGATATGCTATTTTCTTCAGTCGTTTATTGGATTGCAATCACACCTGGCAATTGTGTGATTGGAATTTCTCCTTTTCTGACCACTCTCTTTGACACTGCCTTTTTTATCTTCCTCTACTGTTGTCTGCGGTTTGTTTGGGGTCCATTCACCTCTTTTGTCTAGATCAGTACATCTTTCTCATGTTAAGGTATCACTTGGCAGCATTGCTGTTGAAATCCAGGAAATAGGTAATAAGCTTTTAAACATTGGATTGGACTCTCAGTTTGTTGTTGTCGTTTTGTTCTCCTGTGTTAACATGTCTTCTGATTTTCTTTCATGGCTTTTACTGCGAGCTTGGAGTGATAAGTCAGTCAGAGATGTGATGCA
Source organism: Conus ventricosus (assembly GCA_018398815.1). NCBI lineage: Eukaryota > Metazoa > Mollusca > Gastropoda > Neogastropoda > Conidae > Conus > Conus ventricosus. The sequence goes on from CM031613.1 coordinate 31,866,237, forward strand.
GTCAGTGTTGTTTGCAGTAAAGGTATTAGTAGTTGAATCACTGTGTCATTAATGTGTGTTGTATACAGATGTCATGGGATCTGTTCCCTGACAGAACTGTTTTCTTTTATCTGTGTTGCCAGCCCTTTGTGGCAGTGTGGTCAGCTGGACTACATGCTGTAGATTATTGAACTGAATTTCATTTCATCGTGTTTTATATTCCTGCGGTGGCATGAATGCAGATTAGAAAATGTGTGTATACATTTCAGGTGATGCACATGCTATTTATCGATACACGGAAAGGTTCAAACATCACTTGCTGCTGATCAAGCCCCACTTAGAAAACCTTCAGACGAAGGCCTCTGAAGGAACGTGTCTTCAAGGAGGCATCCTGCTTCTGGTCAAGAAGGGGAACACTGATGGTCATCGTGATGACAGGTACAGTGACACTGGCTTGTCCCATTGCTGGTGGATCAGTGTTTGTTACCCCCGACCAAGCTCTGTAAGGCAGGGAAGGGGAGGAGGGGGTGGGGTGGGGGGGGGGGGGTAATCATCTAGTACAGGGGGATCCAAGGCCGCATGCAGATGTGAAGGTAACTTCATCACTTTGACGCATATGCCATGTTGGAAATCCAGAGGTGACTTGTATTGTAGTGACAGCATTTACCCTCCACCAGCAGATGTGAGGTGATTGTTCATTTTTTCGTACTCAAATGGATGAATGAAACTGTTTTTGTGTTGGATATGTTAATAACAGGCCATTGTGGTCACATGTCCCTTTCCAGTAAATACAGAATACATCCATAATTGTAGAGCCAACAGGTCCTTGCATACACTGTCTCTGAAGTTTGTAATGGGTGCAAGTGGACCTGCATAGTCTACATGGCTTTCTCAGCTGTCATTATTGATTCAGCAATGTTTAGGCTGCTGAATCGTCTGTTATTGTGTTGAATGGAGTCGCCTATTGCTATCAATTGTCGTACTCAGCATGAACAAAAAGAAATATGTTTTTTAAATTTTGTAGAGGTGACTCAAAACATATACTTATTGGCAGCAACTTTGGCAAACACCGATGTCCACAAACGGTGCATCTTAACGCCCAAAGCTTTCCAGTCTCCACGTATAGAAATGGGGTGTAGGGTCAGCCAAGAGTGGCAGATCAATAAGTAATTTGAGTATGGCAGATGGGTTGAACAGGGTGGCTCGTAAGTTAAAAGGTTACATATTGGTGTTTGAAAAAAAAAATGTTTGTGACTTCATGACAGAAACAGAGCAAAACCTGCCAGAAGTATGGATTTTTTGAATGTTTGAAATCTGTTAAAAAAAGTTTTGAATTAGTGGAGAAGTGCTCAAGAACACACTATTGCCAGGTTCGATTGCTGACAGCGGTTGAATATCCTCAACAGTGCAACTCACAAGAAAAACCAGAATACTAATAAATGTTGACACAACTTGCTTACAGAGTACATTCAGCATATTGGAAAGAAGTGTAGATGTGAATAAAGGAGTTGAGAGGTATTATGTGTATTATGCATCAGACAGTGATTGAGGGTAAGGTCAGATAAAGTGGCCAGAGAAAATGAATTTGTTTATTTCCTGGAGAAAAATATTAAAACAAGACTTTGTTAGCTTTGCCTTGGGTTAGGATCTTTCATTGACAAAATGCATTGTTCAAATGTGTCGGTCTATACACACGGAGTACATGAGCTTCATTCAGAGAGAAAATTCCTTTGAGTGATATTCAGGTTTAATAACCACACCCTCTAGACGTGATAATTGTGGACAGTATAGAGAGAATCTTCAGCATGCTCTTCATCTGTTTATAACTACACACTCACTTTCCTTCTTTTTCTGCATTCTCCCCTTTCCAAACTCTCTCAGCCACTGACTCTGTTCCCCATCAGCTTCCCACTCCATCCTCTCTGTTCTTTGTCTTCAGTTTGTATATATATGTCTGTCTGCTTGTTTTTGTATAGTGAGTGTTTAGCATGCGTTGTGAGCTGAATGCCTCATCTAATTTTGGTTGCAGATATTTCCATTCCTTTGGCGTGGCAGAGAAGGAGATTGTGGAAAGGACTCTTCACAACTTTCGTCTGCAAGGGACAGTACCCAGACGTCAGGAGGAGTTTCTGAAAAGAGACTTGTTGTCAGACCCAAGTCTGCAGACCCAGCTGGAAGCTCTGAGCTCTTTGTCCAACAACCCAGCCATGAAACTGCCTGTGGCCTACAGAGGCAAGGGCCAGTTGATGACCAGTGGTCCATGTCTGGTGCAACATTTCAGCTGTGGGGACAAAGACAACCACTTGCTCCCTGTGTCGTTGAGAAACAGGCTGATTTATTTCCTGACAAGAGAAGACAACACAGAAGTGGAGAAGCTGTTGCCATACGTTGTTGCAGGCAGTACGACTAACAACATAGACAACAGCTCTGAACCTCCTGATGAGGGGAGTGGTCCTCAGCCAGTGGAGCAGCCACCTGCCCCAACCAAAAAGAGGCAGTATTCAGCCCGCTCTAGGAAGTCCACCCCAAACAGATCAGACGCAGATCTGGAATGTCTGGAGATGCTTCTGCAGGCAACATGTCCTCATTAGAATTGACTGAATACCAGGCTTACTCCACCAGTCTCCTTGACTCAGGGCAGATACTGTGGAGGATCCACACGCCTGACAGAGACGTCTTTGTCATGAACTCCTACAATGCACAGTCTGGGGTGTTTCAGCCGCTAGAGTTTGTGCAGACTGAAATATACAACGGTTCCTTTCAGTGCTCTTGTGAGACGTACAAACTGCTCCAGTCAGTGGGTGACCTCGGCGATAACATGCTGGCCAACGTCACTTGTCTCCATTGTCGCTTTCTGAAGGAAGAGGTCGTGCCCATCATACAGAGAATGAACTCCTGCAGAGAATGGTCTCCTGCAACAAGGCTGGAACACAAACTGCAGGAAACCAGGTCTTCAGCCAACATCCGAGTGGTGCTTGTGGGGTCATCCAGTGGAGGACCAGTGAAATTCTCTGTCCGAGGATCAAATGACGTTCTTCACTTTGTACACCTTAGTAGACACGGGTCATTTGTGTCGTGCCAATCAAGCCAGTGTGCCGCCCAAAGTGGCAGCAAATGCTCTGTGAAGAGACTGTGGTCAATGCATGAAGATCGCACCCTTTGCCCTCACCTCAGTGTCTTCCGTGCATATGATGAGATGTGGAGAAGATTTGCTCGTCAATCAGATGGGACAGAAGGGGAAGGTGACGGTGATGTTCCTGGTGATTCAGCAAATGCACAGAACACTGAAGATGATAATCAGGTGAGGTTTGTCATGAAAGTTAAGGTAGATTCATAGTTTCACTTTCAATTTCATCAAGGTGTAACTGCATGCGGACTAGTCCATATACGCTTAGCCATATCTGCTAAGTTTCAAGATCACACCACATAGGATTTAGAGCTGATGGATGAATGAATTAATGATTGTGATGAAAGGATTTAAGACGGGGATCTCATGGATATAACTTTATAGCCGATGTCTGACCTGCACATTAGCCAAACATATTGGTTACACCTTGAGTACCTGGCTTACATTATCAGTTCCTCTGTTATTGTTGTATGTGTTTGTTTGCATGCATGTGCACATTTGTGTGTATGTGTGGGTGATAGAGTGGGTGGGCTTAGGCCTATGTGTGTATGTGCGAGTGTGTGCTTGCATATGCATGTATATGTGCATGATCTGTAGACTTGGGCGAGCGTGCTCTTGCTTGTGTGTACATATACGTGTATATGTATGTATGCCTGTGTATATGGGCGTACACACACCCAAATGTGCGTGTGCGTGCGCACATGCATGTGTGTTTGTGTGTGTGTGTGTGTGTGTGTGTGTGTGTGTGTGTGTGTGTGTACATTTGATTTGATTATTTGTGGGGAACAAATGTTCAGAAGATGACATAGCCATTTGATGATCAGTAATAATTGATCATGATGATTGTGAACCTTAAAATCAAAATAAATAGTGATGAATATGATACTAACTGGAATGAATATGCTAACAAAAATAATGATAATGAAAGTAGTAGTAGTGGTAGTAGTAAGTAAATGTAACCGTAATAAGAAAATAAATTAAAAAAACAGTAATTATAATAGCAATAAAAAAGTAACATAAAGCATATTACATGAAAATATTAATGAAATAATAGACAAACATACCACAACTTCTTATCTCACAGACACATACACAACACATATACAAACACACACACATACACACACACACATACCTTCCCCTCCCTTTTTCCTCCACTACAGCTCATAAAATACATAACACGCGCACCTATGTGTACCATCTACTACCATCACTGCTGTCTCCTTTCCTTTGACACATGCATGCCCTGGGCAATACATCCATATGAGTCTTTCCACAGTACTTTACGGCAAGCAGGGCTTCCATTTATCTTTCCACTTCCGGAAGCAGGTTCATGGAGTCAGTCAGTACCATGGCATGTTGAGTTCTAAACTGGTCTGTGGATGAGGGCTGGTGGAGCGCTTTTTGTGTCGCTGTTTCTGCCCCCGATGTTTTGACTTGAAGTTGTTAATTATGTATACACCGTTGTCCTCCTGGATTGTTGGGCTGTTTTGCTTCACCATGTTCTCCCGCCTAACTTACCTTTGGCGACCGAACTGTCAGTGTATATATATTGGTATCTTTCATGCTGAGTTTTTCCACAGTAAACAGTGCCACAAAAAATCTGCCCCAGCAAACAAAATGCCCATGTCCTCACAGATGTGTACGTAGTTTTAATTTTACTGGATCTGGCCTCGGCAAAGCCACAAAAACCTCATAATTCTCCACAATCTCACGTCCACTTACAAATAATAAAATGTGCCTGTGAGTCTCTCAGTAAAAAAAGAAAAAGTAAACTGTGTGTCCCTGCTCTGTCTAGGGGAAAAACTCCCGGAGGTTTGCTAAGCCTATCATAGGCCAGTTGTTTAATATATATATATTATTACTGACACCTCCTGTGTTATTCAAACCAAAAGAAAGGAGGCATGCAATCTTACAACGCCTCCATGTACGATGCCACTTACTAGTCTTCCTCCGAGACAACTGACGCATCTCATCTATGGTAAACCTAAATCCCTGATTGCATTATTTGTTCACTACATTCAGTGCATGTAAGTTTCTGTGACTGGATGGGCCAAGACACAAAAGGGCAAACAAGACCTAAAAATCCTTCTCTTTTCAAAAGCTTGAATCCTGTCAACAAAGTTGTTTCACATATTAACTCAGTCAAACAACCTAGTACTTTGGTACATTTCCTGACACAAATCCTAGAATGTTTTTGAACTGAACTCCAAACTTATTGTCTCACTTGAACCAACCATTCATCTGATTAAGAACAGCCTTGACCCTGTCTGTGAATGTTGTTTCAGGTGGATGATGGGGAAGACGATTCACGCTTGTATTTCAACCCTGTGTCCGGACTTTGGGACTTTGGTGGACTGAGCAAGCACACACCAACATCTGAAATAGATCCTAAAATGACCAGGTAGGATTTTTAGAATATTATATTTAAGTCATGTTGCCTCCAGACGTAAATGTGCATAATTCACTGAGCTGCTAAGGGAAAGATAAGCTACTGTTAAAGCTTTCTTTTTAACATGAGGTACTTTGGGATATAAGGGTGCAAGTCCATCCATGAGACACTAAACTAATGACAGTCACCCTATCAGATAATTTTCTATTACAGTAAGCTTAATTCCATAATCTGTTTAAACAGCAACTTCACGTCTTTTGCTGTGTAATGGTGAAATAAATGGTACATAGTAACTTCTTTTCCTGTGAAATTTAAAGACTGATTTATTCATTTAGAGAATGGTATTTAATTTTCTGTTCAAAGGAAAGAAAGTTTCCTAGTGAATTTTCATGGTTTGAGGAAGCTCCCTATCATGCTCCCAAAATGTGAAGAAAAGATGACTGGTTTAACTTGACATAAATGGAGGGTGAAATAACTGCAATTGTCCAGAACCATTCCGTGTTGCTTCTGTCAGCTGTTAGAGGGGAGCGCTTTTCAACAAAAGCACAAACCTTTTAGTGAGAAAGATTCCTCAAGTTAGTCAACAGGAATTTGAGATGACCACCCTGCCAAATAATATATTTTGCGTGGGGCAGTATTAGGGCATTATTTTCTGTGACTGGATTTTTTTTCCAGAAACATCAAGGAGAGGCTGCAGTACATGTGTGGTAGTCACACACAAGATCACCAAGGATTTTTAACAGGAGTTGTCTTGAAGCCTGTGGTCCCAGAAACCTGTGCCTGTGGGGTGAGTGCAGTCTTTATGTCTCATGTATAGAGAGTTGCATTACAAGAATGGGATGTGCCATCAGTGGAAGTTTGACAGTTGTCATGAATTGAGCGAAATTTAGTTCTGATCATGGTGAAGCTCAAATTTTCTGATGGGAAGCGAAAAGCTTTCTGTGAAGAAAGTTTGGGGACCAAGGAAATTTCCAGAACACATCAGGTGTTCTTAAGTATTCTGATTGGTGGTATGAAATACAATGGCAAATTCTTAATAGGTAGATGTAGACATTGTGATGAAAGTAAGTGTTGATAGCCCAGTCATGCATTCTCAGACCAGAATGAGCACCATAACATCATCTTTAGAGTCCTTATTCTCATTGAGCAACATAAGACAGTTTTTGTTTTTAGGAAGTCTGCCCAAAGCTAGTGAAACATTGTTTCAGAGTGTGTAAATAAAAAAATAAAAAAATCAAGCTGCCAGTAGCAGTCACCCAATTTTGATTGAACTGGCTTGTATGGAACCAGTTTTTACTCAGTATGTAAATATAGAAAAAAAATCATGCTGTCTGTAGCAATCACCCAATTTTCATTGAACTAGCTTGTATGGAACCAGTTTTTACTCGGGTATGTAGAAATAGTGAGGGTATAAAGCCCCCAGTTTCAGTTGTCCTTGCCTGAGTGCATTTGTGCATGTCATGTGTATTCATGGTAGATTTTAACAATGGCATTTTCTCAGCAAGTATAAACATCAGCGTCCTCAAATATGGAATGATAGATATTCTGAAGACCTTTCCAGCCATCCCTTCACGCGAGGTTGTCACTGAATTTTGTTTGTTTTCTTTAAGAGCTGTGAATCTGAAATGGCCATTTACTTCACCATTTCCACTGGCAGGGCACAGAGCTGGTTTAGTCACAATAATCTGTCTGGCTCCACAGACACAGTTGTTTTAGTACATGGAACTTAAACGAATTGCTGCTATTCGACCCTATCTCACTGAAGACGCCACAAAAACTCTCGTTTCATCCTACATCCTCTCAAGGCTAGATTACTGCAACTGTGTTCTCCTTGGCTGTCCCTCAACTGTCATCCAACCCCTTCAATGTGTACAGAACTCTGCAGCCCGTCTCATTTGCAAATCTCCTAGGACCCAACCCTGCAGCCCTCTCCTGAAAAAGTTGCACTGGCTCCCGTTGAATAAAGAATTAAATACAAATGTTGTTGTCTTTGCTTCAAGATTTTCACTGGCGATGCCCCTGCCTATCTTTCCGATCTCCTTCAAGTATATGTCCCATCACGAACGCTCCGCTCCTCCACCGACACCAGGACCTTCCGCCTCCCCAGTTACCGTCCCCATCGTAAACAGCATGGCGAACGAGCTTTCTCATACGCAGCTCCCAAACTCTGGAATAAACTCCCCTATGACTTAAGACATTCTCAAACCTTTTCTTCCTTCAAAACCTCCCTGAAAACCCACCTTTTTAAACAATACTAAGAAGACAGTCATTACCAGATAGTTGATTGACTCTTGTTGTTTTTGTGGATCGCTTAATAGTTTGTGCTTGTTGCGGCTCTTGTGTATTGTGTGTCTGTGCGTGAGAGTATGTGTGCGCGTGGGAGAGAATGGAAGAGAGCCTTTGTTTTTCATTTTCTGTGCCGTTTTTCAATGCATTTTCTCTACATTTGCAATTTGTTTTTTTTCTGCCTTTGTAAAGCGCCTTGTGCCGTGGAAGGCGCTATATAAATCCCCGTTATTATTATTATTATTATTAGATGTATACTGAATAGTAGTCTCCAGTCGGGAACCGAAGCTTGCCAGCAGCTTGACTTCAGGATTGGCACCGAATCAGAACTCATTTCTAGGCAGAGTCTTTGTGCAAATGCCATTTACTTTTACCTGAGCTGACCACAGGCATATATGCGGGGAAGAAATCACAACTGAGGTCACCATACGTGCAGGGCTAGAAGGGCCACAGAATGTGAGAGTTCTCAATGAGGATGAGCATGAAGATGATGCTATGGAGTTCCATTAAGGTAGAAAATGACCACGATAATGCAGTATCCTATGCATCATTTTGATGTAATGGAGTTCCATTAAGGTAGAAAATGACCACGATAATGCAGTATCCTATGCATCATTTTGATGTTATGGAGTTCCGTCAAGGTAGAAAATGACCATGATAATGCAGTATCCTATGCATCATTTTGATGTTATGGAGTTCCATCAAGGTAGAAAATGACCATGATAATGCAGTATCCTATGCATCATTTTGATGTTATGGAGTTCCGTCAAGGTAGAAAATGACCATGATAATGCAGTATCCTATGCATCATTTTGATGTAATGGAGTTCCATTAAGGTAGAAAATGACCACGATAATGATTATGATGTTATGGAGTTCCATTAAGGTAGAAAATGACCATGATAATGCAGTATCCTGTGTGTCATTATGATGTTATGGAGTTCCATTAAGGTAGAAAATGACCATGATAATGCAGTATCCTGTGCGTCAGTATGATGTTATGGAGTTCCCTTAAGGTAGAAAATTACCATGATAATGCAGTATCCTGTGTGTCATTATGATGTTACGGAGTTCCGTCAAGGTAGAAAACTACCATGATAATGCAGTATCCTGTGCGTCATTATGATGTTATGGAGTTCCATTAAGGTAGAAAATTACCACGATAATGCAGTATCCTATGTGCCATTATGATGTTATGGAGTTCCGTTAAGGTAGAAAAATACCACGATAATGCAGTGTCCTGTGCGTCATTATGATGTTATGGAGTTCCATTAAGGTAGAAAATTACCGCGATAATGCAGTATCCTGTGTGTCATTATGATGTTATGGAGTTCCGCTAAGGTACAAAATTACCACGATAATGCAGTATCCTGTGCGTCATTATGATGTTATGGAGTTCCGCTAAGGTAGAAAATTACCGCGATAATGCAGTATCCTGTGTGTCATTATGATGTTATGGGGTTCCGTTAAGGTACAAAATTGCCACGATAATGCAGTATCCTGTGTGTCATTTCAAAATGTATCCCTGCATCAGCCAGTCAAAGAGAGGTAGACACCTGCAGTGATGGTCAGGAGATTTGAGTAACACTCTCAGAGACAAATCCATTAGGTGGTGGGAACTTGAATATGTGTTTCCAGTGTACCCATTTCAGCCCATAGCTGTCTCAGCTCAGCACAGAGTAGAAAGATCCTACATATGGATGGCCCTGACAGTCATCGAACCCACGGTCTTCCAGTTGTCAGCTTCTTGATGCAAAGCTGCAGACCACCAGGGCTGGTTTGGGACAGATGTTTTTAAAGTCATATTGCTGTTGGTGCTTAATTCACTTGGAGGACATCAGAGCTGCATGAATTTTCATCATTATTGGTGGTGGGGAAAGATTGTCAGTGAAAAGGATGTTTTCATGATTATTATTGTGGTCATGATTGTAGGTGTTCTGCAGTCTTTGTACAACCCTGTCAGTTGTATGGAAGTTTTCATTATTGTTATTGTTGTTGTTAATGTCTGTTATTGTTGTTGGTATTGTCTGTATGTTGTAGTCAAGGTACAAAACTGTGAGGGAAATGGATGTTTTCATTATTATTATTATTATTGATGGTGGTGATGGTGTGTTGCAGTCAGGGTACAAAGCTGTGAGTGAAATGGGTGTTGTCATTATTATTATTGCTATTGTTGATGGTGGTAGTGTTGTGTTGCAGTCAGGGCACAAAGCTGTGAGTGAAATGGGTGTTGTCATTATTATTATTGCTATTGTTGATGGTGGTAGTGGTGTGTTGCAGTCAGGGCACAAAGCTGTGAGTGAAATGGGTGTTGTCATTATTATTATTGCTATTGTTGATGGTGGTAGTGGTGTGTTGCAGTCAGGGTACAAGCCTGTCAGTGAAGCGGACGGCACCAACCTGCTTCCTTACCCAGAGTTTGCCTCTGGCACCACTCTCTACACCCGCAACGTAGGTTGTCTGTAGGTGTGTGTGTGTGTGTTAACAGTAGGTGGGGCTTTCAGAAAGTGAGTCTTGTAGGTTGTCTGTAGGTGTATACTGAGGGGGGATGGTGATTTTCAGAGATGCGTCATGCATATCGCATATAGTATGTGTTGGGGGATGTTACTTTTTCAGAAATGTGTCATTTAGGTTTTGTGTAGTGCATGTTGAAGCCAGATGGAGATTTTCAGAAATGTATCATGTAGATTGTAAATAGTGTGTGAACAGCATGAGCGTGAGTTTTCAGAAATGCATCATGTGGGTTGTATAAAAAATGTGTTTATGGTGGATAGGGATTGTTACTAATGAGTTGTATGGGCAGTATGTAGTGTTTGTGTAAGGTGGAAGGGGGTTTTCAGAAATGAATCATTTTAGTTATATATAGTATGTGTTCAGGTCAGTGGGGATTTTCAGAAATGAGTTCAGTAGGTTTGTCTGTCGTGTGTGTTTTGGGTAGGTGAGGATGTTCAGAAGCGAGTCATATAGGTTGTATGTAGTGTGTGTCTGTCGTGTGTGTTTCGGGTAGGTGAGGATGTTCAGAAGCGAGTCATATAGGCTGTATGTAGTGTGTGTCTGTCGTGTGTGTTTCGGGTAGGTGAGGATGTTCAGAAGTCAGTCATAAAGGCTGTATGTAGTGTGTGTCTGTCGTGTGTGTTTCGGGTAGGTGAGGATGTTCAGAAGTCAGTCATAAAGGCTGTATGTAGTGTGTGTTCTGTCGTGTGTGTTTTGGGTAGGTGAGGATGTTCAGAAGCGAGTCATAAAGGTTGTATGTAGTGTGTGTCTGTCGTGTGTGTTTTGGGTAGGTAATGATGTTCAGAAGTCGGTCATAAAGGCTGTATGTAGTGTGTGTCTGTCGTGTGTGTTTTGGGTAGGTGAGGATGTTCAGAAGTCAGTCATAAAGGTTGTATATAGTGTGTGTCTGTCGTGTGTGTTTTGGGTAGGTAATGATGTTCAGAAGTCGGTCATAAAGGCTGTATGTAGTGTGTGTCTGTCGTGTGTGTTTTGGGTAAGTGAGGATGTTCAGAAGTCAGTCATATAGGTTGTATGTAGTGTGTGTCTGTCGTGTGTGTTTTGGGTAGGTGAGGATGTTCAGAAGCGAGTCATAAAGGTTGTATGTAGTGTGTGTCTGTCGTGTGTGTTTCGGGTAGGTGAGGATGTTCAGAAGCGAGTCATATAGGCTGTATGTAGTGTGTGTCTGTCGTGTGTGTTTTGGGCAGGTGAGGATGATCAGAAATGAGTCATATAGGTTGTATGAAGTGCGTGTCAAGGATGAGTGGGCAGTTTCAGAAAATGATAATGTAGGTTGTGTGTAGAGTGTGTTTAGGGTGGGTGTTGATTTTCAGAAACGTCATGTGGGTTTATCTTTTTATATCCCTATTTCATCATTGAGAATCAGTTCATGTTAAATAGTACCTTCATATTGTTCATTTTCAATGGAAAATTGGTAATAATCATGCTGAACAGAATCTGTATTTGCTTTTTACTCAAGATCTGCAATACATACCAATTAAAAGTATTCTGGGCTCATCCCTTAGTCATATTTTGTATGTCCACTAAGTTTTATTAAAATCAGTTCAGACAAAAACAACTCTAGTCAAGGTAATGAAAGACACGGAATAACTTTAATAGTGTAAATTCTTTTTGACTTTAACCCTCTTGACAGGCGAGCGCCCGCTAGCGCCCAACCGGAAATCACACAGCCAAAACGCTGAGCGCCTGCCAGAGCCCGGTAAAACATGTGGCAACAATGGGCGCCGCCATATTTCTCGTAGAAAAGGAAGTCTCGCGAGAACGTGACTTCCTTCTTCCTGTGGCCATTTACTTCCGTTTGCAAAAAACCACGAGTCGATACGTGCCGTAGTTCTCGAGTTACGAATTTTTAAAGTTTTGTGGTCGAAATGCTGTTTTTCGCCATCGCTAACATTGATTTCTGCCGTTCTATAACGGGATCTAGTGAGGAAGATACTGTGATTTGTAGGATTTACGGCATAAGACTTAGTGAAAGTGCTGGGTAATGAAGCTTAGAGTGACCTAGATTTCGACTGGGATGAGGTTCCAGGTATGATTCGGAGGTATGATATTCGGAAGAAGTTCTGAAGAAGATTTTTTTTTTTCCCCCGAGTAAATGGCTCATGTGATATTCTTCAAACTTATGATATACAGAGATGGGATTTTTCCGCCGATTGGCGGATTTCCGTCTTTTTGATGGCCCCAGGGGTCGTTTTTGAGATCAGTGTAAATCCGTTGAGAAAATTGGGGGGGGGGGGGGGGGGGGGGGGGGGTAGAGGTAGGTTTGTGATGAAGCTAATGTACGGCGAGAGGTCGATCGATATTGTGTTCTCAATTGATCCGTTCGCAAATGGATGTTTCCGGTTTCTGCTTGGGCCGGTCGAGACTGCTGTCTTTGTTTTCATTCTGCGGTTAACCGAAACCATCAAAGCGGAAGTTGATGTTTGAGAATGCGGCAAACTGTTTGCGAATTTTTTTCCTGACGCCATTTTCTTTCGGTTTGACGAGAGTGGCGAAAACCAGAATGTTTCGTCAGATAGCAGAAAGCGAGAAAGTTCTTGCGAAGCAAGTCGATGCTTCAGTTAAAAACAAATGGACTTGGAAGTGGTTGGAGGAGGAAGTGAGCGCAAAAGTGATGCTGACCAGTTCCAAAGGCGCCGTCAGCCACAGTGTGATTCTCAGACTGAAAGACTGCATGAGGAAAATCACCTATCCAGGACAAGCAGTCTGCACATGGTGTAATGACGCGATCAAGTATGGCTCACGGGGCAAGTCAGCATTGATCAACCACGTTCTTGCTGAAAAGCACCTAGCAAGAGTGAAAGATCGTCTTACAAACGAGACTCTTGGATCGTTTGGAGCATCGGCGAGTCTACCCACCACCCCCACTCCCACCCCGTCTCTCTCTCTCTCTCTCTCTCTCTCTCTGTGTGTGAAGAGTAATGCTATTTGTTTTGTTGAAGTAATGATATTAATAATATTGCAGGTTATCTCCAGATAGATATGATGAATCTGTAGAACCCCCCCCCCCCTTTTTTTTTCTTCTTCTTGATGTAATGCCCACAATCATCAAGCTGATTATTTTGCAATGAAGGTTCTCTTTGAAAAAACAGTTTACATCAATGTCACAGTATACACAATTGTGTAGTCAATATTTTACGTAATAAATAGCATACAACAAACTATTTTAGTGAGAGAGAGATCAAAACAAAAAAATTGCAAGGGTGTTATTGACATTCTACAGACAAGCAAACAAAACATAAGTAAACAAACAGACGATAGTACGGAAAAAGTCATAGTAGTAGTAGTAGTAATAATAATAAGAATAATGTTTTTTACCTATACCACCGCGTCACAAAAATCTTTTCTTTTCTGGTATAGATATCATGGGGGGAAAAAATCAGTTACACACATTCATACAAATGAGCAGACCGGCAGATATGCATGCATACTTATACTCTGGTGACTAGATTTAGCAAGTGACATCATTAATGTTGAGGAGTATCAGAAGTGTGAAAGTGTTTTTTTTCTTATTGTAATAGAGATGGATCAAGTTGAAAAGAAGAAAAAAAAACTGCTTGTGGGCACACAATGAGTTAAACCTTCACAATTTGCACACTTTGAATATGATCCTTAGTCAACTCTCTCACTTATATTATTCTATAAAGGAATCGGAATCCTCCGTGGTATTTTGAAGGACAACTATAAGAAATTATTTGATTGGTGTTCAGGTAAACTTTTTTAATAAGTATTTTGAAGGATGGCTATTACTATTAGAAACTAAACTGCTCGCTGAAATGTGGTGATGTGAAGGACAGTAATGAGAAACTGACTTGCAACTGCTGGAAAATTGTGTGACTATTAGCAACTGGAAAATCACCAATCCTGTGTCAATGGTCTTCATGATTTCCTGACAGACATCAATGGCGAAGATGAGACAGTCTTTTTTTTGTAGGATCAAGGTTATTAATACTTTTGAATACTTTGGTGTCTCAGATGCTGATTTTTGCAGGTTAAATTCTAAAAAATCTTCAGCTTCAGGGGGCTTCGCCCCCTGACCCCCACCAGGGGCCTTGCCCCTGGACCCCACCGGGGGCCGCTGAAGGCCCCCGGACCCCCGCCACTTTTTTTTCCTCCTTTTTCACATTATGAGAATCCCATCTCTGATATAGCAACATATATATTCGTAGGACTTTTAAAAATTATTTTCATTTGACTATTTCCTTTCCTCTCTTTTAAATTAATTTTTTAATTGGGTAACCATGTTCAAATTACGGAGTTACTTACCTTGCCGATGGGTTTTCGGCGTAACTAAGCTAAGGTAAGTGCATACTAAAGAGGGTTAAAGGCACTTGCAAAAACTGTACAAAAAGAAGATTATGTTCTGCTTATGGTAACACTGACTAGTTATCTTTCTGTAAGCAAGCAGTTACTTTGACAAAAAACAACAAAGCTAAAACAACATGCTGTCATTCAGGGGAAAAGAAAAAGTAACATTCACATCCTGAGATTCATAGAAATCAGTTGGCTGGCATTGCAAATGATTTCCAGTAAAAGACAAAAAACATCAAAACAACCAGGAGAGACAAAAACTGGCAGCACTATGAATTATGTAATATTCATAGATGGTTCTAAATGTGATGAGCAATAATGTTTGTGTTTTTTCAATCACTTTTATTTCACTCATCATCATTGCGTTTGTTTGTTGTATGTGTTCATATAAGTGATGTCAGGCACTTAACTTCATTTGCTGATGTTACCAGCAACAGTATTGATTTTCAGAGATGAATGTGCTTCAAGATTTCATCCTTGACCATGTAAAGGTATATTCTGGAACTCGAGTGATGAAACAAGGTTATTTTGATTAAGCATGAACAATTCCAGGAATTCTTGATTCATGGTAAGAATGACCAGTCACTCAGACACAGACAGATTTGTCAGAAGCTCAGATTAAACCCACCTGAAAGTTTTATCTTTGAGGATGAAGTCCATGCATGGAATATCAATCTAGGGAATGAAGGAGCATTTTAGAGAGTGAAGGTTGCACACATAAGTGTCATTGGGAGCCCTTACATTAGCAAAATATTTCAGCACTGCAAGAGCCTAGTAATAAATAGAACTGCCAGCTACCACAAATTGTCTGTAATTTACTACTTAAATTTATTTTGTGTTATGGAGCTATGCAATTATCAAAGCAGTCACAGAAGTAGAATTTTCAAGTAGACTGTCGCTACACTGTCTCTCAACATTGCGATGTAGCACATGGGGTTATATTTCAAAATGTAATGTCTGTGGCGCTGACCCCAGAGTAAGTTCAACATGATCAAACTGATCACACACATTATTTTTGTCCTGATCATTGAGCAGAAGTAGAAGTCTCTGGTCTTTTGATACGTGGGAGAAAAAAATGTTGGAACAAAAAAACAGAACAGCAGTAAGAAAATGAAACCCTCTTCAAAGAAGGTGTTAAATCCAGTTTTTATCTGAATACTTGTACACAGCCATGCATCATGGCTTCAACAATCATGTATCATGCACACTGCGAAGTCTGTGGATCATGGCTAACTGAATGATGCGATTCGACAACTGACATATTGGACATGCTGAGACACTGTAAGACAAGGAATATGCAGAATATGACTTTGCTACTGCCAAGATCTCGGGTTTTTGCTTGCTTGTTTGTTGTTGTTGTTTTTGCCAGCACACTCGCATACCTGAAAAGAATTCAAGCAGAAGCATTTTTAACCAACTTGCTCATTGAACAAGTTTCAGCAGCAGCAGCTAACCTAGCAAGAAAGCTCAGGTGTGTGTGTGTCTGTGTATGTATGTGTGTCTGTTTGACACTTTCGATACTGCAGTAACACGGAAAATTTGATATTGCTTAAAGGGAGTTGGCAGCTCTGAATAAACCTCTGTTTGGCACACTCAAAATCTCAGGACAGAAGGTACTTGGGTCTCATACAATTGCAGTGATGGAAGGAAGCTGCTCTTTTTCTCTCTGTTTCTGTCTTCCACTCTCTGTCTTCCATACTCTCTTCTTCTCTGTCTTTCTCCTCCTAATCATGTGTATTTTGTTTTTTCCACAGGCGGCTGTTAAATGTACAGTGGCGTACAGGAAGTGCTGCGGAGGTCGGTGTAGCATCCATTACGATCCAGCAGAGGACAGCCTCCACTTCCTGAGTAAAGAGACCTGCATTGGCGATGAAATGGGATACGACTTTCTCCACAGGATGGCCACGACAAAGACCTCCTTCACTGCATTCTGTTCAGACATGACAAGGATTTACAAATCAAACAACCCCAGAGCTGCACCTTTTGTGTCTGTCCATACCTTTGTGCATTGGTGGTTCAGTTGGGCGGCAGCATTTAAGATTGACTTCCGTTCTCAACAGATCCCATCGCTGACTGGGAACACAGACATGTGTGAACCCTTCAAGGCACGCCTTCAGTGCGTTAAATACACGGGTACCCATCTGAGTCGGTCCAAATTTAATTTTCTGAAACAGTTTATGTTGTACCAGTGGAATAAAGAGAAAACAGAAACTTACCAGAAGAAAATCATGGTGGCCATGAATGGAGCAAGGTGAACAGTGATGTTGAAGAGCTGCCAGACATAACTGAAGAGAATCATAGTGGCCACGAATGGAGCAAAGTGAACAGTGATGTTGAAGAGCTGCCAGACATAACTGAAGAAAATCATAGTGGCCACGAATGGAGCAAAGTGAACAGTGATGTTGAAGAGCTGCCAGACATAACTGAAGAAATTCATGGTGGCCATGAATGGAGCAAGGTGAATAGTGATGTTGAAGAGCTGCCAGACATAACTGAAGAGAATCATAGTGGCCACAAATGGAGCAAAGTGAACAGTGATGTTGAAGAGCTGCCAGACAATTGAAGAGAATCGTAGTGGCCAGTATGGAGCAAAGTGAACAGTGATGTTGAAGAGCTGCCAGTCATAACTGAAGAGAACCATGGTCACCATGAGTGGGGGCACAGTCAATAGCGATGTTGAAGAGCTGCCATTTATAAGCAGAAGAATGCCATGGTGGCCCTGAATGGGTAACGGTGAATGGTGATGCTGAACAGCTGCCATTTGTAAGCAGAAGAAAACCATGGTGGCCCTGAATGGGTAACGGTGAATGGTGATGTTGAAGAGCTGCCATTTGTAAGCAGAAGAAAACCATGGTGGCCCTGAATGGGTAACGGTGAATGGTGATGTTGAAGAGCTGCCATTTACAAGCAGAAGAAAACCATGGTGGCCCTGAATGGGTAACGGTGAATGGTGATGCTGAAGAGCTGCTATACATGAGTGAAGAAAACTGTAGTGGCTATGAATGGGGCTCATTGAAAAGTGATATTGAAGAAATGCCATACATAGCTGAAGAAAGTCGCAGTGATGTTAACTGGGCGTGCTGAAAAATGTGAAGAGCTGTCAAACATAGCAGAGATATTGGTCTTGAGTGAGATAGGTCAAAGTCTCAAATCATTCGAGCAGAAAGCTTAGATTGCAATGAAAGTTCTTGAGAACGTATGAGTTTTGTTTTCTTTTTATCATAAAGTTGAAAGATGACATGTCAGATTTATGATGTGGGATATGATTAGGTACTCCAAAGTGATTTTTAAAGTGTTTTTGACTGTTGTTTTCAATAGGTCAAGGTTATAAAACAACTTAAAACTAAGAAAATTATATAAAATTTATAGCTGTAGCTTAATTAGGAACAAAGTTATGATTTTTTTAATATTTAATTTTCTTACGACGGTCGGAATTCTCCTTAAGGGCCATGTTTGGAGGCCTGTAACTCGGCCATTTGGCAAGTGACATGTCTGAACCTATGGGTGATTGATGTCAGCTACTTGTAATATGCAAGAAATATGTTTTCAGTTCAAAAACCGTGGATCTATTCAAAGAAACAAAAGAAAAGAGATATAAACAAAATTCAGGTGAGAATGAAAGTGAGATTTACTTGACTTGTTTGCAAAGTGAACTGGCAGACAATCGTTTCCTGATCATGCATGTCCATTTTCATGGGAGTATTTAACAAAGTGAACAGAATCGTCCAAGTCTAACAGCAGATCTCATTTCAGAGTGATTTGCGCACATCCGCATGGTAGCTTACACTTCAGTGCATAGAGGACTCATGGCAGAATGGTTGCATATGCAGCTGCTGCAAGTTGACAAGCACTGAGGTTTTCGAATGCCACCTTGCTATCCTCATCAGCGAGCTCATATCAGCACACTGGAAACTGTTGCCATCGTCCAGGACGCGTACATCCTCGTGAACTCTTAAAAATCTGAAACAAAATGGCAGACAATGGCTGTGAAGCATTGACAATTTCTCAAGCCATCCAGTCCTAGTGTCCCGTATATTTGGTAGGATAAAAAAAAAAAAAAAGGGGAAAAAAATCTGAATGTAATTTGCACCGCTGAAAATTGTATTAGAAATAATCTTTCCAGTGATGCCAAGATGATACAGTTCAATGATTTTTATAATTTGATGTTTGTTCCTTTTTCTTTTCTTTTTTTTTTTGGATGAAATTTTCACAAGAGTGAAAACAGGGCCAACTGCAGTTTATACATAACTGAGTTGCTTCCCCTGATAACTGTTGCGTGAGGCAATTTGGATCCAGTATTGCAACACATCTCTTAAAGTGGTGAATCAAAATAACATGAGGTGAAATTCTCATTTCTGTCAAACCTTGCGAGATGAGAGAAAAAAAAAAATCCTAGAAGTTGGAGATTATAAAATAAAGAGGCTTTGACAACTTGAATGTATAAAACATGACACATCTTTCCTAAAATTTCTAAATATTGTTTACTGCACATATGCTGCTGATAGAATGGCGCAAAATTGTTCATACAGGATTACTTGTTTTGAAGATATCCAGTTGTATTCAGCAATAAACTTGGAGTGGCGCCAGTGATGTACTAACAAGTGGTAGCAACTGACATGTCTAGCAATACAAAGTCCGTCACACCATTCCAAGTCTGCGCGGCAAGCACATCACCGCTTCTTTCTTACATAGATTCATATATCAGGTGCTTTTTGACAAACACAGTGAGTAAAAAAAATCGCTTGTTTCCAGTAAAAAGTGAGACACATAGTTGTAGATTTTCCTCATTTTTATCTGAAGCAGAAAAGAAATATGGCCTCATCTGTGTGAACTTGCAGTCAATTCGCCATCAGATCATTGGATGATCGGACACAGTGGCTGACATGTTGAAAAGCTGCTGAAGGGAGACTATTCTCAGATGTCCTCATCTTCCTCATTTCATATGTATGAGTCTCGTGAAAAATTGTCCACATGCTTTCTTGCATCTGATAGCAGCTGCTACTGAGAGTCCCATATATAGGATGTGTGGCTGATGTGGATTTAAGTGATATTTGAGAACTGTCAAACTTAGCAGAAGTGGTAATGATTCACGTGAAGGTTGACTGCCAGAACCCAGTATCTCTCTTATATATATGTACATGAGATACTGGGTTCTGGCAGTCAACCCTCGTAAAATATATATAATATTATTTGGAACTTGTTAAATTGTGATACGTGAATGCTATCAAACAGAGCAAAAGAAAATAGTGGTTTTGAACAGGGCATATGTTGTAATGACATTATTGTTCATGCCATCATATCTCTGGAGCCTGGATAAGGGCTTATTGGATGCTGTTGGAGCGCTGTCTTTATTACATTGAGAGTGTCATTTGTTACGCTTTACTTTTGTAGTAAATGGTGTATGATCATGTGTGGGTATTCTGAGACTGGTTTGAGACATTGCACAAAAATCTGTTGTAGTCAAATTGCTTTTCTCCTGATGAAATGTCTATTGCATACATTTTGTTTTGTCTGTTATCTGGAGGAGAATTTATTTCTTCCAGATTAGAAATCAGTTGTTGCTGCCAAATTCATCTTGTTTTTGTTCAGATGCTTGAACTTGGATTGACACATGATAATTACCTCTCATTTTTATTAATGTACTTCAAGATATGTTTTTTATGTGCCTTTCATGCCATCTTAAATTAGATCTGTATTTTTTGCAGTCGGTCATGATGATGATACATTTGTTTGCTTTACTGGTAGAGGGAACAATAAAAATAAGAAATAACATTTTAAGTGTTGGGAGTAAAAAGTGTCGAAGAGAGAGATGAAAAATGAAGGGCAGTCTGTTTCCTTATCTCATCCAGACTTGAAGTTTTTGTCCCATAGGTACACAAGTCCAGCCCATGGGAATGGAGCACATTGTTGACTCTACTTAGGCGAAGAAACAGTGTGAAGCTGTCTCCTGCACTGCATCAAGTGGGAGCCTCAGTCCCTGGGACTGGCAGCAAGTGCCAGATGAAATAATTTGAGGAAAGAAATCATCGTGGTGAAAGAGGGTCAGTTTTGTTTGAGATACTGTTGAAGATATCCTCAGCAGATGGAGAGATCCTGTCTTGACAGAAGCAGTTGGGCTGAATAAAAGGTGTCATATGGTTTCAAGAAGCTGGTGTTATTTTGTAATGCATAGTGAGCTGGTTGTTTTAGAGTGGAAAGCCTCCTTTTGAGGGTGAGCCAACAGTGGCTGTGAGCTGCTTGTCATGTAGAACCTGTTGGTCATGTGCATAAGTAGTTCCTCTTGATCTGATCTTAATCCCTTGAGATGTTCTTTCCGTGTGAATGGTATCCCCACCAAGTTCTGTTCTAGTAGCTTTCTTTTATTTTTCTTTTACTGTTTCTGACTTGGCTTTCTGTTTTGTTTTGTTTTTCTTTACTGTCATCCACCGTTATTCTGCCTGCGTGGTCCATTCTCCTGTCTCAGGTGTAGGAAGTTTTCTAACACTTGTTTCTCTGTTCACAGTTTATAACATGCCAGCTTTTTTTTTTGTAGTCTGATGACTAGGTAGTGACACTGTACAAAGTGTTTGAAGTGGACTGTAGCTGTTCTTTCTTCAGTGTTTGTTTCCCAATGTCTTTTTAGAGATGAGATGCTTCCGCATGATTCTTGGCATCTCATACAAAGACCACATTACCGACTTAGAGGTCCAGACCAGATTAAGGCAAGCCATTGGATCATGCGAAGACCTGTTGTCCACAGTGAAAAGAAGGAAAATGAGATGGTATGGTCATGTATTAAGATCAGCAGGACTTTCCAAAACCATTCTACAATGAACAGTGCGAGGAGGCAGAAGGAGAGGAAGACAGAGAAAGAGATGTTAGGACATCATCAGTGAATGGACTGGCCTCACATTCAGCGACTGCCTAAGAGTGTCTGAGAACCGGAGAAAGAGGAGGAGGCTTTAAGACTCTGAGGCATTTTTAATTTTTTTTTTTTTTGCATTCAAATGTTTTTCATGTAATCCTGATAAATATTTTTGTAACTTGGGAGCAAGAAATCGAGGGGAATGGCTGGTGCCCATGGCACTTTTCCACTTCCACATCCGCTTTGAAAATTAATCCCTTTCCTCCCTTCCCTCCCTTCAATAATATCTTTAATCAAAATGACTTGAAATTTTTTTATGTACTTCAACTGTCATATGACAGTCATTTAGGCGATGTTTGTGATATGAAAACAAGTAAACAGTCATTTTTTTTTAGCATCCCCATTTTGTACAATATTGCTTAAACAGAGAAGAGGAATGTGAATATTTTTAATTCCTGCTTTGTGTGTTTGGCTGACCCACAGTCTCCAAAGGATTATCTTCACATAGATTGCATACATGGGTTAAACGAGCGGAGACAAATTTGCATTAGTTCTGTTGTTTATTATGTTTTGTTGGAACATATTTAACATGATAGTGCATCAGATTATTTATATTCATGCAAGTGAATCAAGCTACAATGTGATAAATCTGCTCCGTTTTTGTTCTCTTCTTTGACCCTCTGTGTGTGTGTGTGTGCCCATGTGTGTGTGTGTGTGTATGTGTGTGTGTGTGTTTGATTTCAGCATGTATGTATACAAGGAATGGGAAAGGATGACAGATGTTTGTGTAGGTGTAAATTCATTTATGTTTGTGTAGATGTAAATCATTGGTTTTAGAAACAATGTTCAGTAGCAAGTGGCTTTGTATCTATGGTACCTCAAACACAAAAATAGAATATCTTTGAGACTGCTCAAGAGCTACAAGCGAAGTCATGAGGATTGCAAGGAAGAAGACTTTAAGAGAAATAAACAAATTTCGCTGAAGTTTTCCAACTTCGTAGAGATGCAGCTGTTGTTTTCCCAAAGCCTTAGTCTGTCCTATTTGGCGTATTCCTTGCAGAAGACAGCATCTCAGCCCTAGGTCTTAATTCCAATCATATTATGAAAGGAGACCGGCAACAACACAGAAATGACAGCAACAAGCAGGCAGCAGTACAGGAAAAGAGACAGGCACCAATTCAGGAATGAAGAGGACAGGCTGATATCAAATTTGGGGTGAGGAAGACAGTCAGGCAGAATCACAGGAAAAAAAATGGGAAGAAGCAATACAGGAAGAGAGCAAGACGAGAAACAGAAAACAGTCATCCTGCAGCGCTAGAAGAGAATAAGAAGTAGCACAGGAGGAGAGGCAGCAGTACAGGATGAGTGGTGGAAAGCTTTGCAGGAAGAGGACGGGAAGCAATGCAGGAGGAGACATAAAACAGCAAAGGAAGAGCAGTAGGAAGCAGTACAGAGATGTAGGAAGCAATATGGGAAGAGAGGCAGGAAGCAATGCAGGAAGACGGGCAGGAAGCAATGCCAGAAGACAGGCAGGAAGCAATGCCAGAAGAGAGACAGGAAGCAGTGCAGGAAGACAGGCAGAAGCAATGCCAGAAGAGAGGCAGGAAGCAATGCCAGAAGAAAGACAGGAACCAGTGCAGGAAGACAGGCAGGAAGCAATGCAGGAAGACAGGCAGGAAGCAATGCCAGAGAGAGGCAGGAAGCAACGCCAGAAGAGATACAGGAAGCAGTGCAGGAAGAGAGGCAGGAAGCAATGCAGGAAGACAGGCGGGAAGCAATGCCAGAAGAGAGGCAGGAAGACAGGCAGGAAGCAATGCCAGAAGAGAGGCAGGAAGCAATGCAGGGAGACAGGCAGGAAGCAATGCCAGAAGAGAGACAGGAAGCAGTGCAGGAAGACAGCAGGAAGCAATGCCAGAAGAGAGGCAGGAAGCAATGCAGGAAGAGAGACAGGAAGCAATGCCAGAAGACAGGCAGGAAGCAATGCCAGAAGAGAGACAGGAAGCAGTGCAGGAAGACAGGCAGGAAGCAATGTCAGAAGACAGGCAGGAAGCAGTGCAGGAAGACAGGCAGGAAGCAATGCCAGAAGACAGGCAGGAAGCAATGCCAGAAGAGAGACAGGAAGCAATGCCAGAAGAGAGACAGGAAGCAATACTAGAAGAGAGACAGGAAGCAATGCAGGAAGACAGGCAGGAAGCAATGCCAGAAGACAGGCAGGAAGCAGTGCAGGAAGACAGGCAGGAAGCAATGCCAGAAGACAGGCAGGAAGCAATGCCAGAAGACAGGCAGGAAGCAATGCCAGAAGAGAGACAGAAGCAATGCCAGAAGAGAGACAGGAAGCAATGCATGAAGACAGGCAGGAAGCAATGCAGAAGAGAGACAGGAAGCAATGCCAGAAGAGAGACAGAAGCAATGCCAGAAGAGAGACAGGAAGCAATGCAGGAAGACAGGCAGGAAGCAATGCCAGAAGAGAGACAGAAGCAATGCCAGAAGAGAGACAGGAAGCAATGCATGAAGACAGGCAGGAAGCAATGCAGAAGAGAGACAGGAAGCAATGCCAGAAGACAGGCAGGAAGCAATGCAGGAAGACAGACAGGAAGCAATGCCAGAAGAGAGACAGGAAGCAATGCAGGACGAGATGCAGGAAGACAGACAGGAAGCAATGCCAGAAGAGAGACAGGAAGCAATGCAGGAAGAGAGACAGGAAGCAATGCAGGAAGACAGGCAGGAAACAATGCCAGAAGAGAGACAGGAAGCAATGCAGGGAGACAGGCAGGAAGCAATGCCAGAAGAGAGACAGGAAGAAATGCAGGAAGACAGGCAGGAAGCAATGCCAGAAGAGAGACAGGAAGACAGGCAGGAAGCAGTGCCAGAAGAGAGACAGGAAGCAATGCAGGAAGACAGACAGGAAGCAATGCCAGAAGAGAGACAGGAAGACAGGCAGGAAGCAGTGCCAGAAGAGAGACTGGAAGCAATGCCAGAAGAGAGACAGGAAGCAATGCCAGAAGAGAGGCAGGAAGCAATGAAGGAAGAGAGACAGGAAACAGTGCAGGAAGAGAGACAGGAAGCAATGCAGGAAGAGAGACAGGAAGCAATGCAGGAGACAAAATACAGTAAAGGAAAGGGGTAGGAAGCAGTACACGGAGGCAGAAAGCAATGCAGGAAGAGAGACAGGAAGCAATGCAGGAAGAGAGCTCCCTGATACTAAAAGAGAGATAGGAAGCGATGCAGGAAGACACACAGGCAGGCAGTGCAGAAAGACAAGGCAGGAAGCAATGCGGGAAGAGGCGGGAAGCAATACAGAAGAAATGCTAAATAAAAATTTGAAGAGAGGCAGGAACCGATGCAGGAAACATACAGTAAGTGATGCAGAAAAAGAGGCAGGAAGCAATGCATGAAGGCAGGCAGGAAGGAACGCATGAAGGCAGACAGGAAGCAACGCATGAAGGCAGACAGGAAGCAATGCATGAAGGCAGACAGGAAGCAACGCATGAAGGCAGATAGGAAGAAATGCATGAAGGCAGATAGGAAGAAATGCATGAAGGCAGACAGGAAGCAATGCATGAAGGCAGACAGGAAGCAATGCATGAAGGCAGATAGGAAGCAATGCATGAAGGCAGACAGGAAGCAATGCATGAAGGCAGACAGGAAGCAATGCATGAAGGCAGACAGGAAGGAATGCATGAAGGCAGACAGAGAGGAAGGAATGAAGGCAGAGAGGAAGGAATGCATGAAGGCAGACAGGAAGCAATGCATGAAGGCAGACAGGAAGCAATGCATGAAGGCAGACAGGAAGCAATGCATGAAGGCAGACAGGAAGCAATGCATGAAGGCAGAGAGGAAGGAATGCATGAAGGCAGACAGGAAGCAATGCATGAAGGCAGACAGGAAGAAATGCATGAAGGCAGATAGGAAGCAATGCGTGAAGGCAGACAGGAAGCAATGCGTGAAGGCAGACAGGAAGCAATGCATGAAGGCAGACAGGAAGCAAGCATGAAGGCAGACAGGAAAAAATGGATGAAGGCAGACAGGAAGCAATTCTGTAAGGCAGACAGGAAGCAATGCATGAAGGCAGACAGGAAGCAATGCATGAAGGCAGATAGGAAGCAATGCATGAAGGCAGATAGGAAGCAATGCATGAAGGCAGACAGGAAGCAATTCTGGAAGGCAGACAGGAAGCAATTCTGGAAGGCAGACAGGAAGGAATGCATGAAGGCAGACAGGAAGCAATGCATGAAGGCAGACAGGAAGCAATGCATGAAGGCAGACAGGAAGGAATGCATGAAGGCAGACAGGAAGGAATGCATGAAGGCAGACAGGAAGGAATGCATGAAGGCAGACAGAGAGGAAGGAATGAAGGCAGATAGGAAGCAATGCATGAAGGCAGATAGGAAGGAATGCATGAAGGCAGACAGGAAGGAATGCATGAAGGCAGATAGGAAGCAATGCATGAAGGCAGACAGGAAGCAATGCATGAAGGCAGACAGGAAGCAATGCATGAAGGCAGACAGGAAGCAACATAGAAAGAGGCAGGAAGCACTACAGAAAGACAGGTAGAAATACAGGAATAGTAGCAGGCAACAAAGCAGAAGGATATGCACATAGGTTTAGAGAATACAGAGGATCCACAGCTTTACATTTCCGTCCTTATTGAGACACTTAGTGAAAGGGCAAACAAACAAGGCTTTACACATTTGTAATCCAATATTTTTGTTGCTGTAGTCTGAGCAGAGCATGTATCAAACTTGTGTACTACTTAACTATGGAAAATTAACTTCCCAGAAAGTGATGACGTCATTTTTGCACAATATTGTGTTTGTTGTCATTGTTCTAATATTGCCTGACCACTTGTGTACAAGCTTTCATGCGGCATCTATGTTATCTACAAGAAAATAAACCCAGTCGAGTTCGGTATTAAAAGAATTGTTGGGAATTCGCCAATTCAGTCATCTCAATAGTGCAGATATATTACATTTTTCATGACAATAACTAATTATCAAACGTACAGCCCCATTTGTAATGGCCGCTCAACCTTGCCGAACGCATTGCTGCCAGACCAGCTATGCACAGATGACATTCAGTTGGCCGAATACAGTGCGGTTAGCTGGCTGGTGGGGAGCGGCCTGCAGAAAACATTCCTTTCCCTCACCTGCATTCACAGCTTGGTCTCTGCAGCTGTAAACTCCCCTGCGACTCAAAACTAAGTAACTTGCTCTGAACAGCCGTGAGGAGGATGCTACACTTCAGTACAGCATGTGAAAGATAGAATGCTGTGAAGCCATCTGATAACCCAAACTTAGAAGCAAACAAACAAAAGCAAGACATCTTCAAGCCATGTAAAAATTAACTCCAAGATTGTCAGATTTTTACCAAGTTTGAGTGTGTTTCAGATTTTGCATTAGTCCAAACATGGTAATGGACCTAAAGAATGGGAGGCAGACAGAATGAATTGAAACAATTAGCAAGACTGTGAGAAAATGGAAATTTAGGGAATGGTGGGTTGGATTTTCTTTTTAGATGTACTGAAACAGTATAAGACTAGGGCAATGACAAACAGGAAAAATACATTGTTTCAGTTCTCATACTGAAGACTTGATGATAAACGACCCATTCGGCAAGGATAGCTTGTGATGCTCTTTCCCTTCATAGGGACATTTCAAAGATGATTTGGAATAAGTCCACAAACACACATTTAGTGCATAGCATTCCAGATCCTTTCATGCAATCTGTGTTTTGCCATCACGTACACTTGTCAGCAGTTCATGCCCCATATGAAAGGTAAGTACAGCATTTTTTGTACTGTAAACATGAATGGGAATCACCCTGTATAAACTGTACACATCTTGGAAAAGTTGGACTGATCTGTCATATGGGTCTTCAGAGGAATGTTGTGGTTGAACTAGTAACCAACTCATCATTTTAAAACAGGAAGAAATATCATCTGTGATAGATCTTTACCCAAAAATTGCTGACCTACGAACCACTCTTGGAGCAACTACCGAGTGTCAGAAAAAATTTGCATATTTTCCATCTTTCTTTTTTTTTTTTTTTTTTTTTTTTGCTTTTTTGTTTTTTTATTTTTAAAGAGTCAAATCGATCTTGTAGTCCCATCTCTTAGGATAAGCTTGGCCATCCTCTGGAGCTGCCTGTGTACTCCCAAAGCTTTAGGCACATCACCTACCCATGTGGCCAGGTTCTGCATCTCATGAGGTCGCCGAGAGATAAATAAATCTCAAGATAAAACAGTTTGTGGTACACAACGGCCACAGTAACATATCCTTAGCAGAACAGGATAATTGTCATGTATTCTCTTCTTCCTCCAAAGCGTATCAGTAGAAATTGATTGGAACCATGTTTCGCAACAGCAGAGTACCAGAGGGCCAACTCCTGTTTTGAGGAAGTGAGGGCTGTGTTTGCAAAGCAGGGTTTTTGCAATACACGAGCGCTAGGCTCAAGCATTCTGTTGCCCTGGCAAGAATTGCCTGAAGACATGGCATGGCATTTGTGTTGGGGTGGGGGAGGCTAGGTTATCTGAATATCCTTGCTTCCTGGGTGAAGAAGCATTTTCGGCTGATTGTTATCTGTCAATAAAATCACATCTGCTATTGTCTCCATTGTTATGTAAAGGACTGGCTGTAATTCATGAGAAAAGGGTGGGGTTTTCTGTTCCACACAAAAGCTGAAATGCATCTTTACAGTGAATGATTCTTCCTTAGACGACAGCTGCTAGCACTTTGGACTGCCACACTTCAAGCTTTCATCAGAGGCATGTATATTTTCAATATATTTGTTATCCCCTCCTTCCTCTTTCTCTCACACAAACGCATACACACGAACACATAAGCACACATGCACTCATGAGACACACAAAGGCAAACATGCGTTTACTCTCAAACATATGAATGGACTAGTATTCATTCACTCATGTACATGCACAAGCACACACACACATGCGTGTGCACACACATGCACACAGACTACTTTTTGCGATTTTTTCTCTTATCATTATATGTATGTGTATGCATAATTTTTCTTTTCTTGAAAACATTTTGTACCATTTTTCTTGTTTTAGGCATGCACGTGCAAACGCACACCCAAAAAGACGCACGCTGAAATGTATGCACTTACAACATGGACACAGTGATGCACATACACACACACATATCCATACATGCATTACACACAGCTGTAACATGCACACCAACTTTCATCAACATACATTCACCCACACAAGCATACAACCATGTGTGCTCACTGTGTCTTGCTGTGACACATGACACCTAACACCAACGGTCACAAGAGCAGAAAATGAAGAGAAATGGGTCACAGCAGTGTTTCCGTTTCCTTTTTTTTTCGTTTCTTTTTTTTTTTTTTAAACATTTTGAAATAAACACAAGATTTTACCTTCAAACAAGTATATCTCTGTTGAACTCTTATGAAATTTTAGTTATCTGTTAAAAACGTAATTAACTGTATGTTAGCTGATCCCTTGTCTGTGCATCGAAGACAAAACAAATAATCAGTTGCATCATTTGAACTCTGCATTTCTTATATGTGGGTCCCGGCGGAGTATGGCTATGATAAGGCATTGAAATATGGGCCTTGTGAACCTGCATCATTGGTTAAAGTAGGAATTCTTATGAACTCTTGACCTGTATGGGTCTGGTATGACAAACATCATTTGAAGAGAGATAGACATTTGAAAACAGAAAAGCCTGTGCTCAATAAATGGGTACCAGGTGTGTGTTGGAAGTGTACTGTCAAGAGTGATAGCCGTTGAAGGGTAGAGAGCAATATCTGATAATAAAAAAAAAAGATTTAGAAAGTTTGTTAGTTACCGCCAATGACATTGACAAACAAAGCACATGACAAGACACGATGCATTTCAACCTCTTGGGTCTTCTTCAGGCGAAAAAATAAATCACATTTAACATTTAGGACAGTACAAACAAAGAACGAAAATTGACTCTCATCTGTTGTTGTCCATGTGGTGGGGAGAATTTCCGCCTAGTGGCTATTCTCCCCACCACATGGACAACAACAGATGAGTCATTTTTCGTTCTTTGTTTGTACTGTCCTAAATGTTAAATGTGATTTATTTTTTCGCCTGAAGAAGACCCAAGAGGTTGAAATGCATCGTGTCTTGTCATGTGCTTTGTTTGTCAATGTCATTGGCGGTAACTAACAAACTCTCTTTCTAAATTTTGCTTCGTTCGCCGCCATCAGTCACTCCATTTTGAAACAATATCTGATAATTTGATATTCATCAGTATCATTCAAAACTGAATGATTAATATTGTGCCACCAAGTTTGTTGTGGTACCCTGGCTATAAGACTCCAGGGATCATCCGAACAGCCGAAGCACTTTAACACTATGGTACAAATGCATCAGCTGGGGATGAGAACATTACGTGTGTGACCATTTTTGATTACCCTGCCACATGGGCAGCCACACTCCAACTTTGAGAGATTTTGGAGACTGATAATGTTATGCTAGGAGCTTGTCACAACTGAAGACAATCCCTGCATGACTGTGCAGAGCCACCAAGTTTAAAACCATTAATTCTGTCCATGTTATTATCAGTGTGTCTTTTCCATCACTTCTTGTCTCTCTCGTCGTATCTCCTCACTGCTGCTTCTTGATATTATCTGTTTTAAGTGTTGATTTGATTTCTTGTCCTTGTGTGCATGCATGTGTTTCTGTGTGTGTGTGTGGTGCAATTGTGCATGTGTGTGCAAGAATGTATATCATGTTCTCTTACTAATATGAGTGTATGTGAGTGCATGTGTGTGTGTGTGTTGTGCGCGTACGCAAATGTTTGATCATGGGCTAGCATGTGTGTGCGTGTGCGCGTTGGAGAGAGAATGATGTTTATAGCTCATCTGCAAACAGAAACTGACCTAAGTAGGATGAACATTAAAGAGGAAAACACGCATACAAACACACACAAAGTGAAAATGTCCAGCATTTCCAAGCTACAAGTTCCACATGTTTTCCACAAAACAAAGACAACCAGCCAACTTAACGAAACTTACACTTTATTGCATTTTAATGAAGACATAAAGAAGATAAACATTGTTTTACTTACTCATACAGCTATATACATTCACCATGTGACAAAACCACACAACATGAACAGTGGCCTGATGACCGCCATGAGAGGGAGAGAGAGAGAGAGGGGGGGGGGAGAGTGAAGATGACAGCATTCCAGGACATGAGGGACACATAATGACCGCAATTTTCATCAGGAGAGAGGGGCAGGCATAAGGTGAAGAAGCAAAGAATGTACCAGTTCTGAATTCATGAAGACAACGTCCACACAAGAAGCTGTGTAACACACACGAAGCCTGATGAAAGAAAAGCATCTTTCACGCACACACACCTATACCAACCTGATGCTGCTATGCACTTCATAGAATATCAACGGGCAAGACCCTAAAACAATACTCGAACCTTCTATCCTAAATCCTTCCCCACATAAATCCCCACATATATCCACAATAGCTGAAACGTAAGTTTAGTGTTCATTATCAGTCCCAGGCAAATCCACATGAATAGAACGTTATCAACAAGAACTGCAACATAAATTTTCATATAAAAGCTCCCACTAAAAATATGGGGAGTGGGAATTAAATGGGAAATAAATGATAAAATGCTATATCTTTATAGACAATATCTCCTGGGGAGTGGGGGGGGGGGGGGGGGGGGGGGGGGGGGGAGGCTGGTATTGTACTTCCATCAATATTTCACGATGACCACAACGCCAACAGCAGATAAATGTTTTTAAAAGATACAACACTGACAGCAGAGACATGTTTTCCGAAAATCAAGTTTGAACCTATTCCAAGGCATATAACATTATTCAAAGGTCTGTAACTTTGTTACTTCTGTAAAGAAAAAAGTGGAAAAAAAATCGTCCTAAAAACTATGGAGGAAAAGGAAAGGGGAAAAAAGTCAAAAGCACCATCACCAAAGCAACAAGAAATCAAGTTGTGGCATAAAAATCTACAAGACAATGGGCAAAACAAAACTAATCGCTGCCTCTTGCTATATCGTGATACAGGCAATAATATACTGAATGCCAGCAAAATCTCTAGTCGGTGTGCGTGCATAATTTGCTGCCTTGTTCTAGCATTGTTTCCACATAGCAGCCTGACAAATACACCTGAATGAAAGGCCATCATTTAACAACCAACTCCATGTTTGGAAAACATCAAACGAAACATGAGGAAACCATAAATCGGTTAACACGTAAACTGATAAAATGAAAAGTAAAAAAAACAAAAAATTGTGACGTTAATAACAAACAGATCTGTCAATTTTTGTAACATCCTATTTAGCTCAAAATTGCTAGGGAATTAAACAAAAAAAGTTCAATGACTTGATCTCAGTTTAAATTCATAAACAGGTAAGATTAAAAAGTGTGTGCAGCTGAATCGTGCATGCGCATGCATCATCATCCAGATTTTCTTCCGTGTTAAAACGTGTCTGTGCCCCCCCCCCGCCCCAATATGATCTGAACCAAACGTCCTATGCTGCACGTAGACCTCGCCATACACATCTGACGGCATGTCTTTTTATGTGCTAGGCATACATCTCTGATCTCTGGTAAGTTCAAGGGGAAATTCATTTGAAACATTTTGCTGACGGGCTTCTTGTTGAACGAGTTCTTTCCTTTATCAAGTCCTTTCAAAAAGCCTCCCGTTCATACGGTTCAGGGAGCACCTTTTTGTTCCTGTTCTATTTCTTTCCTCCTCTTTAAAGTGCTCAACGCGTGCATTTCTTGAATTCATCTTGAACACGTTTTGTCCCCACATAATTGCCCAAACTTTTCCTTCTCAGCTTCTGCCCGAGGACAAAAGCATGTACACAATAGATCTCTTCTGAAGGCTGAGTACAGGGGGGTGATGGAGGAAAGAACAGAGCAGCGAGGAGAGAGCAGGATATTAACACTATCCAGCCAGCAGCAAGAATGGACCAATAACTGTCGCGCTGCAAGGAATCTGGTAAACATAAGGTTGGAATCTGGTGTGCTGATATCAAAAGACCTGTCGAGCAATCTGCACACACTAACGTCATCCATTCGAATGCGCTAGCCCCAATCTGCAATGACTAACCACTTTGTCACGTTTGGGCGATAAAGCATGAGAGTGAGGGGGAGGGGTGGTGGTGGTGGTGGTGTTTACCTGGATTAACTACGCCATATATGTACCTATTTTTGCTCAAAAGTCTTGAGATGGCGTAGATGACTGCAGGTTGGAGATAAAACAGTGTTATAATACTGAACTGTTATGTAAATGCAACAAACGTTTTTAGTTTGTTGTTAAATTATTAAACCTAGCAACAACAATGGTTATAATAGTCATGAAAATATACTGAGGTGGGGTATTGAGAAAGAGTGTTTATGAGCTGTTTAACAAGGCCATCACTATTTAAACTTTTCAACTGACCTAACTTTTTCTTTTCCCCACCACAAAACAACAAAACGCACACACACGAGGCATGGCTTTCATTTTCATAACCTCAGTTTCTTGATATAAATATGGTCGTAACTGTTCAATTTATGTCAAACTATTAACCTTTCTTGATGACTTGAGACGGTTAAATGACTTTTCCTCCTTTACACCATTTCCTTTTTCCCTAACTGGCCCCGCGCACATCAGCTCCGGCATTACTGAACTCACCACCATCCTGACCTTCCTCCTTCCCATCTCATCTTTTGTGCTTTCTCCGAGCCATTAGTCCTAAACAAACGGTACACAACCACATTTGGTTTTTTTCCACCACAGGCGCACCCCTATCTGTCGATCAGTAAGCAGTCCACATCATGTTGTCGTGAGGCAACCCACCAGAGGAGACACTGCGCTGCTGTTCGATCGTTTATGTGGTGAAACTTGCCTGTTCTGATTCAGCATGACGCATAATGCCACAACCGACAACAGCAACTGCCTAGTCGTTGATCCAGGAGAGGAAGCACCCTGCTCAAGAGGGCACCACCATGTCCATCCAACCATATCCACTTGCAGACATCGAAGGCTTTGACACAATATCACCATAGGTCGAGATGTTCAGAGCAAATCAAATGGTGATGAATTGTGACACTGAAAAAGGCTGACAATTTAAAGGTCAGAGGAAATCAAAATGGGTGATGAATTATGATACTGAAAAAGGCTGACAATTTAAAGGCCTGCTTAATAATAATAGAACGAGTGGGGGAAAAAAAAGAGAAAAAGACTGAGCAATGCAATCATACCTTCCAATGAACATCCCAATCCTACCTTTTAAAGCTTCCAATTTCTGGAACATTCCAGTCTTTGTCTATACTAGGTTGTGTAGACTAGATTGACCTCACAGTTTGAAAGCCCTCCCTTTATTAAAGACAATGTCTCTGTAACATTCTGGACTTTGTCTACATTGGTTTGTCTTGACCAGATATATGAATAACATTTCTAGGACAGTTTGGTCTTTGTCTATACTAGACTGTCTATTCAGAATAAGACAACAGTTTCCTTCTCTGACCACAGGTCTTTACCTACTCCCCACGCAAAACCACCGGCCCATCAATCAGGGAAAATTTCAAGTTGATGAAAGTACGAAATGATGAAGAAACAGAAAAACAATTAACTGTCAACTGCCATTTTGTCAGCAGGTGGGCAGAACTACACTGCCTGTATGCTCCATTCTTACTGACCAACTCCCTCTGACTAGGCCAGTCATTTTGCGAATACATGATGATGTTGAAAATGGTAGTTTCACCAAGCAAAATCTATGGCTGTTGCGATTATCATCCTTGAACACCGCTAACATATAATTTATACTGAACTGGGCAGCAGAAGATTGATAAATATTCCTCTTGCCTGGCAGGTAGATTGCAGCTTTCACAACATACCCGACGCAACCGATCACCTGCCCTGGGCATTTGTTGCAGTCTTCCAATGCTATTCTAGATTTAACTCGCAACAGACTCTTTCCCTTCAGGACTTCTTTTTCCTGCAACTGTTTCTGTTTTTGTACTTGAAAAAGCTTCAATGAAAGACTTCTTCCCTTCAAAGACTCCCCCACCCCCACTCCTTCCCCCCTGCACCACCTGTGTGCTTGTCTGTAACAGATTTACCCCTCCATACAAACAACCCTCCCAGTGTTTCAGGACTTCATGAGGTGTCGGTCCACCAGTTCTGCTGCATC
Organism: Conus ventricosus; assembly: GCA_018398815.1. Taxonomy (NCBI): domain Eukaryota; kingdom Metazoa; phylum Mollusca; class Gastropoda; order Neogastropoda; family Conidae; genus Conus; species Conus ventricosus. Next base: position 31,900,869 of record CM031613.1, read on the forward strand.
TCCCTATCCACCCATAAACTGATAGGCATCGTTTTCATCTGTGTCCCACAAATGATGTGATCAGAGTTCCACAAAGTTTATGTAGACAGTTCAAGTTTTCCTTCCTGCCGTCAAGCTGTCGGCCACATATGACGAGACGATTTTCACCAATCTTCACTCGTCCAAAGATCAACCTTTTTCTTCAGTCTGCCTATGTGTCATTGTAACAAGTGGATCGACGTTGGAATATGCCATTTAAGCTTTCCCTTGGGGAGTCAAAGACAACACAGCAGCACTAAGAAAAGGACAATTCAACATTCAGACACCAGTCGCATGCCACTGTCCACAGAAAGACAGCAGAAATGGCAATGAGCAGATAGAGAACAAACCGACGGACACATGTATGGGAAAGAAAATCTCTCAAGTATAAGCGAGAAACCTATTTACACAAAAAATAATCTTGGATCACATTTTTACAACCACAATGTCGTCCAATATTCCAACAGAAAAAACACCTCCACACAAACATGTGAATAAGTGCACTGTCCCTGATTATTCAGTGATATTCACCCACTCACTCACACACTCTACTTACTCTCTCGTGTGCCCACACACACACACACACACACACACACACACTTGCAACCTTCAGTAACAAACAAATGACAACCGTTATTCTAGCAATGTAGTAAAACGCACACACACAACATCATTCTAAGAGAGAAAGTAATGCCACAATAATGCTCATATGGACATGAACAGCTACAATGTACACATATGTTGGACCAGACCAAGCTACCAATTTTTTACAATTAAAAAAAAAAGTTTTCTTTTGCAGTTAGTTCTGTTGGACGAGTGCCTTTACTATAAAACAATTTTTCATTCAACAACAACAAATTAAAGAGGGGGGGAGAGAGGGGGGGGGGGGGGGGGGGGGGATGGGGGGGGGGGGGGGGAAGTTCTAGACATTTCGGTGAGTCGGTTCTTCCGCTGTTGATTGTTGGGAAGCCACCAAATCTACCTTAAATTGCTGCATCACTCCACCTTGCCCGTGAGACCCTACACCATGCATGCCATCCCACTGAAACCCTTCTCAAACGGGGTTCTGCTGAATTCAGCTGGCCTTCAATGCTCCACGCAGTCTATGGGTTGCTTGGACCCACACATAAAACACGGTCACTAGGGAAGCTGGAATAAAGCCACAGTACAAGGTATTCCACCTGGAACAGTGCTACTCTGTTATCTTGAACAAAACTGCCTTGGTATACCTAGCAATGCCACTTGGCTATCTTTTAACAAAGCCGTCCTGGTATCCAAGAAAATTCCTCTCTAGTATCTGAACAATGCCACTTTGCTGCCTGGGACACCACACATTGGTATCCCTTACCTGGGACACCACCACACTGGTATCCCTAACAATGCCACTTTGCTACCTGGGAAAAAGCCATGTTGGTATCCCTAACAATGCCACTTTGCTACCTTGGACAAAGCCATGTTGGTATCCCCGACAATGCCACTTGCTACATGGGAAAAAGCCATGTTAGTATCCTAACAATGCCACTTTGCTACATGGGAAAAAGCCATGTTGGTACCCCTAACAATGCCACTTTGCTACCTGAACAAAGCCATGCTGGTACCCTAACAAGGCCACTTTGCTCCCTGAACAAAGCCACTTTGGTACCCCTAACAATCCCACTTTGCTACATGGGAAAAAGCCATGTTGGTACCCCTAACAATGCCACTTTGCTACATGGGAAAAAGCCACGTTGGTATCCCTAACAAGCCACTTTGCTACATGGGAAAAAGCCATGTTGGTATCCCTAACAATGCCACTTTGCTACCTCAACAAAGCCATGCTGGTATCCCTAAAAATGCCACTTTGTACCTGAACAAAGCCACATGGTATCCTAACAATGCCACTTTGCTACATCGGACAAAGCCACCTATACCTTTGTGCGAGAATATGCAAAGGAAAGAAGAAAATGCCTTCATACCCACATTACAGTTTTGTGTGTCTGCATGCACACAGGCAAGTAACTGTCAGCTTTCTTTTTCATGTTGCCTCTCAAAATTTAATGTCTTCGGATTCTTGGAATGCCTTCTACCCTCGACTCAACTAAGCTGAGAAACACCATTTCCCAGCAGTGAGCAAGCTGTTCAAACATTCAAGCATTTTAGACTGTAGTTGCACTGACGTTTAACACATACACCAAAACAACATGAATAATCCCACTAACTTCGTTCCACTGCAGAAGCTGGGTGGAGAAGAGACCCAGTACAACCAAACGGTCAGGATTACAATAAAATGACACCACCCCATCACCCTTGCCATTTCAATCCTCCACTTTCAACATCAAAATCCCTTCACTGACACAACAAAACAACCTTACAATGCACAAACAAAATAACTCTTTATAAAATCTCAAATCTTGATTGACACTATTGGCCCCCACAGTATGAATAAAAAAACACATGCTAGCATTTCAACATACGAAGATCCGAGCGCGAGAGAGATTATATGGTCTTGTGTTTTGCTGTAAAAATATGCATGCCCAAAAGTATAAGTTCACATTTTGCTTAGAGATAAAATGTCAAAGTCAAAGCTTTCATCACTTGTGCATACAAAAAGAGTTTATTCAGAAAGAACCGAAAGGACAGTGAAACAAACACCCCTCTAATGAGAACACACCATGTTTGCAAGAATATGAGAACTTCAGCTTGAACTTTCTCAAACAATCCACCTATAAAATCTATGTAGATAATATATGACAAACAGGACTTTCCAGACCAACCAACCACTCCATGAATGTTTTCAGTTTCGGTCTTCGAAATGTTACACGAACGTGTGAGTATGTATGTGCGCGCATGCATGCGGTGTGAATCTTGGTGTGTGGATGTGCACATCCCGATTTATGACAGCAGAGCTGCCAACCTGCTCATGCGGCTTACAGTAGCATTTCACAATTTTCACAGTAGCATTTCCAATTTGACAGTAGCAACTTAATTTTGCGCGCGTTCTAAAAAGAAATCGGGCCTATAACCAGTTTTACGGACCACATTAAAGCTACAGTACTCTTAGTATATCTATAAATGTTATTATACAGAGATGAAGCAGAGGAAGAGGGCAAATTGTAAAAAAAAATCTACGTGCTACAGTAAAACCGAAAGCGGAAATGCAGTTCCGACAGACCGATAGAGACGTTACTTAGCGCTGTCCAAACAAAACGAAAGTATATTCGAATTTTTTTGTTTCGCCGTAGCAATTTAATGATCGTAGTAGCGTCGTAGCAAGCATTCTCTTGGCGTAGCAAACTACGGCGATATCGTAGCAGTTGGCAGCTATGTGACAGCAAAGTACATGTGCTTGTGCAACATGATACATGGAATTATTCCATTTTTTTCCTCAAATCTGTACCCTTTAGCATCTACACTCACACCAACTCAACCCCCTCCCACCCAGCCCCCTCCCTGACCTTCCACTGGTTCATTCCTTTTGGGAGGCTCACTTACAAGTCATTTTGTCACTGAGCTTGCTTATTCATTACTTTTTTTTCCCCTCATCATATCCACATGATCATCAACATAAAAGTACAAATTTGTTACAAGCCCTTACCAGATTTCCAAATTTGTCTCATTTCACAACGCAAACACATCTGGCCTTGGCCTATCCTCTGATCTGGGGCAAAATATGATTTACATTCTGTTAACGGGATTTCACTTTGTTACTTGTACATCAACGGTTCAGTGCCCAGAGGGTCGAGTACACAAGCCCTGCCAGCTTCTCTCTCATACCAGAGCTCTAGCAGGTTTTCTCATATACCAGTGCCCCAACCAGGTTCTCTCACACCAGTGCCCCAACCAGGTTCTCTCTCACACCAGTGCTCCACCAGGTTCTCTCACACCAGTGCTCCACCAGGTTCTCTCACACCAGTGCTCCACCAGGTTCTCTCTCACACCAGTGCCCTCACCAGGTTCTCTCACACCAGTGCTCCACCAGGTTCTCTCACACCAGTGCTCCACCAGGTTCTCTCTCACACCAGTGCCCCCAACCAGGTTCTCTCTCACACCAGTGCTCCACCAGGTTCTCTCTCACACCAGTGCCCTACCAGGTTCTCTCTCACACCAGTGCCCCAACCAGGTTCTCTCTCACACCAGTGCTCCACCAGGTTCTCTCTCACACCAGTGCTCCACCAGGTTCTCTCTCACACCAGTGCCCCCAACCAGGTTCTCTCTCACACCAGTGCTCCACCAGGTTCTCTCTCACACCAGTGCTCCACCAGGTTCTCTCACACCAGTGCTCCACCAGGTTCTCTCACACCAGTGCTCCACCAGGTTCTCTCTCACACCAGTGCTCCACCAGGATCTCTCTCACACCAGTGCTCCACCAGGTTCTCTCACACCAGTGCTCCACCAGGTTCTCTCTCACACCAGTGCTCCACCAGGTTCTCTCACACCAGTGCTCCACCAGGTTCTCTCTCACACCAGTGCTCCACCAGGTTCTCTCTCACACCAGTGCTCCACCAGGTTCTCTCTCACACCAGTGCTCCACCAGGTTCTCTCACACCAGTGCTCCACCAGGATCTCTCTCACACCAGTGCTCCACCAGGTTCTCTCACACCAGTGCTCTACCAGGTGCTCTCTCACACCAGTGCCTATCAGGTTCTCTCCCACAGCTTAGCTCTACCAGGTTCTCTCCCACAGCTTAGCTCTACCAGGTTCTCTCCCACAGCTTAGCTCTATCAGGTTCTCTCCCACAGCTTAGCTCCATCAGGTTCTCTCCCACAGCTTAGCTCTATCAGGTTCTCTCCCACAGCTTAGCTCCATCAGGTTCTCTCCCACAGCTTAGCTCTATCAGGTTCTCTCCCACAGCTTAGCTCCATCAGGTTCTCTCCCAAAGCTTAGCTCTACCAGTTCTCTCCCAAAGCTTAGCTCTATCAGGTTCTCTCCCACAGCTTAGCTCCATCAGGTTCTCTCCCAAAGCTTAGCTCTATCGGGTTATCTCTCACGCACCTGAACTCCACCAGGATCTCTTACATACTGAACACAAACAGCACCAAACTAAAAAAAAACCCAAAAAACAGACTTCTTGCATCTCCATAGATCACGGCAAGTCTCGCTGACCTATTACCTGTAGTGACAGAATGATACACAGATGATGCCACAATTTTTTTTTTCAAGCCATCCACTGATGAAGACCACTTTGGCCAAAACTCCTACACAACAAGGTCTTCTTTCTTCAGAACATTTTCCTGGAGAGAATTTACCATCCCACAAAGACTCGGGCTCCATTTGCGGCAGCCATTATTGACACATTCCTATGGACTTCAACAGCTGGTGTGTAAACATCTTATTTTAATCTAAATTTTTCTTCTTGTGTCTATTTGTTCTAAGAAAAACATGTTATATATTTCTTTAATTCTATTCTTTCTTAGTTGATTTAACTGCAAGGAAAGGACTGGATAAGTTGCACTGATCTGGGTAGGAATTATGCTTTGTTGTTCTTTTTTCCATATACTGCGCTGTGCCCCCCCACCTCCAAAACTTCACCTTCCTCTTTCCTTCCCTCTCCACTATTCACGATTGTCTGCAAAGACTAGGGACAGTCAGAAGTTATATATAGGGGGGGGGGGGGGGGGGGGGGGAACAGAGCAGCCTGTGAGATATCGGTAACACTCAGACACACTGAAAATTACATTAAGTTACCGAGTATGCAAGTATATACTTACAGAAATCTGGAAACAGATTAACATGTAAGCCAATCATCAATCTGAGCTCTGCACAATCTCTTGGCAGTTTGGGTGGCTACAGCATAAGGTGGGGGTGTGTAGGGGAAGATGGAAAAAAAAAAAACATATGAGTACCACAGACCAGAGTCAACCAGGTACTTTTTTTTCTAATGGGTAGAGAGGGACGAAAAGAAAATGCATACACAAGACAGCAAAACCCAAAATAACCTTTTGTGCCAGGAAAAAAATATCCATGTGTCCATTCGTAATTGTGAAGGATTTGAAATTGTAAAGCAAAACGAGTATACAAAGGTTTCAAAAGAACAACCCAAGGCTGAACTGGAAAAAGTAATCTATGAAAAACGAAGTCATGAGACATATCTGATGTGCCCTTGGATGTAGTATAAACGCTGATCACGAAAATGGATACTGACCAATCAAAAGTCCCTGCATAGACAACAATGTCGGCGACTTGTAGTAACCACAAAACATCACAAACAACAACAACACACAAAAGCAGTCCGCATGCCAAACAAACATTACAGTGCCACCGAAGGCAACGCTGGCTGGAACAAAGCAGTACCATGACGCTGTCGGCACCAACACGATTCAATTTGCACTCACAACTGATTAAACTGTTTACTGTCTCCGCAAGCTCACAACTGTGTTACAGTTTGTCCACGCTGAAGGTATTACATCTTCTGTCACAACCACCACGACTCACATTAGGACCCTGACAGCCAGGTGGTACAGCCAATACTGAGGCGAATTTAGAGGACATAAATGTGAGATGAACCGAACCTGGAACCTCAACAGTAAGTCTACTTGCAACAACTTGAATGGCAAGATTATGAGGTGAACTTGAATGGGCTTGGATGGTAAAATCAAGAAAGAAAAGTCAGAAAGGCCTGAAGGGTGAAATCAAAAGAACCTGAATGGTCAAATCAAATGGTCAAGTTGGAAGGACCTTAATGGCGTCAGCAGCAGGACAAAGCCTAATTCCTTCACAGCTCACACACCACAAGGTTTTGTCCTTCTTCCAAACCCTTAAACTTGTCATCCATTAATGTCTTCTTCTTTTCCTCTTTTTTTTTTTTTTGTTCTTCCATTTCTTTCTTTTCCTTTTTTTCTTTTCTTTTTTTTTCATTTTGAGACGGTGGGATGAAGTTGCACGTGACAGAAGGGCTTTTAGGAGAACTCTGTGCCTTGTTGAGAATATTCAGCTTATAACATTGGCAAGATTTCTATCAACGTATTTTTTTTCTCTACGCTTTTTTCAGACAAGGAAGGGAGGGGAAGTGGGAAAGGGAGAATGGAGAGCGAGTTTCTGAAACGTTGACAAAAGTGTACCACACAACTTTCCTTTTCATTCTGCTAACACAGAGAATGAGAAATATATATCACATTCTCTCCCCTGAATGAACCAGAAAAACAGAATGATGGTACTTGCATGATTATGATACAAAACGTTGCTATCTGGTGTGAGCTGAAATAACTCGGGTAATCTGATGATGATGCTGATGATGATGCTAGTATGATAACTGACCTTTTTGTCCCAGACAAACAACATCATGAAACATTTGGATACTTATATATTTTTATCATTACATCCTTACACAAAAACAAGTACAGATAAATACATGTGTTGTTATTTCATAGCATCATGTTTAATACAAAAGTGGACAGAGTTGTGTATTCATACTTAATATATGGTCACCAGTTCCAATATACCTCACTACTGTTAGTAAATGCTGGTAGAGAGCTAAAGGACACACACACACACTTTCAAAGTCACATAAAAACATTGTGGATCAGCAACCAATCTACATACTTTTTTTTTCCTAATCTCTTTCATTCTTGTTCTTCCAAAATGACTTCTTTTTTTCAGCACACTTTTTAGTGATGTTTCTCTCTCTCTCTCTCTCTGTTTTGTTTGTTTGTTTGTTTGTGCGAGTGTGTGTGAGGGTTTTTTGTTTTTTTTTTTCCATTTGTATCATGCTGTAGAAATCAGATTTGTCTCGAGAGGTTTCAAATGAGGAAAAACGACTGGTCTACAGCTATGTGTGCTATGTGAACCTCTATGAAAAGCTACAACTTCCCTCACTCATCAACAGCCCTGATATGGCCCTTTGCGGTCGGCTGGGCTATAAGCAACATTACCTTACCCCCTCACTCATCAGATCAGATCAGGAACAAACCAGTCAGCGACTGCAACAACCCAGCCAAGAACAACGACAACCTGAGCGGGGGACAGACACAAACCCGGCACGGACAGCAGCAGATCTGCTCAACACAGCAACTCGGCCCAAGACAGCGGCAACCTGGTCAAGGACAATGGCGCCCGATCAAGCGGCGGCAACCTGGCTTTGGACAGAGGCAACCCAGTTAAGGACGACACTGCCTCACCAAGGACAGGGGCAACTCTGCCAAAGACTGCAGCAACGCTAAAAAAAGGACACTGGCGACCCAACCAAAGACAGAGACAACTCTGTGTCAAGGACAGTGGCAACAAATGCAAAGGACAGCAGCAACAGCCACGGACAATGGCAAGCCAGCTCAGGACAAAGGCAACCCATCCAAGGACAGTGGCAACAAATACAAAGAACAGCAGCAACAGCCACGGACAATGGCAAGCCAGCTCAGGACAAAGGCAACCCATCCAAGGACAGTGGCAACAAATACAAAGAACAGCAGCAACAGCCACGGACAATGGCAAGCCAGCTCAGGACAGAGGCAACCCATCCAAGGACAGTGGCAACCCAGCTGAGGACAGAGAGGAAGTAGTCGAGGACAGTAGCAACCCAGTGAAGAAAACCGGCAACCTGGTCAAGGACGACGGCCACCCAGCCAACGGCGGCGGCAAACTGTCAAGGACAGTGACCTTCTGGCCAAGAAAAGTGGCAAACCAGCTAAGGAGAGCATCACCACCGTCAACAACACAGGTAAATTAACAAACTACGACTTTCTTGCCAAGGACACTGGCAAGCCTTCTTTGGGCAGTAGCAAGCCTTCAAGGTCAGCGGCAAGCCTTCAAGGTCAGCGGCAAGCCTTCAAGGTCAGTGGCAAGCCAGTCAAGGCCTAAGGAAATGCAGCCAAGGACAGTAGCAACCCTGGCCAGGACCTGGCAACATTGCCAAAGAAAACGATTCCGCAGGCATCTTGTATGAAGTTGCATTTTCTTCTGCCATCTTGTCTGAAATTACATTTTCCACTGCTATCTTGTCTGAAACTACATTTCCTCCGCCATCTTGTCTGAAGTTACAATTTCCATCGGCATCTTGTCTGAAGGTTCACATTCTCACCCTTGGATTATAAAAACATCAAAGCCAACATCTAGACTGCAGCTGGAGACTTTGGGAGCCATATAAACAGTGAATTCACCAGTAAGACGACAAAAGCTAACTGAGTAGAAGATGGTAGTCTTTTTCACTGGAAAACAGACTGAGTGACTGTAGATCCGTACAAAATTCAATTAACCCTTTGACTGCCACACCCTTTAAAGCTCTGAGACAACAGTTTGCCAAGCCTTTTTTAGTCACGAAGGGTAATAATTAAAAAAAATTCTGGCTCGAAAACTACTGAACAAAAGTGTATGAAACCTATGTTTCACTCACGAATATTCATCGCAGACATATCGGACTTTCTTATTGGTGCGAAATGGGAAACCCCAATCTGAAGAGAAAGATAGGAAAATTCCTACGATGACGATGACGGATCTTTCCGTGAGACGGCAGATTTTTGCACACGGAAGTGTCACGGATTTTTCCGTGATGGGGCGGTCAAGGGGTTAAGCAGAAAAGAATACAACAAAAATTAGTATCTGGCTCCTCTGGTGTTGTCAGACTTTTAGGGAGATGTTTTCAGCACAAAAAGCCAAAACACTGTAAACTGACCTTCTAATACATATTTCAGCTCGAGGCAGAGGCTTACTGGTGTCAACTGCGACTGGTTTGTTTGGGAGGGGGTGGGGGTTGGAAAGGGGGGGGGGGGAGGGGGGTGACTCTATCACTCTGGTACTAATACCTGAAAAAAGTAGCCAAACCAAGCAGCCAAACATACAAACCTTTCTTCTAGAACTCTATTTTCTGGTCATCCAACCATGCAGTAACACTTCGTCCTCAGAAGCATACACAACATCTAACTAGTCGAAGCACAACATATAAAACAATGCAAGAAAAAAAAAAAAAGAGTTAAAAAGGAAAGGGGGAGGGGAGGGCAGAAGGGTATGAAAGATTTGGACAGCAAAGAAAAAAAAATCAAAATCAAAGCAGTCAGAATACCAACACAGTACAGCAAGACGAAGTAACACCATCACATCTGTCTAAATAACCACTATTAGTGTGACGTAAAAGTCAACTAAATAACTAATCCATCATTACGGTCTATCCACCATTAATCATCTAAATAACCAGCAACCTAACCAGTCACCTTAATAATCATGATTATAATCATCTTAAATTAATAACCACTGTTACAGTTATCTGAATGACCACTATCATAGTTATTTTAACAAGCATATTATAGTCATCTAAATAAGCTTTACTACGGTCGTTTAAATAACCACCATTTCAGTAACCCTAAAAACTATCGTTACTGTCTCTCGTTATAGTCATCTAACCACCGATACACTCATCTACATAACCAACATTACAGCCCTCTTAATAACCACCATCATACTTTTTGTCAAAATAACCACCATTATAATCACCTAAAGAACCACCACTCCAGACGTCCTGTGGGCAGGCAACAGGCCAGACAAGAGCACAAAGAGCGGACAACTTGTGTAGGTCTCCTGATGGCCAAGAAAAGCAACATGTATGGCAGTGACAGCTGTAATCAGGCATCAGTGAATAAAGCCAACACGAACACCACACCACCCTTGAGGAATCATGTCTGGTTGGTAACATGAGGAATTTGCACACCATTCTAGGTTGAAAACATTGTTAAAAAAAAAAAAAAGAATGACAGAAACAAGGAACAAAGTGTGTGAAAAATAGGGATCATACAAAACGTCAAGGACACAAAACGATGGGAGAGATACAAAAGTGAGAAGTCAGTCAAATGTGACCCGTTCTCACAAAATCACCCATAAGTTGAAAATTTCATAATTTGAGATACATGCATGTTCGAACAGAGGAGATAATGCTGCTTACAATGATATAAGTGTCATAGCTCTACTAAAAAAATTGGCTGAGATGTGCTGTTTTGAAACCTTGAGGTGGCATGGCAGCCATTTTGAGAAATCGAGCTTTAAAGTTTTTGGTCATGTTGGGTCAGTTTTTCCTTGGCAACGGGCCTTCAATATTCACCAATTGTTTTCAAACTTTGCACAGAGTAAGAAGAATGTCTAAGCTACTGTGTAAACAAGGAATATATATTTCATGTCCCAGAAATTTGAAAAAATGTGTTCGAAAATAGGCCTCTTTGCACACAGAACGATCACAAAACAGCTTCTAACATGAGAAAAAAATCACTTTTTAAGCCATTTTTTGTTCGATTTTGGGCAAATCCAACTAGTATAGTGTAGAATAAGTCCAGACAGAGCGATTTCTGCAGAAAACACAAAATGGACAAATTTGACCCACAACCCTGTCAGGCCAAATTGAACAGAAAGGCCTGAGGCGACTTAAGGGTGATTTTGTGAGAACGGGTCACAAATGTCACAGCTTAGCAGGCTTTTGCATCATTAAAGATTTTCATCCCCTACCAAAAAATTTGCAAATCGCAAGCACCAAGTTCCCTATTGCATTTGTCCTCTGACAAACTGTAAGGCCTTTGCTGATTGACTGACTGACTGACAAACAAAGTACAGAGAAAGCACTCTTTACAGAACTATGCGAGTTCTGGCTATCATTTGATCAACCTCTCAGTTCTCCAACTGAAATCGTCATATGCAATAAGACTCTTTTGTTGTAAAATCAATAGGTCTTTATATACCTTTTGATTATTTTTCTTTCATGTGTTTATATATACCCTTTTAATTTCTTTTTCCATAAGTCATTTTCGATTTAAATACATAGGTTACGCCTACTTGTACCAAATGTGAAACTCTGCAGATTCCGCTGATGTCCATGATTCCACTGGAGACTGGGATGCCAATGGATCGTACGGTTGCTGCCATGTGTGATTTACTGCAGGAAGATGCACAGTCTATATGCTGTATTACATGCCTTCTACAGCCCTTTCCCTACAAACTCCGACTCTTTGGAAACAGGACACACATACTGGGTGCTCACAACTGTTCTGGAAAGGGAATCTTCTTTCAGCTCACTGTAACTCTGGTACTGTACGTCTGATCCGACAAATATTTGCAACGTATGAAATGAAATTTAAAAAAAAGAACACAAAAAAAAAAAAAGCATCTTCAACGAAGTATTAAACACACACACTAACATTCTGAAGTGGATAAAGTGTTGATGCCAGACACATTTCGTGGAAGTAGGTCATGCACATATTACAAATATGTAAAAAAAAAAAAAAAAAAACTAAACACACACACACAAGAAATCAAAGTGTGAGAGGTCAACCACAGAGCGGGCACAACCACCATCACTGTCGAAAAAGTCTACCTTCACATTCCCCATCTCTCCATAGTCTCACTTTACGGAAAAGTTATCTTTTCCACCCAACGACCCTGTGACCTTGAAAAAATGATAGGGAATTCAGCAATCGTGCAGCTCCATCTCTCTCTCCCATGTCGGACAGAACTGGGCAAACTGCACACCTGTACTGCTGAACGCCCACAGTAAAATCAATCAACATCATTAAAATGACCGAGAAGAGTTGACCAACTCAGTGAAACATCCAAAGAGGATGCAGGCCACTGAAACGCCTTCATTTCCCAAGGCGGTCAAATCACTAACCCCAAGCATCTCCCAAAACGTCTACCTGAGTATCTTCATGGCAAGCGCAAACAACTCTTAGTATACTGTCACCCTTTGTGAGTCTACCACTGCTGCGGCTTATTTTGATGGTCACTAAACATACATTCTGTCCACACACCTTCCCGGTGGAGGCTGCCTTGCATCTAGAAATGAGCAAAAGGAGATACAAAGAAGACACTTGTTAAGTGGGGAGTCCTGTTTCTGATATACCTCTAAACACTGCTGCAGAACACTGTGGAGGAGGAGGGGGGGGGATCCCAATTAATGAAGTCTAAAACTGAATACAACCACCAAATGAAAGGTTACAAAAAAATAGATAAAGTTTATTCTGTAATCTTTTGGGTACGGAGACAAAAAATTGCGGAAAAAAATCTAAACAATGTAATATTGTTACTGACAGTTACACAGCAAAAACTGTCAAAAAGACTGAAATTAGAAAGGCAAGATGTTTAAACATTTTCAATAACTAATCACACAGTTGTATTCATAAAAGCAGAATGATTACAGATTCAAGTTGTTTGAAAAAGTTAAATTTAGAAAGGCAAGATGGTTACAGTACTTACACATACAAGAACTATTGGAAAAGCTGAACCTGGAAAGAAAACGGAACAAAGTGCACATACAGAAATGTACATTAAAAACTATGTAATCAACAGGCATTTCAAACTGTAAGTAAACAAATCTGAACTGTCACCACCAATGCAATGTTTGTCTCAGACATCAATGCATAAAGCTCCACAAAGCATTCAACACTCTGGATGCCCATGGAGACTGAATGGACAGAATCATAACAAAAAATGTACATCAGTAATCATATTCTCTCACAACAGTCCGTCTGTCCTATTTACAACATTGTTGTCTGATTGTACAAAACACCCACAACCTCAAGACACTACAGAACCGACACATTGCAGACAAAACTTAAGACAAACTAAACAAAAACAAATCGAGACAAAAATTACTGTAATATATCAATAATCATAAACACCCCTAGTCTACTGTTATAAACAAAAGGAAAACTGAATAAAATTCCTATTAAAAATCTTCTTTCTCAAACAGCCTTCAAACATAGAAGTATTCAATTTCAAATGAGAGATCCCACCTCCTCAAAAAAAAAAAAAAAAAAAAAAAAAAAAGAAAGCACAGTTGAAGTCCTGAATTTAAAAAAGCTTCAACTTAAAGTCCTAAATCTTATTGTTTCACCTTTCAGCTTCCTACTTGCAATTCACACAGACAGGGTTCGTTCAAAATTTTAAGGTCTTTTTAAGGACTCTTCGAGGACTTTTACCATAAAATTTAAGGACTGTAATACAGATAATATACGTTTTTATGCACCCTCTGAATGTTTCATACAATTACTTTTAAGCAAAATCCAGTTTACAGCAAACAACAGCGAGGTGAACACTTTTTACCAGTACAAAGTAGACTTTGACATCTTTTCTTTTTCTTCTTCTTAAAAAACAACAACAACCTGTTAATCTTTTTTTAACGCATGCATAATTTTGTTATTTTGTCACCAACATACAGACAGGAGCTACGGAGGACAGCATCCACCAGCCTGACTCAAGTCACCATCTTTAGTCGAGAGCATGCCCGGCCAGCTTCTCTATTTCCCCCATCCCACCTTGAAGACATCACACGCAGATGTCCAAAAGATGCCAGCCCACCTCCTGAAGTCTGCAATTATCCACAGCATTCTGAGTCACCAGACTTTAACCCAGCGACAGAGGAACCTGAGACAAAGCAGTAAGGGTCAGTGGTTTGACAGCAAACTTCATCTCCCAAACCAAACTGACCATCTGAGCAGTGACAAGAACAGTCTACTTCCATCCTTCGAACTAAACGACTGTCTATGCATGGACTGGAATTGTGCCCCCAACCCCCTCCCCTCCACGATACAATTTCATGTATTTTCTCCTTTTTTTCTCTCTCAACATTTCTACAAACTTTAGAAAGGGGAAAATACAAAAAAAAGAGTATGTGACTGCCAGAACTTCTTTTGACCAAATCAAAACCCGCAAATCAATTCCACTTATCATTCGAAATTCAGACCGTTTGGATGGGGATTTCAATTTCTCTTAGAAACCTCCATAATTTTCGCCCCACCGAGTACAAACTAACAGGTTAAACCAAACTGTGCTGACACTAAAATTACGTTAATGTGATCACAAAACGAAATGGAAAAACAAACTGGTGTCGGGTGAATTAACAAAACAAACAGAAAAAAAAAAAAAAAAAAAAACTAACCCTCGCACACCTTGACAACATTATTTCACAATTCTGCAAAGAATAACAACAACGAAATGCCACGTCACTTGGAAAATGCAGATCATGTTTGCCACACTATATGATATGATCTAGAAACTGTGTCCCAAAACATGACCAAACAACATCTCCTCTGTTCCTCGACATGAAGGGCCATGGCTACTGCAGAGAAGGACCACGATGACAGTCCCATGCCTCACTTCACCCACGCTGACTTTTGACAGCAGAGCTGTCCTACAACTTCCGTGTCCACAAAGAGAACTCTTCAGCCTTTGCATGCTTCAAAGAGGGAGGAAGGAATGGAAGGAAAGCAGCTTAGAACAGGTATCATTCAGAAGCATCAATGAAAGTTCCTTTTTCTCAACACTTCACTCCACGCAAAGATAAAACATCTAAAATCACACACACTCACAAACATGCAAACAAAGCTTCAACACATCCCCTCGCACACACACACACACACACACACAAAATGAAAGCCGCTAATTCAAAAATAAAGAAAAGGAACAGCCAGCTGGAATTCCTATACATCTCCATCGTCACTAAGATTGCACCTCCCTTTGTCCTTTGTTCTTCGCCATCATGCTGCAAATACCATGACATCATCATTCTGGACAAATGAGGGAAAACAACTTCTATTAAACCGTCAACAAAGCCCAACATGTCCATCCACACAAAAACCCAACATGTCCATCTACACAGCCATAACGAAAACCCAACAGGTCAATCTACACAGCTGTAACAAAAAAACAAATGTGTCCATCTACAGGGCTGTAAAAAAAAAAAGTGTCCATCTACACAGTTATAACACAACCCCAACATGGCCATCTACACAGCTATAACAAAAACCCAATGTATCCATCTACACAGTTGTAACAAAAAACCCGACACACCCATCTACACAGCTCTGAAACAGGAACACACGAACCACAAATGCTTGATTAAAAGCAATGTACACTAACCAAATTACACTAAGGTAAATTCATCTTAAAGTGATACACATGTTTAATTTTCTATAACATAACAAATCGGTTCACAATCTTTTTTTTTTTTCAATTGTTTTTAAATGTATTTATAAACAAAAATAGTCACTATGTATACATGCCACCAAACATCTCATACACTCTGAATTGAAGTTCACCATTTGCTAGTTCAAGAGTTTCTCACCAACGAAGTGAGCCCTAAGACAGGGAGCGCCACTTGGTGGATCATTCTTTCCTTCTCAACTGTATGCCTAGCAGCAAATCTTTACACACACTCAATGTAGACCTTAAAAAAAAAGCAAAAAAAAAAAAAGCATGAAGACTGAAAGCAACTGTGTGGTTATTCCCAGCAAAGTGAATTCGCCATGTCGCAGAGCTGTTCAAAGCTGTAATTCTAACAGAAACACTGTTCCAGAGGAAGAGCACAGCCAAACCGCCCAAACTGGTGCTCCTGAAAACTGCCGTGTTGAAACATGTTTCAAACCTGGATCTAATCTTTTCTGACATGACTTGAAACAGACGGTTATCTTCCATTTCAGGCAATCAGAAATGACTGCTTCCCTGAAGTATATGACTAACACCTACTCTTCTATTTCTAGTCGGATCGATTCCACCTAAAGCATGTCCATGACTAACGTTTCTGTGACAAGCAGGTGGGACCCAAACCCTCTGCCAGCAGATCTCTGAGGCCATTTCATCCATCTGCGGACATGAACTCAGGAACATACATCACGTGGTTCTGCAGCACACCTGCTCCAGGCAGTGTCTTCAGGCACAGATCCCGTCTGTTCACGACACAAATCCAAAGTAGACTCCAGGCAAGCCCATGGACAGCCCGTGACACAGTTTTCACCTGGATTTTTACTCACCTCTACACAACCACTCACCCCTACTTCAAGACACGGACTGCAGTCTCAACCCATTCCCTCAATTTAAACTTGAAGTGAAAGGGTCCAAACTACCGTTTTCTCTGCCTGATTTCCAATCAAGATCTGACTAGCGGGTCAAGTTACATCATTAATGCACAGGTAAGGCACTTTTGAAGTCTTGGCATAAGCCCTGATCCCAACTCATAAAGCGCAAAGAGCTTGGTCTCTAGCCGAGGATAGGCGCTCTGTTAGTATTCGTAATAATAATAATAACTGTTCTCCTACTGACTCAAGTTCACACACAGCACTCTGTTTCTGTGGACTGTAGCTGCTGTCCATGGAACAGTCCGCACTCAGTGATGCCTCCTTGCCAAACCCTAACCTGAAGCATTCCATTCACTGCAGTTTTTTTCTGAAAACTATTCTCTTTCCCCTCAGCTGAGCACCTTTTATACTATTCTTTTTTTGAGAAAGAGAATTCAAACAAATCTGTCTTAATGCATGTAAATGACTTCCACACACTGCAGATCCCGATAATTGTAGTTTGTCCACCTGACTGATTTAATCACACCTTATCTCTGAAAATCAAGCCATGACCTCTCCCTGTTCTTTCTTTTCTTTTCTTTTTTTGGGAGGGAGGGGGGGGGGGATGGGGGATGAATAAGTGGGTACGGACCAATGCAGAAGTTGTGTAATGTTAAATTTTACAGTTCAAAATTATCAAAGTCAAATTTCTCTAGACGTTATAGAGATCCTGACCAAACATAACTGACTTTTTGAGCTCCTTGACATTTAAATGATGACTGCAATGTGCAACACTAACACTGATCTCCCTGCAAAGTGAGCACTGGTCTCAAACTCGCCGCCATGTAGAAATCTTCATCATATGACAAGCTGATTTTGGAACTTCAAGTGATATCCGCATGGACTGACTGATTTGTCTCTCTGAAGTTTTGACGTATGCATTGAGTGTGTGTGTGTGTGTGTGTGTGTGTGTGTGTGTGTGTGTGTGAGAGAGAGAGAGAGAGAGAGAGAGAGAGAAGAGAGAGAGAGGAGAGAGAGAGAGAGAGAGAGAGAGAGAGAGAGAGAGAAAGTAAGACACAGACAGATTGAGAGAGAGACAAGAGACTGGGACAGAGAGAGAATGCAAAGATCAGACCACATGGCTCTTGCTGCTATTTCAACCACCTAGCAGACCATCCCTGTTCTCCCCAAACTCAAAGCAGAGGCCAAGCAGCCTGGAAGAAAATTTTCACTGGTCACCTGGTCTCCAGAACCAGTTCTCTGCCCTGTGTCTGTGGCATTCTTGTCCCACTGCTGCCTTCCATGTCTACCTGCTACACTGTTTCCCCATTCCATTCTATGTCCACTCCTTTTTCTTCCTCGCAATGTCCTGAGCCTGTCACAGCTGGCTCTCCATCGATGTGCACAGTGTGTTAAGTCATCACGCCACCTTCTCACCAGCAAGGACAGTTCACGTTAACCGTGTCTTGTTATCATCAGAACCCTAAATCGCAACAACTCCTTTCTTATTCGAGCCGATGTTTTCTACATGGCAAAGTTTTGTTTCCAGCCTGTACCCTGCATCAGTCAAGGCGGAGCTGGTCTGCTACACCCTGGCCTCGAGACTCCCACCCCCCCCCCCCCCCCCCCCCCCCCCAGGCAGAGGGCTCTGTACTGCTGGGTCACAGTCAATTCACACCCACAACACAAAGTTGATGTTCCACGACACACAAATGATGCTCCATCACAAAGCTCACGTTCCACAACAAAGTTGATGTCCCCCAAACACAAAGTTATGTTCAGCAACACAAAAGCTGATGTTCCACATCACATAGCTCAAGTTCTGGTTTCACCCCCACAATGTTGTCTTCTGGCGTTTTGAGGCCTGCATGCTATGTCGCCTTTCGCAGTCACCAGAAAGTGCCCAGAAAAACAAAACAAAACACAAATCCCTGTTACGTTTGTAAGATTCATGAACACAACAGCTTCAAGAGCGTTGGGCTCCGAGGGTCCCCCGTTTGAACTTCATCCAACAGAGTTTGAAAGTGCTGACCTCTGTGACTTTGGATGCATGTGTGTGTGTCTTCATGGGTTTTGGTGCGTGTGTACGTTTGTGTCTATGAATGTATATATACATATGAGGAAAAAAACGGGAAAAGGGATGCGGGGGTGGGGTAAAGTGTGTGTGGTGTATACAAAATGTCAAAAACATGTCCATCTCATTCTTCTCTCTACCTGTATTTTCTGCACAATAACAAATGAGATTAGCCAAATCACAAACAGTCATCTTGCTTATATTTCTCCACAGATTTTTTTTTCTTTTTTTTTCCCCCGTAGTAACAAGGTGGAGAACAGTGCCTGTGACTGTGAGGACACTGCAGGTTACATTATACTGGCCTTGCCGTCTCAAGTCTTGGTCCCGTACAATCCGCACTGAACTCGTCACCACATCCGCCACCATTTCCTTCAGCACTGGCTTCCAGTCTTTCTTCAATCACCTTTCTTCAGTTCTTTTTTTGTTCTTTTTATAGGTTTTTTTTGTTGCTTTGTCAAGTTTTCTTTCTAGTCTTCAAGTAGCAGGGAACTGCCGGTCGGCTCACCAGCTGATCTTCTTCTTACACAACACTTGGAAACTAAAATTAAGGCTAACACCTGTTCAGTCGCCGGCACCAGTGACTCCTCCAACTTTTTTTCCCCCTCCCTTTTCTTTTCTACCTTTTCCTCAGTGTGTCGGTAGCAAGGACGGCTAAAGAATCGAGTGAAGACACTGGTTGGCTGGCACCTGTCGTCTCGTACATCCACGGTGACCTCTGATGTCATTCCAAGCTGTCCCACAAAAAGTTTCACACAAAAGTCTCACGCTCAGCCGACCGGCTGGCTAGTCAGGTCTCATAGTCATTGAGAAAGGTGTTGAGAAAGTCAAGGAGGGTCTAGAGTGACAGTTAGTCTGCCAGCAGCTAAGGATCACGTCATACACCTCTGGAGGGCAGGCGTCGGGGCGTGGCATGCGGTACCCTCGTTGAACGCTCTCAAAGGCTTCCTTGCTGGGCATTCCTGCAACAGGGGCAACATACTCTTCATTGAAACAACCCATATTGCTCTTCCATTGATCAAAACACCCCATGTCTCTCATCACAAGCTGAGGAACTGGAACAACTACACGCAAAGGCCAATTCCTGGCTCTCAGGCCAAAGGCTAAACACTGATGTCAACAATGAGGTTTTTCTTTTTCTTTTCTTGTGCGTGTGTGTGTGTGTGTGTGTGTGTGTGTGTGTGTGTGTGTGTGTGTGTGTGCACACGCGCCTGCTTCATATGTCATACTTAATTAGCAACACAAAACATACACACACACACACACACACACAGACCCACACACACGTGTGCACGCACACACATATGTCTTCTCTTTCTTTTCAGACTTTCTTCTCACCACAAGTTCACACTGTTTTTACATGCTGCCCTCTCCTTTCTTCCTGTGCAACCTGTCCACTGCAACCCCCCCAAATTAATGACAGCAAATCACAGCTGGTGGATGACAACTATTCCACACATCTGCTGTGCCCTTTCCAAAAAGATACATTAAAACATCTTTCTTCTTTCTGCCAGTTCTAACAACACAACTTGCCCCCTCCCTGTGTGTGTGTGTGTGGTGTGTGTGTGTGTGTGTGTGTGTGTGTGTGTGTGTGTGTGTGTGTGTGTGTCCGTGCGTGAGAGAGTGTGTGTGTGTGTGTTGTGTGTATGTGCGTGCGTGCGTGTGTGTGTATGCGCGTGCGTGCGTGTGTGCATGTGTGTGTGTGTGTGCATGCATGCGTGAGGGAGTACATGTATAGCATAATATGACATAGCTGCACCTCCACGTCCATTTTACTGTAACCTGTACAGCACTTTGAGCTAAGTGGCGAGTTAACTTTAATTATCACACTAACTTTCTGATCAGTGCCACTGCACAGAGACAACCATGCTTTGGCCTTCCAGTCCCTTTCACTGACAGTGCCCCGACAGAGACAGCCCCGTCAGCTCACCTTCATAGGGTTCTTTGCCATAGGTGAAGATTTCCATGAGCACCACCCCGAAGGACCATACGTCCGCCCGTGTGCTGTGTTTGTTGTAGGACAGGACCTCTGGGGCCATCCACTTGATGGCCATCTTCAGCCCTGCACACACAGGGATGGCCACACATCAGCACTGCAATGTAGCACAAGTTCAATTGTTGCACTGGACAGGGCTCTTTCACCCCCTTCTCCATCAAAGTTCAAAATCACCCATATTGGCTGGATGGGCACCACTGATGACTTTCAGACAATATCGTCTAATCTCCGTAAGACCTGGAGATGACGTAAAATCAGGAACAAACTGAAATTTTCAAGAATTTTTAAGAACATACTATATTCTTATAAATGTGAACTTGTGCAGATGAACGAGTACCCATTTTCACAGTTCAGCTCATTTTAACAACATGAAAAAGTAACCATGTGCCAATCCTGGCTTGTTCACTTTCTGAAAACAAGCTGAAAACCACTGATTGAAACTGCTCACTTTTGTAGTCTTTTCAGTTCAATTAAATTTCCAACAGTTGACAACTGTGTCTTCCTCAAATGTCTCACCTGGACTTACTATTCCTAACATGCAAGACATCATATTTCCCCCCCAAAGCTGAAGCCTATGCATGATCCACAATCAGAAAAAAATGGCTGAACAAATAGTATTAACCTATGTAGTTGCCCGCCACTGAACTGGTCTGTAAATGCAGACAGAAGCGCCGCAATATATCATATCATATATAAGACCACAGATGGCACTGCACTGAACATTACGGCATGGAAACCTGGACTGGAAAAACTGGCTACAGTATGAGACTTGGTGATCATGTGTTTTGTGATTTTTTTTTTATCAGGGGACTATTTTTCTGTCTCGGATGTTCGCTCTCCCTGCCACCGAAAATTAGATGATTTTCTTGGAAATCCTTGAATCCGAGGAGAGAATCCGAGGAGAGTTCTCCAACCTGACTATGGCAGCTGGCCCATATCTGAAAACTGTTTATTGTGATCTTTCCCATATCTATCAATCGACTGCCCATACTGACTGAACCTTCCCCAATCAATGCCTCACCTTTTCGAAGGTTGAAGTCTGGGTCATCTTTTGTCCTGGTCATCCCAAACCCTGCCACCTTGATCCTGTTCTGCTGACCAACCAAAATGTTGCGTGCACCGAGGTTACGGTGGATGAAGTTCTCTTTCTCCATGTACGCCATGGCGTCTGCAATCTGCACAGAGACGACCAACCATCACCTTTCATTGTCATGTGGGTCAGAAATTTCCCCACTCCCATTCTCTTTATCAAACAGTGAATTTCATCTGACTAAAAGCATAATCCTCCATTTAAAATCAATCATCATAATCAATCTCAGCACCCTCTAAATGACTGCTGATCATTCCAGCAATCTAAATTTCCAGCCACTCTGTGAACTTTCAGCACAAACCTCTATCGCCCAGAAAGCCTAGCCTTCCAGACGACAGCCAAGTGTGTCCCCACCCCCAACCCCCCGTCCCAAACGATTGCATAATATATCAACATAATACAATAAATATTCATAGAGGGCTTATTCTACAAGAGCCCATGCTTCACCATGAATTCTATCTATGAACAAAAACAGACGGAACACTTCAATCAACCTAGTCCACATGCACAAAGTCAAAAGCACTTAAATGAACCACAATCTGCAAACGCCTTGGCTTAAGGCTGTGTCAGACCAATTGACATAGGCCAGAACACCAAGGCTACATCAAAATGTTGTTATGCTCTGCATAGTTATGTGGGGATTGTCTTCAGTCGTGACAAGCTCCTAGCATAACATTATCAGTCTCCCAAATCCCCCGAAGTCGGAGTGTGGCTGCCCATGTGGTGGGGTAATCAAAAACGGTCACACACGTAATGTTCTCATCCCCAGCTGATGCATTTGTGCCATAGTGTTCAAATACTTCGGCTGTTCGGATGATCCCTGGAGTCTTTTAGCCAGGGTACGACAACAACAACAACAACAACCACAATCTGCATATACTGCCAGCAATTGGTGAAGGATGCACTATTTCACCTTGTACACAACAAGAAAATGGAATGCAAGCACTGGTAAACTTGTGCAAATGGGCGTAAACACAATATCTCCCACATAATCCAATTAATTCCCAGACTTTAAGCAGATCTTTCAATCCGCTGACTCTTAACAGCTGTGATTAATACACTTTTCACACAACTGAGAACTGAAATTTGAAGGTGGACCACAAGGATAAAACAGGAAAGTTTCCACAACAGACTTGAAAGAAAAACCTGAGTTTGGATGACATGGGTGATTTTGTCTGTTTTGGGCGTGGCAAAAATCTTGGGGGCCAAATACAGGACAACACAGTGAAACATACAAGGGTCATGTTAAATGAATGCAGATTACATTAACAGTGTTTTCGACGACATATAGAAAGATTAAAAGCAAGGACCATTAAAAAAAAAATTGCAAAAACTGGGTAAAAATCAAAGACATTTTAAAACATTTTTAAAAAACTTTCCAAGTATCAATAGGACACACCCTCTAAAACACGTCTCTTTCAAGTATCTCCTCAGCATTCAACATTCTTTACACCACCACATAAACGGTTTAAAATTTCATTTTCAAATAAAACTGATCTCTGTAGTTTCCTTTAAACTGCAATCATTTAATCAGAGGCATTACCCATGCTGATTTATTTTTCACATATTAATCTGTCCTAGCAGAACCACAGATTCACCACCATGAAATGTGCCAGAATACAACTGCAAGACACGAAACATTTTCTATTAGAACTAAGGATCTCTAAGATCCTGTGCCCCATCCAGTCAACGCCCCAAACTCACAAACATCTGCGAACGTAGGAACTCTGCAGCGTAGGACTGCATCTTGTTATGAATTTGGTTACAACTACAGACAATCCTTAGCAGTTGGCAGCTGTGCTTGTTCGTATACAAATAAAGTAAACAAACATAAAAACATAGCAGCCAGCTCCCTCCTCACCTGAGCCCCAATGTAGATCAGCTGGGAGACGGCCAGGTCTTTGCCGGGACCCTCCCTGAGGTACAGGGACAGGCGGCCGTTTCCCATGTACTCCATCAGCAGGTAGACGGGCTCGTTCTGGCAGCACACCCCCACCAAGCTGATGATGTTGGGGTGCTGCAGCGTCTTCAGGATCTGGGCCTCGTCCAGAAAGGCCTCCGTGCTCACACAGTCGATCTTCTGCATCTTCACTGCCACTTCTTTGGACTGGTTCCACTTGGCTGGAAAACAGAACCTCACACTCAGAAACCTCGTTTCTGTGTTACATAGAAGGGGAGTGCAAAGGCAGGGAGTTCTAATGACCTTTGTGTCGGCAGGATGGGTTCGGGTGAAATTTGAGCATGACTAGTGAGAAAGTCTGGTTATACAAGAACATTAAAATCAAACACACAGAGACACGTCACCTGATGAAAATGCATGTTTTTCACAGGCATTTTGATGAGTATTTACACACACACACACACTTAAATCATACACGCATTCACACATGCGTACTTGCACACACTGACACACACACACACACAGTGTTTCATGCAGGCAGACAGACAGACAGACAGACAGACAGAGAGTGAGTGAGAGAGAGAGAGAGAGAGAGAGAAAAGAGAGAGAGAGAGAGAGAGAGAGAGAGAGAGAGAGAGATTTTTTTAAATAAAGAATGAAATTGTCTTCACTGAGATAAATGTAAAACCGAAATGAAAATTTTATTCTAGAACTGAAAACTAAAATCATCAGTGGACAGGGGGGGGGGGCGATGAAGACCTGGAATAAAAAGACAAATAATCACAAAGCATACACCCTCTCAACCTTACCCTCCGAAAACAAAGAATGTTCTGTTACGTTCAACATATGAACCACAGATGTATCTCACCGAGCCACACTTCAGCGAACTGGCCGCTACCCAGACGTCGGATCAGGTGAAGCGTGTCCCTGGTGGTGCTGTATTCGTCCTGCTTCCCTCGCTCCATCGCCCATAGCAACGACCTTGGCTTGGCGCAGGTCTGGGTCAATTTGCAGCACAGGCCGTCCACAGAATCTGAGGTCCACAACAGAGATGGTGAGCACTTACCATTTTTTTTTTTCATTGTCTATGATCTAGATTTCTCCAACACTATAGTGATAAAAATGTATTCTTCTACATCTATACAGTTTGGGTAAGGAACATTTTTTGCTTTTTGAAACTTACGACAGTTGTACTGAATCCTAAACTAATGACTGCAAAGAAAGAAAAATGATACCAAGAAATATAAACAAACTCAGCAATATGTATGTAGAAGGAATCAATATCTAAAAATGCCTACTCAGGAATGGAAAGAAACAGCGTTAAAAACAGAACTCAGGAATGGGAAAAAAAAATACTTTTTTTTTTCCAAATGCAAACAACAGAATGGAAAGAAAGAAGAAACATTAAAAAAAAAAAAGGAACAAAAATGAGAAATGTGAAGTCTTGAACAGAAAAAAGAAGGAATATTATCAAGAAACGTAACGTTAGATATCAAAAGGAAGAAATATGCAGAAAGATAAAGTTAGCGAAGGAAAGAAATAAAGAAGCACTACTTTTCAAAAAACGCACACTCACAGGAATGGAAAAAAAGAAATGATATCAAGGAATAAATTCTAGAATGAAAACAAAGAAATGATATGTAAAAAAAAAAAAGGAAACTCAGGAATGGAAAGAAAAGATATCATATGAAAAAAAATGCAAACTTCAGAATGGAAAGAAGAGATACCAACAAATGCAAACTCAGGAATGGAATAGACATCTTGTTGTTAAGAAGAAACAAAACAAAAAAAGTGGGGGGGGGGGGGGGGGGGGGGGGGGGGGAGAAAACTTTTTTCTTAAACCTTGGGAATGAAAAGATAAACAATGGGAGTCCACTTAAAAACACAAATTTTAATCAGCAAGAAAAATTTGGTAACTTCAACCAATAACCAAGTTTAACAACTAAATTTTCAAGTGTGGTAGAATCTGAATGTAGGAAAGCCAACATGGCAAGCCAATCGAAGTATGCATTCATCTATCCCATGTCATTCACCCGCTATCTCCATCATGATACAACTCACAAGCCAGGTCAAAAACAAGATCATAGTTATGAAACTATATGTCATCTTTACTCAATGTTCACAGCAACAGCTGAAGATAGTATCTAAAATAATAATAATGGAAACTCTACAGGTCATGCAAAAGCTCACGATAATAACTAAAGTAATAGTAGTGCAAAGTATTAGTACCCACAGAGTAAAACGTTGATTTCAGAAGGCAGCAAACACGCTTACTTACGTGACCCATGTCAATCATGATCTGAATTAGCTTCGTTGACACTGTCAGCTGTGCATGCGAACAGTCTAACAGCTCAGTTTCCTCTTCAAACTTTACATTCCTTTATAGAAAGTCCGGTTTACAACTATGTAAGCAATTTCTAGTAATCCTGCAGACTTCCACAACACTCTAAAACTCTCATAAAACCCTCAAGTCAGGTTCCCGTGGGTCACTTCCACCAGCTACATGAATCCTGCTTGTTCTTCAATTTCTGTGACACATCCCTGATGTCTGTTCTGACCTTGATAGTGCTTGACCAGGTCAGCAAGGGAGGTGAACGTCCTGGACTTGGTAATGTAGTACAGTTCACACGAATGGTCCGGCGGTCGCCGCGTCACGATCTTGTAATGCTTCGCCAAGTAGCCTCGCAAGTCATCATAGTCCCTTACAGACAAGGTGTAGGTGCCTGAAAAATACACGATCAAAACAATTTCTTGATAGGGCCTAGGAAAAAAAAAAAAAAAGCAACCAAAATCCCTATGTGATCCACAGTGCTTGGATCTGAAGAGTGGGAGTTGCTATGCTTTGTATTGGTTATCAGGAGTCATGCCGACAACTGCCATGTGAATTTACTTCTTTATGGTCACTGTGAGGACTCTACCACAGGCTGTCTTAAAGCGAAAGTTGGTGGACAACTTAGGTCAGATCTGCTCACACCATCAAAGAGTTATGACTGTAAAAGCCTACTGACATCAGACACTGACTATACCACTGATGCTATGCAATTAAAGAAATCAATGCCACACTGAAAATCATTTACTGTTACTACCCCTGCAACTTTCCAGGGGATTTATGCTACTTCCAAGCAAAGACCTTACCAAGACAAAAGGACAATTTCAGAAAATGTGAGGACTTGTAAGAACCTGCAAGGACCCTACAAAGCCTGCCCTAGGGAAAAGTGGTCTACTGAGTAAACCTGTGTTCTTGGTTTGAATCTTGGATGGATTTTTTTTCCTCCTTTCGACTAGTGATGACCTGGGGGCTAGCGCTATACTGTGTTACAATTTTATTGATCTTAGGATGGTTGGAAGTACTGGTGTCATTTTATTCAATGCGTGTCCCAGGTCTACAGATAGACCCTTCTCCACTCCTCCCAGTCAGCAGCCAGCTCAAGACAGTCTAATGGCGGCACTAACCTGGTGAGGCTTCGCCTTGTCTGACGAGGAAGGTTCCGCGAGGGTACCCAGGTGCCAGCAACCAGTCCTCCGAGGCATCACGACTCACCTTACCGAAGTACCACCTGTCACAAACAATATATCGTAATTAATCAAATGACAACCACATGGTGTGAAGGTGGTGTATATTTTCACAACATCCAATTTTTTTTTAATCCATAAAGAGGCACCTAAAAGCACAGCAAAAAAAGTGAAAATAATCAATAGGGATGTGGAGACAGGATCCCCAGTCTTTTTTTTTTTTCTCTAAACAATTGAAAAACAAGGGGGTAGAGGTACAAGTGGGGATGGGGAGAATGGGGGGGGGGGGGGGGGGGGGGGGGGCTGCATTTGTCTTCCAAACCTTTATGAATGCAGGGAAAGGTTGAGAAGCGGGCAGGATGAAGTCAACCATATGTCAATGTGTTTTCATTATTCTTACTGGACTATTCACAGAGTCACATACTGCATTGCCGTTTTCTGAGGACAAGCACTGAAATGACAAATGGGGCATGACAAAAAGAGACAGAAACAGCGGGTATTCTGCATGCAAGATCCACCATGAATTAATGGCCATTTTAGGTTCTCAAAAGAAAGGTCTGCACAAATACAATGCCTTACGACTTCTTGGGTTGGTTTTTTTTTTTTCAAAACGGGAGGATGGGAGCTAAGTCAAATTCTGTAGTTGGTTAGCAGCTTTGCTTCCATTGAGCATCTCTAAGACTGATCACACACAGCCTCGTCCACCTTCTCCTGCTGCAGTCTCAGTATCCACAGTCTGTGGGAGGCCATCAACTTTGGGTCACCGTGTGGCCACCCACTCGGCGGACCAAAAGACCCTGCACCACTGCCCTGTCACCTGGGTTGTGTGATGTGACAAATCGGATGTACAGCACCACTCAGTTTATCTCTGCTGTTGGTCAGCTAGTCCAAAATGTTCAAGACTACCAGAAAGATGCTGATCTTTGACAGTCAGTATGGAAACCCCAAGCAGGACAGTAAACATGTCCTTCCAAACGACAGTTTCTCTGTCCACCTTATAACGTCACTCCAATTTAAAGACAACAATTTTAGGGGTTTTGGGAGACGTATACTGAGAGGCTCCATTCTATCAGCAAACAATATCACACTCATTCATGTAATAACATTTACTGCCCAGCTATCCAAAAAGGCCACATCAATGTCACACTGAACATGAAATTAATCTAGGACTGTTGGTACCAAATTGAAACAAGAAACACCAACAAATGCGTGTTAATGCCAAAACATCAACAAGCCCATACACACTTGCTCATAATTTCTATGCCTGAAAATACTTACTCATAATTTCAATGCCTGAAAATACATACTTACTCATAATTTCTATGCCTGAAAATACATACTTACTCATAATTTCTATGCCTGAACTCCCTGGGTGATGGAGGATACAAGTGACGCGGTGGCGATGACGGCCCATGTATGGACATGAACGAGGACGACGATGACACGCCCGAGCTGCTGCTGGACGTGTCCAGGAAGCTGGACTGGCTCCAACGGTCCTCTTCATCTTCCAGCAAAGTGTCCGACAAACTCAGGAGGAGAAAATTGTCAGGAAAGCCCTCCACCCCATTCGGCGGGATGTAGGTGTCCTTGCGACACATAGGGCAGGGGAAGTAACCGGGCTTTCCCCCAGGGTGTCTGCGCACATAGTCCTTGAGGCAGGCCTCACAGAAGGAGTGCAGGCAGGGCAGAGCTTTGGGGCGGCGCAGCGACTCCAGGCAGATCTTGCAAGACAAGAATTCCTCCTGCAGCTTCTCTTTGAGGGTACCTGAGTGAGAGTGCCTTTGCAGTCCGGCCATGACTAGCCATTCTGAAACTGGACAAAGAAAAACATTTGTCATTTTGTGACAGCCCACGCCATACCAACACACAGACACAATGACCCGACAAAAAAAACCTCCAGTAACCTGACCAAGCTTAACTTTGCAGACCCTGAACTTATTTATCAAAAATTAAAAGAATAAAAAACAAAAAACAGAAGAGGAGCTGTCTGTTCTTTTTTTCTTTCTTTCTGCATATGCAGGCTGATACTCCTGCGGACACTCCTTGTGTAGACAGGCAAGTATTAATCGCATCTACCTAACAAAGGGAGTGGAGTTTTGTGTGTATGACCGTTTTTTATCACGCCATTAAGGCAACCATACTTCAACTTCGGGGAAGATGCATGCTATGTGTAATGTGTCATCCATACCAACGGCCAAACTGGCCTTCTCTTCCGAAAGTTGGTGATAGGATTTCACATGCATGCAAGATGTTATGCGTGCTTTCACACATGGAACCTCGGTTTATAGTCTCATTTGTAGGACTGTATGGGAAATGGAGTCAGAACCAATGTTAACTCCGAGGGAAAAATCCCTCTGTACCGAAACAGCCCGGCGGAGATTCGAACCCCAAACCCAGGATCACCCAGATTATGAATCCGGCGCTCTGCCACTGGGCTATTCCGGCCCCCGTCTGATCTTCCATTCGAGCCAGTTTAACCAGCTTCAGCAAATCCATGATTTATCCCCTCATTGCATCTCCTCCCTCCCAATGTGTCCTTTTGTCTCTCTCCCCCAATGTGTCCTTTTGTCTCTCCCCCCCAATGTGTCCTTTTGTCTCTCTCCCCCAATGTGTCCTTTTGTCTCTCTCCCCCAATGTGTCCTTTTGTCTCTCCCCCCCCCCCCCCATGTGTCCTTTTGTCTCTCTCCCCCATGTGTCCTTTTGTCTCTCTCCCCCAATGTGTCCTTTTGTCTCTCTCCCCCAATGTGTCCTTTTGTCTCTCTCCCCCAATGTGTCCTTTTGTCTCTCTCCCCCAATGTGTCCTTTTGTCTCTCTCCCCCAATGTGTCCTTTTGTCTCTCTCCCCCAATGTGTCCTTTTGTCTCTCTCCCCCAATGTGTCCTTTTGTCTCTCTCCCCCAATGTTTCCTTTTGTCTCTCTCCCCCAATGTGTCAATGTGTCCTTTTGTCTCTCTCCCCCAATGTGTCCTTTTGTCTCTCTCCCCCAATGTGTCCTTTTGTCTCTCTCCCCCAATGTGTCCTTTTGTCTCTCTCCCCCAATGTGTCCTTTTGTCTCTCTCCCCCAATGTGTCCTTTCGTCTCTCTCCCCAACCACAGAAGCACTTAGCCCCAGCCCCAAACCCTCCAACTCTACTTTCACTTTCAGCCATCTTTTTCTCTCTTTCTGTTTTGCAGCCTCTCCCCAATTGTACAGACTTACTAAAAATAGCAGAAATGTTTGCGCACACAGGCTAAAACCCACATGCACCTGCAAGTTGTGCTGCGCTGGGCTATGAAGTCTTGCACCGAGTTCATGGTGGCTTCTTGCATGCACACCATCCGATCAAGGGCCCTGTGTAAAGCCCATGTCATGTACAATACCCTAGAAGTGTGACAAATTATGGCTCCTTACTTTTAAATTTTAAGAGTGATAATGCTTGGAAAGTTTGAGTGCAGCCTTAGTTGGATAAAAAAAAGATGTTTACTCAACTGCAGGTTCATATGCACAGCTGTTCTGATATTTTGTTGTAACAAAAATGCCATAGACAGACCCCCCTAAATGATTTCATTTATGAACAAGATTTGATTCTGTCAAGGGAGTTAATTTTTGAGGTTTCAGTTTCCATTTGCTGTGCAATCAAAAAAAAAAAAAGGGGGGGGGGGGGGCGGGGCAATGAAATGCCAGGAATAAATATGAGATAACAGAGTAAAAACTTGACAGAACAGTCTAATTCAGCAGTCGACATATCATAAAAGGACGTGGAAATGGGTATCTCAAAAAAGAAAGAAAAGAAAATACAGACATGCATCATCATTTCATGATCAGCCATTCTTAAAGTAGCAGTCAAAATCTGCCGTCACACCATGACCAGCCATTCTAATACTACAGACAGAAGTCCTTTGTCTCCTTGACAAGTCCTTCAGTGACTACACCCAGTAAAGTCTTTGTCATTCCATACTCTCTCTGGAATTTACAATTCCATTCAATTTTCCATACTGAGGACTCGACTGACACCGGTACAAACAGCCGTAATACCATGTGCCTGCATATGATCTCGTGCATGGGAAAACCAGAAAAGCTGTATACACACACAGAACAGTAATCAAACGGCATCAACATGTTATGAAAGAAAGATTTCACACCCTCAGGGATCTGACCACTTCAAGCCAAACTTGTTTCAGTCAAAACAGGCTGACAGGCATGTCATCACACGATGTCTCTGATGAAACCAAACAGATGTCTCTGATGAAACCAAAACAGATGTCTCTGATGAAACCAAACAGATGTCTCTGATGAAACCAAACAGATGTCTCTGATGAAACCAAACAGATGTCTCTGATGAAACCAAACAGATGTTTCTGCGTAACCTGGGCTGGGTTTATGGCGAGTAAAAGAATGCTTTCACTCCAGCTTCCTTCTGTCCTCTCTCTGGGAGAGCTCCTTCATTCAGCCAAGTAATCAGCAAGTGTCTTAACACCAAGCTCCTTGGAGAAGTCAGACTCGTTTCTTCAGCCTTTGATGGTCTTACAACAATCAAACTTCTCTAAGATCTTGGATTCACAAATTAAGCCAGTCATCCACAGTCTTCCATCCAGCTTCTTGGAGACAAAAGATTCAATCCTTCAGCCAGTCAGCTTCTTGGAGACAAAAGATTTGATCATTCAGCCAGTCTTGTACCCAGCTTCTTCAAGGTGAAAGATTCATTAATTCCACCAATCAGCCAGTCTTACATCTAGCTTCTTCAATACAAAGCATTTGTTTATTTAGCCCACTGAGATGAAATGCTATTTCTGATTCAAGACACAATTTTGCATGTTGAAAAATCATGAGATCATGCAATAGGCTTTTCCCCAATAATGTTCAGTAACGAACCTTTCAAAAAATTATCTCAACAAAACCAAACTCCATCTCAGGTGTCCACATCAAAAGAGGTAACTTTAAATGTGCCTTCACCCCACCCCATCCCCTTTATTCATAATCATATACACATATTTCCAACCCTAACAACGCCCCTTTAATAACTGTATGGGTGTGGGGATGGGGGTGGGCAAAGCTTCCTTTTTTTTTTTATATATATATCTGAATTCATGTTGTTTGATGTTTTCATTTTACATGCTTGTGCACTGTCATCCTAGAAAAAGTCAGCATACACCACCACACTTATCAATACAGAATATTATCATCTTTAAATAATCTGCTGGACTTTGTTTTCAAGAGGTTTCTATCCCCAACGATGGATTGTGGCCAACTTACTGGTGAGTGACAAAAAAAAAACCAGTTACTCATGCAAAACACATACACACTGGCATGCACGCAAACAGACACAAACACACACATTGAAATTCCCAAGTTAAGAACACTGAACAGCAATCCACAAGCATGAACAGTTGAAAGTTAACCACTGCGAGAATCTTCTCAGCTTGTTCAAAAAAATTAATCTGGCCATGTTGAAACAACTGTCGACAGAAATGTACTATTTGCTACTGACAATTTTGTGATCGAAATGCCAGCTCTCTCCTATGAATATAACCGAGAATCAGTCAGTAAGGAGGACACAAGTTAAAAGTGTTGTTATACATTTAAGTACATACGTTTGTCATTTTTCTTTCTGGACATATGAGAGAGAGAGAGAGAGAGAGAGAGAGAGAGAGGGAGAGAGAGAGAGAGAGAGAGAGAGACAGACAGACAGACAGACAGACAGACAGACAGAGACAGAGAGAATGGAGGAGAGAGAGAGAGAGAGAGAGAGAGAGAGGAGAGAGGAGAGAGAGAGGAGGAGAGAGAGAGAGGAGAGAGGAGAGAGAGGAGGATGGATGGTAAAGGGATACAGACAATTAATTAAGGAGAAAATGAGTGGCATAACCTTTATGAAGGAGGTGGTGCATACATACAATCCATGACTACAAGAAATCGTACACTGAAATCAAAGAAATAAAGAACAATATTGATCAGGTCCAGGTCATGGAATGGATTCAGAATGTCTTATACAGTTACAGAGGTAAAACGGCACATTGTTTAAATCAACTGTATTTAGAATGTCTTATACAGTTACAGAAGTAAACGGCACTGTTTATTAACGACTGTATTTAGAATGTCTTATACAGTTATAGAAGTAAACGGCACACTGTTTATTAACGAGTGTATATAGAATGTCTTAAACAGTTACAGAAGTAAACAGCACACTGTTTCTCAACGACTGTATTTAGAATGTCTTATACAGTTATAGAAGTAAACGGCACATTGTTTATTAACGACTGCAATCAGAATGTCTTATATAGTTATAGAAGTAAACTGCCACATCATTTATTAATGTCTACACACGCTTGTGTCACAAGTAAAGTAAGTTTAAATATGAAAGGGTGTGTCTTAGTATCTTAGTACATTTTGGGGAGGATAAACTCCTTTCTGAGGCTATCCCAGAGAGAGTCAGACAAAGACAGGGGGTGGCATTGGGAAGAGGGAGGGGGGGGGGGGCCCGACACAGAGCGAGAGAGAGAGAGAGAGAGAGAGAGGAGAGAGAGAGAGAGAGAGAGAGACATGGGGATGGGGGGGGGGAGGAGGGGCCTAGACAGAATTTGACAGATTTGTCTGATCCGTGACACAGCCCTACCATCTGCTGCTCCCTGCTCTCAATGAATGAAGCTTGCCAGGGAAGCCTCGCCATGTTTGACATGCCCAAACTCCTTTGACACAGCGTAGAGTTCCTCCTTTTGCTCCAGTCTTCCCCCGAGCACTCTCCATTCTTCTATTCTTCATTTCCACACCCTGACCATACAAGCTGACACACTTTCCCCGTCGTTTTGTGTCCACAATAGCACGAGCCGAAGGCTTATTTTATCTGTAATAAGTTTAAATTTGTCTTAAACCTAGTGAAGAGGGAGTTTAATAAAGTGCAGTGCGTACGCACAATGGTGAATCTTTTCACTTAGGTTGCTTAAAAACACTGTCTATAATAACGTGAAATTTTGTTGGGTTCCTTCTGAAATGTTTAGTGAAATCCTGCTTTTTCTTTGGAGCAAATTTTATGAAGACTAACCAAGTCTTGAAAGGAACCTCACTGTGCACAAATCCAGACTTGTTTTTCCATAATGACTAGTGGGGTTTCCACGCATTTCAGAAGTTGTCAAGAATGACACAACTCTGTCTGAAGCCGGTGTATACCAGCCTCTGAGTGAAATCTCACAGAAACACAGTCATAAGTGTCAGCAATCTAGCAGCCCCAGCTGGGACTACTGTGGCATCCCTGACGACT
Organism: Conus ventricosus; assembly: GCA_018398815.1. Classification (NCBI taxonomy): domain Eukaryota; kingdom Metazoa; phylum Mollusca; class Gastropoda; order Neogastropoda; family Conidae; genus Conus; species Conus ventricosus. Next base: position 31,935,399 of record CM031613.1, read on the forward strand.
TCCTAACAGAGAGCGCACAGTAAATAATTATTGTCTGGATCAGGCCCATGTTTCACCACAGATACCGCTCAAGATCAAGCCTGCAAGCCCCAGACAAAACCACACTAACTTTCATAGTCAGAATTATGCAAATCTCCAGTAAAAAGGCTTTCAACTACAAATATGCTTGGGTCAATTGTGATCGTTTTACCTGCGCATCTAAGGAAAAATACACACCTCTCAAAAAGTGTATCCAGGTCTCAAGACCCAAACTACATATGGGTGTACAGTTCAATATGGGCTAGAAGTGAATTCCACAGGTCAGAAGACCCCTAAGGTACGAGAGTTAATGGGGGGAGGGTGGGAAGGGGGGGGGGGGTGGGAGATATTCACTCGTATCAATTCTAGATATTCATTAAGTATCAATTCTGCGTAATATCTTGTAAGGTCCGAGGGGCTCTATTTTATGAAAACAGTGATTCGATTATCTGGCTTTCAAACAGTCTCCATTTACACTTTGGTTTGATTTTCATTGTAGCAATTTTTAAAGACTGATCAATGTTGCCATTACCACTGAACCTAAACACCACACACACAGACACATACACACACAAACACATGACTGATTGAAACCAATTTAATGTCAGTTTAACCATAGTTGTACACACACACACACACACACACACACACACTGCGAGAACAAGGCATGGAGGTCAGACAGAGAAACGAAGAAATGTACCTTTTAATTCTACTGGTCATGTTACTGTCAATAGCATCAGTCATGTCAGAACTTTCAAACCGCACAAATACACATCAGCAGATAAACTCTCACATACCCCATGCATCAAAGCTACCCCTTAAACAGTCACACACCCTACCCTCCCTGACTGACAAAAGACAAACAAAATAACAGTTTAACTCGTCACCTTGCACAGACCAGGACCTCGGCCCCAGACAGGTTCAAGACACAACCAGATAACCCAGGTCACCGAAGAAGACCGCTTATCCACTCCAGAATATCAAGTAACCGGGTCGATTGGCCCGAGAGCTTTACACTCTTCAAGGGGGACAATCCTGCGGGGATTCAATGCACTTGCTTCAACTGTCAACTGAATATCTGTCTCCCAGTGAACAGTCACGGTCCAATGGCGTAGCACAAGGCAGAGGTATTTCGTCTAACCCCCTCCCCGCCTTCCCCCAGATGGAGGGCGGCCCCATAACCCTCCCTTCCTTTCAGGCCGTTTGGTCTACCCCTTCAACGTAACGGTCACAGTCCAACGAGTAGCTACGATAAGTATGCTCTCATAAAACAAAACAAAACAAAAACAAATGGCAGTTAAAGTGATTTCCTCCTGTTTCATCAGTTTACATCTGGAAATTCCTTAGAAGACAAAGGAAACCTGACAGAGAACAAAAAATATCCACTCAAAACTTGCCTGAACAGATGGTCATGTTCCAGTGAGCGCAGTAATAAAGCACCACCCCAAAATCAAGTGACTTTCTACTCTACAGCATCTAATTTCTTTCAATTACTTAAAACTCTGGAGTGTGCATGCGATGTGGTTTGATGTAGTGTGTGTGTGTGTGTGTGTGTGTGTGTGTGTGTGTGTGTGTGTGTGTGTATGTGTGTGTGTGTGCGTACACGTGTGTGTGAGCGTGTGAACGTGCATGTGTATGTGTGCGTGTTGTGTGTGTGTGTGTGTGTGTATGTGCATATGCATAAGAGGGGCAAGTGTATGTGAGTGTGTTTGTGCACACGTGCGCACATATGTATGCATAGATGTATGTGTGTGTATGCATATGAGTGTGTGTGTAAAGGTGCGACTTGCATATCTGTGATCTAATGTGGGGGTGGCCTTGTTTACCTCTCTGCGAATACTATTTACAAATTTCTCAGTCAAAAATTCTGTCTTGGAGACACATCAAATGCAAATCATTCCATTCTTTTCAAATATATCACTCTTTATCAAAGAAAAAAAATTCTAAACATTTGTTTAGGATGCAAAGTTCTGCCCAAACCATCCTCTTTTGGAGAACAGACAGAACACATCCAGTCTCGCTTCTAGACTTGTTTCAGAGCTAAAATTTGTGGATGGTAGAACTCCAGAAACAAAGGATGTTTGTTGGTTATGATGGCATGAAATTCACAACATACTCAAAGAAAGAACTTTGATTAAAAAAAAAAGGGGGTAATGGCAGTAAGCAGGAATGGGGTGGAACCAGACAGAACAGCCTCCCCCCTCCTTTTCTCACCTCCACACACAGACACAGACACTCTCTCACACACACACAGCCCTGATGTGGCCCTTTGTGGTCGGCTGGGCTATAAGCAACATGATCTTATCACACACACACTCTCTCTCTCTTTCTCTCTCACTCACACAGACACACACACACACAGATGCCTCAAATAGAAGCGTCCAACAGAGGGATTAGACAAGATCCCACTGCAACCAGCTAACCAGACTTCCTCCATTTAAAGTGTGTGTGTGTGTGTGTGTGTGTGGGGGGGAGGGGGGGGGGGGGTCATGGTGTGAAGTTGTCATCACATTTTGATTTGCAACAGTTTCACAAGCCACAAACCTTTTCATGACCAAGTGCTACCTTTGCTAAAAACTGCTGAAGAAACTGATGAAATCTACAACAAAATCCTGCTCTGATTCAGATTATCATAGCTGTCAATAGTGTCAAAGCTGCCAATCCTGTAAAGTCAAAAAATGGGGTGCCAGGGAACGACAGGGGCACTTTCCTCTCCACTGCTTCTTCTGGTCGATGAAGCAGGGCTTATAACAAACTGTTAAAGAATGTGTGACACAATCTGCAAACTTCTCAGTAAGCACTAAAAGATAGGAAGTACATAAGCCGCGAGGGTTATCCTTGAGCCACTCCCTTTCCCACTACTATTACAACTAAAAAGTACATGCATAACTCTTGCTCCCAGGAGGAGATAATCACACGACCATCACTCAAAATAAATGCTGTTTACAAGTTACTACACCAGATCATCTAGCACAAACGCAAACACACAGCACACAGACCAAACAAGAAGACATCCCTACAAAAGGATGCTCCAAGCTTGCCCGCCTACCCTGCAACTGACATAGTATACATGTACACAGCAACAAATACTGGAGAAATGAACAAAATGCAAATCAACAGTTAGTCAAGACTGGGGCAGCATCTTTGATCTTGAATGTAGTCAAACAGAACACACAGAAACAAACACAGGTAACCTCAGCTCGCTTGATATGACAAGTATTTGCTCATTTCAAATACAAATCATATCAGAGGTGGGTGGGGGAGCAGATATGCATTTTATCTTGAAATGGCTAGCACGGGCACAGTCCCTAATTTTACACTTTAGACGATACTTCACAACGATTAACAAACAAACAAACAAAAAAAACCTGATCCTCCTGCCGCAATCCATCAGGAGAGTGTTGTTTTGCACATATTCATGTCTGTTGATTGCATGGTATGAAGGCGTGTATTCACTTGACAGTTACATTATCAGGTAGCAATTAAGCTTTGCTTTGCATCTTGTTTTGTATGTCTTTTACTTTCCTAATCAAGAACTGGGACATAAAAAAGAAAGAATTTGTATGTCTTTTTATTTCTGACGGGCTCAGAAGAATTTTGATCACACCTGCTGCAACTATTTTCTAATTCATGCAAAGACCATGTTTTAGAGTCTAGGGTTACAGATGGATCAAGAGGGGGACATGTCCAAAAGAGGCATCCGATTCCCCAACTGAACACTTGAAACACTGAGACACCTATGGTAAATTGTACGCTAGTGACAACAAAAGGATTATGATTGAAAACAAACAAGGCTATTTTTTTTTAAGGGAAGGAGAATTAAGGGGAACAAGAGTGTTCTGGACTCACTTAGTCCCTCCAAATCCTTCCCCGTGTTGTAGATGTACATGTGTGATGAGACTTCTGCAACATTCTCAGATTCTGGCTTGTTTCCTCAAAAGGATACTATAAATGGGGGTATAGCAGCTTTTGAAGGGAACGACCTGAAATTTTGCAGAGGTCTTATCACACATGGATATTCCGCTGTAAGGGTATGCAGTGTGGACAAAATTTCATCCACTCTTGTCGGATTCACAGGACTTTGTTTCCCCAGGAGCAACAAGACAGTCACTCACTGAGTCATTAGTGACTCAAACAGTTTGCCCCTAAAACTATGAGAATACACTGTCCATTAGTGACTCAAACAGTTTGCCCTAGAACTATGAGAATACACTGTCCATTAGTGACTAAAACAGTTTGCCCTAGAACTATGAGAATACACTGTCCATTAGTGACTCAAACAGTTTGCCCTAGAACTATGAGAATACACTGTCCATTAGTGACTCAAACAGTTTGCCCCTAGAACTATGAGAATACACTGTCTAGTGACTCAAACAGTTTGCCCTAGAACTATGAGAATACACTGTCCATTAGTGACTCAAACAGTTTGCCCCTAGAACTATGAGAACACACTGTCCATTAGTGACTCAGTTTGCCCCTAGAACTATGAGAATACACTGTCCATTAGTGACTCAAACAGTTTGCCCCTAGAACTATGAGAATACACTGTCCATTAGTGACTAAAACAGTTTGCCCTAGAACTATGAGAATACACTGTCCATTAGTGACTCAAACAGTTTGCCCTAGAACTATGAGAATACACTGTCCATTAGTGACTCAAACAGTTTGCCCCTAGAACTATGAGAATACACTGTCTAGTGACTCAAACAGTTTGCCCTAGAACTATGAGAATACACTGTCCATTAGTGACTCAAACAGTTTGCCCCTAGAACTATGAGAATACACTGTCCATTAGTGACTCAGTTTGCCCCTAGAACTATGAGAATACACTGTCCATTAGTGACTCAAACAGTTTGCCCCTAGAACTATGAGAATACACTGTCCATTAGTGACTCAAACAGTTTGCCCCTAGAACTATGAGAATACACTGTCCATTAGTGACTAAAACAGTTTGCCCTAGAACTATGAGAATACACTGTCCATTAGTGACTCAAACAGTTTGCCCTAGAACTATGAGAATACACTGTCCATTAGTGACTCAAACAGTTTGCCCCTAGAACTATGAGAATACACTGTCTAGTGACTCAAACAGTTTGCCCTAGAACTATGAGAATACACTGTCCATTAGTGACTCAAACAGTTTGCCCCTAGAACTATGAGAATACACTGTCCATTAGTGACTCAGTTTGCCCTAGAACTATGAGAATACACTGTCCATTAGTGACTCAAACAGTTTGCCCCTAGAACTATGAGAATACACTGTCCATTAGTGACTCAAACAGTTTGCCCCTAGAACTATGAGAATACACTGTCCATTAGTGACTCAAACAGTTTGCCCCTAGAACTATGAGAATACACTGTCCATTAGTGACTCAAACAGTTTGCCCCTAGAACTATGAGAATACACTGTCCATTAGTAACTCAGTTTGCCCCTAGAACTATGAGAATACACTGTCCATTAGTGACTCAGTTTGCCCTAGAACTATGAGAATACACTGTCCATTAGTGACTCAAACAGTTTTCCCCTAGAACTATGAGAATACACTGTCCATTAGTGACTCAAACAGTTTGCCCCTAGAACTATGAGAATACACTGTCCATTAGTGACTCAAACAGTTTGCCCCTTGAACTATGAGAATACACTGTCCATTAGTGACTCACAGTTTGCCCTAGAACTATGAGAATACACTGTCCATTAGTGACTCAAACAGTTTGCCCCTAGAACTATGAGAATACACTGTCTTTTAGAGCTTCCACCTCGTCAGACAGTGAAAGTGGCCACATCCCTCTTGTTGGGTGGAATGGTGAGGTGGGTTTTTTGTTTGTTTGTTTTTTGTCTTTGAAAGTTTCATCCATGAACTTGATGACAGTAACTCTGTCAAATCACGGATCTACCTTGCAGGCAGTAATGTGTAAGAAGAGAAAAACTTGATAAAGAAAAAAAAAGGTCAATATCTTTAATTAAACAAATCAAGAAAACTCTTTCATGCAAAATCACTGGTGTTTTCCCCCTTCATGCAGGTTCATTTAGTTTTTATTACTGCTTCTATTTTTTTTTTTTTTTTTTTGGAATTACCATTATAGCCCAGCCAACAACACTGGGCATTTCTAGGACAACGAAACTTATTGGGAGTAAAGGGAGGGGGGGGGAGGTAATCACATCCTGTAAAGATAAGATAATGTTGCTTATAGCCCAGCCGACCGCAAAGGGCCACATCAGGGCTGATCCTGTAAAGGCCAGGTCATGAAAAGATTAATCCCCAAAAAGACAGAATCCACTCAAACATGAAATGTCATGAAATCGTTGTTGACATATTGAGATCTCTAAAACCATTTACACTAGGCTGTTCTTGGAGCATCAACCAATCCACCAGATTCATCAAACCCAGTTTAAAATATAATAAAAAGTTCATGAAAAACAAAGGACGTGGCACAAAAAAAGGTTAAATGCTTTGTGGGAAAAATAACATTAAGATCTGAAGAATTTGGTGCACGATGCAGGGGTTCCATTTATTGCAAAATTTTGCGTAATTATTGCGTTTTTCTGCCTTCCTACGCATTTTTTTTCGCGGCCGTGCGTTTAGCGACGCAATTTTCCCAGGACCCTGTTCTCAACCGCAAGCCTATGTCAGAGGGGCAAAACACGGCACAGACCTACAGCAGACTGCTTGACACCGCCAATTAGTGATAGTGCGTGCACATTTTACTCTGTGGCACTCGCTGACTTTTTGCTAGATCAAGAATGTTCCAAAACGCCTCATCCTTTCTCCCCTCGAAATAAAATGGAATCTTTCCCGCGTCTGCGATGGTGCCATCTTCCAATCGGAATACGTTATGACTTCCCACGCACACACGATCATCCCACGTGATTCTGGATGCCAGAGTGCGCCCATTGATGGGAACTTTACCGTGGTCACAGCGTGTACAGTTTACTTTGTTACGCATTTTTTTCAGCGCTGACGCAATTTTTGCGCAGGCGTGCGTTTCTTTACGCAAAAACACAAAAGTCAGTGGAAACCCCTGACGATGGGCATAATTTTATGTGCTTCAGAGACAGAGACAGCATGCTTTAATACTAAACACACATACACACACACAATCTCTCTCGCTCTTCATACACACGTAACATACACAAACATACACACACACGCACACACTCAGCCCTCCCTTTCTCAATCTAAAGAAACAAAATCGTAAATGTGCTTTACTTTCAATGGAACTTCTCCATTAATGCCCTATGCTTCTTATCATCCTTAAGTGCAGAGGTTCCGGTAGTTTTTCGTTTCTATCCAGCAACAAGTTGAATAGCAAAACAAAAAACAAAAAAACAAAAACAAAAAAACAGGAAATCTTCTGTAACAACAGATTTTATTCATCACTAATCTGAATCTTTTTTTGCAGTACTGTGATAATGAAGTATTGGAAGTAGCCATGCTAGTTTGGTGGAAGGACTGCTTTCCTTCTACTACAATGTCACTCTTACACATGACATTTCATAAGAATCTTACTAGATCAGCAGAATGCAGCAAAAGCCCTCTTTACATCTATCATATATACCCAAAGATCATCATCGTTATCAGGTGCTTGTCTAGACAATGTTGTCATCAGCTCTTAGTGTCAGACTTTGGCACACCTCAGTAATGAGTATCTGACCCTGCTCCTCCATCCTGTCACACACTGTCTCTCTCTCTATCTCTCTCTCTCTTTGAGTATAAAATATTATCCATAATCAAAATGTACAGCTTTGGAGATTTTCCGTCAAGCTAATCTTTTACCCGTAAAACCCAGATAATTTTCAGTTTCCAGAATCCCTGCTTTTGGTGGTGTTCCATTTTGTACGAGGCTTTCCAAGGCCACATGACCCTTGGACACATAATGTTAATGTCCTACTCACACAGCACACACATATCTACTGCAAAGAGCAAGTCCCTGCAAAATGTAATCCTTCCCAAACGATTCCCTAACTTCTTTTCCTTCATAAATGCTTCCATCCAATTCCATTTATAACACACTGGAATCATCAAAATTCGCTCCTTTGTTCACACCCTATTACTTCGGTCTGGAATGCAGCCGCAACAGGTTATAAACTGTTTTGGGTATTTCTGAGGAATCACGTGAAATAAGAACATACAACGCTAATAATTCTCAGGTCCCTACCCTATCCCCCCCCCTCCCCCCCCCCCCCCCTCCCTCCCTCCCCCCCTCCCCCCTCCCCCCCCCCTCCCCCCCCCCCCCCCCCCTCCCCCCCCTCCCCCCTCCCCCCACCCCCCCCCCCCCTCCCCCCCCCCCCCCCCCCCCCCCCCCCCCCCCCCCCCCCCCGCCCGTTCTCTTTTTTGTTTGTTTGTTTGTCATTGGCAGATTTCTTTTTTGCAGACAATTTTAATCAATGTCAGGACTCGGCCAACTGGTAGATCATTTTAAGCCCTGTAACTTGCAGCCTACTTGGAGTTGGGCCCTTATGTTCCACATTTCTGGCTGATCTGAAGCCCTGCACTGATGGGTTTGTGGTAAAGGCTAATAAAATTTTTAAAAAAAATTAAGCAAGCAAAGACACTTGAGCATCTGGTAAGAGGCAAGTGTTCCAAACATCATAGGGATTGTTTTAATAAACATTTTTTTAAAAAATAAAATAAAAACCCAAGTTACGTCTAAGCTTGATACAAGTTCAGTTCTGCATGGACTTGTTTAGAACAAAATGAACACGTGATGTGAACTCTACTCATCTTTAATTTAATAATAGTACAATCCATAAATATTATCTCGAATATAATTTGTAATCAAATCAATGATAACAAACTAAAGACAAATGCAAAACAGTCACTTGCACACACATAGAAACATACGGGTAGAAAACCTCCATGTACACACATACACATGGCACACACGTGATTGATGACCTCCTTTTTTCATAAAGATCAAAATTGTCCATTTATACTGGTTTACTACAACTTCTATTACACATTTGTAAAGTATGAAAATTAAAATACACATAATCAAGGAACAAAAATCTCTGGAGACAGCCACACATTCCACAATAAAAAAAAATCAACAATTTATCTGACCCAGAAAATAAGTTACCTTTATGAAAGTCAATTCTGTACATAGAGGAACACACACTACACAGTTCTGAAATAACTGGTTTAATGAATTAATGCCTAATTCATTTTACTTTATCCTTATTAAGCATCATACTGTCACATAACTTGTGACTTTAGACAAGATCCTGAATCTTACTGAAGGATTGCGATGGTTCCCTTATGCAGCTAGTGAAGAGTTTTCATATCTGTAATATATTTTCTTAATTTCATATTCCCAGTTTCTCCATCTTCAACCCCCCCCCCCCCCCCCCTCTCCTCCTTAAGTCCAAATCTTTGCCAAGTCATTAAGTGATCTATGAACACAGTTCAGTTGTTGGCCTGCCGCTTGTTTTTTTCCCCACTATCAGATTGTTCGTCTATGTA
>CM031613.1:31949877-32052377 GCA_018398815.1 Conus ventricosus
TGGTGCCAAGAATGGTTCGAGGTATTGAAAGGACGTGGTGCCTGTCCCATTCTTATGGGCCCTCAATGGCCTGTAATCCAGTAATCCATTTTGTCGACCCCTTCCAGAAAGGCGATCGGCGGCTTTGCCACCGCTATGGCAGAAATGGAGTCTCCGTTATTGACATGAAATGGGGAGAGGGAGGATGGTGGTGGGGGTGGGGGGTTGGGGGGTTATAGGGGGGCTGGAAGGGGGAAGGATTCGGGGGAGGGGAGTGAGAGGAGACAGATGTATAGCTCGTAATCATTTGAGTTTTAGGCAGAGTGAAATCGGTTGTCCAAAAGGATATTGCGTTAAACAAAAACAACAATACTCGCGTGCGCGTTGCACAAGAGACGAAACTGGAAATTTTAATATATGTTCAGCTAAATTTGCTGAGAGAGAGAGAGAGAGAGAGAGAGAGAGAGAGAGAGAGAGAGAGAGAGAGAGAGAGAGAGGGAGAGAGAGAAGAGGGAGAGGGAGAGAGAGAGAGAGAGAGAGAGAGAGAGAGGAGAGAGAGAGAGAGAGAGACAGACAGACACAGACAGAGAGAGATACAGACAGACAGACAGACAGACACAGAGACAGAGAGACACACAGAGACAGAGAGACACACAGAGAAAGCTGGGCCCAAGAAGGGAAGGAATTTCATCCGTTGTGCTTGAAAGGAATATTAATTTGTCCATAACTCATGTGCGCCGATTTTTCTGAGTACAAAACAATTGAGAAATATTGAGAGAAAACACCGAAATTTATTTAGTGTGAATGATTCAATTTGAATTAATTATTCATTATCATAATCATGGTATATCTGTGTTTTAAGTAATTTAACGATTGCCTATAATTACTCATTACTGATTAAAAAGAGAAAGGATGAAGGAAGGAGCAGGGAAGAGTAGTGGATGCAGGGGTGGCGCAGGCAGTCGGTGATGGTGGTCCTTACCATTGTCTTAGGATGCAAGGAGGTTTATGATGATGGTGATGCTAACAATGACTCTAACAGTCATCCTCATAGTTCCGCCTTGGCTTAAGTCTGTGTCAGACCAATTGACATAGGCTAGAACACCAAGGCGACATCAAAATGTTGATATGCTCTGCATAGTTATGCGGGGATTGTCTTCAGTTGTGACAAGCTCCTAGCATAACATTATCAGTCTCCAAAATCCCCGAAGTCGGAGTGTGGCTGCCCACGTGGCGGGGTAATCAAAAACGGTCACACACGTAATGTTCTCATCCCCAGCTGATGCATTTGTACCATAGTGTTCAAGTACGTCGGCTGTTCGGACGATCCTGGAGTCTTTTCGCCAGGGTACGACAACAACAACAACAACAAAAACAACAACAACAACAGCAACAACAACAACAACAACAACAACAACATCCTCATAGTTTAATTTTGATTTGTCGTCTTTATGAAAGGTATGACACAATTTTTAAAATCTTGATGTCCAGTGTCGGTGAGAATGCCACAAATCTCATCGAAAAAATAATGATAATCTGATTGTATGGTAAATTGGTGGATACATTTCAAAGCGAGTATACACACACACACACACACACACAACACACACACACACACACACACACACACACACACACACACACACACATATGAACGCGTGCGTAACGCACGGACACACACACACACACACACACACACACACACACACACACAACGCACGGACACACACACACACACACACACACACACACACACACACACACACACACACACACACACACACACACACACACACACACACACACACACACACACATATGAACGCGTGCGTAACGCACGGACACACACACACACACACACACACACACACACACACACACACACACACACACACACACACACACACACACACAAACACACACACACACACGCCATGAAATATTCATATTTTCAAAAATCAAAACAAACAGTAAGCTTACCTTATATTTAGAAGACGCACGGTATCAGTTTGAAGCATATGGCATCATAAAACCTTGAGCTCATGCTGATGACCTCGGTTTTCTTATTTCAAATCATGCGATGAGGATGGGAAGGCAAAAGACAAATGAACACACGAAACAAAGCACTAACTAAGAAGTACCTGTCTTTCTCGTATTGTGTGTTCAATAAGCGTTACTTTACACCTTTATTTGCATGTTTAATTGTGTTTTGCCTTCAAGTTGTTGTCACCAACACTGGTCTGTTCCATTCTCAATAAAGACGGGATTCTAAAATCCTGACAGCTAGGTCTATCTGCTGTCCCGTTTTCTCCTATGAACGATCTAAGCCATGGTGCGTTCCTTGAATAAATCATTAAGGTATATTCATTAAGATGATTCGATTATATTATGTTAGTAAGTTAGCACGTGTGCTGTCACGGTGAGGTTTTCTTTTTATCAACAAATGCCAAAACACAAACTCACCATAATCCAGAACAGCACATACAAACAAGCCAGAATAGTATCGATTGGAGGCCCATTCTTTATTCAACGTTGGATTCAAAATTGTTCGGTTTTTGTTTAGATCCACGCTGTAAGATTAATTTTGTGTTACTACGAGTGTACACGATTTTTTTTAATACGACAGGCTATTCGTTTGGGTAAATGTTAAGAAAATATTGACTTGCAAAACAAATAAAAGATGTAATTCAAGGAATGTTTCTTTCAATAGATTTCGAACAAGCTTTTGATTTCATGTCCTGTTCTCCCATCTAAACAAAACGCACCGGATTTTCTTGATTTTCTCCACAAAATAATCGGGTGGATAGCAGTATTGCATGAAATGTCACTTTCTGTGTACAAATAATATGTATTCTTGCTGGTTCAACACGGAGACGGTTGTTTTACAAGGAAACGTATACCGTCTGTTTGTACTTAATAGCGGCAGATTCTTTTTTTTTTTTTTAGGTATAACACACCAAAATTACACTTAAAATGAAAGGATATAGAAACGATTTGCACACAGTTTGCTGATGACATGTCTGTGGATAACACGTGTAACGAAATGGCTTTTACTACACCATTCTTTAATAAATACCTGAACATGGCCATCACAAGCATAGATAACTCATTTTGGAAGTATGTTCTAAGACACCACAAGAAACCGTGCAGAAAATACCTTCTAAAAATGTTCAAGAATGTATACATGATCGTAATCATTACGATGCATTTCTGTCACCTTGTTCGAATTTGAATAGAAATCTGTAAATATTTATCGAAAGAAAAAGCTTTTTTTTTTGTAATGATGTTTTTAAAGTGACCAAGCGCTTCCAGAACAAACATATAAGACAGTTGACTGAATGCTGCAAGATCATGGATGGTAAAACCTGGTCAGGCAGTAAATAAGTTGTGTGGTGTCGATTAGACTCCAGCAGTATCTGGCAATTAACAGACTGAAAACTGGAGCGATTAAGCCCTGCAGATATCTTCGCCTTTGTTGTCACAACTTCCTGCATTCATCTGAGTTAGTTCCAAACTAGGCTTTTGCGCCTTATATTCTTCTCAAGAATGTATTTGTGTATGTGCCAGATTGTTGACGATGTTTGTGCCTGTTTTGCTGTCAATATATCAGACAGCATTGATCGTTTATTCTAGACTCACCCGTTGTCCACAGGTTTTGGCTCTATTTGCGATATTTTTAGTTGCATGTTCGCCTCGTGGATATTTTCTATTGCGAAAGTCTTGTTCTCTTTGGGTTATAACGTGGTACTTCCAACCACCACATACTCGATATGATTCTGGAACTGGACAAGTTCTATACATATACGTATGTTTTATGCTGTTCCTATTCTGAAAGATTAAAAAAAAAGAAAGAATAGACACGCAAATGAAAACATTTGCGTCCTATAGACGTAACAAACTATTCCAAGCCGTATCAGAGTGAACCCATGTAACTCTTGTGATATAAGTAGTAACAGTATCAAGGTACATCGACGTGAACGTGATCCTGCTTTCGCAGCCACACAATGAGAAACCGTGTAGACATATTAACAGGATAACAGGATAACAATTTTATTTTTCCAAAAGATGGAAAATTCATTTTCGACAGCACAGCAACCATATACCAGGACAATACACAAACACAGAAAGAAAAAAGGCGTAAACTTCCCGTGTAAGAATCAATAGTAAATCAATCCCTTCATTTAACAGCATTTTCCTATCATTTCTATTTTGTCACAATCTGACTCTTCTGTTTTGCTCTGTGTTCTCTCTCTTTCCCTCGTATTTTGCATAATTATAATGAATAGCGTCGTGACCCGGCTTTCCCGGTCCATAACCCCCTCATCGCATCTCCACTCACTGCCTCCCTACCTTCCATCTCTTTCAGTGACTGTATCGCCATCGCACAGCAGCAGCAGCAGCAGCAGCAACATAGTTTCACAAACTCGCTCCAAAGACTATAGTATACTGATGATTAGAGGGAGGGAAAGACAGGCTTTGTGAGGGGGTGGTGGGTAGGAATGTACCCACAACTCATTGACAGAATACAGTCACGGAGAGGGAGAGGTGGGGAGGTAAGGTGAAGTTTGAAGGAACGGCCTGGGAAGGCGAGAGGGGGAACACCACAGCGGCCGCATAAACCTGACAGGATATGGGGAAGGGATGGTAAGAGAATCAGGTGATGGGCATAGCTACTCCCAACAATTTTGCTGTTGGGAAAAGAAAAAAAAAGCGGATGGATTGGAGGAGAGCGATGAAGTGAGGGGAAGGAGGGAGGGATGTGAGGTACGGGTGAGGGATTGACAAACTGCGTCTTAACAAAGTTGTGTGTGGAGGCACACCATATTTTGTCATCTCTTCATGTGTCTGCCCCCACAACCCTCACCGCACCTCACTAATAAAGGTATGGAAGGAAGTGAATAGGGGTAGTAGCCCCCCCCCCCCCCCCCCGGCCCCCTCTCCTCCATCGTTTCCACGCCAGTGCATACGTACACCGGAACTAAACTCGGATTGACGTTATAGTGCAGTAGTGGCCTATGCAGTGTAATGGGGAGGAGAGGTGTGGGGTATGTGTGGGCCGATTCCGCTGGCTTGCTTGTCTTGCTTGAAGTGAATGGCCAAAAGATGCAGGTGACTAAAAGTCCTCGGTAGAGTCGGTAGAGTCAACAGAAGACTTACATGTCATGTTAAAACAGACTTTTAAGAATTGCAATGAAGGGCCTTACAGAGTGTTTACTTCGTTCTGGGAATAATTCATAGAGGGAATTTGAAATGTTTTCAATAATAATAATAATAATGATAATGACTGTTATTATCATTATCATTATTACTATTACAATTATTGTTGTTATGTTATTATTATGATTATTATTCTTTTTATATTGGTGTTGCACTGTGGTTGTTACCCGTTCGATTCATGGAAGCAGAGTAGATGGACATCAAGGAGAAGAGAGATTGGGCCAATCTGTGCTGAGGGCACAGGTCAGGCATGCAAACACCTCAGAGTCAAAGGTCTCCAGTGGAGGACACTTCAATCAATCAGCTGGGAGATAGCATGGGCTGGTCTGCATTGCCTCTGGGACTGTGGTAGGGATAGAGAGGGAGGGGGGGGGGGGGGGCAGTTTTGGCTTTGACACAGGCCTGGGACACTTTGGTTCCGGACATTCTGACATTGTACATCAGTTCCAGACAATCAAGCCGTGGGCATTTCAGAACAAAACATTCTGGCTTGCACGATCACACACACACACACTGAAACGTACATGCATGTCCACCTCAAGCATTTTCTCTTCTAGAGAATTATTTTCAGTGCGAGATTGTCCAAGAGCAGAATGAGCAAGGCCAAAATGTTCGCTACGCATTCTATGCAGCGATAGCAAGCCTCTCCAGTCCTTTCTTCTGTCCAGACAACTTTCCTGTAACCATCTGCAATATCTTTTACCTTCATCATTGGACACTCCACTCCCAGAATGTCTACAAACTGTTCTCTGATCCTCGATTTTGACAGCATTGATCTAAACTTCTAACCAACCACTTCCCAAAGATCTTACATCCATGCCTACATCAATGCATATGTGCATGCATGCGAGTGTACGCTTGCTAGTATTAGTGTGTCATAACTGTGCAGAGTCAGCAGTGTTGGTTGGGGGTGAGGATGTCTTATTTTTTTCGTTTTGTAATCTGATCACTCGCTGATTGGAAATGGGTTGATTATTGGTTTATTGGTATTCTTTGTCATTTATTTACAGTGCTTCGAGTTCACCTTCAGAAAAATAGCACTCTGTCTTTATCATTATCATCTGATTTTTCTTGCCCCCATCAGATCATCTGATCTAAGATTTTACGGAAGAAAGATTGTTAACGAAAATTCTGGTTTGTTTTTAGGTGTATTTGAAAGGGCTATGTAAAATAAGTTTGTCTTTTTTTTTTAACGACTTGTGAGTTGACTTCAATAGTAACAGCCCTTATATAATCCTTTGCGTTCGGCTGGGCTATAAGCAACATTCTCCCCCCCCCTCCCCGACACCAGAGTTCACCAGTGTGCTCGTCTGGAGTTAACATGAGGCTGTGCCTGAGCCTCCATTATTCCACTGTGCCTGAGCCCGTGGCATTCTACTGTGCCTGAGCCTCTACACTTCCACTGTACCTGAGCCTCTACCATTCCACTGTGCCTGAGCCTCTACCATTCTCGTGTAACTAATCCTCTACCATTCCACTGTGCCTGAGTCTCTAGCATTCTGTTGTGCCTGAGCCTCTACCATTCTGCTGTGCCTGAGACTCTGCCATTCTGCTGTGCCTGAGATTCTGCCATTCTGCTGTGCCTGAGATTCTGCCATTCTGCTGTGCCTGAGATTGAGATTCTGCCATTCTGCTGTGCCTGAGATTCTGCCATTCTGCTGTGCCTGAGATTCTGCCATTCTGTTGTGCCTGAGCCTCTACCATTCTCGTGTAACTAATCCTCTACCATTCCACTGTGCCTGAGCCTCTAGCATTCTGCTGTGCCTGAGACTCTGCCATTCTGCTGTGCCTGAGACTCTGCCATTCTGCTGTACCTGAGACTCTGCCATTCTGCTGTACCTGAGCCTCTAGCATTCTGCTGTGCCTGAGACTCTGCCATTCTGCTGTGCCTAAGACTCTGCCATTCTGCTGTGACTTATCCTCTACCATTCTGCTGTGACTGAGCCTCTACCATTCTGCTGTGACTGAGCCTCTAGCATTCTGCTGTGCCTGAGCCTCTACCATTCTGCTGTGACTGAGCCTCTAGCATTCTGCTGTGACTGAGCCTCTACCATTCTGCTGTGACTGAGCCTCTACCATTCTGCTGTGACTGAGCCTCTACCATTTCACTGTGCCTAAGCCTCTATGATTCCACTGCGCCTGAGCCTCTACTATTGCACTGTGCCTGAGCCTCTACCATTCCACTGTGCTTGAGCCTCTACGATTCTCCTGTGCCTGAGCCTCTACCATTGCACTGTGCCTGTGCCTCCACCATTCTACTGTGCCTGAGCCTCTACCATTGCACTGTGCCTGAGCCTCTACCATTCCATTATCCTTGAGCCTCTACCATTTTGCTGTGCCTGAGCCTCTATCATTCTGCTGTGTCTGAGCCTCTACCATTCCGCTGTTCCTGAGCCTCTGTCATTCCACTGTGCATGAGCCTCTATCATTCCACTGTGCCTGAGCCTCGATCATTCCACTGTTCCTGAGCCTGTCACATTCCGCTATACCTGAGACTTTACCATTCCACTGTGCCAGAGACTCTACCAGTCCACTGTACCTGAGCCCTGAACCTTTACCATTCCACTGTGCCCGAGCCTCTACCATTGCACTGTGCCTGAGCCTCTACCATTCCACTGTGCCTGAGCCTCTACCATTCCACTGTGCCTGAGCTGTACCATTCCACTGTGCCTGAGCCTCTACCATTCCACTGTGTCTAAGGCTCTATCATTCTGCAGCACCTGATCCTCTACCATTCTGCTGTGCCTGAGCCTCTTACATTCCGCCATACCCGAGCCTCTACCATTCCACTGTGTCTAAGGCTCTATCATTCTGCAGCACCTGATCCTCTACCATTCTGCTGTGCCTGAGCCTCTACCATTCCACTGTGCCTGAGCCTCTACCATTCTGCAGCACCTGATCCTCTACCATTCCTCTGTGCCTGAGCCTCTATCATTCTGCTGTGCCTGAGCATCTACCATTCCTCTGTGCCTGATCCTCTACCATTCCACTGTGCCCAAGCCTCTACCATTCCACTGTGCCTGAGCCTCTACCATTCCTCTGTGCCTGATCCTCTACCATTCCTCTGTACCTGATCCTCTACCATTCCACTGTGCCTGAACCTCTATCATTCCACTGTGCCTGAGCCTCTACCATTCTGCAGCACCTGATCCTCTACCATTCCTCTGTGCCTGAGCCTTTACCATCCTTCTGTGCCTGAGCCTCTACCACCCTTCTGTGCCTGAGCCTCTACCGTCTTTCTGTGCCCAAGCCTCTACCATTCTGCTGTGCCCGAGCCTCTACCATTCTGTTGTGCCTGAGCCTCTACCATTCTACTGTGCCTGAGCCTCTACCATTCTACTGTGCCTGAGCCTCTGCCATTCTGCTGTGCCTGAGCCTCTACCATTCTACTGTGCCCGAGCCTCTACCATTCTGCTGTGCCCGAGCCTCTGCCATTCTGCTGTGCCTGAGCCTCTACCATTCTGCTGTGCCTGAGCCTCTACCATTCTGCTGTGCCGGAGCCTCTACCATTCTACTGTGCCTGAGCCTCTAGCATTCTGCTGTGCCTGAGCCTCTACCATTCTACTGTGCCTGAGCCTCTACCATTCTGCTGTGCCTGAGCCTCTACCATCTTTCTGTGCCCGAGCCTCTACCATTCCACTGTGCCTGAGCCTCTATCATTTTGCTGTGCCCAAGTTTCTATCATTGTGCTGTGCCTGAGCCTCTGTAATTCCACTGTGCCTGTGCCTCTACCTTTCCACTGTGCCCGAGCCTCTATCATTCCACTGTGCCCGAGCCTCTTACATTCCGCCCTACCTGAGCCTTTACCATTCCACCTTGCGTGAGCCTCTACCATTCTGCTGTGCCTAGCGTCTACCATTCTGCAGCGCCTGATCTTCTACCATTCCACTGTGCCGGAGCCTCTACCATTCCACTGTGCCTGAACCTCTTCCATCCTGCTGTTCATGAGTCTTTATCATTTTGCTGTTCCCGAGTCTCTACCATTCTGCTATGCCCGAGTCTCTATCATTTTGCTGTGCCCAAGTCTCTATTATTTTGCTGTGCCCGAGTCTCTATTATTTTACTGTCTCTATAATTTTCCTGTGCCCGAGTCTCTATCATCTTGCTGTGCCCGAGTCTCTGCTATTTTGTTGTGCCCGAGTCTCTACATTTTGTTGTGCCCGAGTTTACCATTCTGAGGTGCCAAAGCCTCTGACATTCCACCATGCCTGAGCTTCCACTACTTTGCTGTGAGGGGAGCCTCCACCGTTCCAAGCTGCGATGAGGGGCTGAAAGTATTGCAGTTGTCTGCCGCTCCCTGCACAGCAGAACTTTCTCCAGCAGACAGTACAGCTGTTCTGTCATGATGTCAATGTTTGCCATGTAAATAAAAAGAGAAGATGGTTAGCGGCAATGTGGCCAAGAAAATGTGAGAGAATCCCTGAAATGAGGTCCGAGTATCACATGTTTGAGGTTTTCTCCGTCTTTCGCCATTTCTGCTTTATTCCTTGGCTAGATCGCTCTGGTTAATCACTAAAAAACTGCTGTCTGTGTAACCGTCCATCTCTATCTTTGCATATATGTGGAGGTCAAAGTGCTTGCCTTTATGATGAGATGACAAACTTAAGTCCACTGTGCTGCATGTGTTTGTGGCACATGTAAAAAACAACAACAAAAAAAACTCCAAAGCAACAAAGGCATAGTCGTTGGCAAAATTATGTTGCAAACCCACTTTCAGAGGTCAACACAAACATCCACAATCAGAAAAATAGATGAAAAAAAAATAAAGGGCAACACATTCTCACAATAGTAGCAACGCATACTTCAAACAGAGAAGTCTGTTGTAACAATGAAGTTAACCACCAGTATTTGTCCACAACTGAACAGACAAGCGCAAAGAGGCAAAATGAAGACATATATAGGCTGCCTTTGACTATGTCTCTAGATAGGGGACAACTGCAGTGAAGTTCCCACATAATGATTGCAGACCAAAATCCTGGACAGTCATTAACTGGCTATGTGCATGGAATCATGGAGCTTTTTTTTCTTCAAATTTTTGGTCTTCTAAAAGCCCCCAGTAAAATGACCTTTAAGATAGCAGATCTGTCAAAGGCAATGGAGAACCGTTCCATCGAGGCAGAACCTGTTCCCACCGAGTTGTAATGCAGTGAATTCCTGAGAAATCCTTCACTTTTCGGTCTGTCCTAGGATAGTTGAAAATCTTATGGTCCATTTTTGATCATGCAAGATTATTAGACGACAGCTGTACTTCTTGAATAAGCTACCATTGTCAGAATAGCTATTGCCTTTCCAACACATAGAAACAAAAACAATTTTTGAGAAACAATATGGCTAAGGCCTTGCTCTCATTGTAATAAATGACATATTCATTGGGGTAATATGAAAAAAAATCTATGTGGTTGAATAAATGAAAGATGAATAAATGTTTGCTCAAATCCACGTCACACACACACTCACACATAACACAGAGAAAATCATATGTATTTCTTTAATCAATGCAAATTACATAATAAATGGTACATGCAAGTAAAAATGAGAAATCTTTGAACAAAAAGCACACATGCATGTACAAAACAGATATCACCCCTCTCACTCTCCTATTAAACGAAAAAAAAAAAAAAAAAAAAGAGGGAAAAAATCAGACATAGCAAGACAAAGCATTACAGACCCAGACCCCTCAGTTTTTTTCTCTTCCTTCTTTTCAATTTTACAGACAGTTCCCTATCTCATCTTTGTTTGCTTTACAATGATTAATTTCAAAAGTATCATTACCTTCTGCGACATGTTAACCCTTTCGCTGCCTAGGAGTTAAGCTTAAGTTAAATCCTATTTGCCAGGGTTTTTTTTCTTCCAAAAAATGAGTATATATTTTCAAAAAATTCTACTGACTTTCTCACTGACGAAAAGGAGATTACCAACTATCAATAGAATCTACAGACTTCACATCTATGAAAATATCCTCTGTTTTGCAAGCAGAATAAAAATAAAACGAGGAATATTCCAGACTTCCCCATGACGAGTATATTTGACGGCCATGGCAGCGAAGAGTACACGCCCTTGCCGTCGAATGGGTTAAGTGAACATCAATGGAGCTACAGCAACAGCAGCCAGGAGTTAATGGGTGCACACATATCTAAAACGACTGACTGACATCCAGACTGAATTATGTGCCCATGCCAGAAAATGTGGTGGGGAGGGGAGGAGGAGGGGCCTAAGTTGACTTTCTCTGACCTTTTGCTGTCAAGCTGTCTCTTGAATTTTTTTCATTGCATTTTCAGTGAATTCACAGCATCTATCATACAAAGATGTACAACTTAGCCCTGTTACCCTTCACAAAGGTAATTCCTGTATGAAACATGAAGGCCATAATTTCTTTGCCAAATGTACATTTTCTTTGTCAAACTTTAAAGTCACAATTTCTTTGCCAAACAACAAAGTCACAATTTTTTTTATCAAATACAAAGGTAATACTTTTCCTGTAAAACATACCCTTGACAGAAAACAAGCCCTTCATTTAACCGAGGCAGTCAATATTGCACATTAACTCACTGCACATAAAAATCCACATAATCATAAACAGAATATTTTCATCCTCCTATCTTCCTCATCTCCTGTCCTATTCCACCTCCACAAATGCCTTCAGGACTCATGTCCAAAATCGTGCACTTCAATTCAGTCAAACTAACAAAAGCTAAATAAAGTCTGAATTGTTCACAATTTATTACCATCTACTGTATCTTGCAAAAGACTGTCATCCTCTTCACCTGAATCATACAGATCTGCAAATTCCTAATTCAGGCTTGTTTGCACCCACCTTTCTCAGTTCAAATTTACCAGCTGCATCTAAATCTTTATTCCCACCGTCTTGATCATTCAGTTGCTCTTACAAAATCAGCACAGTGTGCCATGACAGCTAATTTTGGACTGGGAGGCCAAACTCTATTCAATCTCAAGCCTGCTATTTCATGCGCATACAGTGAAAGGTATAGGTACCCACATTCACCAGCCCTGATGTGGCCCTCTGCGGTCGGCTGGGCTATAAGCAACATTATCTTATTACCCACATTCACATGAAAATTAAAGGGAAACAATTCTTGCTATGAATCTGCTAGATTTCCTTGTATGTGGGACGAAAGTGAGCGAATATTTGTTCAGTATGTACACTGTACAATGGCACAGCTTCGCATCCTGGGCTAACAGCACATATGTTGTACGGGTAAACTGCATGTTAAAGATTAACAACAACAATAAAGACAAACATTTTGTTTAGTATCGAGTTCAAAAGGGGAATTGTTCATTTAATCTAGTGTCACAATGAAATGCATGCTATTCTGGTGAATTCTTCCTACTGCCATTCTTTTCAGAGTGTTGTTCAGTTGTGAATCATGTGATTTCCATGATGTACATAACAGTCCTGAAGTAAACAATGAAAAAAAAAAAGAAAAAGAAAATTAACATGAGAAAAAAGGTCATCACCTTCCACTGTCATCCAAAGACATGATTCCATTACAGATCATTCTTAGTTCAAAATTCCTCTCATAAAGCAAGCCACTTGATGGTAAGTTGGTGCACAATGATTCATAAACCTCTTCAATGCTGAAACCAACAACACAAGTGTCTTTCATTGGGAAGGGAGAAAATACACACTTTTCCAGCCACATGCTTCTTGGCGTCAGTCTAATGCTTTGATCTCTTGATGATCACTTCTACATTACTCCGAAATAACCATTTCTTGTTTCCTTTTTTTTATGGGAAGGCCGAGGGTAGGAAAACGACAGGAGAGGCAGATAGGGGAGGGGGCATGGATGATGTTAAGGGGTCAGAGTTTGCTGTGGAGTGACTGGAGGGAGAGAGGTTTCACTCTCTGGATTTTGACCAATGAAGAACAATGAACGAAAATACAATCAACTATGACAGTGAAGTCCTTAAAATGTCTCAATTCTGTAGCCCTTCATGCCCTGCTCTCTTGGTGACCAAAGTTTTGATCTCTTCTCCATGTCTAAGACCCTGGAGAGGTTCTGTCGGGTTCACTGGTATCAGCAAATTCATGGAAACTGTTGCTGGACAGAAGTGGTGGTGCTCTTTGCAGGCAGGGCTCACTCATGCTGACTGCATAACCAAGCAGTTATAGTCATCAGTAGGGCGCTTGGTGTCCCGCGTATGTTGAATCGGAACAGACATCACTGACCACCACCACACTGACTCAGCAGCAGTGCTGAGTCTTCTCTGGTGGGTTGCCTCAAAACAACGTCGACTGCTCCCCATGGATTAGCCGTTCAGGACAAGCAAGGGTGAGGCTGTGAGCAGAGAATTCGGATAAGCAGCGCAGGTGCAATGCCACTGAGGTGGCACAGAAGACCACAGACGATGAGACAAAAAAAAAAAAGAAAAAAAAAGAGAAGAAAATTATGTATGAGCAAGTGAGAATGTTCAAATCAATGTTATGATCTGTCCACTTTCTACGATGTAGCACATTGAACCAATGCACAGTAGGAGAAATTGAGGTTCATGGGTGCCAGTAGCACGAAGTGCAACATTTACATTTCACGCACGACTCACACACATAACCTACATCTTCACAATTAGCCCCATGCTGCCATTCTCCCTTCCCTCCCTCTCAGTCCAGTCTCAACCCCCTCCCTCACATACGTATGGAAAGAGGATTAGTCAACCAGACATCACCTCTTCACCAACAGGATACCACCTTCCCCACCCCAATGTTTTTCCTCCCCCTCTCCAATCACCACCCCCAATTATCCCTTTAAGCATTCAACATTCACACGAATACCTAAACATGACCAAATGTCAAGCAACAACAAAATGAAAACAAGAAAGTATGCATAATATAGGCTCTGTTCTAGATCCTTTGGTTGCTGTTCAGCACCATACAGCACAGATGCACAAACAGCGACACAGAGCACTGGTTGTATCTTCAATTGCCATGACATATTCTTGTGCACCTTAGCCTTTTGGAGCAAACCCCATGGAATGAACAAATGCAGTTGTCTGGCTTGCTTGCAAAACACTTAATGCTGTTGTTGACCAACGCCTGTTTCACAGTCTGTACAATCACTGGAAACAATACATTCCTCTTCGTGTATGTGTGATGATTTTCAGTTTTGCTGGTGCAGCCATTGTTCTTTGTGAAGTCTTTTTTTTAAACTAGTCTGTTTCGGGATTAGAGAAATGTGCGTGTAGATGTGTACAAGGGTGTGCTTGCGTGTGTGCGCGCGCGCATGTGTGTTTATGTGTGTGTGTGTGTGTGTGTGCGTGCGTGTGTGCGTGCGTGCGTGCGCACGCACGCACTCCTGTGTCTGTGTGTGTCTGTTTCTGTGGTTGTGTGTGTATATGGTTATGTATGTGCATGCAACATTTTTGCGACACACACTAAAAAAGAGGAAAAGTACACCCCATGTAGGAGTGAGCATGTGTGTTTGTATAAGTCTGTGTGCACATATATATATATATACACACACATATATATATATGCACACATGTGTGTGCATGCGTGCGTGCGTGCGCATGTTGCGAGTTAATCTAACCAATTCATTTTCTACCCCAGAGAACAAAACATGACAATACTTTATGAAGAGGAAAAGAATCTGGCTGACAACATCAGAACATAGCACATTCTAAGCAGAAACAGGATCCTGTGGCACATATTTCCGCTTGCTGACCAGGATCTTGTGGTTTGACACAGTGGCCGCATACAGGAAGTTGTCGTACACCACTGCAAGAAACACAATGACATTTCAGTTTCACACCCGATTCCATGAACGCAATCTTTCAGAACTGTTATACATAAAATGAGAGAGAGAGAGAGAGAGAGAGAGAGAGAGAGAGAGAGAGAGAGAGAGAGAGACAAGAGTTGGAAGGGAGCAAGGGGGGAGGGGGAAGACAGAGAGAGAGAGAGAGAGAGAGAGGGAGAGAGAGAGAGAGAGAAACAAGAGTTGGAAGGGAGCAAGGGGGGAGGGGGAAAGACAGACAGACAGAGAGAGAGAGAGGAGAGAGAGAGAGAGAGAGAGAGAGAGAGAGAGAGAGAGAGAGAGAAAGAGAGCCTAATTTCTCACCTACACTTGGCTGCAATCAGAACATATCAAGATAAAATAACTGTGAGCAACATTTTTATGACCTAAAGAACAAAGTAATTTGCTGTGGGCTCAGTGGGAATATCACATTCCTAATAAACAAATATCAATTTTAGAAAAATGCAAAAAAAACAAGTCCCCATAAGACTCTTATACTGCTCCCATGTCCCTTTCCCCACACCATCCCTTCCTTCCTCAAATTTCCATCCTCTTGTACACACAAAGCTCTGACCCTCAATCTGTATACAGCAGGCTTAAAGCATACAGACAAGCATGATTGTAAGAAAAGCAGCTGCATTTCTTCATAAACTATTCTGAACTGTCCTCTGCATTAACCTTTTAACTACCAGTCCACCAATATTTACCACAGCTCCTCAAGACCGTGTACTTGCTGTTGCTGTACAGGTTAAATGGGAAGAATTAATTATTAAATATGATGCATTGAGTACGTAACCTTAGTTCCTGCAGATACCATTTGCACAGCTTTGAGAAAGAACTAAGAAAGTTTTGAGTTTCTTCTATAATTCGTCTTGTATCAAATTTACCCGACAACAGAAGTGTTAAGCATTAAGACATGACGTTTTGAGTGGGTAGCTTTAATTTGTGCAGATGCCATTTGCATAGCCTTCAAAAAGGGCTATTAAAATTTTTTTGTTCTTCATCCTGTGTCATAACAAACAGACAACAACTGAAAGTGACCGAGTAACAGAGACCCTTCATTTAACATGATTGTGCATGATTCAAGAGCCTAGGTGTTTGCAGCATCAACATTGACAAGTGAGATATTCTTAAATAAATGTTCGCGAACCGCCAAGAGAAACATGGACAAACGAGTCACAAGACAAAATATGATGCGTTTCAACCTCTTAGGTCTTCTTTAGGCAAGACACAAACAAATAGGACAATGAAAATGAACGAGTTTGTCACTTAGCTTGATCTCTTCAGCGCAAGGTAGGCTTTGAATGAAAACAAGGCTGTTAGAAGGGAGATAATGTGTGAGTCAAGGTAGTAATGATGATAATTATATTACTGATAAGAATACATACTAATAAAGGTCAAAATATTGAAATAACAAACTAAGACAGGATTACTACTACTTATGCAGGATCCTAAGTCTAACTGGCACATAGTAAAATTTCAAAAACCTGCCTTTGAGACCAAACCAATGATCACTTTTAAACGTGACAAAAACCTGTGTATAGGTGTGAATATGTTGCCCCTCCCCTCCTCCAGTTAGTATGTAAACCCATCCCCTTCTTCCCTCCACCCTCACAGCATCAACACCATAAAGTAACATGTACCTATTCACCACTGCAACTGCAGCCCCTAATATCCTCCAACAACCCACATACTACCATATCTCCCACTATTTACCTCACACATAACTTACAGCTATCTTCCTTTCCCTTCTCACTACACTCTATTTCTCACATCAGTCTACTGTTTATTCAGATACTTGTCCACTCCATTTTCTTCATTTGGTTTTCTTCTAATTTCACAAACTATTTCCTCTACAAGAGCTTCTGTTCCATCTTCCCTCTTTCCTGTGCATATGTTGTGTAGATGTTTGTAACTATGCGGAAACACACACACACACACACACACACACACACACACACACCATTTATTTGTATTTTTTAATTTCATTTTATTTATTTATTTATTTAATCAGTATACCTTTTGTTACAACTTCATAACTATTACTAATGTTATATCTACCACTATCATTAATATATGTATTATTCTTTACAATATTTTTTGACATTCAAGTTTACCACTGTTCCAGCCTCCTATAGCATCAATATCATTACTGTATAGTAACAATCACAGTTATTAAGAAAACTATTAATATACATATAATCATTAATATACCTATTAGATTCCATCCTTCCCATAATTTATACCTTCCTTCTCCTTTCTGTTCTTCCTGTCCTCCCCTCTCCCTCCTCCCCTTGGTTTTGTTGTTGTTGTTGTTGTGTGTGTGTTTAATCCCCTTATTATTAGTATTGATACCATACCTTTAGTATCATTACAATTATAAAAATTGTTGTTTTTAAAAAAAATTATTATTTCTTTTTATTTATACTATTATCTTATCATTTTTCAATTTTTATTTATTTATTATTATTATTTTTTTTTACTTTTTCATTTTGTGTTTTCTGATTTTTTTTCTTACAATTTATGTTTCATTTATTTATTTATTTCTCTGGAATTTATCTATTATGATTATTATGAAAATGTATTTTCTAAATATATTTCGGTATCATGCTTTTATTACTTTTAGCTTCACAATAGTTTGTTAGCAGTATCATCAGTAATACTATTGTTAGTATTGATCTTACCACCACTAGCATCAACATCCCCATGGCCACTAAGTCTGTTGCCACGGCAACCATGCTGTTTAAGAATCCTCTAACCTACTCTCCTTTCTGCCATACTACAACTGCTAATGCCTTATTATAACCATAAGTAGTAGTAATCCTGTCTTAGTTTATTGTTTTAATATTTTGACCTTTATTAGTATTCCTATCTGTAATATAATTATCATCATTACTACCTTGACTCACACATCATCTCCCTTCTAACAGCCTCATTTTCATTCAACGCCTACCTTGTGCTGAAGAGATCAAGCTAAGTGACAAACTCGTTCATTTTCACTGTCCTATTTGTCTTGTCTGAAAAAGACCTATGAGGTCGAAACGCGTCGTATTTTGTCTTGTGACACGTTTGTCCACGTTTCTCTTGGCGGTTTGCTAACATTTATCAAGATTTGTTTTGATTTTCGCCTGCAGTCGTCTCACTTTGCAACTAGATCTAAGTGAGATATTGTCATAGACTATAAACATGTGATTGGAACCGATTCAAACTAAGGCAACAATGACTCCAGTGACCCACATATAGTGAGTTGGAGTTAACGTCTTGAATCATCACAGCAGAGGGAAGTGACGATGGCGAGTTCTAAACATCAGCAACACAGAGCCACATGAACATCAAACTAATCCACTTCTTGATTTTTTAGACAGAACATGTCTTGTCTTATGGTCTTGCAGGCTTTTTGAATTTATCAAAAACAGAACCTCGGCTTTTATAGGACTCTAGACAATTAATATAATGGTATGTTGAACAAAAATGGCAATTAAAAGCTGACAATCAATATGGTACGTTGAACGACAATGGCAGTTAAAAGCTGACAATTAATACGGTATATTGAACAAAAATGGCAGTTAAAAGCTGACAATTAATACGGTATGTTGAACGAAAATGGCAGTTAAAAGCTGACAATTAATATGGTAGGTTGAACGAAAATGGCAGTTAAAAGTTCAAAACCGAGCGAAATAGGCCAAGACAGAAATGACACATCAGACTGGGGTAGCCAGGTTAGACTGCATGGAATTGTCATGTTTACTATAGGGAGGCAGAACTGTGTGCGTTATTCATGGCTCTAATTAAAGACATGCTGAAAATCTATGCAAGGAGGCTACAGTAGATGCATTATTTCCACTTCATACACAGTGAGTTACCGCACAAAATTACATTACTGGGACAACTGTGCATGACATGTGACCTTTAAGGTAACACCAAAATAGAATATCAACAAATGCATGCATGCACACACCAATGGATGTATGCAATTGCATGCATATACTTGAATATATGCACATTTACACATTTAAGAGACCTCCTCCCCTCCCCTAAATACATCTTAAACTGGGCCTGACCTGTAAGTCGCTTAAAGGCATCCTTCTTTTCACTGACGTTGACTAGACGTACAGCAGTCATCACCATCTTGCTGATCTTGCTCGCCACTTGCTCGTCATTCTCCAAGTCACCACCTGACTGATAATAAAGAACTAGTTCAGCATAATAATGAACCATGTGTCATCCCAACTCCTTACCTGACTGATGATAAACAATCAGGAATCTATCCAGCTCAACAATTGACTGACAAAAAACAAGCAAGCGTCTATTCAGTTCACCACCTGATTACTAATATTTAGTAATAAATAGCTGGTGTCAGTCTAACTCACCACCTGATGACAATAAACAAGCAGAGGTCAGTGCAACACACCACCTGACTAACAATAATGTATGTGTGTGTGTGTGTGTGTGTGTGTGTGTGTGTGTGTGTGTGTGTGTGTGTATGTGTGTGTGCGTGCGTGCGTGCACCGGGTGCACATGCTTGTGTGTGTGTGTGTGTGTGTGTGTGTGTGTGTGTGTGTGTGTGTGTGTGTGTGTGTGTGTGTGTGTGCTTATTCATGTATACAATTGCGCATGTTTTGATCCATATACTCTACGCATTTCACATGCTTTAAATGAAGTGTTTTACAACGAAGATTAAAATAAAGTCATGAACATATGAATACACATCCTTAACTCTCTTTTACACTTTTCCCAACAGCATATGGCAGATTATAAGTAGTAACAATTTCTCCCTCTGATGCTCTGAGGTCTACATGTGTTCAGATTATAAAAAATATAAGTAGAAACAATCTCTCTCTGATATTCTGAGGTTTAAATGTGTAAACACTCTTTTAATACATAATTCTCTTTCATGATGATTCAATTAAATTGCTCCAGATCTTGCATACCTATAACCAGCGGGCTACAGAAATACTACACATTCAAAGGTACCACTCCAAAAACAGCGTGACTGCCTAAATCAAATGGTGGGAGTGAGAAGTTAAAATGTAAAGACCAAAAACACATATGCTGTACCAGAACAAGCAGCATTGAACATCACCAATGTAACTCAGGATCAGTACACTGTCTACTGTGGTGCATGGTGCCAAGCTGTGCTCCTTATTCCTTGTTTACTTTGTGGTGCAGAGCTCTTTTGATTTATCAATTTTTCACTTTAAAAATTTCGACCACTTTTGGCTGACGTTTTCTTTTTCTAATGAAATTAGGCATGAATTTGACATGTGCAGCCTACATAATGGCATGCTTTATAGCCCCAAAATTATGGCATTATCCAACAATAAAGAAAAAGAATCAGGAATTAAAAAAAAAAAGTCCACAAAAAAGTGCTACTTACACTGACAACAGCTCCTTCTTCTGTAAGGACAAGATAGCCAAGAGAATCCGGAATGCGTTCAATGCCTTGACCAGCCATTCTCTACGATTGTCAGCAGTTAACTTGCAATCAGACCTGACAAGAAGAGATTGATTCAAACATTAAAAGCATTAAAGTAGGAAAAAACACACAAGCTCATCAACACACACAGCAGAGGAATGAACATTATAAAACTGCATAGTAAATAATTAATATTTGAAACAATTAAAAAATCAAATCATCAATGTTGGTGTCGGTTTTCTCTGAAGGAAGATGCTCACTCTGCTACTAAGCAATCACTGTACTGAATCATGCTGATAATAGCCCAGCCCAGAAGCCAGATCAGGGCTGCAAACACACTGAACATAGAACGATTGTACAGCCAAAAGTAAGCTTAAGAAGCAAGTCATCAATTTAGAGGCTGATCTAAAACAGATTTAAATCGATCATATGAAAACTTCGGGAAAGCGCAAAGTACCCTGAGGTCCGATATGATTGTATACTTTGAGTAAGGTTAGGAAACAGCTTTCTGGGAGATGTTTCAGAAGCTGATAAAGGATGTCACCAAGGCCAAGTGTGAAATCACAACAGGTTTTAAGTGCTGATTTCAGTTCATTATGGGAAAATGGCAGATTGCAGACTTCAGTAGTGTCAGAAACAAATTTACAGGGAGATTTCTCTTTCAGTCATTTGTTTTCCAAATAAGAAAAAGGTCATGACATTGTTTATTGTGAAGTAAACAAAGCATTTCAGAAACAAAGACAATGCCAACAGCAGACACAAAAGAAGACATGGATGACCTTAAAGTGCAAATGGAGGGAAGCCAGGACAGCATCACAACTAAGCAGATGTGGTCCACATTTAAAACCACTCTTTAAAACTAAAGATCATCACCTGGAATATATCCCAAAAAAATTAGACAACCTAAAGTTCATAAGCCCTGAGTTATGCTTGACTTGCATTTTGCAAGCAAGCATTGTGACAGGATACTTAGGAAGACGAAGAAGCGTGGCAGGAAGATCTACAGACCGAAACTCTGGACATGTAGTAGCTTGTCCAGCAAAACTATGACAGACCAACAGAACTTCCCTAATACCTTTACCAGAGATGATGATGTTTTGCAGATTACTTAGAAAAAAAGACAAGTTTCTGGAGTTACATAAAACACCAGGTCATCCAGATGAGGCATCTCACCACTGAAAAGGGATGGTTGACTTACTTCAGACACAAAGAGTGAATGACACCATCACATAGCCAGACATAAACATCCTGCTACCTGCTGACTGACACAACAAACCCAAAGAAAACAGCACAATAACACAAACAACTAACACACATCATGGACACCTGAGTTGTGCTCAGGAGAAAAAAATTTTTACAGTCTTTGCGGCCCAATACTAATCTTCACATAAACACTTGCATCCCCAGCAGTGAGGGTCTTTAAACACACACACATATGATTTTAAGCTTGGTTTTTTTATTTTTTTATTTTATCAAAACAACGTGGAAATAGATCAGAACATATGATCTGAGCAATTCAGCAGATAAATACTCCAGGAAGGAATGTGGCTGTTGCATCACGGTACTCAGGAACAGCAACATGCTCAACAACTCTATTTTTCTCTCCTTGATTAAAAACTTGGCTTAATAACTGCCGACAGTCATACAGTTCAGTCCCTGTTAGAAGGTAAAATCAGACCTCTTCCAAATTCCTTGTGTAGCTAAAGTTTTCCCCTACCAGGAACTCAAAAGTTTTGTCCCTGGCCAGAACTTCCCTTTCCAAAACACATAAATACCTCATAAATAAATGAAACACTCGAGCTCCCACTACGTGGAGCTTCACCTGGGAAAATGCCCAACACTGTCAGTCACACGAACAAGAAGTCGTTGCATCCCCCTTATCAACTCCTCAGCCATTATCTGACCACTGTTTCTTCCACTGAATATTTAAGAGTGACAATTCAGAATGACCCGAGGTGGGAGTTCTAGCATACTTCTAACATCTGCCCCAAAGCATACCAAGTGCTGTGGTTCCTCACGAAACCTGTGCAGATCAGCTTCTCATCCCTCAGAGAGGGCTTACAAAGCCCTTGCATGACTTATTGTTGAATGTGCAGCCACTGTATGGACAGGGTCCTCCCATGCAGAAACATAGATCTTCATCTTCATCCACTGGCTGGCTGCAGTTCATCTGCTGATTAGTCTTTAACAGAAAAGGAAAAGACCTACGATTGTCTCAATCTATTTAGCTTTAACAGCAAACTTCTACTTTCCACTCTTTGCCCTAAAGGACTGGCTGACCCCAGCATGTACTAGTACAGACCCCGGCCCAAAATAAATGAAAGCATATCTTTTCCTCTAGGGACAGAGAGGAAGGGAGGGGTGTGTGGAAATATTTATTCCTGCGTATCCTATCCAGCGTGTTGAAGATTTTGGTAAGTGCCACTCTTAATTAATCTGAAGAAGCTAAGGGGTTAGCTACCACAGCTGTATCAGGCAGCACATTCCACTCCCTGACAGTTGGGGAAAAAAGTCCTGTCAAAAACTGGTTCAGCATCGGATTTGATCTTTGAAGCTGATGAGGTTGACTTCTTTGCCAAGGAGCTGCAGGGCTGGTATTAGTTTTGCTCGCTTCAGCCTTGCCATTATTCATTTCTTCGGCATGGCCTGTATTGCTGCTTTCCTTTGATGTTTGATGGAGGACCAAAAGAGATTTTCTATAGCATTATGGCAAAAACCCTGGAGGTGTTGTAACAGTAGTTGGTAACACATCTTGCCGGTCTGGATTGGACGGCCTCATTTTGACAATTGTTATGCTGGGTGTAGGAGTTCCATACTGCACAGGCATATTCCAGAATGGGCCTGATACGGTCTAAAATATGCAACCTCCTTTATTTTAAGTGAATTGCACTGATCTTGAGGTTGCACCATAAAAAGCCACTGGTGTTTGTTTCCTTTGAGCATGCATTGTTGATATGCATGACTCAGCTGAAGTCTCTAGTAATGGTAATTCCAAGACACTTGGCAGAAGTGACTGTAGCCAAAGTGTGGCCATGAAACTTGTACTGATTTGGGGCTGGCTGAATATGCAGCCTAAGTATGTAATCCTTCCATGCTGAAACATGTTGCTTTGCCAGAAAAAGTTCAGCACCGCATGATTCGCTTTGCCTTGGACAGATACACAACTCATCAAACATCAACAGCTGCTTGACCAACTGGAGTGGCTTTTAGTGCTTTACTACAGCAATAAAAAAAAGACTACAGCAGAAGAAAAAAAAAACCCTGCAGATTTAGTATTGCTCTTCAAAACAAAAAATGGACTTAAAGATTTCCCGATGGGCAGCCAAGCTGCTACCCTGTGAGCAACCTGGACACACACAGCCAACATCTAATGCTCAATACCTGCAGAATGCAATACACAGAGTGAGTTCCATTCTTCCCTAAACACTGCAGGACTGGAACTTACTATTAACAAACATATTAAACTCCTATCTAATAATCTATTCTTCTTCTTCCAGATGGGGATGTTTAACCTGCCCCGTGCCCACAGTCTTCACGTAGACTATTCTGGCACACAGGTTGCATGCATTGTGTATTTTCGTGTAGCCGGTACTCACCCGTCTAAGGACATGAGCATCGGGATCTTTAGAGTCCGTGTATGATCTTAGTGCATGTGACACAGACTAGACCTCGGTTTATAGTCCCATCCGAACGACTATATGGGGAATGGAGTCAGAACCAATGTTAACTCCGAAGGAAAAATCCCCCTATACCGAAATTCGAACCCGCAACCCCAGGATCACGAGTCCGGCGCTCTACCAACTGAGCTATCCGGTGATATCGTTGATCCATTCGTAGCTTGGTGTCACGCTCCCATTGTCATTAAATCATTTTTTTTTCTTTTTCTCCTTCTTCTTCTTCTTCTTCCTAAAACACCGGTTCACTCAAAAACGAGTAGGTCACCAGCGCGCATGTTAAAAAGTAAAATAAAATAACATAAAACAGTGCGACTCAGACTGTTGGCCCCTGGAGCAAATTTAGCAACAAGGGGTCGCACTCGATATTCAAGAAGATAAAAGCAATGGCCAAATTCAGGCCCAGGTAATAGTAAAATATCAGGGAAGTAAAAATAAAAAATCATCAATATGCAGATCTCAAAACTGTCGAATCAATTTGTTTTTTGAATGAGATTGCATTTGTGGCAATCTTGATGGCACCCGGCAGTGAGTTCCACAGCCGTACAGAACTGGGATAAAAAGAATGTAAGTGGCTGTCAATATTTGATGCAGGTATGGTATAACATTGACCGCCACTCCTGGTGCTACTTTTATTCAATACAAGTTCTTCCATTGGAATATCAATTACTTTAGCTCTGCCTTTGAAAAAGGTGTTAAGTTTAATAAAAGCTCTTCTCTCTTCTAAGGGTTTCCATTCTAATTTCCTCATGTTCTTCCTAGTATTCCCCTTTTCTCTGATGTGGTTCCCTGTTACGAACCGTGCTGCTCTCTTCTGAATCTTTTCAAGGTTATCAATGTCCTTTAGATGGTAAGGATCCCAAACTGAGCAACCATATTCCAGTACTGGTCTAACCAGTGTTTTGTAGCAGTCGTCTTTAACCTTTTGGGGGCAGTCATTGATATTCCTGTGTAAGAAAGCTAAGATGTTATTTGCTTTCTTACATACTAAATTGTAATGTTCTTTCCATTTGAGACGACTATCTATAATCACGCCTAAATATTTTGCAGCATTAGTTTCTTTAAGAATAGTATTATGGATAGAATAATCTGATCTAATTAGTGAGTGTTTGTTACATATACGCAACACTTGGCACTTTTGAGGATGAAATTCCATTTTCCAAGTTCTTTCCCACTCTTGTAAAGCGTTTAGATCTTCTTGTAGAATGCGTGTATCATTCTTGCTTCTGATTGTTCTATATACTAAACTGTCATCTGCAAAAAGCCTTATAGTAGTTCCAGGAGAGAGATTTCTACTTATGTCATTTATATAAATTAAGAAAAACAAGGGCCCCAGAACAGTTCCCTGTGGTACACCTGACAAGACTGGTTTACAATGGGATGACGACCCTTCCACAACAACTTTCTGCGTTTCTCCCAACGAGGAATGATCTAGCCCATTTTAGCAAAGAACCACCAATGCCAATGTGTTCTAATTTAAGCAGCAGGCCCTCATGGTCAACCTTATCAAAGGCTTTAGAAAAATCTAATAAAATTGCATCTATTTGCTGTCTGTTGTTAAGACAGTTACTAAAATCATTGAGAGTTGTTATAAGTTGAGTCTCACAACTCCTTCGCTGTCTAAAACCATGCTGGGCGTTATTTAAGAAATCATATTTGTCAAAATGGTCCATTATGCTACTATATATTATGTGTTCAAGTAATTTAGCTGATATGGATGTAAGAGATACAGGTCTATAATTCTCTGCTTTTGTTTTGTCACCCTTTTTAAATAAGGGAACAATGCTCGCATCTCGCCACTCATCAGGTATTACTCCCTGGTCCAGTGAAGCTTGGTAAGTAATTGGTATACATCACTCAATTCATTGGCACATAATTTTAAGAGCTTGCCAGGAACGCCATCGGGACCAGTAGCTTTGTTTTCATTGATATTGGTCAGTAACTTAAATACTCCTGCTTTGTTTACTTTGATGTTTTGCATTTCAGGGAGTTTATCATCATCCTTTAGTCTAACGTTAATTAAAGGTTTGGGATTTGAGAAAACTGAACAAAACTGCTTGTTTAGTAAGTTTGCTTTCCCTTCAGGGTCCTGTATTAGGTTATTCTGGTTGTTTCTCAGGTCTGGAATCCCAATGTTGTCCTGTCTCTTACTCCTTATGTTCTTCTAGTTTAATTAGTAGTAGTAGTAGTAGTAGTAGTAGGGACCGGCTTTTTGGCCTTAGGCCTTACAGCCTATTTGTGTCCCCTCATTATTTTTCAATTTTATTTCGGTGGTTGCATGCCTATCTTATAAAGAACATTATATTCAATCCAATTAATTGTCTGGCATAAACTGAGAGCTCACTCTTTTCTTATGGATTTGGATAAGCAGGCTGACAGAGCCTCTGGCCAAGTCTGCACTTCTTAAATCTGAGTAAAAGAAGCTGGTTCAAAGCCGTAGACCTGAATCAGGAAATGTTCTTTTTTTTGTACCCTGAATTTTGCTGGCGCAGAACTCTATAAAACGTCAGAATACACTACTCATTGATGGCTGCTGCTATATTGAAGAAGGAGAAGGTCTCCTACGTCTGGGGTACTACCTAATCCGATGAGAATGAATAGTGATGAAGTAGTAGCCTATTCCATCCAATTCATCTTATGACTGTATACTAACCAACGACTACTTGTATATTTTTTCGACACACGTCACATATTTACTCATTAACATCATATTTAACCCCTTTTCATTTCTATTCATTTAAGACTTAACACAATATTATATGAATGTGTTCTTTGAAAGAAAACCGCATTTTTTACGTACCCACACCCAGAGAAAATTGAGAACAAGGTCTGTTCAGCTGATCACAATGACAGTGATCTCCCTTATATTGGTGATATCATATGACTGATGAAAGGAAAAAAATCGAGTTAGGCAATGAATTGATCATCGCATGCACTATGACCCATTTTCTTCTAAATGAATTTTTTGTTTCACATGATATGAATTGATTATGAAATATCTTCTGATTATCTTCGTCAAGTTCAGTAATGTGCTCATTAGATAGTCACGTGATCAACTGGGCGTAAACATGGCCGCGAGCTTCTGATGTGACGTCTCTGCCTACGGATGTAACAACATACTGTTCTCGTGGCAAAGCCGTGGGACCAGACGTGTGCAATGGCACTCGCTACGAATCAAACCGGTGACCTCATAACGGTTCGCAGTCCATACAATCTGCAGACGCAACAGGTATTTACTTAAACGAATGGTGCCTGCAGTGTGAAGTAAACGTTTTACAAGTTTACTACTTTCACTCGGCCACTTACGTGGGACAGTTAGTTTGCCCTCTGCCCTCATTGAAAGAATGAAATATTACACAAATATCATGCACTCATAGTGCAGATAACAGAATTGAATTGAGTAGAGTAGCTTAATGATTAGGCTATGCCAAATGCAACCTTTTATTTTTTTCAGTTTCACTTGTTCGTGGTTAATGTATTTAAAATAATGCATGTTACCAGTGACCGTGAAAGGAAAAACACCCCTTTTTCAAAGACGTGTTTACAGTTCTCAGAACAAATGCATTATTTTCTAGGTAATTATCGAAACCAACAGTCCAGGGCAACTTTCGACTAGCTTGCCTTCAACTAGTTTAAAAGCTCTATAAGGTTTTCTTTTTTATGTCAATTCAGTGGTTATAAAAGAGAAAACGGCCAAAATTGGTTAAGATTTCATTTGGCATCACCATCTTGTAAAGCTTCTGTGTGCCAGAATATGGCAGCTGATATTTAATATAGCCATTGTATGTTGCTTTGTCATATCATCATATATCTTCTTAGGCATTTCCAGCCATTAGCCCTCATCATCATCCAGTTAAATGGCCTCAATCATCATGTTGATTTTTCTGCCAGTGTGGATTATCATAAGGTTTTGCAAGAAATATATGGGTCTTTTTCTCACACTTTTATAAAGCACATGCATGGTTTTGAAATTTTGAATCAATACAAGTCAATGTTTGTTTGAAACATAATGTGTAACCAGTGTTTATCAAGACTTTTTGAAAGTGTTAACAGTTTCTGTTTCAACAACATTGACTGGCATGTTATTCCAAGTATTACCAATTCTGTTACTGTTACAGTGTTAGTGAAAAAGTTTGCTGCTTTTGAATGTTTAGTAAATTTTTCGTTAGTTTGAACATGTGCCCTCTAGTTTTAGATTCTCTATTCTATAACTGAAATAGTGTGCCAGTGGTTTTAATGTCATAAGATACATACATGTATCTTGGTGTAATGTTTGATAGCAGTCTGAAATTTGACAAGCACATAAACAGTGTAATGATGAAAGCAAATAAAATGCTCGGCATAATCAGACGGTCTTTTTCATATTTGGATACTGAAGTTTTTACATTACTATATAAGGCATTAGTTAGACCCCACCTGGAGTATGGAAATGTGATATGGAGCCCTTATTTAAAAAGGCAATCAGCAAGTATTGAGAAAGTACAAAAAAGAGCCACCTTGTTAATTAAGGAATTCAAATATGTTAGCTATGCAGATAGATTGCGAAGATTAAATTTACCATCGTTAAAGTTCAGACGAATAAGGGGAGACTTGATTGAGACTTACAAGCTATTTAAGGGACTTAACAGTACAAATTTTAACACATTTTTTCAACTAACCACTAATCAAATTACAAGAAATTCTGATAACAAAATCCAAATTAAATATTGTCGCACTAATATTAGAAAATTTTCATTTAGTAACAGAGTGGCACCGTATTGGAACAAACTACCTGCGCACATTAAAAAAGCAAAAGATTTGAATACTTTTAAAAACCTTCTGGATACTAACGCTGAGTTAAATATGTTAAAATCTCAATTTGATTGATAGAAATAAAGTAATAGAATAGATTAAAATATATCCTGAGCATATGCATGCATTAAGCAACCAAATGTTTATGAAATAAGATGATTGGGACACAAAAAGCTGTGAGGCTATCAAAGTCCCAAGTGAACTGAACTGAACTGAACATGTGTAAGTTTGTAAGTTTCAATCACATCGCCACGTAAGCATCTGTATTCCAAACTTGGTAATCTTAAAAACTGAAACCTGGCCCAAGTCCAGATTGCATGGCATAATCATATACATATGGGTCAGTCTCCAGAGTTGTGCCCCACTTACCCCTTACTTAATTAATATTTGTTTAAAAATCTCAGAAATGTTAGTTAACAAATTTGAGTTACACACACATCAATTACACATTGAATATGCAGCACAAACAGTTTACAGGCCTAGCGCTGCATTAAAAATGTGTTTGATGCTAAAACCTTCTGATTTTGATCAGAAAATGGCGACCTGGAGTGTGACATCGTTTTGCCTGTCACAAATAGTCATTAAATGTGTACAAAAGAAACATGCAAATGATTAAGAAAGTGGTTTATATCATTGCTTTTTAATTGTTTTTAACTGTGTTTGACATAAACATATCAGTCGACTTGGCTTCTATTAGATATTAGCACACAAAAAAATCACTGTCCAATGTAACTTTCGTTACCGGTGTTAACTCGTGCGTTCTGGACGACGAATGTACTAAACGCGGATGAATATGGCACTACTTTTATGGGTACAGATTGGAGGAAGAATCCCATGTTGTGATAGTTATGAACTTTTAAAAAATTGAAACTGATTGGACTTCAAAATCGGATTTGAATAAACTGATCGAACATCGTTTCCGGAATTCTATGTTACGTTGGACCAAACAAATCAATCGTGTGTGAAAAAAAAATCAAACGATTTGGAACTATTTTGTTCTATTCATGCACACAAATGTGGCGGAAGCATCTATACGCGTATTTCGGCCATGTGTCCATTGTGAATCAAACAGGCGGCCGGTTCGAAGTTGTGGTTACCGAAAATCCCAAACAGTTACTCTGGACCAGGTTGTTGCAGAGGTGCACTTGCACCTTTGTTTTTTCCTTCTACATCTGTTGTTCATATGCATTGAATTATTTAAACCACATCATTGAAGATTAAGCTTAATATTAGTTATGTTTTGTGAGTCTTTTTTGCTTGTTTAGGGTTGTATTGTCCCGTGATTGCGGTCTGGTGATTTCGGTTTCCTTGTTACATTGGACAACAGTTGAAAGCGCTTAAATATTTACAAAATATCAACTGTTTAGCCTTTCTATTTTTGTATCATGAATGTCTTATCATTTAGCAACAGTAAAGTCAGAGATCTGTCCAATTTCCCAAACATAAAAGCTGTTGTAGATTCTGATAGATTTTTTTTGTTTCTGCGTTACATTGGACCATAAAAACCGTGGTTTCCTGGTTACATTGGACATGAACAGTTGAAAGCGCTTAAATATTTACAAAATATCAACTGTTTAGTTTTCTATTTTTGTATCATGAATGTCTTATCATTTAGCAACTGTAAAGTCAGAGATCTGTCCAATTTCCCAAACATAAAAGCTGTTGTAGATTCTGATAGATTTTTTTTGTTTCTGCGTTACATTGGACCATAAAAACCGTGGTTTCCTGGTTACATTGGACATGAACAGTTGAAAGCGCTTAAATATTTACAAAATATCAACTGTTTAGCTTTTCTATTTTTGTATCATGAATGTCTTATCATTTAGCAACAGTAAAATCAGAAGATTTGTCCCGTTTCCCAAATAAAAAAGCTGTTGTAGGTTCTGATAGTATTTTTGGTTCCTGTGTTACATTGGACTTAAAAAAAATGTAATAGGGCAGAAATATTTCAAAAGTGGAGAAATCAGTTTCTGTCTGCAAGTTTTAACAAAGTCCAAGGTCACTGCTGCCCAAAATAGGGAAAGTTGGCTGAAAATTGGTTTTAGAGTAAACACATGGAGAAAAAAAACCCACATTTTTTGGTATCGTTTTTGACACAATTCAGCATATAAATCATTCGTCAAAATTATGTGTTGAAACAGTTGTGTTGCATTTACTTGGGTGCTCATTACTGTTTTCATGATGAATAAAGGTCTGTAGTGCTCTCACATTCTTTGTTTTGTTTCAATTTGTGAAGTGTTTAGTTACCGTGTTACATTGGACACACAAGTGTGTGAGTGATTTTAACATGAGTACAATCAAAGACAAACATCCATGCTGTTAAATATTTAATAAAACTTGATTATTTAGACCTCAAACTATGCAAAAAGTGTAAAAAGTATGTACTCTTGGGATTTTTTATTTTTGTTATTATTGTCACATTATTGGTACACAACTCTGGAGACTGACCCATATATACACTGGAAGGAAGGTATAACAAACAACACCAAGGTTTAGAACATAGATTTGGTGAGAAAAAAAATTCCCAAGTACAGATTGTTGTATCCCTAGATTGTACCTGATACAGCTCCCCAAAACAACTTTCCAGAGTGAAATCTGACACAGTGACAGTGCATACCTTTCAATAGGTTGTCATGCACACCTGTTGAAATCAATCCCAGCAGTACTGACAGTGAACAGCACTCTATAGATCCTAGTTAAAGCTGTTGCTAACTGCTGTCCAGCTTCAATCTACTGTTTATTTGGTGTGTTCCTGAAATTTCATGCATATCCATGAGCATATGTGTCAAGTCAAGTCAAAATTATCTTTAATGTGTGTGTGTGTGTATGTGCATATGTGTGTGTGTGTGTGTGTGCACACGCGCGTGTGCGTGTGAGTGTGTGTGTGTGTGTGTGTTAATTATGTTCCTTTTCTTTGAATGAAAAACGTTGACATTCCGTTTAAGACATTCCATTTAAAAATGTTTTCTTAAATGTACAACCATGAGTTAATGTGACAATAAATTGGTTTCAGTCAGTCAGTGTGTGTGTGTGTGTGTGTGTTATGGATCACCGAAGCACAGTCCATTTTCTTTTAATAGACTTTTTAAATTGGTGTCAGCCATTTATATGAATATTGTTACGTACTGCATGGTCTTTTTGGTGTGCTT
This sequence comes from Conus ventricosus, assembly GCA_018398815.1. Taxonomy (NCBI): domain Eukaryota; kingdom Metazoa; phylum Mollusca; class Gastropoda; order Neogastropoda; family Conidae; genus Conus; species Conus ventricosus. Next base: position 31,981,850 of record CM031613.1, read on the forward strand.
TAGCTATTTTGTAATGTGGTTCAAAATGATGGACTAGTGGTCCTCAGCATTAATCATTATTTAAAAAAATTCAACAATCCTTATTATTTGTTATGGTTCTGAACAATCCACCAGATCCATCTGATGTTCTGTATTCCTGCTGTTTTACAGTTGGATGTGTGTTTCTTTCTTTTTGTTACATGAAGTGATTTGCCAGTATTTGCATCTGACACAGTGTATTATGTACATAGACTAAAGTCAGAATTTATAGTAATTTGTATGCTAAGGTTGTGGTGGCTGAGTAGTTACAAACACTATTACTATTTCTTATTATTATTAGGCTTAGTCTCAGGTCAGTGGGTTGCAGCCCCAAGAGCATCTAGTGAGTAAGATGTAAATTGGGTCAATGCATGTGTAGGCATACCAATGACTTGGCTACTTCTGGTGTGTGCATGCCAATGAAATGCTGTGATAACGTCAGCAGTGTCAGACACAGGGTGTAAATACATGTGTGTTTTTGACATTCTGTGATAACATATCAACAGAGTTGTTTTTATCGTCATGACTGAAATGCCTTAATAAGATCAGCAACAACAGTGCTGTTGTTCATGTGTCTGTCACTGAAATGTCGTAATGAACACTTCACAGCCAAACTATTGTTCATGTGTTTGGTATTCAAATGTGATGATGAAAATTTTGCAGCAGAATTGCTGTTCATGTGTCTGCCATTAAAATGTTATGAGCATTTGGCAACAAAGCGTTGATCATGAGTCTGCCACTGAAATGGCATCATGAACACTTGGCAAAATATTGTTTGTGTGTCTGTTATGTGTTAATGAAATTATGTCATGATGAACACTGCAACAACAATAACAGTACTGTCGTTCACTTGTCTGCCACTGAAATGTCACAATGAGCATACTGCAGCAATAACAACCACACTAATGAATAATGCACGAACGAATATTCTGCAACAGCAACTTTACAGTTGTTCATATATATGTCTTTTTTTTTTTTTTTTTTTGCTGTCCCAACCTCTGCACCACCTCAGAGGCAGTGTACCCACGCCGCTCATTCCGACACCCTGTCCACAGCCACACCCCGGCCGGCCCCGCCGTAGCCCCGGCACCGGCAATCCACAGGGGGCAGTCAATGTCAAGTCGTCAAGAGGCAACCCACCGGAGGAGACACTGCACTGCTGCCGAGTCACTTCGGTGGTGTTCAGTGGCGCCTGTTTCTGATCTAACATACGCAGGACACCACCTACTAAGCCCCCTACTGACGACAATAATTGCTTAGTCACGGAGCCGGCCTGAGTGAGCTCTCCCTCCGGAGGGCGCCACCACGTCCGTCCAACGACAGCCCCCATGGACCCGCCGGTGCCGGTGACCCCGACAGAACCACACCGAGGCCACAGACGTGGAGAGGACATCGAAACTGAGGTCACCATGAGAGCAGGGCATGAAGGGCCACAGAACTTGAGACATTTTTTTTTTAATGCTGATCGCTGAGAATGAGGATGATTAAGATGATGCTACGGATTTCCATTTCGGTCTGAGACTACATGACAGGGCTGTACTCTACGCTTCCTTTCATAATATATCCCGGCGTCAACCAAGTCCGAGAGATACAAGCACCTGCAGTGTTGGTCAGGAAATTTGAGCAACACTCTCAGAAACGCATCCATTAAGTGGATGAAGCTCGACTGTGTGGTCCCAGTCTTCCCAGCTGAGTCCACAGCAAACTCAACTCTGGGTAGGAGCCGGTAGGGGCATAAAAACCCACATGACTCTGATGGGATTCGAACCCACGACCTCCCAGCCGGGAGTCCGCGACGCTAACCACTTCGCCACGGCAGCTGGTATATATATATATCTGTCTTAGTCAGTTAGTATTTGTACATTCTATTGGTTTTAGGATGATTTTATTATGCCTCTGTGTTGGACAGAAAAGGGTGCGTCACCTGAGGAGCATATCTGTACGTAACCTGCATAGTGGGGCTCCAGCGAACAAGCCGCTCAGCCGCCTTCAGTGCTACTTCACTCTCCACACTCATGTCAATGGACAAGGTCAGAATGACAACTAGTGGAACCAATTCATAAAGACCTCATGAAATCACTCAAAGAAGTCGGAAAGTCCTCAGAACTTGGAACGACTATCACCATAAAATGAAAAATTGACAAGAACACAGAATGACTTTATGATTATCTCACAATGAGAAACTGGCTGTGTTGATGTGTGTGGTTTTACACAGTAAAAGCACAAATTGAACAATAAGATCTGACATGTTATTACATGCAGAGTTCACTGTAAAGTATGCTTTAACAACACTAACAATACAAAAGTAGATGAATCTCAAAAGTCAAGAGGTGGGAGAGGGGTGTGTCTAAATCTGTAGGTAGTATCTACATTTCTCCTGCCAAGGAGGTTTTCTTTTTACCTGTGGCTGTGTGTGTTGGTTGGTAGATCATTTTTTAGATGGGTTTGTATGTCAGCAAGATTACTAGAGGAAAAAAAAGATCTACCCACACTGAACCCAATTTTGATACAACTTGTTGAAGTACGGACTGTGACCCAAAGATGGTATGGATCTGGATTATAGGGCATGATGAAGACTGTGAAATATGTATTTTAAAAACAAAATGCACCATTTGTTCATGGACTTCTTTGTTATTTATGGCATTTGAAAATTTCTGTTGACATTAACGTTTTTGTATTTTTCTTATTTGTATTTTTCTTACTTAAATAGATAATGCAAGGTAATTCTTTCTCTCCATACCTATTAGTACTTGCCCTATCAGTGAATTACTTTTGTTTTCACTCATAAAATGACAAGCTGACAAAGGTCTTGGGGAAAAGAAAGAAAGAAAGAAAACCATTCTTACCAACCTTTTTTTTTTCTCTCCCATGTTATTGGTAAAGGTACCTTTTTTCCTTACATATTGGCTTTAAAGACCATCCCAGTCTCCTGTGAAGTTGACCTTCCTTTAACCCATTTCTGACTCATTTGCTAAAATAAATTCAACCCTGTGGTCTAGGCTGCCTTGAAGAAAATTTTAAAAGGAAGTACAAACAATAAAACTAAAGGTAAAAAGAATTGCATTTCAATAAGAAAGCACATTTGATGTTCTGAATAAAGTTGTTCTTGAAGTGAGATAAGCAAGAGTCATGAGCAATTGCACTGTGACTGTGAGTTTAAGGATTTTTTGGCGAGTATAGGTCATGAGGATTTTTTGGGGAGTATAGGTCACGTACAGCTTGCATCATCTGAGGAGAGAGAAACATAATAAAAAAACACAGTGAAGCTGAGGTAAACTGAGTGGCAGAAAACCTGCTTTGTGGCAGAAAACCTGCTTTGTGGCAGAAGACCTGCTTTGTCGAGAGTGAGTAGTCAAAAGTGATGTTCAAGACATGTGGCTTTTGGTAGATTTTAGTTAAAACAGATAGTGTTGGAAATTTTCCATCTGGTGGTTTTAACCCATAAATGTGTCAAAGTTTTTTGCAGAACCAGAACTTTTAGTGCACGAAGTAGCTGCATGAGTTTGGTGGAAAGAGCGTGACTTGTTTCTGCTTTCCTTTTGCTTTGAAGTTGCAGACCTATTCATAGGAATGTTTTTTCTAAACACTGGAATGCACCCTAAGCCTTACACTATCAGGTGCCACTAGGATAGTTGTCATTAACTCCAAATTCCCGACTGGCACATTATCTCAGTGTTTGGAATCTGACCCTGCTACTCGCCTTCCCGCCTGCACCTGTTTCTCTGTCTTTGCCTCTGTCTCAGTCTCTCTCTCTCTCTCTCTCTTTTGCTGAGTGTAAAGTGTTTCTTGTCTTCAAAATGGACAGGCTTAGAGATTTTCCATCACGTTTATCTTCTATCCATGAAATCTTGAGAATTCCATGTTGTCAGAATCCTTGGGTAAAGGCATATATATAAAATCAGATATTCTCTATGTGCCTTAAAACTGCTGATCAAGTTCCTAATTACAGTTTGTCCTGCTGGACCTCTGTTTCTGAACATAACGCATCCTTGTTTGTCATAGAGAGTCAGGGATACACATCATGGATCTCACTCTTTTGTGATGGTGATAGTGGTGATAGTGGGGATGATGGATGTTTTAGAATTTTTTTGAACCGTAGTTTTTTACTGCCTCATCTTACATCACAGAGGCTCGATCAGGAGATTGACCTAACTGAACTGAACTTATATATGCCTCTTCAGTGGCATTGCTTTCATCACACTGCTCACTCTGAATCCTCCATAAACAACCACACACCCAGCTTACTCTGGTTGCAGTCCCAGTACCGGGTGTCAGCAGGGAGCATTCAGAATGAAGTGTTTGTGAATCAGCCTGCTAGAGGAGACACAGCACTGCTGCATTATCACTTTTGTGGTGCTCATTGGTGTTCTGAACAAAATAATGCAGGACACGCCTACTAACTAAGCCCACTGCTGATGACAATAATGATGTCTCTGTGAAGACAGCATCAGCATGCATATCCGTCCAGGGGGTGCCACCGAGTCCGTCCAAATTGCTTATGCAGATTTTTCTCCCAACAAATTACTTATGCAGATTTTTCTCCCACACAGAAGACCCAGTAATTGAGCATGCATGTCCTTCTGGAGGGTGCTACCAAGACCATACAAAGTGCTTATGCCAGATTTTTTCTCTGACATAGAAGAGCGGTTATTTTGAAGGATTTGTGGAGTTCTAATGAAGAGGTTCCAATGTGCTGGTGGTGTCTCCTCAGACAGGCAAAACTCTTTGGACGTGCTTTGGGGCTGAGGGGAGGAGTAATGAGGGGAAGGGGAGGGGGAGGGGAAGGGCTGGAGGGTGAGTGTGGGGGGGGGGGGGGGGGGGGGAGTTGCTTACCAAGAAGAAAGCTGTCATAAGAATGACTGGAGACAGTTACAGAGGAGATTAAGTAACAGTGAAGTCAGTTCAGATTGCAGTTGCATGTATTAAGTGTAAGTGAGTGTGTGGGGTGTGTGTTGAGAGGAGGGGGGGGGGAGGTGGGATGGAATGGGGAAATGTGTGATTGTGGATCAACCTTTTACCTATAGTCTTCTGGATTTTTCAACTGTCTTAAGGAGTGTTGGAGTGTGTGTGTGTGTGTGTGTGTGTGTGGGGGGGGGGGGGGGGGGGGGGTGTGAGGGGGGGGGGGGGGGGGTGGGATGGAATGGGGGAAATGTGTGATTGTGGATCAACCTTTACCTATAGTCTTTGGATTTTTCAACTGTTTAAGGAGTGTTGGAGTGTGTGTGTGTGTGTGTGTGTGTGTGTGTGTGTGTGTGTGTGTGGCGTGCATGCACTCATGTTCCTCCTTGTTTCTTCATTCGTTTGTAGGATTGTTTAATTGTGTGTGATTCTCAAAAAACCTTTTAACCAGTTGGACAGGTTGACATTTCTGAAATTGAAGGGTGTGACAGTGAAAAGGCATAGGGTGGTATTGATGGAGAAAAGAAGTATTGGAGAGAGGGATAGGAACAATTACTACACATGTCTAGTGGCTTCGCAGTGTCTTACAGCTAGTGATGTTAGAAGACTACTTTAAATCAGTTCACATGTTAACTTAATACCTTTCTCTATGTTGTGTTATTATTTTGTTGTCCAGTTAATTTGATTGATTTAATTACTTATGGAACTGTTAAGACAAGAAAGAGAATGTGAAGAGTTTGTGATGAGTTTACCAGTTGTGATACTTGATATTTGTTTAGTTGTTTGTTATTTTTATATATTGAACATTTTTTTTTCTTTGCAGCATTCTATGAAAGTGAGAAGATAACAGGCTCAACAGTAAGTATTTAGCAAGAATCGATGAACAAATTCTTTAAAATGTTAAAAAACGTAGGATACAGTGTGTATATTTTCTTGAGAACTGATGTTAACTGATAGTGAATGTTGATTTGTTACAAATATTCAGTGTGACATAGAATGTAAGAAACTTTTCTTAGATATAGTAGTAGAGTGTAAGATATTTTTCTTAGATGTATTAAAGAAGAAAAAAAAAATTTAATGTCTGTTTGTTTGACACGATATCATTAAGTTACTTATTAAAACATGTAAGGACAGCGTCCCCATGGATATAATATGACTGTCTCAGTAGTTGGATTGAAAATAGTTTAGTCATGCAAAAACATCACCAGTGGTGAGTCATGGAAGTTTCAGCTATAGAATGGGGAAGAAGGAAGAAGACAACACCATTGACATGGTGCAGATGCAATGAATTGATCAACAGTATTGGACAGTAGGACAATGGAGTATTTTTACTTTGAAGGAAGTTAAAACCTGATCATTGTATGTGAGTATAGAGGAATCTATGCAGTATATAAGCAAGATGCTGAAGCATTATTAGTATGTTATAGGAATCTGTGCAAATGTAAGCAAGTCAGGAAGCAGACTGCCTTGCAGCCTTATGACTATCATAAATGTAACTTCCAAATTGATTTTACAGAGCACCAGATAGACTTGTGAATCTGGAAATCTACCCCAAATCCATACATGTTCAAATTGCATGAAATTTAATGAAAAGAAAAAATCTGATTGTGGATATATAGTTTGATGTCTGTGTGTGTGTTGTTTTTGATGTTCACAAATTACCATTGTGGTCACTCACCTTAATCAGAAAATCCAAAAATGATCTGTGCAGAACATGGACACAGACTTCTGTCTACTTGGACGCTAACATACCAAGACTTGAATTTGAAGTGATTGTGCATGCACAGTCTACACTGCTTTCTGTATTTAAATGATTAATTCACTGATGCCTGGACGCTGTACCATCCACAAGCACGTAAAATGGAATGTCCTCTATTAATGCCACTAATTGTCATACTGGATATGAAGTGAAATTTGGAAAGAAAAGAAAAAAAGAGATTCAAATTAAATCATATTGCGAATGTTGTCCCAATCGTGGGAGTAGACCGCTCAAAATGTTGCTTGTTCATGATTAAGCCTTCGTGGATATCTAGTATGGGACCAAAATGTAGAAGCAATCTCGATATGTGGATACAGGTGGTTTGGTAGTTAATGGTGATGGTGGACATAAAGTCAGTAGTTGAAGGTTAACATTCTTTTTTTCATAACATCCATTGGTTAGGATTGTGTTTGTGTGTGTATGCATGCATGTGTATGTGTGTGTGCGTGTGTGTGTGTGTGTGTGTTTCCAAGATAAGTTCATGCAAGAATTGTCTATGTTACTTTGTTAGTGAATGTGCTCATTATTTGTATGTGTACATACCTCTGTGTGCTGTGGTGTGTGTGTGTGTGTGTGTGTGTGTGTGTGTGTGTGTGTTCTTGGGTATGCATATGATTTTTTTTGCATGGAACGTGTACATCTACATGTGTTTGTCCATATGGTTGTGAAGTGTGAAGTTATAAGTATCTTTTATTTGTTCTGCCTTATTCTGGCTGTCCACCGTTCTCCATTCACCTGCTGATCTGCCTGATCTGCCCATTGATTGGGGGCAACCTTAATTTTGTTCCCATTACAGTTATGTATGAGAAGCTTTCAACACAGAAGTTGCTCGCCATCCGCAACAGGCTTTGATTTGCCTAAAAAAAGTTTGATTTTTGTTTAGTGTGACTGTGAGTTACAGGAACAGGTGACTGTCTATTCAACATGGATGAGAATAATTTAGCAGCCCCCAGGTGCCACTGAATCAATAACAATTGCTAAGAAAGTCGTACAGACTGTACAGATATGCTTACAACTGTTTCATACTTCAGCTGCAATTTGTAAGGCAGGCAAGAAGCAGGGAATTGGCATTGTGATTGTATGAATTCCTTATTATATGTAATAAGGTAAATGACCACAGTATTCATACAGACTGTTTACATCAATGACAGGTACTGAGAGCCTTTTGCTCTCTTATATTGTGTTTCATGAGGATTTTTCACCGGGACCCATTCATTTTGTGTTGCATCCATCTTCTGTGTCAGAAGACAGTCGGGGATTGTCGTATGAGAGTTTTTTTCTGATGGTGCACAGTTTCAGTCGGCCTCTCTTGCCTAAGCTGAGCTGATATTGCAACACGTTGCACAGTTTCAATCAGCCTCTATTGCCTAAGCTGAGCTGATATTGCAACACAGGAATGTGTTGCACACCTGAAAAATTTGGATGACACACAACAGACTGCAGCTGAACAACAAGAAGACTGAAGTAATGTTAGTATGTCCAAAGAAATTACTCAGTTATCTTTCTTCTCTAGATTCTGGAACAGTCCATATCACATCCGTGTCCTCCTCTTCTGTCCTATAGTTTGGTGCTGTAGCTCTAGATCAAAGCCTCTGTTTCCAGCATTATGCCTCAAACATTGGTAGGTCCTTCTGACCTGAACTTTGCAAGATAAGTTCTGTTCAGTATTCTCTCTTTACTAATGCTACCAATATTTGGGTTTATGCCTTTATCCTGTCTAAAATGGGTTGTTCTAACCACATTGTTGGCCTTCCAGAGTATCTTCTCAGTATACTTTGAAGAATGCAGAACAGTGCTGCTTGACTGGTCATCAGATCTCCCAACTTTGAATGTCTGTTATCACTCAGCTCTCTCTGCGCAGGCTGCAGGTTTCTGACAGGATGGACTATAAACTTTCCATCCTCTCCTGTGCTGACATCTCTGGTTCTGCACCTGACTACTGTTTGATTCGCTTGACACAGACATACTTCAGCAGCTTCGCTCTTCTCACTCGTCTCCTGTGATGGTCCAGACTGACAACAAAGACCACATAGACCCTTTTCTTTCCAAGCCCCAGGTGTATGGAACAAATTCACATCTGTCGCACAGACGCTCATATTCTGTCACTACATCCAAGACTGATTTAAGTTTTCATTGGCAGGTTAATATCGTTTGTATATTATGTTTATACTCATTACACATAAGAAATGTGCTGAATGAAAGATTAATGTGAGTCAGTGTAATCTTACTTGATGTCATGAGTAGGTTTCTAGGCTGTGCTCTGAACGAGTAGCTGTTCTTTTCCTTTTTCCTCTGTGTAGTTCTCGTCGTCATTGTATTCTTCATCATCATCTTTTTCTCAGTTAAGCATGCAGCAGTTTGCATGATGGTGGCCTCTTTTGCCGGTGGTCTGTGCAGTGATGAAAGATGGGATGTACACCCATGGGGACGCTTTGGTGAAAGTCCTGTGGTGTCGCCTTGTGGCCATCACACAATACCATGCACAGTGCCATCTGCCAGGGAGTTGTTGTGCCGCTTGATTTCTTAATGGAAAGGCCTGTGTGCCTGCAGCCTATGTTAACACAGTGCTGGCTTCCAGGGTTGATGCAGGATCGCTCCCCTTCAGTTGGTTCTGCAGTTTAGGACATTATTTCTGGGTCTCACTGGTACCTTAAGGAATATCTTTTTCTTCACTGTCTTTTGGCTGACCTCTAGGGAAGGGCCAAGTGACAGTGAGGAAAGACCCACGAACCACAAGGAAAGTCCTGTTGACAGCAGGAAAGACTGCAACCAGAGATCTAGTCAGAGAACACTTAAGGCCATGTGATGAAGTCATAGCATTGTCTGGAGTTGCACTTGTTTTATCTGCCCACGAAACAACAAGTAGGGCTGCAAGGTGCGTGCAGCAATTTGCTTGATGGGGCATCTTTGCTGTTCTGCAGTCATGGAGTAGGGGCTGGTACATCCATAAGATGGTTTTGATGGAGGTTCTGTAGTGTCGCATTCAGTGGCCATCACACAATAGTATCTATCATGAAGCAGTTATGTCCCTTGACGTCTTAATGGCATGCCCTGTGCATGCCAGCATCGTAAGTCAGCACAGCGCAGGCTTCTGAAACTGATGTGGGTTTGCTCGTGGCTGGTTGGTTTGGCAGTGTAGGAGGGTGCTTTTCTGGGTCCCACTGGCACCTTCAGTTGTATTCTTTTTCTTTCTTTTTCTTCACCTCTTCTTTCCATCTTCATTTTCTTCTTTTCCTTCGTTCTTGTCTGCCTCGTCTTCTTTCCATCATCATCATCGTCGTCTTCCTCATCGTCTCTGTTATAAACATGACCGATACAAAAACAGACTCATGCACAAGCCGCGTCCACTGCTAGATTTGTTTATACAAAGTTTATGGTGGTTAAGATGTTATTTATTTGTTTGGTGGTTAAGAAAAAAAAAAGCTGAGTTTCAATGGTTCAGTTTAAGTTTGTTAGATGGTTTGAAAAATAAATTTGGTATCTGCATAAGCATGTTCAAAATTTGATCGGCAAAAGGGTTAATGCAAGCATATGCTTGCTTCGTTTAATTTGATGAAAATTGGTATTTAACAGCACAACAATATTTTGCCATTCTGTTTCAGAATCCATCATGGCAAAGTTTCGATATCAGCCAGTTTGAAGATCAGATCAACCTTGCTTCAAAGTGTATCCTGATGTTGGTCCACCGGACCATGCCACACCACTCCGTCCCACACCACCCCACACCAGACCACCTCACCACACCACACTGCACCACACCACACAGTACTTTAGTGCCTATGCTATACCACTTCATGTCACGGTGTATAACACTGTGGTACATCACTCTTCGTAGTACTAGTACTATGAACCATGCTACATTAGATTGCAACGCATCATGTTGTTTCACGTCATGGCACACATCACCTGACCAGAGCATCTTTGACATTCTGAGTAATTTGAACAGTTGAAGTTGAATTTTTTTCTCTCCATTTTAAAGGTGGTGTTGGGTGCCTTGTAGAGACCTGTTTTAACATTTTTTTTTTTTAGAAATGTGAACGGTTATGCTAGAATAACTGTTCATTAAAGTGAGGTGTCAGTACTTGGTGGAAACTTCTTTAACATTGTCAGCAATAATGTGAACAGTAGTTGTATAAGTGGGTGTTGGTAGAGTGTAGGCAGTTTCTTTGACATTCTCAGTAACTTCAACAGTTATGTCTGAATGATTGGTGTTGATACAGCTTAGACTGCCTCTTTTACATGCTCAGTAATGTGAACAGTCATACCAGAATGTTTGTTAAAGTGGAAAGTTGGAACAATGTAGACATGCTCTTTAATGTAAACAGTCTTACCTGGATCTTTCTTTGTTAAAGTGGAGTGTTGGTACAGTGTATGAGCTTCTTTGACACTACTAGTAATAAGAGCAGTCCTACCCGAATATTTGCTATGTAAGCCTGATTCTGGATGACTTTTGACTTGTAACAGGAAGGCTACCACTCTAGATGACTGATGAGATGAGATAACTTGTAACAGCCAGCGATTGGAATCCTTTGACTTGTCCAATTATTTTTACTTTCAGGAAAATGTTTTCATGGTTATCCCCCATGTGCAACTTCCTTCAGTAGATCAAGTATGCATTGTCATTGTTTTAGAATTTGAAAGTGGGATAACAAATCAGAATGCAGTCAAGTGCTAGTACTTTGGCTGTGCTTGATGTCATAAATATAGATGATGTGGAGCTTTTTCTTGATAGTGAGGGTGAAAAGAAGCATTGACTCTTGTGGTTGATTTTCCTTTTTCAAGAAACTGTAAATATCAGAAAATGGTAACATGAAGTTATATCATATATTTATTTCATATTTATTTAACCTAAAACCAGCAAACCATATTTGTATACAGTATTATTCCTCTTTACAATATAGCTGCCATGACAGTACCATAGCAACCTTCTGTTAATTCATATTGAAAAATGCCACAGTTTCTCCTCAGCATGTTCATAAAGTTTTGTGGAGTTCAGTAAATAATTGAGATGTGACACTTTGACTATGTGCATTGTTTTTTTCTGCATTTCTTTCAAGTTTGCCCAGACCACTGGGCTTAGGTTTTGTGTTTGGCAGATGAGACAGAAATGGGTTACAGTGGGGAGTTGGTGGAGTAAAGAGAGCTTTTCTTGACAGCAGTGCAGTCATTGTGGTACGTGTTTGGGTGGGTCAGCAGGACAACTTCAATCTGCTGATACTGATGGAGGTTCATTTGTCTGGCCTGCATTTCCTCACCCACAAGGTAAGCTTTGACTGGGGATGTGTAGTCTGCTAGCCCTAAGGCAATCACTTTGCTGTAGTTGCACTATGGCTGACAGCCATGCACACTCAATTTGAAAAATAGTGTGCTTTTCAGTGATGCAGAGTGTAATGCTCTTATGTGTTAAGACTGAGGCAAGCTTTGTCGCTACTGCTAGTGCCGTTATACATGAGAAGCAGCAAGCTCCATCCTCGCAACTGATAGTGATCAATCATGTGAGAAGGCCCATGCTCATTTAAATTTTTTAAGATCCCATTGACTATTCTAACCTCAGTACATTGAATAATACTGTATGAATAGGAAAAATGCAGCCATTCAACGTGTTTTACACGTAATGGCAGTTATGTGTAAAGTCAGCTTTGTTTCTTCTGGTTTTATCACTTACTAGTTTTTACACAAGAGACTGGCATCAGCTCATTAATATAAAACACAGAGACGAAGTAGAGCATAATCTACTAATACTAGCTTAATAATGAAAGCTTTAAAACTGCTGATGTGCTTGTGGTGAATTCAAAGTCATACTGAGGTGCCTGTCTTCTTCAGATGGGACACCCTAGCTTTCTTGAAAGAAACTTCTGAGCACAAAGAAGCTTCCGAAATATGTCAGTTTTCTGGTCAGTACTCTAAGCTTTGATGAGAAATACCCCCAAGGGCAAAATAAGGGTGCACAAAACTTCATGAGGGAAGGATGGGACGGGCAGGTAAAGGGGGAAGGTGGGGGTTCAAGGGGATGGAAAGGGAGGGATATGGGGTAAGACAGTGATTTTCTGTGTTAGTGCAAGCGCTTGAAGAAGACACAAGAACGCAGATGTACAATGCTCAAATAGCAATTGTTGTTTATGGAGCTATGATTAAAAAAAAAAAGATATAACTTGGTAGTGGTGTTATTTCAGCTGCAGCAGTTGGTGGTGAAGCAGAGTCCCAACATGGTCATTTTTGGGATGCTGGATAAAGAGTTCATCTTTGTCAACAAAGAACAGAATCGCATCAAAAACCTGGCCAAGAGGGTATGTGTCCAATTTTGGTTTCCATGATAGAACAGAAACACCTTGACAGTGTTATATTACAAGCCTTTTATTTCTTTGTGAATGGTGTTTTGTTCCATTTTTTTGTCAGCTTTCCTCATAAAGACATCTCTTAAAAGACAGGTGGACTTTGATCCCCCCAAACAGGTCTGTCAGACTTGAACTAGTTGAAGACGTACTCGGCCATTTTCAGATGATCTGAGGACAGATGCACATATGCATGCACACACACACACACACACACACACACACACACACACCACACACACACACACACACACACAGAGGGTGTACACATGCTTATACAGTTGCATGTGTTGAAGCAGCATTTGCTCCACAGGTTTTGCATGCCTCTAAGAACAAAAGAAAACAACGACATAAAATTGATTTGTTGGCAGTTGTCTTCCCCTCCCTTCTCCTGTGAAAGAAATAGAATGCAGAGACAATCAGAAATTAGGAGGCAGCCTATTCTTTTGACGATGGCTGGACCCAGTGGACTTCTGGTACAGATGCTAAGACAGGATGAGCCTAGATGTGGCTGTGTATGTGGAAACAGGAATGGGAATCATGGTCGTTACGCCATTGAAGTGGCATAGAAGATGAGACAGGAGAGTAGAAAGAAATTACGAAATTGGCAGGGGGGAAAAGCAAGAAAACGACCTTTATGATTTAGAATTGCGTGCAGGATCCCTTTTGGTCAGGAAACACTGGAAAAGTCAGGGAAACATTTTTAGTGGTTGGAAAATCATGGAATAGAACATTTTGTGTGTGTGTGTAAAAAATGAGGTACAGTCATGGAATTTCCTCATTTTGGCAGACAGTTTTTTTTTATCATTAAAACTGATTCAACTGGCCCCAGAATGAACATTAAGATTTCCTGCCATTTCACCAGACTAGTTTGCATAGCGATGGATCGCACTTGCTCACAGGCATAGCCTTATGTAAAATCCTACATTCAGGGTCATTAACTCCAGATTTAAAAGCATGGCTTTTAAAATTTTTTGTTTTCATTTTTAGCTTTCCCAGTTGTCCTTAGCAGGGCTGCTGATCCTTACTGACTGGAATATCTGTAGAAAATGGGAGAGTGGAAAAATGGACATTCTGTTGGCAAATTCGGGGAGTTTACACAGTAAAAACCCTGCATGAGCATAATTTGTAAAGATGATCATATTCTGGCTCCGTGACTAACAGATTTAGACAAATGCCCATGCTTTCTGTAAGTCTGTGAAATATTGCACTGTTTGTGACTCAGTTGGACGTGTTTGTACAATCTAGAGGGTCTTGGTGTTGGTTGTGGGGAGAGTTGAGTGTTTGTTGGTAAAATCATCTGTGAATGTAGGTCTCCAGAGACTCTCTTAGTTTGCATTCAGTGATGTGAACGGGAGTTACACGTTTTATGATTGGTAAGTGTTGATTTGACGTTATTTGAATATGTGGGAGAAGGATGTGGATGTGTGTCAGGGAAGGGAGTGGGTAGGGAGGGAGGCTTGCAAAATTAATCCATCACAACATTTAAGTCGGAGAGAATTCTGAGGGAAAGTGGATGATGATTTAGTTCTTTTTTCATTTTAACTGTTTGATCTAAGAAGTCTTTTCAGTGGCTTGAATCAGATGTCGCTCATTCTATATCCTCCACTCCCAAGCCCCCTCCTACCCACTCCCAAGCCCCCTCCTACCCACTCCCAAGCCCCCTCCTACCCACTCCCAAGCCCTCTCCTACCCACTCCCAAGCCCCCTCCTACCCACTCCCAAGCCCCCTCCTACCCACTCCCAAGCCCCCTCCTACCCACTCCCAAGCCCCCTCCTACCCACTCCCAAGCCCCCTCCTACCCACTCCCAAGCCCCCTCCTACCCACTCCCAAGCCCCCTCCTACCCACTCCCAAGCCCCCTCCTACCCACTCCCAAGCCCCCTCCTACCCACTCCCAAGCCCCCTCCTACCCACTCCCAAGCCCCCTCCTACCCACTCCCAAGCCCTCTCCTACCCACTCCCAAGCCCTCTCCTACCCACTCCCAAGCCCCCTCCTACCCACTCCCAAGCCCCCTCCTACCCAACTCCCAAGCCCCCTCCTACCCACTCCCAAGCCCCCTCCTACCCACTCCCAAGCCCCCTCCTACCCACTCCCAAGCCCTCTCCTACCCACTCCCAAGCCCCTCCTACCCACTCCCAAGCCCTCTCCTACCCACTCCCAAGCCCCCTCCTACCCACTCCAAGCCCTCTCCTACCCACAGTCCCATTCAGGTTTGTCCTGTCACAGCCACAGCACTCCACAAGCAGCAGTTGGTATCAGCCTAATCTGTAATCAGGTCCTCATGAAGGCAACCCTTCAGAGGAAACACTGCGCTTTTCCTGAGTCTCATACGATATGTCCAGTCTGGTCTGTTCACGTTCAGCGTATGGAATACACCACGCGCTAAGCTTCCAACTTATGACACTTATTAACTTACTGTTGTAGCTAGAGCGTGAGAGTGCTGCTTTCCAAATCCCATCCAAGGGCAGATAACAAAGTTGTTGTTTCAGGTGTCAGACCTGGAACTTCCGTCCACTGCACTGCCGGCCGCAGTGAAGGTGGAAAAAGGCAGCGTGAGGAACTCCTACACCACAAGTGCCCTGTGCAGGTCAGCCTTCCCCCCTTTACCAAGCCTTTCCCTACCATACCATTCTCCAGTCTGTCTGTGTGTGTGCTGGTCTGTTCTCTGTATTCTTTCACCTGTGTGGCTTCATGGCCTTTCCCTCCTCCTCCACAAATCTCCAGTCTGTCTGCTACTGTACTGGTCTGTTCTCTGTGTTCTTTCACCTGTGTGGCTTCATGGCCTTTCCCTCCTCCTCCACAAATCTCCAGTCTGTCTGCTACTGTGCTAGTTTGTTCTGTGGCTCATGTCAGTCTTTCTGATGGTCTGTTCATAGTCTTTTTAATAGAATGTTTCCGTAACATTTTCCACCCATATGAACTCGTTCTGTCTTTTGGTCTCTTCTGTGTCATATGTGCTGTCCTCCAGAAAGGAATGTGTGATGAGCAGAAGGTTAACCTTCAGAGTCTAGTCTGTTGTACCTTTATAGCTTAAAAAATACTGTAAAGAAAGCAATTTGTGATAACAGTTATGGAGGAAACAGTTATGGAGGATCATCATTGTATGAATGAATGAATCTTTTATTTAACATATTTTCACCATGATTGGTGATATTACACGAAGAACATTATTGTTTTCCCACGATGATAGAATCTTGATCAAGGAATGCAACCCACTCCACCCACCTCCTGTCCCTCCCTTGCCCATCCTGTCTTGTCTCTTCTTATCACCAAACACAAAGGCAATCATTGCTGATCGCATACAGTTATTACGAGTTCATACACACGCACACGCATACACACACTCATGCATGCACACATCAGTGTATGAATAGGAAACAAGTATCCACGAAACAAACTTTTCTTTCATTATTTTGGTATCATTTTAACAGTAACAGTAAGTTACTAGTCAGACAGACTTTGTGACTTAGGGTTTACTGAAGAGTGTGCATTTTAGAATGCTGAGTGAATGGGTGGTGAAAGTTAGGGAAATGTTAAGAATTTTGAATGATTTTTTGGTACAAACCCTCTGCTGGCAAACTTTACTAATAAAGTACAACATGACAGAAACGCAATGAATTGTGTGTCCTGCTCAGAATCCAGACAGTGCTGCGAGCCATCAAGCAGATGCAGACCCATGCCCGGCGTTATCGCCGACAGATTGAAGACAGGCTTCTGGCATCGCAGGAAAACTCGCAGAAGGTGAGGCAGGTCTTCCTGCATTCAGGCTGGGAGCTTTGTCCTTGTCTGAAGAAAGAAGTGTCTGTAACATTCATGTGTTTTTAGTAATGCTTTGGTTGAAAGTTTGTCTCATTATTTCTTTCCTCCCTCCTCTTCCTGCCTCCCTCCCTGCTCTGTTTCATCATTTTCGCCTTCTCTTCTTGCCTTCTTTCCTTCTATCCTCCCTTTGTGTCCCTCCATCCGTCCCTCCCCTCCATTTATCCTCCCTCCCTGCCTTCTTTCCTTCCTCTCTTCTTACATGCCTTCTTTCCTATCTCCCTTCTTTCTTCCTTATTTTATTCCCTCCTTTTATTTCTGTCATCTTTCCTCCCTGCCTTCCTTTCTTCTTTCCTTCTGTCTTCTTACGTGCCTTCTTTCCTACCTCCCTTTTTTCTTCCTAATTTTATTCCCTCCTTTCATTTCTGTCATCATTCCTCCCAGCCTTCTTTCCTTCTTCTTTCCCCGCTTTCCTTTCTCCCTGTCTTCTTTTTGCCTTTTTTCCTGCCTTCTGTTATTCTTCCATCCCTCCCTCCTTCCAACCTTCTTTCCTTCATCCTTTCATTTTCCCCTCCCTGCCTTGCTCTCTCCTCACTTTCTACCTTCTGTCCTCACTGCCATCCTTCCTGCCTTCTTTTACTCCTTCCTTTCTGCCTTCTTCCCCTTCCTTTCCTTCCCTCTCTCCCTGCTTCTCCTGCTCTTCTTTCCTACCTGTTTTTCCCAGCCCTCCTTGCATTCTTATTTCCTGCCTTCTTTCCTCCCTCCCTCCCTTTTTTCCCTCCCCTCCCCCCCTGTCCTGCCTTCTTCCTTCCATCTTCCCTGCGTCCTTTCATCCGTCCCTTCTTTTCTGCTTTCTTTACTTCTCTCCTACCCCCTTTCCCCCTTCTTTGCTCCCTCGCTCATTTTTCTGCCTTCTTTAATTCCTTATTTTTTGCTTTTTTTTTTCCATCCTTCTGCTCTTTTCTTCCTCTCCCTTCTGTTCTGTCTCCTTCCTTTCCTTTTTTCACACCATGTTCCCCCCCCCCCCCCCCTCCGTCATTCCCACCCTTCCTTCTCAAGAAGGATAAAAGTAATCCTCTGATGTCTTTGCCTGATGCTGCTGGATTCACATATGCACTTGTCATGCACTTTGTGTGTACAAATGCAGCATTATGCACATTGTGAAAAGTTTTCCAAAATATGTCTGTCTCTTACCCCAACACAAGTGATTGATATGGTATGGAAAATGGAATAATGAACCCCGCCTACCACCCATTCCAGACTCCATCACACTTTTCTGTCAGTTCTTTTGCTTTCTGTTGAAACCAGTGTCTGTGTCATGTATCACTGACTGTTAGCAGTGTTCCATGTGTGCATTGTGTGTAGTTGGAGGAGAGGGAGAACCTTCAGATGTCTGTGAATCAGCTTCGTCAGGAGCTACTGCGCCGCACTACCCATCTCCACCACTCTCAGGAAAAACTTCACAGCCTTAAAGAGGCCTCCATCTCTAGAGGTACTCTGTGTGTGTGTGTGTGTGTGTGTGTGTGTGTGTGTGTGTGTGTGTGTTTGTGGTGGGGGAAGGGGGTAGGGGAAGCAGGAGGGGGCACAGGGTTGGCTTGGGAGGAGGCTGAAGTGACTGGTAAATTTTGGAACTGCTTAGAATTGAAAAAAAGATTTTTAATTGAAAAAAAATTTCTATCAACAAACTAACCAAGCCAGCAAACAAGCACATGAAGACAGACACATATGCACTCAAACGTATACATAGAGACACAGAACTGTACAAACTCTGGTTCTCTCTCTCTCTCTCTCTCTCTCTCTCTCCTCTCTCTCTCTCTCTCTCTCTCTCTCTCTCTCTCTCTCTCTCTCTCTCTCTCTCTCTCTCTCTCTCTCTCACACGCACACACACACACACTCACACACAAACACACACACACACACACACACACACACACACACACACACACACACACACACACACACACATCAACAACAACACACGCACACACACACGCACACACACACACACATACACACACACACACACACACACACACACACACACACACACACACACACACACACACACATACACACTACACTACACTACACTACACTACACTACACACACTGCACACACTACACTTTCATTGTGCTTTTTGTGGGCAGAGGAAAGGTTACAGAGCGACACTCGGCAGTTGTCCAGTCATGTGCAACTGTTGAAGGAAGACAACCGTGATCACATTGTTAAAAGGTGAATTCTTTCCCCCTGTATAACTGACAGTATCACTGGGTCAAAACTGATTTGTCTGTCTGAGTTTTTCGTGTTTGTACTTACATGTTTGAGTTTATCGTGTTTGTGCTTATATGTTTAAGTGTGAAAATTATGCATTATTGAGTTCATGGTGGAAGGGGCTTTGATGCATTTTTGTGTGTGTTGCATTAATATGTCTTTGATAGACATGTATTTTCTTTTTGTTAATCTGGGTGTGATTGGTTAAGTGCAATGGCTGACACACTGACTTGACCTTTTATTTTTTTTTTTTTTAAAAAGTTTTCATTAACCCTCTCTGCATTCACATATATCTTACATTGAAAAAGTTCTTGTATTAACAGTCCATAGAGGTGTTGCAAGTGAAACATGTTTCCCCCTGTATGCAAAGTACTATTTAGTTGCTGTTTCATGGAAAAAATACTTGGAACACATGTTCATTTCTGGTCCTGATCTGGTTTTGCATGTTGACATGTGTGCCTTGCATACATGTGGCATGTTGGTGTCCACGGTTTTTGTTACATATTCAAGATGAAATTACAGAGACATGATGCTGTTGATAAATAGTTGCTCTGTTTAGCTACACATGCATTAGGGAGTAGGAAATAATGAACACAGACATACGTTGTGAGGAAAAAATAATGCACAAAACCTACCAGAACTTGTTCTTGTAGCTCTGTGATTACATTCATCCATTTAGCGTTTCACACATGGTGCCACCATGTCGGTGACGCAACTCTCCAACTTTACAATAGAAAATGCAAGTTGGTAAACATAGCCATTGCCATCCCCTGTTATTTTTGTCCAGTTCACAAAAGAAAATACGTTAGAGCATATTAGACAAAACAGTGTTGCGGTTTCATGTTCGTGGGAAGCACATGAACAGTTCCAGTTTGCTTGCTGCTCAAAACTGTTCATGTGAGGCAGTGTCGGTGCATGTCATGAGCTTTGTCTGCAGTGACACAAACAACTCTCGTGTCTTTTGGTTCATTCTTCTCATTGTTATCTTCTCCCACCTCATCTCCATCAAGACCCAGGTCAGCACCTGATTCAGCATCATCTCTCGCACTTGAGGCACCATTTCTTCCTCAGTGCTCACTTCCACTTTACTTGTTCATTCACAGCCACCGTCTTCCCTGTGAAAAATCAGTGAGAAAGATGGTGCCATGCCTGGCACCGCTCTCTCATGAATGAAGCAGACATTAGCACCTGGAATATATCGGTCATGCAAGACTTCTGTGGGAAAAACAGTAAACAAGTGGGGTATTTTTTTGCTCCCATAAGAAAACCTTATGGGAGCAAAAAAATACCCATTTGTTTACTGTTTATTGTTTACTGTTCCCTGCCTCATTTCATTTCCGATTTTGTGGGAAAGTTTAGTTCAACAGTCCGTGTGGCGCGGTCCCCATATAGGGCGTGATAGAAATTCCCAGCGCACAGGTGACATTGCAGCGAACACCGTTGTTAATTTGAATATGTGGAAGCAATTCTCAGGCAGCTGGTTATTTTTGGAATAAGTGTGGGAGCGTGAGGGATATCGGGTACTTTGTCATTTTGTTTTATATTTTGCATTATCAAGTATTTTTTGTTTGGTGACAGAATTACCTGGTTCTTTGAATGGTGGTTTGGCCTTCAGTCAGTCAGTGAGAAAAGCAGTGTATAAGGCCATGCTTTGTGTGCCCAAATGCAACCACCAGACTGTGCTGTATGTGTTGTGACAGTGTCAGATTCTCACTCCAGATTTTCTCCCTTTTCTGGAAGTAGTTCTGTGTGATAGCCATTAACACTTGTACATCCACAGGGAGCAGCTGGTGAAGGAGAATGCCTTGTTGACTTTACGACGGAGGCAGATGTTGAACGAACTGTTCACCTACATTTATCCCATCACTGAGGCGAGTGTGCGTGGCCAGCGATGATGGCCTGTTTTAGGGTACTCTGAGTGTTGCTTGTTGACGGTTTGATCTTGTTAAATGGATGAATGATTGATCAAGTTGCAAAAGTTTCACTGCATGCATGAACAAAAAATCATGAAATTGACACCCTTCTTTGACAGCATCATGTAATTTCGTTACACGTACTAACAGAGAGAGAAAGAGAAAGAGAGAGAGAGAGAGAGAGAGAGAGTAAAACAGTTGTTGTTTTTTTTTACCATAAAAGTTGTTTCTATGCTCCCAAAGTGGCATAACTCACATGCAGCTCGTTCCATCTCCACTATACACAACCACACTCTGTAACTGCTGATAGCAGCCCAGCACCATAGTTCACAAGAAGCAGTCTTTCAGGCCATCATGAGGCAACCTGCCAGAGGAGACGCTGCACTTCTGCAGAGTCAGTTCACTGGTGCTCAGTGGTGCATGTTCATTTTACAGGGTTGTGTGTGCAGTCAGTATCTGCAGCAGGTTACATGTGATGTTTTCAGTTGCATTGATGATGTAAAATCAGTTTTCAAGAAAGTGAAATTTATTGAATAGATATTTTACATTTTGTTTACCCTTTAAATGCCAGTCCAGATTTGTACAATGCTTGGCTGCAGATTCAAAGGCCCCCTTTTCATTTTGAGCAGGCAAAAAGTTTTACATCATTTTGATGTTGAACGTGTTTGGAGCATGCCAAGTGTCTAGCGTCACCTTGATAGGGAGGGTTTGAAGCATGCATAAAGTTTCACCCTTCTTTGAACATTGTGTTTACAACAAAAAAAGCAGTTGAGACAGGAGGTGGATCAATTAATGGCAAGGGTTCAAGGGTTAGGAGACTGATGAATTGATGGAAGTGGTTCTGAAGTTAGAACCATAGACCCAACAGCGCTGTAACAGAGACAGTTGGTGTAAGCCAGTGGAAGGACGACGGTTCCTGACAGAGTTGTGCAGCTAGAAAAGGGACAGACAAGACAGAGTGAAAATCTCTAAAGTCTTATGGTAGTGTTTGGCCACAGAAAATGAAGGAAGCAGATAATGACAGCATGGGGTCAGCTTTTCATGATGTCTGTTTTGCAATAGCCATGAACATCAAGATGTCTGTTTTGCACTAGCCATGAACACCAAGATGTCTGTTTTGCAGTAGCCACGAACATTTGACCAAACACAGCTAGCAGTCTGGTTAGGGCTTGTAAGTATTTGGCATGATTAGTAAACCTAACCGAACAGGGTGAACACATACTAAAACAGACAAACAAAAGCAGAAATACTGCTTTTTTATGAAGTCCCCTTTTTTCCAGGAAGGTGGCAAATTCTTCATTAACAAAGTACGGTTGCCACACGCTGAGGAGCTTCAGGGTAAGTGAGGCAGTGCATGAAACATGTAACATTTCTGTTTGCTTGTCAGTGAATTTGACCTACAGGCACAATACCCTAAAACTTCTTCAACAACTGAACGTCACAACCGATTTCTTGCTAACGTTTGGAATATTTAGTTCTGCTTTTACTTAATCGCATATGTAGTGTATAGGAAAGTAAGTGGAATTGGACTAAGTTGATACTGCTTTTACTGTTTGACAATATAGTGTGCAGGATGTAAATGGAAATTTAAAAAAAATTGATTTTGAATATTTTTAGATAAAAATGTCCTTGTTCTTAAAGCTTTGAGTGCAGTTGGAAGGTTATGTAGATACGCAGCATGCATTATACAAACCAGTACCAAACAAACATAACCAAAGAATACTGTATAAAACAAAAATAAAACGAACAATAATAGAAGCAGGAAAAAAGCACACAAAGTGAACTTGTCTGAAGGTTTGGGACAAAATCTTAGTTTTTTATCCACTTACAGGAAACCATTCAGTAGACTGATGAAATTAGGGCTCCCTAATGGATTTCAGTAATGTAGACTGATGAAATTAGGGCTCCCTAATGGATTTCAGTAATGTGTATTAACTTATCCCCCTTTTTACCCCAAGCTATCTTACACCTTCCCCCATGTATGCACAAATCCATTCTTTCACTGTCCTGATTTCCATTTCCTGACTCTTCCTGTGAACCTTATCAGATCTCAGGACGGTGAGTTTGTTCTGGACCATTCCAGTAACATAGCCGGTCCTGGGACCTGGAGTCAACTAAGAACCCAGTGACATCTTAGGAATTTCAGGTCAC
This sequence comes from Conus ventricosus, assembly GCA_018398815.1. Classification (NCBI taxonomy): domain Eukaryota; kingdom Metazoa; phylum Mollusca; class Gastropoda; order Neogastropoda; family Conidae; genus Conus; species Conus ventricosus. The sequence continues at coordinate 32,004,954 of CM031613.1, forward strand.
CTGAATAGGAATGTTGTCTCCTGTTCATGAGATGGTTGTGCGTTGTCAGGTCAGGACGAGGCCATGGTGGCGGTGGGCCTGGGCTACAGCTGTCACCTGACCCTCAAGGTGGCGCAGATCATGGGGTTGCCTCTCCGCCACCCCATGGAGAACCGGGGCTCCAAGTCCGTCATCTATGACCAGGTCCACTCGAAACTGGCCGACAAGGACAGAGAGTAAGTCCCTATGGCTTGAGGTGTACTAGGATCTTGGGTGTTTTGGGTTTGTGTCCATGTGGACTTTTTTTGATGTGTTGGCTTGCTTCCAGATGAGTGATTTGTGTCAACTCTTTACAGTTAATGAACTAAGGAATTCTGGCTGTGGTCAGTGCACAGTGTCTGAGTTTGGTTGGTTCCTCCTCATGTCAGATTGTTTCCCACCATACCCTTTTATTTTCCTCAGTCTTTTATCGCATGCCTTCCAGTGGTATTATTCCCTTGCTGTTCATTCCACCCCCTCTGTCCCCATGCACAGCCACATTCAGGCCTGTTGTAACACCCTCCACACCCACAAGCCGTAGGGAAAAAATGACTTGATGAGTAAAGTATACACAGGATTGCTGGACTAGTTTAGGGGCCCTCTATTTTTGTCATTCACTCAACATCGAACATGCTTCCCTCATCATTTGTTTGATTGTTTTTTGTCTGTCGTTCAAAGATTTCATTGACTTTGATTAGAAAATGCCCTAAATGTTCTATGAATGCCAAATAAACATACATAAGTTGGCATACTTCAGCTGTGTTGGTATAATGTTTGGAAAGAAACACACTTATGAAGAGCATATATCTAGAAGGATTTTGAATAGGGGGCATTAAACTCAAGTGTTAACAGACTGGCTTGATCATCGTGACTGTCTTTCCACTTTGTGTATGTGTGTGAGTACATCTTTCACTGACTGCATGCATTTTGTACAATAAGAAACATATTGTTGAACACTGAGACTGTGAAATTCAGCTGTTAGAAAGGTGTCATCAGTCAGTTGCATGTTCGTCATTGTCAATGACTTCATCATTATCACTATCTCACAGGACATGACACATGAATAGATGTTGCAGGTTCCCTTTGTATTCCAAAGGCAAGGACAAGAATCCCTTCAACTATGGCGTCTTTCTTCTCAACAAGAACATCAGTCAGGTCAGCACTGTGTTTGTGTATGTGGTTGCACTTGTCTGTGACTCTTGCCTCGCTCCCTTTCTGAACCCTGTCTCCTCACTCTCCCTCCATTTTCCCTTTTCTCTCGTGGGTTACAGAGGTTGTATTTTACATGTGTTTGCCTTTTGACGTCTCATCTTCTGCATCCTTAAAGTGGCATTACTCCTGTGCCTCTCATTATGGATCCCCTGTGCACAGCCTTACCTGGCTTTGTCCAATGTTGCCCTGGCTCAGTCATCCACAAAGAACAGGCAGTATTGTCATGAGCCAACCTGTCAGAAGAGACATTGCACTGCAGCTGTCTTACTTTTGGATGGCGTCCAGCGGTGCCTGTTCCAGTCCAGCTTATGCAACTTACCTCCATATTGATGGCAGTGATTGCTTTATCAGGGGGGCTGGTGTGAATTTTCTTCTCCAGATGGTGCCACCAAACTGACCTGCATGGACTGTCTCAGACTTATGTGGTGGCTTAGGTGACCCAGATTTGTTCACTTGGCAGCAGTTTTGGATGTTCTGGACACTGTTGAATGATGTTAATGGTCAGTCATGAACCTTAGTAACTCAGAGACAGGCATGTGCACAGCAGACTACAGCCTTCACTAGATTTTCATACACAATTTGAACTTAAGGTTTTTAAGAATAATTTTGTTGTTGGAACAGAACCTTTGTTTCATGAGTGTGTCTAGTGCTATTGAAAAGTAAGTAATATGGGAATTCGCTTAAGAAAAATTTTGTTGTTTGAACAGAACCTTTGTTTCATGAGTGTGTCTAGTGCTATTGAAAAGTAAGTAATATGGGAATTCGCTTAAGAAAAATTTTGTTGCTTGAACAGAACCTTTGTTTCATGAGTGTGTCAAGTGCTATTGAAAAGTAAGTAATATGGGAATTCGCTACTTGATACATCAAGTAAACTTGGGAGTTAGAAAGTTGAAGTAGCGTCCCCACTTTCTAGAAATCCTTTTGATATAAATTGTTTGTGTGTTCTGTCCACTTTGTTTTTTCCTTTTGATATTTATTGTCATTTTTCTTTTCTATGATGACTGTTTTTTGCATTTATTTATATATTTATTTATTTGTATGTAAGCAAGTCTTAGTTTCTGGTCCTTGCCATTCTTTATTAACTGCTTTCGGAGGATGATGGGGGAGGGGGAGGAGGAGGGGAGGGGGAGGAGGAGGAGGCTGATGATGGTGAAAACTTTCCGTGGCAGTTGAGGTATCAGTGCGCTGTGCCTACACGGATCTGAGACAGACCTTGCAGAACTTGCTGACCATGCTGCACAAATTGGGTGTTAGGATGTGAGTACTCTATGTGTGTGTGTATGTGTTTGTGTGTGTGTGTGTGTGTGTGTGTGTGTGTGTGCCCTCCGGGGTTGCGACCTTGTCGTGGTCGGAGGGCTTGCGCGGTCCAGTGATCCCTTAGGCTTTGCTGGCGGGGCATCAATACTTGGTGATAGGCTGGTTTTTTCCAACTGCTTCTAGGCCTGTGAAGTCCAGATGCTGCCTGGCCTAAGCATAACGTGGTAAGGAGTTGATGCCCCTGGTAGGGCTTCCCATGTCAGATAGGCTAAGGGTGAGGATCCTGACTAAGAGTAACCCGCCTTTCTCCTTTTCTTCTTTTTCTGCCTTTCCTATTTGGCCCTTTTCTATCTTCGTCTCCCCTTCAAGTCTTCTTATCCACACTCCTTTTCTCTCTGTGGTCTCCTTAAGATCCGCCGCGTTTGCCGTGCGGTGCGACCTGTGTCGGAGGGGAATGAGATCCTGGTGATTGAGAGGGCCTGTGCTCTCAACACATCACTTTGGCTCGGACCTCTCCTAGACAGGAAGTACACTTTGGCCCGGGTGTACTAATCGGCTCCCCTTCTTTGGCCCGGGTGTACTAATCGGCTCCCCTTCTTGGGGGTGGGTCAAGACAGGCAGTTCCCCTGCTGGCCATGTGAACCCCTGCAGTGCTCAGCTCTCTGTTCCCGGGAGTTGAGCATGATCAGGGGGATAGGGGTAGTAGTGTTCTGTTTGTCGTATGTCTCTCCCGAAGCCTGGAAGGGGTCAAGACAGTGATTCTTGGCCCTGGCCCCTTAGTTGGACTCCAAGGTGGGTGGGTAAGGGAGGGATGAATTACAATAAACTCAATATGGCTCTTTCAAAATCAATCCCCCCAAAAAAGAAGAGGAAGGCAGCATCCCCTATTTCAGGGGATTTCGATTCTGATAGTGATTCAGATACTGAAGTGCGACAGAGGACAGGTTTCTGGGCTTCCTGGCTAGTAATGGAAGGGACAGAGCAGGAAAGACCCCTTTCAGCTCTGAGCCCTTTTGCCATACAAAAGGGCTTTCAAGGTTTGGCAGGTGACCCTCGGTCCATCAAGAGGTTGCGGAATGGCTCGTTCCTTATTGAGTGTAAATCACAGAAACAGTCTGAACAGCTGCTGAAGGCAACAAAATTAGTGGACAGGGAGATCAGGGTAACTCCCCACAAACAATTAAATTCATCAAAAGGCGTGATTCGCTGCAGGGATTTATCTGGTGTCTCGGAGGCAGAAATTAAATCGGAGCTGGCGTCCCAGGGTGTGACCGAGGTGCGCAGGGTGACAGTAAAGAAGGGTGCAGAAAGAGTGGCCACCAACACCCTCTTTCTGACATTCTGCAACCCTGTGCTGCCTCCGGTCATCAAAGTCGGCTATCTGAATGTCCGGGTTCAGTTATATGTTCCGTCCCCGTTGAGGTGCTTCAGGTGCCAGAAGTTTGGCCATGTCAGGGACCGCTGTTCTGGGCAGGAGGTGTGTGGTATTGCTGCAAGGCAACCCATGATGGGCCGTGTCAAGATCCGGCACATTGTGCTAACTGCGGTGGCGACCATCCCTCCTCTTCCCGAAATTGTCCTTTTTGGATTCAAGAATCTGCTATACAACGAGTCAAAACGGAAAAGAAGATCTCATTTTTTGAAGCCCGCAAACAGGTTGTGGGCAGTCAGACGCCGACAGCTTCTTCCTATGCTTCGGCCGTAAAGAAAGTGTCCACTCGATCAGTCTGCTGCCAGACTGATGACTTTACGTTTCAAAGACATTGCAAGTAAGATCTGTCAATTCTGGTGGTAGCAAGTCCACCACCTTCCAACCCAAACTGACTGCCCCTGGTGGAGGCAGAAAATCCGCCACCCCTCAGACTGCCCAGCAGTCTACAACATCTGCTGCTGGGCAGACTAAAAAACCAGCACTCCCGCCTCGAACTCCCCTATCCAGTGCCCGTGCGGGCAAGGGAGTTCCACCCAGCGTGGAGATGGTGGAGATGAAGAAGAAACCTCCACCATCTCCCAAATCCAGACCTCCACCATCTCCAAACTCCAGGCCTTTGTCACCTGCGGGCAAGTCTGCCAGCAGGTCCAAAGACCAACACAGTCCAGTTAAACTAAATAATAAATTCTCTCCATTGGACGCAGACGTTGAGGAGGAGATGACCTGATCTCTCTCCTTTTCGCCCTCTGCACCATGGATAATACAATATTCCATTGGAATATCCGTGGTCTAAATTCCAACTTTGAGGAGCTGCAGCTTCTGTGTCATTCTATACAACCTTCCGTCGTGGCTCTTCAAGAAACCCAAATTCAAAGCCAGAAGACCTTTACTCTTTCTGGCTTTAATATTCTTTCAAAACCTGCACAACCATCCACGTTGGGACTGTCGGGCGGGTGTTGCCCTTCTCCTCACAAAACTTTGTTGTATAGTCCTGTCGCTCTGTCTACCTCCCTTCAGGCTGTAGCTGCGAGAGTCACTCTCCACAAGACTGTAACAATCTGTTCTCTTTATCTACCTCCATCTGTCCCGTTTGTCGTCAGGACCTTGTCAGTCTGTTAGGGGAACTTCCTCGACCTTTTTTGCTGTTGGGTGACTTTAACGGTCACAACCCTCTTTGGGGTAGTACCGGTTCGTCATCCAGAGGTCTGCTGATTGAGGATGTCCTTTCGGATTTGGATTTGTGTTGTCTGAACGACGGATCTGCAACTTACCTCCATTCTTCCACAGGTTCACTTTCGTGTTTAGATTTGTCGGTTTGTGACCCCTCGCTGGTCCTGGACTATGAGTGGTCTGTCCATGACGATCTGCACGGAAGTGACCATTTCCCTGTCCTTCTACAACCTGTAATAACTGAACACGTCTCTGTCTCTCAGCATCTAAATTATAAGAAAGCAAACTGGGATCTATTTGCAGCCACTGTTTCTAAGAGTTCCAGGACACTGATTTTTTTCAGAGTCCGGACCCAGCTGAATCACTGACTAACACTATGATCAAATGTGCTAAGGCCTGTATTCCAGTGTCTCCCGATAAACTTCAAATGCCAAAAAACACCCTGGTTCGATTCAGAATGCCAACAAATTTCCAAAGTTAGAAAACGGGCTCAGCGTCAGGTATACCAACGACCTTTGGGTCCCAACGCTCGAGCCCATCAGAAACTCCGTGCTAAATCAAGACACACTTTTAAAATCAGTAAACGTCGGTCCTGGAGAAGCTTCTGCTCCAGGCTGACATCAAAAACTTCCAAGAAAAAAGTGTGGAACATCATTAAAAAAATCAAAGGGAAGAACACCTGTCCCACTGTGAACCATCTCAAGTTTGCTGACTCTTTAATAACAGAGAAAAAAGCAGTTGCTAATTTGCTGGCTTCAACCATAGAAAAGAATTCCTCCTCTTCTAACAAATCAACCACTTTTGTCAAAAATAAAACCCTTAAAGAAAAATCACCCTGCAACTTTTCGTCCGACAACATGGCAGACTACAATCTTCCTTTCACTTTAAATGAACTGAAATCTGCCTTACTTTCTTGCAGCGATTCCTCTCCAGGTATAGATGAAATCCATTATCAACTGTTGAAACATCTTCCGCTAGAAGGTCTGAACATACTGCTACAGGTCTACAACCATGTGTGGACTACAGGTTTTTTTCCACCCTCTTGGCGAAAAGCTCTCATTATTCCAATTCCCAAACCTGGAAAAGATCTTTCTAATCCTTCAAATTACCGTCCCATAGCTTTGACCAGCTGTGTTTGTAAATTGATGGAAAAAATGGTCAATGCTAGGCTCATGTGGAAACTTGAAACCGATGGCCTTTTGGCGAAAGAACAGTGTGGTTTCCGCAAACATCGGAGTACAGTTGACCATTTGATTCGTCTGGAATCTGCCCTTCGGAACTCCTTTTTGAACAGACAGCATACAGTGGCAATTTTCTTCGACTTGGAGAAGGCCTACGATACCACCTGGAAGTCGGGGATACTTCATGATCTCCACGATCTGGGTTTTCGAGGTCATCTTCCGCTTTTTATTCAAAATTTTCTGGCAGAACGACAGTTTCAGGTCCGGGTTGGCACCACTCTCTCTGATGTCCACGAGCAGGAGTTGGGTGTTCCCCAGGGGAGCATACTGTCTCCTGCCCTCTTTAGTATTAAAATCAACAACATTGTTCAATCAGTTCAGCAGGGTTCAGACTGCTCATTGTTTGTGGATGATTTCGCTGTCTACGCAACTGGAGCCTGTACCCCGAGTGTCCAGCGCAGGCTCCAGCTTTGCGTAGATAAAATCCATCGATGGGCGGATGAAAACGGTTTCACCTTTTCTCCAACAAAGACGCAGTGTATTCACTTCCATAATTTCCGTCAGTTTTTTCCCAGATCCTGAACTTCAAGTAGGGAAATCTCCCATTCCAGCTGTTAAAGAGGCCAAATTTCTGGGAGTCATTTTTGACCAGAAACTCAACTTTCTCAGCCACATCAAAAACCTCAAAACCTCTTGCCAGAAAGCTCTGAATATTCTGCGGGTCGTAGCGCACACCGACTGGGGCGCTGATAAGAAAACTTTGCTGCACCTCTACAGAGCCTTGGTCCGTTCCAAACTGGACTACGGTTGTGCTGTCTACGGCTCCGCAAGACCCTCTTACCTCAAACTCTTGGACCCTATCCACCATCAAGGGCTTCGTCTCTGTCTTGGAGCGTTCCGCACCACCCCTGTCTACAGTCTGTACGCAGAGGCGGGTGAACCTTCACTGTCCAACCGCAGGCTGAAACTGTCTTTGAATTATTACATCAGACTGTTCTCGGAACCAGAAAACCCTGCCTATGACTGTGTCTTTGACCCTCCGTTCCAAAGTAAGTTTGAAAACAACCCTAAATGTATTCCGCCGTTTGGTCTTCGTATGCAGCCTCACGTGCGGAATGCAGGTCTAGACCTAGGTGTAGTATCTGATTTTTCCAAGTTTCCGGATCAACCACCGTGGACCTTCTTCACACCAGAGATTCGTTTTGATCTTGCAGCTTTTTCGCAAAGAGTCTACCAGCTCTCTAGCGTACAAGGCATTGTATGCTGAGCTCTGTTTGAAATTCCCATCCTGTCAAAAAGTTTTTACTGACGGTTCCAAGTCTGAAGATGGAGTGGCCTGTGCAGCCTATTGCCCTGGGGCTCCTTCTCAGATACTGTTGGAACATATTCATTCAGATGCTTCTGTCTATTCTGCTGAACTTACTGCTCTGGTTTGGCTTTGAAGATAATCTCACATTCTTCAAAGAGGGACTTTCTGGTTCTGTCGGATTCGCTGTCAGCTTTGGAGGCCATAGCTGGCCGCAACCTTCAGCATCCAGGACTTTTACTTTTTTTTGAACTTTTTAGTAAGTTGAAGGCGGACGGTTACAACATTACTCTTGCTTGGGTTCCTGGTCATGTTGGCATCGGTGGGAACGAAATGGTTGATCGTTTAGCCAAGAACGCCACAAGAGAGAAACTGTCCAACACTTATATCCCCTGCTCAGATGTGAAACCCAAAATTAACGATTATGTGAGAGACCTCTGGCAGGAGGATTGGAACACACAGACGAATAATAAACTCTTTCAGATCCGTCCAAACCTTAAGGACTTCCTCTCATCACTACGTCGGGAGGTCGTAAAGAAGAAACGGTTCTGTGCCGGCTGCACACCGACCATTCGTATTTTACCCATTCTTACCTTTTAAAGAGTGAAGAAGCTCCGTGGTGTATTCCATGTCATGCACCACTCACAATGAAACATGTTCTTTTAGAGTGTTGGGACTTGCACGATGTGAGACACAAACATTTTACAGCGGAGTCCATGAAGATCCTGTTCAGGGATGTCCCACCTGATGTGATCCTTGAGTTTTTGAGAGAGATTAACATTTTTCATCTGATTTAAGATTTTACGGAAGAAAGATTTTTAATGCAATTTCTGGTGCGTTTGTAGACGATGTCATTTAATGTGATGTGTGAAAGGTTTTTTTTTTTTTTTTTTTTTTTTTTTTAATGACTGGTGAGTTGATTTTAACGTGGTGACAGCCCTGATGTGGCCCTTTGCGGTCGGCTGGGCTATAAGCAACATTATCTTATCTTATCTTATCGTGTGTGTGTGAGTGTGCGTGCGTACGTGCGTTGGAATGAAGGAAGGATTGTATATGACTGAAAAGAAAAGAAAAGTTAAGGAAAGAGGAGGAGAAAAAGGGTGGTCGTAGAATCTGCAGGTTCCTGGTCGTGTTTTCACTTTGCTAGTAGACAACACTGATGTGATAGGATCTTGTTTTTCACTTTGCTAGTAGACAACACTTATGTCACAGGATTGTGTTTTCACTTTGCTAGTAGACAACACTGATGTCATAGGGTTGTGTTTTCACTTTGCTAGTAGACAACACTGATGTCATAGGATTGTGTTTTCACTTTGCTAGTAGACAACACTGATGTCACAGGATTGTGTTTTCACTTTGCTAGTAGACAACACTGATGTCATAGGATCATGTTTTCACTTTGCTAGTAGACAACACTGATGTCATAGGATTGTGTTTTCACTTTGCTAGTACAGAGCTGCCAACCAGTACGTTCCGGCCGTATTTTGTCACGGCGAGTTTACAAAAATACGGTGATACGGTCGAGCCAAAATAATACGGTGACGAACTTGCGCAAATGGTACGGCCATTTGTTGCTTTACCGAGGCAGCAGATTTGTAGTGCTAAAAGGGATCCTACAAGGAGACAGAAGAAAAAGGCCTCTGCCAGCCACATATAGTTGATAGACTAGGTAGGCCCTAGCTGAAAAAAAAAATTCCATCCATCCTTGATTCCTTTTACTGTGTAGCTCTCGCCTTAGCAGACCACTAGCAGGGCAGGAAATTCCATCTGTCTCTCCCTGTAGCAGACGACATGTGTTAGGCCTAAGGAATGGCCCAGGCAGCGACTTAACTGCTGTGGCTATTTTTAGTATGCTCATCTTACCCCCCTGCTTGCCAACCTCCCTCTCTCTCCCCACCCCTGTAGCAGACGACATGTGTTAAGGATTGGCCCTTAGCAGCTGAGGCAGCAACTGCTGTGGCTAGCAGGAGGGAGGGGAGAGGGGGAGGGAGAGGTGGGGGGGCGGGGAGGGGGAGGATGGCAAGTAGTATGCCCATCCTACCCCCCTGCTTGCCAACCTCCCTCCCCCCCCACCCCCCTCTTCCGAATGTGGAAACAAAAGCTCCACTCAGTTACGTGATAGGTCTGATGGACCATGTGCTGACTCGAGTGAAAGAAAGCCCGCGAACCCTAAGCGTCGTGGAAGCACTGAGCGGCAGAAGAAGCACATTGGTTTCTGAATTTCATCATCGTTTTTCATCATCAAAATGGACAACGGCGCAAATAAAAGAAAAAGTGAAGAGCCTCAACCCTCGGGGAGTAAAAAAAAAAACCCAGCAAGAAGAAGACAACAGCACTTTTGTCTCTCATATTCCAAGGACTTTCCATGCATTGTTGCCTCAAAACTAGGACCACTGTATGCGAGGTGCACCGTCTGTGACTTAGACTTCGTTATAAGTCATGGTGGAATCAACGATGTTTCGTCCCACGTCAAAACAAATAGGCACAAGCAGAAAGGAGCTGCAATTGGACAGACTTCCAAACTGACAAACTTTTTTACCACCCCTTCACCAGCTGAAAAAGCAATGGAGTCGTCGGTGATAAGAGCTGAAACACTGTTTGCTCACTTTCTGGTTGAACACAACATTGCACTCAGTGCCGCTGATCATGCCGGACAGCTGTTCCTTTTTTTTAAAAATAGTGACAATAATTAATTGAGTGTCAAGTGAGAAATGCAAAGAGACATTCTAATGATTCACTTTTTAAAATCATTGACAAAAACTGATTAAGTCAAGTGACAATTCATTTTGCTCAAATTATTGTGAAAGAAAGCTTCTATCAAGTTGAAGGTAAGCCTTTTAAGATTATTTTTTGTGTGTAATTGTCAGTTTTGTCTTTGTCTTATGCTGGTCTGCTCTTTCTTTCTTCGTATACATATGTGTGTATGTGTATTGTCACTGTGGTGGTTTGAAATGTTCGTGTATATATATGTCTCTGTGTCTCAATTTGTGTATGTGTGTGTGATAGTAGTAGTATTTTTTTCTAGCAGAAGTAGACTAAGTAAGTAAATTGTATGTTATTGTCAAAGAGTAAGTCTTGATCAATCTCTTATGCTAATAGTTTTTAATCACTATTAATTATAAAAAGAAAAGTGCATACAAAATAAGTTGGTTAAAAAAGAAATCAAAACGCCGCGTGAAATTTAATTCCGGTCGGAAATACTGTCAGATGGTGAAAAATACTGTGAAAAGCCAGGAATAGTACTGGGAAGAAATTTTGGGGTTGGCAGCTCTGCTAGTAGACAACACTGATGTCATAGGATTGTGTTTTCACTTTGCTAGTAGACAACACTGATGTCACAGGATTGTGTTTTCACTTTGCTAGTAGACAACACTGATGTCATAGGATCATGTTTTCACTTTGCTAGTAGACAACACTGATGTCATAGGATTGTGTTTTCACTTTGCTAGTAGACAACACTGATGTCATAGGATTGTGTTTTCACTTTGCTAGCAGACAACACTGATGTCATAGGATCGTGTTTTCACTTTGCTAGTAGACAACACTAATGTTATAGAATCAGATCTCATGTAAACTTGTTAATGAGAGTTGGCTTACGCCTTTTTGTCTGCCTGGAGGCTAAGTAATGTCACACTTTAAAGTCGTGCAACGGCAAGGTTCTATGAAAGAGAAACAGATCAACAGAAAGCCTTTGAGTAAATGGTCCTGGTCATGGCTGCACTGAAAATGGTTTGATACACGACTCGCGCTCAGATTTGTACCGGATTACACTGTTCTTAATGTAAGTTTCAAAACTTTGGGGGGATAGATGCTGGGAGAAAAGAGGGGATGAAAGTAAGAAGGGATGGGCGGAAGGAAAGGCACGCTTCCAGCCCCCCTCCCCCCGCTCACACCTCGTCCCCCCACCCCCCTCCAAGAATTTCATGGATTTTGCTTTTCCTCATTGGGAGCCGCAGTCTCTGTCCCCCAACTCAACACGCGCTTGCCCACAGGGCCGTGTCTCAAATAACATGCACATAGAAGAAAAAGAAAAGAGATGGTGTCGAAGAGAACTTGTAGAATTTCAATGTTTGACGCATACGGGTATTTCATTTCGCAGGATGAAAACGATTCTGGAAAAGGTCCACTGACCATTGGTTTTTATTTCCTTTAACCCTTACAGCACTGAACTCTCATCAGTGCGAGCAACTTGGGGGCGGGGCTTCCAATGTCCAGCGTTGCTTTTTTGTTTTGTTTTTTGCTGTCCCAACCTCTGCGCCACGTCAGAGGCAGTGCACCCACACTGCTCATTCTGACACCTCGTCCACAGGTAGTTTGACCCTCTCCACATTTACTGTGGAAGAGGTGCGTCCAGTTATGAGTAAGAATAGAAAGTGCAGGTTCAGATGAGCAACATTCATAATGCTGATTCCAAGCTAGATGACCTATTGTTAGATAGCAAGTGTGAACAAATCAAGACCCTAACAGAAATTTGCATTGTTGAACCCATAACAAAGGAGGGGGGGGGGGGGGGGCAACAACTGTGAGCTTTTGCTGTGTTCTTGACAGTGATTGTGACGGCAATGTCTGTACTGTGGGTGAGTTGGGTTGGTCAAGGCCAAATAGTGGAGGAAAGATAGTAACAACCAATACAGAGATAAAGAACCATTAGCATGGCTGTATAGCCGCAGGGTGAGAGGGTGCGTTGCCTTGTGACTTGAATCTGAGGCATTCAGCGATCGCTGGCTGTGGCAGCAACAGGTGAGTTGAGGTCAAAGGCTTCTTGCATTGAGTAGAAGGACATTCAGGTGAATTATTTTGTGTTCAGTACTGATTTCACTTATGCATGCATAAGCGTGTGTGTTGTGTAGGGGAGGGGGGAGGGAGTGGGGTGGGGGGATGTTGCATATCTGTGTGTGTGTGTGTATGTGTGCGTTGTATTGCTTAGAGAGAATGTGGGTCTGTGTTTATGCACTTTCCTTCAAATTACTAAAACTTTGAAATTGTTGAGTAAGCAGCTCACTGTTATTCTGATTTACAATCTATTTCCTCTATTTTACAACTAACGGCAAGGGAATTACTTGTTTAGTTCCATTATTGATATGCTCTGATACAAAAATCAGTGTTTCTTCAGAACAATGGTTGCCATTGGGAATGTAAGAGAAAGAGAATGGCCAGCAGTGAAAGGGTTAAGTCCAGGTACAGCATGCTTGGATTGATCAGCTGAACGAAGAGTATGGGATGGTTGATATGAATGATTAGGTCAGACAGATAAGCTGGTTAGTGTTCTATAGGGTACAGAGCACGCTTAACAGTGTCTCATGCTTCACCTTTTATCCACTGACTTTCTATACTCGTCCATTTGCTATTACAAAAAAAATTAAATTACTATCTGCCCATTTCTGTATGTCAGGGGTATGAGTTTTGTCGCCTTGCAGATTATTTTGGAAGCATTGAGTGTTTGGACTTTAAGTCTTAAGGAGCTGTAGAAAGAATTTTTTCTGCTCATATAGGTTGTGAAAAAAAAGTGTAAGAGGATTGTCTATTTATCATGGCTGTGGACAGTTTACTGGCCCAGTTGCTGCTGAATTGTAATCAATGGACCCCCCGCCCCCAAATTTAAACTGCATAGGTGTGCTCAAAACTCATTTGAATTACGTGGCAGTGTGAGAGAGACCAAGAATGGGGGAAAAGACATAGATGGTAAAGATCATTGTCAGAGTTCTTGAATGCCGACAAGTAATAATGGCAATGATGTTGGTAATAATGATGGTGTATATTTATAGCATTAATCTGTAAATAGCCATAAGTGCATACAGAGTTTATCACACACGTACATGAACACACTCATGCAGAGTCTTGAGCATACACACACACACACACACACACACACTCACACACACACACACACACACACACACACACACACACACACACACAGCGTTTTTAAGGCTAGAAAAAATAGAATTGTGCACCAGTAAAATGTGCAGTTTGGAGAGATGATTTTAAGGAAGAAAGAGAATCAAGCAGCGGAGTGAGAAGGGAAGTTTATTCCATGCAGAGGACACTTGACTAGAGAAAGAGTAAGCATTATCAACAATGCACACATAGACACATGGTTGACAAATTTATCCACTCTTTGATTTTTATACAAAATTTGGTATGATTTAAATTGGCAGGATTTTGTGTGCGTGTATTTTCTTAAAAGCAGTACTCGAGTTACATAAGTTTGTGAATTAATATGTTAGTTATGCACCAATGACATGAAAAAATTCGTTAGCTGAAAGGTAAATATTCTTGTAGCACCATTGATAGGACATCACACTGTTTCAGGGAAGGGGAACCAGATGTTGTACCCCCCCTCACCAGTACACCAGAGGGCACTGCTCTGTCTCGGACCTCGCCCAATGGCAGCAGCCTTGGCATGAACCTCACACCTGCCTTTGTCAATCTCTCTGCCAACGGCGACGTTGTCAAGTCTCAGGATTCCTCGAGAGCAGACCTCCAACATTCCAAAACCAGCGACTTCAGTGAGGGCAGCACAGCAGGAACAAGCATCGCAGATCACCCTCCCTCTGGCGGGAGGAGGGAAGGCCAGGACCACTTCGACGAGACGGAGGACATTTTCAAACCGCCGGGTGATGACCACTTCTTCAAGGTGGGCGGTTCCTTCATGGAAGAGTTCAACTCTCGGGAGGTGGCGGGGAGTGTGGAGAGCGGCATGGACCCTCAGACCTGCAGTCAGGGGAGGTGGAGGGGGAGGAAAGCGCACTACGAGTCTCAGCCCTGCTGCACACGGCCTCTGAAGGGAGCACGCTGAGCCCCAAGACTTTCCAGCTGCTGAGAGGGAAGCGGTCCTCGGGCAACAGGCATGGGGCGAGGGAGCAGTGGGACGGCAACAACTCAGGGGAAAACGGCCATGAAGGCGACAATTCGGAAGAGGACGTTGGCGCTGTTGGTGGTGGTGGTGATGGAAGCAAACAGGACAGGGGAGGTGAGGCAGCAGTGCGTCGGCCTGACGGCAATGTAGACGGCAGTCACAGCGGGACTGAGGGAGGAGAGGAGGAGGGTACCACAGCTGGTGCAGAGTGTGCAATCTCGGAGCCTGTGTCAGGGGCATGTGGTCACAGTGTAGGGGGAGTGACTGTGGATGAGCCTTCTGTCCACCATCTACTGACCACGGATGATAGATCATGAACAAGGAGAGAGAGAGTGGTGTGTGTGTTGTGTGTGTGTGTGTGTGTGTGTGTGTGTGTGTGTGTGTGTGGTGTGTTGTATGTGTGTGAGAGAGATATGCAAAGATGCATTTGTTGAATTTAAAACATTTATGTGTGAAGGTTATGATGCGAAGTTATGTAACAAAGTGTTTCTTTTCACCTCCCAAGAGCATATACATCCAGAACTGCAGATACATGAGCATGTATGTGTTTGTTTACTGTCATGCTCACACACACACACACACACACACACACACACACACACACACACACACACACACACACACACACACACACACACACGTGTGTGTATCATGTTTATGGTGATTATGGTGGTGTTGCTTGGTCCCACTTGTATTGACGAGGAAATACATGGAGTATGTATTTATCAAATGATTTAATGTACTCGCTCAAAGTTACACAAACACAGAACACAGATACAATACATAATGTATGTGTTGACATGTACTCATGCTTGATCATGCAAAACTATATGATATATACCTATCCTCTCACTATTTTCAATTTTCAGTATCTTTCATTTGCGCTGACAAGTAAACAGTCACAGTATGTATGCTTACATATGTACACACTTAAATGTGTTTACGAATATAAAGCATTGATAAAACATCTACAAAGTACAACCTACATCTTTGCTCATCTCTTTGTGGTGACACATTGTTACACTCGTCCATGCACAAGCATGGAGATGCAGACATTTATAGACATCATCTGTTTGCTTGATTGCCAACATGACTGCCCATTGTCCACTTCTATTTTCAAGCATAATTGGATTTCTTCTCATTTCTGGCCGATCTTCTGAGCCTTTTCAGTAGTGTTACTCCTGTGCTGGTTATTCTGACTTTCTCATCACAGCTACACTCAGGGCGATATTGTTGTAGTGTTTTTCTAGCAATCCACATGGATCTTTTGTGTGTGCTGCTTCTGAGACGCATCAATGGCATTCAGTATGGACATGCCAGATTTCCACTTTTTGGCATGTTTTATACTTTTTGTTAGCAGATCTGCCGGGAAAAAGCACTAACAGTGGAAGACGGAAAGAAACATAATTTGTGGAAGGCAGATTTTGGAACGGCTCTTTCTCATTTTGAACAGATTGAAGGTCTTCAAAATTTTTTTTTTTTTGGTGGTCATTTCATTTTTTTTTCTTAATGAAATGGAGATGCATAGAATTGACCAGGTCCATTTCTCTCCCTCATTCAACTGCTCACTTAACAAATTACACACATGTATGAGTTATTCAGTTGCCCATTGCCAAGATACAGGTATTCTTTTTCAGTTTCAGCTGCCCACATACCAAGCCACAAGTATTCCCTCATTCAAATACCCACTAACCAAGTTGTCTGTATTCCTTCACTTGTCCAACAGCCTCCTTACCGAGTTATTTGTATGCCTTCCCTTGTTCAACTCTTCAGTAACTAAGTTACAAAGTATTCCTTCTCTTGTTCACTCACAGCTGTCACAGATGAAAGAAATCAGCACTCCTTTGGGAGGATGTTGACGCATTTCAGTTTATTTTAAAATGTATTTTTGTTTTCTCGATTCCTTCCTTGATCAGTGACTGAGATGTGTCCTTTGTGATTTAGTTGTGCATTACGTTGTATGCAAACCTTTCTCTCCACAGCCTTTGTGATGTTTTTCCACACAATTGTTAGAGATGTCTTGAAGCGGTTGGTTATGAGTCAGCCTGAGAATGATGAAACTGCTGGTGTCCATGAATGGCTGAATTCCGCTGATAGGGTTCTGATTTGCAGATCAATTAAACCATTTCATTGTGCATTTGTTTGGAAATCATCATGAATGCGATTGTGACTGTCATACTAAGGATGATTGTGACTCGCACTCCTAAAATGAGTCGGACATTTTGACATATGTTGACTTTTTGTTGTTGTTGTAACATTCCTTCCAGTGTTGATTTTCACCTGCTTTCAAAGCTACATGCTATTTTCAGGTCAGACAAACTTTGCCAGGGCTACCATCAGGTAAAGAGGACACCGTCTTCTCAGAGTGGTTTGAGGGAGCTCTGTGCCCAATCATGAGTTTCTTCCTGGAGTGTGCCCATGGAAAGTGTTGATAAGGCACTGCCCAGTGCAGCTGGTAGTCTGTGTGGGTGTCCACAGAACATCATAGTTACTGTAGGATACAAGACATTGCCCACTGTACATCATAAAGACCAGTGTCTGTAGGAAACAGGACATTGCCCACACTGTACGTCATTAAGACAAGAGACTGTAGGATACAAGACGTTGCACACTGTACGTCTTCAAGATCAGTGACAGCAGTACACACGATATTGTCAACAGTACATAAAGAGCAGCTGTGGGATACAAGACATTGACTATTGTTCATCATTATCTCTTTGTAAACTGAGGTAAGCTGTAGTGTACCACACACACAGAAGGCTTCAAGTTTAAGTGTTCATAGGTTAAAAATTGTGTGTGGAACTAAGCAATGTAGCTCTGTTATGCTGTCTTGCTAAAGTACCACTCTTTTTTTAAGCTGGCTAGAGATGCCTTTGTTTGAGTTCTGTGTTTGCAAGGATAGTCATGCAGCTCTGCCTTCTTTTTTGCTGGACAGTGTGGTGTCTCTTTCAACTTCAGGGAATGTTGAGATTTGCAACAGATTGAAAAAGCAGCATATACATCTACTATGTTACACAATGACCCATTCCATTTCTATAATTTGGAAGTGACTATGGCTATGAAAGATGACATCTGTGAATTTTCTGTTTTATGAGAAAAAGCGTCCCTTTTTTGTCAGTTGTGAAGAAATTCATTTTACTTTTTGAAAATGTGATGTCAGTCAGTTGAAACTGGACCATTTGTGAATAACTTCTGTATTCTATATAAGCACAAAATGTCAAAGCTATAGCTTTGCATCCCCCTTTTTTCCCCCAAAAGAATTTAGAAGTTATCAATCAGTGTATTTTGAAGTAAGAGCAGTGACTGTAGGTACAAGATATTATCCACAGTACATCGGAAAGAATATTGCCTTTAGTGTACACAACATCATCCACAACACATGATAAAGAATGACTGTAGGATATAAAACATTGTCCACAGTACATCATGGGAGTGGTGATTGTGGGATACAAGACATTGGCCACTGTACATTATAAAGAGTGTAGGACATGAGACATTATCAAGAGTATATAAAAAAGAACAGTGGCTGTAGGACACAAGACCCTGTTCACAGTACATTGTAAAGCGTAGAATTCAAGACATTGTCCACAGTACATTGTAAAGCGTAGAATTCAAGACATTGTCCACAGTACATTGTAAAGCGTAGAATTCAAGACATTGTCCACAGTACATCACATAGAGGGTGCCATCATACTGGTGACCCGGACAGAATCAAACCAAGGCCACAGACATGGAGAGGTAAATGAAACTGAGTTGACCATGAGAGCAGGGCATGAAGGGCCACAGAATTGGAGCTTTAAAAAAAATAATTTAATGCTGATTGAGAGAATGATAATGATGAAGATGATGCTACAGATTTCCATTCTGGTCTGAAACTGCATGACAGGGTTATACTCTACACTTACTTTCATATCATATGCTGAAGTCAGCCAGGCCCAAGAGATGTATATACCTACAGCGTTGGTCAGGAAAATTGAGCTTCACTCTCAGAGGCGTATTCATGAGGTGGATGAAACAGTGTGGTTCCAGTCTTCCTAGTTGAGCCCACAGCAAACTCAACTCTGGACAGGAGGTGGTCAGGGCAGAAACATCCCACAAATAAATGGCTCTGATGGAAATCAAACCCACAACTGGGCCGGAATAGCGCAGTGGTAGAGCGCCTGACTCGTAATCTTGGTGATCCTGGGGTTGTGGGTCCAAATCTCCGCCGGGCTGTTTCGGTACAGGGGGATTTTTCCCTCGGGAGTTGACATTGGTTTTGACTCCATTTTCCCATACAGTCCTTCGAATGAGACTATAAACCGAGGTTCCGTGTGTGAACGCACGCATTGCATCTTGCACACACGTAAAATCCCATCACCAACTTTCGGAAGAGAAGGCCAGTTTGGCCGTTGGTATGGATGATATCTTACACATTGCATGCACCTTCCCCAAAGTTGGAGTATGGCTGTCGTATTGGCGGGATAGAAAACGGTCATACACACAAAACTCCACTCCCTTTGTTGAGTAGATGGGATTAATACCTGCCTGTCTATACAGGGAGTGTCCTCAGGAGTATCAGCCTGTGTACACAGAAGAAGAAGAAAAAGAAGAAACCCACAACCTCCCAGCCAGGAGTTCACACCTCTAACCACTTCGCCATGGCAGCTGTGTCATCCAGTCAATATCGTCCAATATCGTTTACTCAATATCTTTACTTCCTTCATTCTTTCCATTTCTCATGCAGGGTGCATGCTATGTGTAATGCGTCATCCATACCAACGGCCAAACTGGCCTTCTCTTCCGAAAGTTGGTGATGGGATTTTACGTGTGTGCAACTGCAAGATGTTATGCGTGCGTGGACTGTGACAGTAAATGACAGTAATAGAGGCCGGTCCATTTAGTGTGATTACTTATGGACAGTTTAACTGCTCAGTTCTGGACAGCTCAAGAAGCAGTGAAGACTGTACAGTCAGTCTTGTGTAGTAACACCAGGCTTCAGTGATGGTGATAGAGGATGGTCCATTGAACATGACTGTTTGTGGACAGTTTAGCTCCTTAAGTCACAATTGCTCTGAAAGCAGTGAAGACTGTACAAGTACGCTTGTGCAGTAACATCATATTTCAGTGGCAATCTGTCAGATGGCCAAGGAAAGGGGAGTTGGCACTCCTGCTGGGGGGTTCAATTCTTGATCTTTCAGTTGAAAGTCTGTGACCATGATGATCAGTTGTAAACATCAACAATCAGCAAATAAACACACAAACTGGATCTGAATGCAACATTTTCTCAAATTGAGTCATTTTTGTTTTGTTTCTGTAAACACCAGTTTCATGAATTCATGCAGCACTCTAAATAATTGATTTGGTAGAAGATGCTCTGACATTAAAGAAAAGGTATGCAGTTTAAGATTAATTATCACAGAAAACAAAAGGGCTGTAGGTTTGACAGTGTGTGACGGATCCCTTTTTGATACAATTGCCAGTAAAAAAAAAAAAAAAAGACTATTTGAAGTTAATCCAGTGTTATAATCCAGATTTGCATCCTGTATTGTCTTTTGTCTTTCTGAGAAGGAAGATCATTCATATACATATTTCATCAGAGTTGTACGAAAAATGTGCAATATTGTATACAAGATTATCGGAAGAAAATCCATTGTCATTGTCAAGTTGTACATTCTTGCATGTACGCATTTAATTGTACAGTAATGCCTCTTCGTGTTGCAGTATGTGCCGGTTTTAAAACCAGTGCGATACGCAGGAAATCCTGGAATAGGGTGAGTGATGTTTATGAAAGTTGGAGTGTCGCTATTACCTGTCGGTGAATGTCTGATTCTGATGAGAAAGCGTTCTGAACATGCTTGTCATTGATGGCACTACAAGGCAAAGTGTGGACCACAGCAGAGGGCCAAACTGAAGACTGACCGGATGAACAACAAGCACAGTCAGACTTTCCTATCCAGATCAGTACAGCCCAGTCTCAACCACTTGTTCTCTTAGTTCTCAGTGTCCTATCCAGATCAGTACAGCCCAGTCTCAACCACTTGTTCTCTTAGTTCTCAGTGTCCTATCCAGATCAGTACAACCCAGTCTCAACCACTTGTTCTCCTAGTTCTCAGTGTCCTATCCAGATCAGTACAGCCCAGTCTCAACCACTTGTTCTCTTAGTTCTCAGTGTCCTATCCAGATCAGTACAATCCAGTCTCAACCACTTGTTCTCTTAGTTCTCAGTGTCCTATCCAGATCAGTACAATCCAGTCTCAACCACTTGTTCTCTTAGTTCTCAGTGTCCTATCCAGATCAGTACAGCCCAGTCTCAACCACTTGTTCTCTTAGTTCTCAGTGTCCTATCCAGATCAGTACAGCCCAGTCTCAACCACTTGTTCTCTTAGTTCTCAGTGTCCTATCCAGATCAGTACAACCCAGTCTCAACCACTTGTTCTCTTAGTTCTCAGTGTCCTATCCAGATCAGTACAGCCCAGTCTCAACCACTTGTTCTCTTAGTTCTCAGTGTCCTTAGTCCTGTGTACAGAACAGCTATGGCAGCAGTGAAGGGACTGAAGAATTTTATCTTTAAATTGCTTCATCGATTGTAATATTATACATGTGTTGGGTCAGTAGTATGCTGTGGATATCGATCTGTGTGATCTGGTTTGTGTCAGAGTATTTGGAACAAACTCTGTTGTTACTGGAATGAGTGGCGTGGGGGGAATGTCTGAAAAGGGCGGGGAAGATGTAACAACCATGGCAACAAAAGACGATTACTGTTTAATGTTGTCAAGTGATGTGTGAGTTGGTGACAAGTTACAGATTTAGAATCCAGAAAGATAGTCAGTCCTCTGGGAGACTGCAATGTTGTGTGGCCAAAACAGAGTTCAGTGAGCCGTAGTTTACAGTCAGCTGAAACGGGCACCAACATAATGCACCCCAGACACAGAGTTTGGAAGAGCTGTGTGTGAAGAAGAGGTCAAACTAGCTGACTGGCCTGTCACCACGGTTTTTCTCAGTCTGACTGACTAAAAAAAAAATGAACTGAGAAAAAATGGAGCAGAGGACAGCTTATCTCTGAAATGCTGCAGGTGCAAGAGAAGCAGGTTTGTTTGTTGTTGTTTTTTTCCCACATAACATGAGAGTGGAAGGCAAAATAGTGGGCAGGTGAGAGGCATACAGAGTTTGCGTGTGTGTGGTGAAAATCAAAAGCATTCCAACAGCCTCAGAGCCTCGGCCTCAGAGTGTGTGAAAAAATGGATTGTGACAAAGTCAGCTCGCATTAGGAACAGGAAGTGTTTTGAATGGGGGTGGAGAGATGGTGAGTAGGGGTGGGTAAAGAGGGGGATGAGGGTTGGCCGCAATGTTGAAGAGTGAAAAGCACATGCTACAAATGACATGATTTTAGCTGATGCTTTGCTTGTCACTGTTCTAGTTCCCCTTCCTTTAACCGACAAGTTTCTGTCACGGTGCCCATGTACTCCACGTATATGTCATCAGCTAACATTGAGAAATATTACCTGATGTAGTATTTGGTGTCACAGTAGTGATATATTATTTGATTAATCCATTACAGATGTACCTATGATTACCGCCTGCTTTCTTTAATTTAGCAACAGTGTAATGTTAATGCTGTATTTGTGTAGTTTTTGTAAAGATTGATTATTGTTGAAACTGGTAGGATTGTTTGTATTTGATGCCTTAATACAGCTTCTCTTGCTTGATTTGGCATAAATTCAGTGTAGTCTTACATTGCTGTGTTCGGCAGTGCTGCCAGTCTGTAGTAAAGTATTTGTTTATATCTACATCTCTGCTTGGTAGAATGTGTTGTATTTTATGGTCTGATCTTGATAGAATGTAAGTTGATGCTTGTAGACCTAAATTTGGCTTGAAATATATCTTTTAACAGGGTGCAAAAGTCGGTGATTGTAACTGATCACTGTCTGTGAGAACATGTCATTTAAGTGACATCTTGAACACATCTGACAGATGAACAGCCTTTACTGTTCAGTGACATCATTACTTACAGAATGGCCTGAAATGTTTTGAACAGTGTTTCTCATTTCATGCCATGCGAGTGCTTTTAATTGTCTCATAGCACTAACTTCAAACATTACCATGGACACACAAGCATGAGCACATGCACACACATGTACCCATGCTCTCCTATACATGTGTGCACACACAAACATGCACACATGTATGAACATGTATGCACACATGCTCGGAGAATTGGAGCAAGACGATTATATGGACTCGCTTTGTTTATACATGCGAGTGAAAAAGTGAAGACCATCAAACTAAAAGAACAGGCCTCGGATCGGAATGTACAGATGTGAAGGCAGCTTATTACTGAAAAGGTGAAGACCATCAAATTAAAAGAACAGGCCTCGGATCGGAATGTACAGATGTGAAGGCAGCTTATTACTGAAAAGGTGAAGACCATCAAATTAAAAGAACAGGCCTCGGATCGGAATGTACAGATGTGAAGGCAGCTTATTACTGAAAAGGTGAAGACCATCAAACTAAAAGAACAGGCCTCGGATCGGAATGTACAGATGTGAAGGCAGCTTATTACTGAAAAGGTGAAGACCATCAAATTAAAAGAACAGGCCTCGGATCGGAATGTACAGATGTGAAGGCAGCTTATTACTGAAAAAGTGAAGACCATCAAACTAAAAGAACAGGCCTCGGATCGGAATGTACAGATGTGAAGGCAGCTTATTACTGAAAAAGTGAAGACCATCAAACTAAAAGAACAGGCCTCGGATCGGAATGTACAGGTGTGAAGGCAGCTTATTACTGAAAAGGTGAAGAAATAAACTGTTTTCATTGAAGTAAAGAAATCAAGTTGTGTATTAATATGCTATGCGAAGATGCAAGTATGTGGGCAGAATATGTCAGCAGTCCTGAAAATCATCCTCCAGTAGTCTACCCTAAATGGGGCCGGAATAACTCAGTTGGTAGAGCGCCGGACTCGTGATCCTGGGTTGCGGGTTCGAATTTTGGTACAGGGGGATTTTTTTCTCTCGGAGTTAACATTGGTTATGACTCCATTCCCTATACAGTCCTTCGAATGAGACTATAAACTGAGGTTCCGTGTGTGAACGCACGCATAACATCTTGCACACACGTAAAATCCCACCACCAACTTTCAAAAGAGAAAGCCAGTTTGGCCGTTGGTATGGATAACACATTACACATAGCATGCACCTTCCCCGAAGATGGAGTATGGCTGCCTTAATGGCGGGATAAAAAACGGTCATACACTCAAAACTCCACTGCCTGTCTATACAGGCAGTGTCCACAGGAGTATCAGCCTGAGTACGCAGAAAGAAAGAAAGAAGTCTACCTAGATGAGGATTAATGTCCACAGAGAAAAGTCTAGTTTGTCGATTTATTAAGACCAAAAAAATAATCCTTCTTTTCATGTACATGCATTTGTATTAAAAACTAGAGCATCACCGCTGAAGAACAGTGTAGCCAAAACATATGCTAATGCCATAAAGGCCAGGGGACAAGGATGAACTGGTTTTTGTCCAACAGGTAGAATTGAAAACTGAGTGGGATCAACTCCTGAACGAGTGTTGGCATTATCAGTGAAGTAAAGCATAAGGCTGGGAGGTGGGAGTGGGATGAGATTGAGGATGGGGTGGGGTGGGGTGGGGGAGGGGGGGGGGCGGGGAGGGGGGGGAGATGTTGGCTAAAAGGATTTTTTAAAGCATCTGTCGACATGCCAAGTTAGGTGTATGAATCCACGTGGAGGGGGTTGTAGGAGAGAATCTTGAGTACCGACTGCATTGTACATGTTCAAGTAGACTCGGAGTACACAGAAGATACAGGTAGCGTCAAGCCCACATCATACTAAGCAAGTGTCTGACTTAAGTGTTTGCTCTTGTGCTCATGATTTGACACCTGACAGGTATGATCACCCAGGTAAACAAACCCAAGGAGTGCTAGACAAATGGGGGGAGTTGAACTTGTTCAACTTCTCAGGCATAGCGAAGCTGATCAGCGGAACAGAGGGAAGGTGAAAGCTTCAAGGAACATCGAGCTGTCTGAAATATTCAAGCTCTGGGCACTGTTCTTCTTTTGCTTTAGTCGTTCTGCATACACAGCTGCAGCATTAACCAACGATGTATCCATCCTGATAGAAGAAGCTGAAAATCAACTGCCTACACAATGTGCATCAGTTGATAACTTGGTAGTTAAACTAGTGACTTCCTGAACACATTTGTGACTACCTATGTAATTTCCTGAAGTCAGTCAACATTGCACATGTCCTAGCTAAGTGTAAACGCATACAAGTAGGTAGAACACTCATGTTTGCTTCAGTGTGCATTCGGTAAACAACTATTGGATATTGACTTTATTAATTGCTCTTTGCATGGTGGCCCTGCAACTTTCCTACAGATACTGGCCATACAGAAAACCTTGTTGGCATTGACCCTGCAAATATACCTGCGGATACGAACCCAATAAATAAACTAGAAGATACTGATTGCGCAAACTGCATATAGATACTCTCCCCACAGATCATCTTGTGTTTTGGGGCCAACATTTGCCCAACTTTTTCATATACCTGTTGTTGATTGACCTGAAGGCAGGACCCCAAACCACCACCACCTGTGCAGACCATTTCTGCCGTGAAGGATAGACAAATAAACATAGAGACATGACTTGCCTATTTCCACATGTGCAAGCTCACTTAAAGGTAGATAATTCCTACCTACTTCCTACATTTGACATTGTGCCAGGATTCTGATTTTTTTGTTTGTTTTTGATTTAGTGCATATTTTTCTATGCTTGCTTTGCATTTGTCGTTGCCTGTGGAAGACATGAGAGGTGTAAAGTGCGCCACATCTGTTGTCCAAGACTGGTGAAAGTTCTGTGTAGTGACCTGGGCGCAGTATGTGAACAACTGAGTCTTCACTGTCATTGGTCGTCACTTGTTCTGTGCCCTTTTCAGTTACAGCACTCCCACTCTGCCCTTTCTGCTCCATGACCCCCTCCCTCCCCCCCCACCCTGCCTGGTCTGTTGCAGTCCCAGCCCTGGCAGTCCAGTATCGGGTCATCATGAGGCCACCCTCCAGAAAAGGCACTGCGCTATTGCCGAGTCCCTTTCGTGGTGTTCAGTGGTGCCTGTTTTGATTCCATTTTGCAGAACACTATCCAGTAAGCCCTCACTTACACAAATGATATGATTAGTAGTGGAGCCAGTGTTAATGAATGTACTGATTTGAGTTCCTTTCACTGATAGTCCCTGTGAACTGTCTGCCACTGAAGAACTTGCCCCACGTATTAGCAGATCAGAACTGTACTCGCCCCAGGCATGGGGAATTAGAACCGTCTGGCTGCATTCTACACTGTCTTGTATGGTGAGACCCAAAAAACACAGACACCTGCAGTGTTGGTAAGCGAGTATGAGCAGACCTCTTTGAGCTGCGTTAGTTGGATAGAACACTTGACAACTCAGGGAGGGGACAGACCTGGGGCCATGAATATGTGCCTTTGATGAGATTTGACTCTACAACCTCCCTGCCTGCAACTGTGTGACAGTAAATCAGCACTATGGTAGTTTATCTCTGTGACGTGATTAGTGTTCTGGTGCGGTGGTGAATGGCATGACTTTGTCGCTTTGAGGTGTGTTGTCTGATTTGCGTAGGACTTGAGTGAAGCCATTGATGTCTGTGATAGTAACTGAATACATGATCTTGGGTTTGTGTTCAGGGACTGTGTCTCACATATTTCAGGAACTGTCGTCTTGCATGTCATGTTTTTGTCTTGAGGGTGGACGGTAGATAGTGTATGCCAGTGTGTGTGAATGTGCGTGTGTGTGTGTGAGAGAGAGAGAGAGACAGAGTGTGTCTAAAGATGGCAGAATGAGGAATGTAGTGTGCATTTAATGGCTGTGGATATTTTTGTGTTGAGTTTCTCCAAGGAGGGTTCATCTGGCATTAAACAGTCCATAGAAGCTGCACCACTTGTGTTGAGCCCTTAGACCAAGCTGACTGATCATGATTAAGCCAAGAAACAAAACAGGGGGAAATCATTCACATAAAATTCATACACCGGTCAGTCCACTTTTGTTCATTTTGTTTGAGCTGAAGTTTGTTTTCTGGATTCATGTCAGCCTTGACGTAACATGAGGATGATCTTCCAAATGTGTGTGTGTGTGTGTGTGTGTGTTCCCCCATGGGGGTGCTTGCGGTTCTTTCAATGATAAACTAATCCCAGCATCCTGGAAATTTTGTGCATGTAAATTTCTCTTCTATGTCACTGTCTTTGACCTGCCTTTAAAAAAAGAAAAGAAAAAGATATCCATGTTTAAAAATGGTGTCCACTGAGTGGTTTTTGGGGAGGGGGGGGGGGGGGGATGCCTGGTGCACTCGGTATGGCATAGTTTAATATACCTTCCAGTTGTCGATCAATTAGTTATCCTTTCACATAGTTTGTAAATATCTATATTTATTGTTTTTTGCAAGACGGTCCATCATTCCCCTTTCTTGTGAAAGCCCAGAAAAGTGACTGCATGATTAGCTGTGCTATGTTGAAGTTTACCAAATCCATTTAAAAAAAAAAAGGGGGGGGGGGGGGGGGGGGGGAGACAGACATCTGCATAATGTATCAAATTCCATGGTGTAAAGGACTGCAAGATATATTGCTGAATGCTGACTGAAGCTCAGCCGCTATGTCGTTGTGTATGTTCGTTTGAATGATCAATTTTGTTCGGTTTACATGTTTGCTGTTTTGCTTGTGTAAAAGAGTGTAATGATTTACAGGTAAAAACTAAGATGTAATGATTTACAGGTACAAACTAAGATACAGTAGCCTGGATACACACTCATTTATTTTCTGTGTGTCATGTGTGTACATAGCTTGTGTGTGTCAGATTGGGATTAATACAGAGTGGCACAGTAACTGTGCTTATGTGAAGTGTATTGGAAAAGTGTTCAAAATATTTTTTTTGGCATGTTGTAAGTGTGTTTGGGTGGGGAGGAATTGGGGCTGGCTGGGTGTGTGCACATGCTTGTGCATTTTTGTGTGTGCAAGCACATGCAAGCGTGCATGCTCATGCATGTTAAAGGGTGTGAGTGAACGCACGTCTGCAAATATGTATATATTTCTGTGCAGATTCGTTTTGAATGTGTCGCGATGATTCAGTTATGGACAGCAATTATGCTCACTTATATCGGCAGATAGTTGACATGCATTTTGCTCCTGTGAGAGAGAGGAGGGGAAGAAAGTGCAAGATGTGACCGAGTCGTGATGTTCCATTGTTATTTATCCGTTCAATTAAACAAAAAATTACAACACAGCGCTGTGTAAATGTCTCTTTTGTTGCATTTGTATCAACAGAACACATCTTTGTGAGCATGTGTTACCCTAGTGTCACACAGATTTCGGTGCAAATCTTTCTTATTCTTTTGTTATCACACACGATACAACTTCAGTTGTGGTCATGGTAATTAACGTGTCTGATGTCATATACGCCAGACACCATGTACTAAGCTCCGCATTGACCAAAGTCAATACCCAATCAGTGAGCTAGACTCGATGCACATCCTTTTCCGGAGGAACATTACCGCCAAATCCATCCAGTGATGATCGTCACAAATGTAGAGAAAGCAAAACATGGACAGAAACTCGCTGCAGGCGTGCAGACGTTGGGGACATTGAAAGTGTGGTCACAACAAAAACGGGGCACGAAGGCCACATAATTTGGAACACAGTTTCCCGATTGTCAGATGATCAACAGGGATAAAATATGATGCTATGGTATTCCATTCTGGTGGTGAGACTACATCACTACATGACAGGGCTGAGGTCTCTGTTTCGTCTCATAATGCATTCAGTATTATCAACCTGGCCGAGAGATACAGACATCTGCAGAGTTGATTGGGATAGTAGAGCTACGCTCACCGAGGTGTACGCTGAGTGGATGAAACTCGACTGTTTCTGGTTCCAGTCTTTCTATTGGGGTCCATGGCACATTTTACACCTCTTGATGGGGCAATCCAGATAAAACAGTCCCACAAATACATCCTTACGCTTTTCCAGCGATTGTCACGGCATCTCTATAATCTGGTGATGCGGGGATGGTACGATGGATTGACTTCATGGAGTTTCCGACGTCTCAGAAACATCTTGTTTAAGGCTTCGAGTGTATTTTCAGATAAATCTTTGTAAGAGGATACAAGATCTGCGGATCAGCCAACGTGGGACTTGCTAACCCACGGAAACCTGATTTACGGACATCACTTTCTATTGTCAAACATCAGTGATTAAGATCACAATCTGGACTGCCCAGCCTCTGCTTAATAAAAAAAACAACGTACGCTATCCGACTTCAGCTAATTAAGATCCACACCGAGACTGGCCTGTCTTGGCTAATGAAAATCACATTGCAGACGGCCGTGCCTCAGCCAATTAAGATCACTATCAAGACTCTCCAATTTCAGTTAATCAGGTCATTGTCTAGACTGCCCGACCTCAGTTGATCAAGGTCACTGTGTAGACCGATTGACCTTGGCTAGTTAGGGTCGTTGTCTAGATTGATCGACCTCAGCAAATTAAGATAATTGTCTAGACTCTTCGACCTCAGCAAATTAAGATAATTGTCTAGACTCCTCGACCTCAGCAAATTAAGGCCATTGTTTAGATTTTCCGAACTCGTCTAATTAAGGTCCTTGTTTAGACTGCCCGACCTCAGCTATTTCAGGTCATTAACTACACTGCTCGACCTCAGCTAATTAAGATTACTGTTGCACGACTCACTGACTAGTTTGCCCAACCTCAGCTAATTAAGATTACTGTTGCACGACTCGCTGACTAGTTTGCCCAACCTCGGCTAATCAAGGTCACCATCTTAACCGGTCAGTCTCTATTTGTCATTATGTAGAGGGCCCGATCTCATCTAACTAAGATAACTATGTGGACTGGTTGACGTCAGCTAGTTAAGGTCACTGTGTAGACTGATTGATCTAAGATAATTAAGGTCACTGTAGACTGCCCGATTTCAACTAAAACAACTGTGTAGACTGCTTGATCTAAGATAATTAAGGTAACTGTAGACTGCCCGATTTCAACTAAAACAACTGTGTAGACTGCTTGATCTAAGATAATTAAGGTCACTGTAGACTGCCCGATTTCAACTAAAACAACTGTGTAGACTGCTTGACCTCAGCTAATTAAGGTCACTGTGTAGGCAGCCCGACCTCAGCCAGCTAAGTATGTAGATTGCCTGATCTCAGCTGATCAAGCAAACTCTGATCAGGAAGCCGTGGCTTACTAACTGTTGCGCCGTTTGGACAGACTGGCGTCAAAGAGATGGACAGGATGACAGTAGGGCTGCAGTTCATCTTGGCGGGTGCATCCGCGAAGCGCTCGTTTCCCAAACCTACAAGCACGCATGTCAAAAGATTACGTCTTAAAGAGCCCACTTTGTGGTAGGACTACAAGAAGCGTTCAATATAAGACTGGAAGGCAATATAGGTCTGCACAAAGTGTGCAGTACAAAACGCGAATGATCATTACGCTGGGTTGAACGTGACTCTGGCAGAGAAGGTTAGCCAGTTTCTCTCTCTTTCCCTCCCTCTCTCTCTCTCTGAAAGCACTGGGTCTGATTAGACCGTAAACAGTCAGCCAGTCGCACAGCAGGCAAAAGGTCCTCTGCATATACCTGAACGACGAGGTCTCTTCAATTCGAAATCAGAAACAGCAATCCCCCCCCCTCCCCCTTCCTCCATCCCCCCCCCCCCCCCCCCCCATTCCCTTCCGACCATAGTTTTCCGGTACAAACTGTTGTTTGTGAGGGCTTCAAGGTCGTCTTCAAGCAGCAAGCAGAGGGGTGAACTCCATCCGCACGCAACTCTGTGCACTCTGGCGACATTCCAAAGCCAGATTAAACAACATGAAACTTTTCTTTCAGCTGCAAGGGGTGCAAAGCCATCCCTGCCATGTTGTTACTAAGAATGGATTATCATTTAAAATTCTTTTTCAAGAATGGATATTCATTTTAAAGGACAGTTACCAAATTTCTGGAAAGGTGTTTTGAAATGAAAGGTACACACCACGTGACCTGTGATGTGTAATTTAAATGTCGTGGATTCATATATGTAGGCCAAAGGTCGCAGTCAAACGTTTCGATCCCGCTGACGCTTGACATGAAGGATGACAGGTTTGCTACCTTTCACGGCATGTTGTCATTCTGGGGAGTGAAGAAGGGGGGGGGGGGGGGGGGGGGGGGAGTGCAGTTGAAGACAAACGGACTCCTTTTCCTCATTGTGGTGGGACTGGCAGGCTTTTCCTTGTCGAGTACCTTATCACATTTGGTGGTTGGGGATATTGTATATTGTTTTGAGCAGTTTTCACGTCTGTTCTGTATGATGTCTGAAGAGGATTTGTTTGTTGGAAATTTACGTGTCTGTTTTGTGTTGTGAGTTCATGAGAGTTGCTTAGAGCTTTTTATTTTGTGTGTTTGAATCTTTTCTCTTGAAGGTTAGGTAATCTGTGCTGCTTGTGTATATGTGTGTGTGTGTGTGTTAGCCTCGGTGATAAAACGTGTGTGAGTTAGCGCTCACTCGCACGCACATGAATGTGCACGCGCGTGTACCTTTATGAACGTAAGAGAGAGAGGTTGGTGAGGCGAGGCGGGCTCACACACACACACACACACACACACACACACACACAGAGTTAAAACAACAACAACAACAACAACAACAACACACACACACACACACACACACACCAAAAACCGAAAACGAAGATGAGCAATCCTGGAAATATTTATTGGGAATGAAATAGTAGGTTTTTTTTCAATCTTTGAATCATATCAGTTACAACTGCAGGACACAAAAAATATGTACTCACAGGGTTACTGGACTTTTCGGTATCACAGATTATCACAGATTGCAGAAACGAGAACCATAGTTACACTGACTCTTCTTGGAGTCAAATGCACAAGACAATGCAAAGGAGCAGTCCCACCCATCACAAACCCACATGTATCACCCCATATTCACACACACTTTCTTGACACAACGTAACTAAGAGGACGGATGGACAAAAATAAAATATTGTATACCCATTGCATCCTATGTGGACACGTCGCAGGCTTCCAATGGTGGCGCAGGATTGCCCGCGGCTGGTTGGTTCGGCGGTTGAGGACAAAATTTATCTGGGCCCCACTTTTCACTGACTCTGAGGAAAGGCCTAGTGACGGTGAGGAAAGACCCACTGACCACAGGGACATCTCTGTTGACAGCAGGAAAAACTGCCACCCAGGAACCTCTCCAGAGGGCACGTGAGACCATGTGGCGAAAGCTTGGCTGTGTCTGGAGTTGTACTGCCTTCCCCTGTCAGCGGAACAGCAATGAGTGGAGGCTGCGGGATGCGCGCCGCGGTTAGGCTGGCGGTGGCGTATTGCCGATGGGCTCTGCAGTCATGAAATACAGGCGTCTGTGAAGATTCTGTCGTGTCGCATCTGGTCGTCGTCACACTGCGGCTTCTGCCATGGCGCAGTTCTATTCCTTGACGTCTTAACGGAATGCCCGCTGGACATCTGCACCCAGTGTGAACACAGCGCAAGCTTTTCAGGATGATGCAGAATTGCTCCCAGATGGTTGGTTCGGTGGTCGAGGACCGTGCTTCTCTCGGTCCAGCTGCCACCTTCGGGTGTGTCTTTTTTTTTTTTTTTTTTTTTTTTTTTTGGTCAAAAAAAAAAAGTCCCCCGAAGACCAACGGAGAGCACAAAAGGAGCGCAGAAAGTGCTGACCTGTCGAAAGCGATTATGGTCTTCCCCATTAGCACATAGCCCGATAAACTGATTCAGAAGCACAATATTGGAGTGTCGGAATCCTTTAGAACTAAGATGTCCTGTGTCCTTCAATGATTTCAGGTTAAGTACAGTTCTAGTAAATATGAAGATAGACACCACTCCACACACACACACGCACGCACGCACACACACACACACACACACACACACACACACACTCAAGTCCCTCTTCCCCCCAAATGAAAAAAGGAGCAGGCGTATTGTTATGTCCATTTCCGATAATCCGATCTTATATTTGCGGTGAACCCGCTATCTTTCATGCAGCTGTCTTCGAGGCCCAACCATTAGTCTATATCTGACGTGCACGGAAATCACCGGCGTTTCAAAGCCGGAGGAATTCCATACAAGGAAGAAACGTCCATTGCGAACAGCCAACAGATCATGGGACAATACTGTCACCCTTCCCTCACAGACAAACACACATAAACAAGAAGCAAATCTCATCTGCTCTTGATAATCTGATCTCCTGCCATAACAGATTCTATCATCTGCCTTGGACAGGTATTGTTATTTGCATAAACAGATCTCATCATCTGCCTTCAACAGGTATTGTCATTTGCATAAACAGATCTCATCATCTGCCTTGGACAGGTATTATCATTTGCACTGATCATCTGCCCTAGACAGACGTGGCCAACCCACTTAGATATATCTGATAATACAGCCCTAGACAGATCAAGTTTTTTTGTTGTTGTTGTTGTTTTTTTTGTCCAAGACAGACCAGGTTATCGGTCTTAGACATATTCGGTCATCCGCTATTGGCAGATCTAGTCATCAGCCTTAAACAGATCTGGTTGTCTGCCCAAGACGGATCACACCTGCTCTTGATACATATTGTCATCTGCGCCAGACAGATCTGATCATCTGCCCAAGATAAATATAGTCATCTGGCTTACACAGTAGGCCTACACGAAGCAGAGTTAATAATACTATCGTTATGATACAACAATGCTGTTTAAATTCACGTAAATACATCAATACTGTTGATATTATTGTAAACATGTTTCGATTAGTTGGAGTAGAAAATAAAAATGGATACGAAAACAATACCAACAACAAATGAAAGCAAACCTACGAAAAGAAAGTGAATAAATACAGAAATATGTACTGAAAGAAAGGGAAATGGGGAAGAAGTTTTAACAAAAACATCGGAAACAACAACAACAATGATTGTGCTAATAATAATAATAATAATGATAGTAACAATAGGTGCTTTGTTAGCGCGATATCTCCTTAAGTAAATTAAGCTCTTAACCGCTTCACATGAAGTTTAAAAACAACAACACAGTGTTCTACAAATCCAGACTTTCATTATCATTACACACACACACACACACACACACACACACACACACACACACACACACACACACACACACACACACACACACACCACCACCACCACCACCACAACAACAACAACAACGCCAACAACAACACAAGCCTAGAAAAGACTCTATACTCGGTGAACATGCGTTCACATCCTATGTTCCATCTAACAACGGCTTTAACCCACACTCCTGTCTCCACCTGCACACACAGCATAAGCACAGGCCAAAAGAAAAATGGCAGGGATGATGAAGATCTAACCTTTCTAAGCTTTAAAGTTTAAAAGTTGTGTTCCCAGTGCTGTCTCGCATGACGAATATGATACGGAGGAGAATTTCAAATCTGTGGAGCACAAGACCCTAGAATTAAAGTTTTTAGGACAAGGATGACGGCTTACAGTCTATTCTTGCTTGAACAGGGAGCCAGTGGAGTGTTTGAGGAAACGTCTCAACATGAACAGGCTGTTTTGTTCTGATCACCTACACGTAGCATAGTTCTGACGCCGCCGCAGTTTAGAGAAAGTGCACACAGAGGAGACGGAGAGAGGTACATTGCAGTTGTCCCTTTTAGAGTATTCTAAAGCTGGATGGTGCTTGGGACAGGAAAGAACAGTGAAGACAAGCAATCTGTCGGTTGGGTTGCTAGTCAAGTGGAGAGAAGAGATATCATGACTTGGAGTTTTAAAAGTAAACATTATTAGACAACAACAACAACAACGAAAACAACGCTTAAAATGAAAATGTCAATCGTTTTTGTTGACGCCAATCTCCGCAAAGACAAAAAAAAAAAAAAAAAAAAAAAAAAAAAAAAAACAACCCTTCCCTCTACAATGATGTTGATAACTTGTCTGCCAGCGAGTTTTCCTCACCCCACGTCTAAAGCTTGAACCTGTACACACCTCAATGTGTTCATGTTGCTGTTTTCCCTTCCCTGTCCCTCGCTCACTCTGATTCCTCCTTGACACAACCACACCCAGGTAGTGGTATAGCAGCCTCAGCATCGGCCGTCCAAAGGGAGCCCTCAATATCAGGTCGTCATAAAGCAGTGAGCAGACGGGACACTGCACGGCTGCGGAGTGACTTCGGTGGTATTCAGTGCCGTCTGTTCTGTTCTTCAGTCAGCAGAAATCCATCTGCTACATCCTCTACAGACGGTAATGGCGGCAAAATCGCGCAGCCAGTGTGAGATATACGAACATGGAATGCTTTGTAGACAACGCCTCCTGAAGCCTTTCGCCCAAAGGAACATAACCCAACAACGACAACTCTCGCAAGGAGTCGACTCTGAGCTGTCCAGTTGTTTCCCTTCCCCTTCAACTCTCATTGTCTCTTCTCCGGCTGTTTCTGGGTCGTCCTCTCTTCCTTTTCCTCTACCGGTGTCAAGTCACAGCTCGACGGGCAGCGTTGATGCTGGCTTTGTAAGGATGTGTCCGTCCTATTCAGCCCTGCTGTAAGCCCGGTTAGCTCGGTGGGCAGAACATGGGATTCGTAATCCCAGGGTCGTCAGCCCCACTTCCTCATGATCTGTGTGATTGTTGGCCCCAGTCCTGCCCTCTGCGGCAACTTGTAGACAGCGACCCTACAGACAACCCTGACAAACAGGGTGAATACGTTCTCAGCATTGTTGTTGTTGTTGTTCACATTTTGGTCTGTTCAGTCGTCTTGCTTCCAACGCAAACTGGGAGAAAGGACTGGGATTATTTTCTGATTATAAAAGAAGCGTTAAAACAACAAGAGCAGCACCACCAGCAATCCCGACAGCGACTCCTCTCTCGTTTGTCTCCGAAATGATCGAAATGAGAGCAAACAAAAAGAAGAATATGGGTCAACGGTAAATGACACCACGCACCAACATTAGGGTTACTCTTGTTTACCGCTCATGCACACAGACACAGGCCGAGAGACAGACAGACACAAATGCCTAGTCACACATACATACTCTAAGACACATATATGCACAAACAAGCACAGTAAACATACATACGTGCGCGTGTACGCGCGTGCGCGCTCGCACACAGACACAGACACACACACACACACGAAAATAGAAATTAAATCCAGATATTAATCGAGGTGAACAACAATTTTGCAAGAGTCCCACACACGAGTGGAAATCCGTGGGAGATGTCACAAACGATCAGAGCCTTCCCATTTTTGTTGAGGTGCAGTTTTCTTACGCGCACTTTTATAACAGGAGTGGTTGACCATAGTTTTGAATGGTGTGCAATGGCGTTCGACCATTGGCCAGTTCGAGGTCAGACGTACTCACAGAACTTTTAAATATTATTACAAACTCATTTGTCATGCATTCACTCCTGGACTGACGAAAAGAAATAAGCGGAAAAAAAGCAACCCCCCCCCCAAAAAAAAACAACAAAAAACAAAAGAAAACACACACACACACACAGAAAAAGGGAAGAAAAAGAAGAAAAAAAGGAAAAACAACATCAACAACAAAACCCACAACGCATAAAGATATCTCCATTAAACAACAACAAAACAACAACAAAACCCTGAAAACTATACGCAAACAAATTAAAACCAAACAAATTAAAACCACTCTGTTTATCCAAAACTACACTCAGACCAAATTCATCCAGTTCACCGAATTTTGCACGCACACAAACGCTCTCTTTCTTCCTGTCTGTGCTTTTTTTTCGTTCGTCACTTCATATTTTATAATCTTGTTTTCATGAGGAACTTTCTTCAACATCTCACAGCTACCATTTGGCGTTTTCTTCACAGCCCAATATTCTAGGCCTGCATAAGGAGATTGCTGAAAAGGATAGCAGATTTCATGTTCGATTCGTTTGCTTCCTGTTATCGTTGACCTGCTTTATGAAATGAGCATCCGGTTGTTTTTTTTAATTTTTTTTTTAAGGTCATGAATTGTCTCTTACCATTCTGAATCCAGATTGAGAACTCATTCAGCTACACTGTGCCTTTCTTCTTCCCGCCATTGACACGATTCTGACGGGGACATGCCAGTTTGCCGCGTGCCAGATTGCCGAACACCCGACGCCGCTGCGCTTTTAAAAGGAGGAGGTTTGTAAGGAGGGAATTATCACTCGATGAAGCTGTGTCCCAGTCTACTCCCGTCTGATCGATGATCTCATCAAATAAAGGCCGTAGCGAAGCTATGGGGTTGATGCGAAGGCTGAAGAAACGTAAGCCCGAAGGGCTGAGAGAGTGCTCACACATCACTTCGGCACGGTGGCACGGCGGCAAACTGGGCCATTCTGACACCTTTGCGTCATACCACAGGTCCTCCTGCCACATTGTGACTTAATCTACAGTTGTGTGTGTGTGTGTGTGTGTGTGTGTGTGTGTGTGTGTGAGTGTGTGTGTGTGTGTGTGTGTGCCCGAACCATGAACCCACTGCCACAAACAAGTAGGGCAGTCTGATACTATACGTGAAGAGATATACGTAAATAAAAATCACACACACTGAATTAAAGAAAAAAAGCAAAAGAGATCATTTAAAAGAGACTGACTGAATCTAAAGGCACAGGAGATAATTAAATGGCAATTACAGTGACTCAAAATGCCAAGCAAAAATAATAATTAAACAGGCATCACATGGACCGGCTCCTCGATGGATTCAGAGACAGATGCAATAATCAAGAAGCAACGACACGTACTGAATCAGAAGGCAGAGGAGACAATCCGTGATGAAGCGGACCTAATCAAAACACAGAACAGATAATTAAGTACCAACCATACGGACTGAAACGTAAGGCGGTTAAATGTATTTGAGGAACAATCACAGGGGCTTGTCACGGTCAAAAATAAACACAACCAAAGTCGTGGTCCGTCGCCAGTCAAGTTGGTTGGACATAAGCCCTAACTCAAATATTCTGGGCGTCAGGCAGACAGCCCCATGTGTCGGGTCCAGCCAATTAAGCATAGCGGAAAGGCCCCACGGAGACGGTCTGTCCAGCCAGACGGACTAAGTAGCTGACCGACGCCTCGATGTCTGGTCAAACGAGTCTCGACGCCCGGATCAGACTCATCCAGCCAACTTGGGCACAGCGAGGAGGCTAATCCTAATCCTCCACGGAGACGGTCTGGTCCACCCAGACAGACTAAGTAGCTGACCGACGCCTCGATGTCTGGTCAGACGAGTCTCGACGCCTGGATCAGACTCATCCGGCCAATTTGGGGGACCAGTGCCCAAAATTAGATCGACGTAGCCGGAAAGGGAGAGGGGGGAAGGTATTGTGTGGTGGGGGGGTGAAATCAAGAAATAAAATTAAAGACCAATTGACCACCACAGAGAGTAGGGTGTAGGCCTTTTGGAATGTCATAAATTTAAAATTATCCAAGGGAAATTTAAAGAGGGGGGAAAAACTTGGGTACGAGGGGTAAAAATACGGGAAAATGGTACTCCCCCTTGGACACGGAGTTGGGGAGATAAAGTAATGCTAAAGTGAGAGAACGAGAGGGGGGAACGAAACAGGGGACAGAGAGGACAAAATTTTTTGGGTTTTGGGGTTTCTGCTCGGGGAAAAGAACCCAGGAATGAGGGGGGGGAAAGAGAAGAGAACCAATTTGTATTTGAAGGGGAAAGGGGACAAAGGAGAGAGGTTGAGAGAGAGAGTTGCTAACTAATAAAGAGGAAAAAAAAGGGAAATGAAAAAGAAAAGAAAAGAACCATGTCCTTTTGTAGAGCAAAATTGAAGAGGAAAAGGGGAGGGTGAAATGCGTTAATGCGGAAGAAAGGAAAGGAAAAAACAGATCGATGTTGATAGCCCCCTGTTCCATCCAACCCGGGGTTCGCCCTATACTTGGCAGCCCCACTTTAATGGGCGTCCCCCTGACCAGTCCCCAGCAGTCCCCCGGGCCCGGGGGTCCCAGCAGTCAAAAACCTGCCATGCCAACGTTGTGTCTTTGCTTGTAAAAAGTGAAAGTGAAAAGAAAAAAAAAAAGAAAAAAAAGGGACAGTGATTCGTGAATAGTTAAGATCACCTGGCAGTTGTGGAGAGGGGAGAGTTGTAACAAATTTGAAGAGGAAAAGAAAGAAAAGAAAAAGAAAAAAAAGAAACCATTTCCATTTGATAGAGCAGACTAGAAGAGAGAAAAGGAGGTGAAATGGTTAATCGGAAAAGAAAAAAAGGAAAACAGAATCGTGTTGAAGTCACTGTTTTTTCCAAACCCGGGGTTGGGACCTCATCTTGGGCGCCCATTTTATCGGCAGTCCAACCTGACCGTGCCAGCAGCCCAGCCTGCCGGTTTCCCAAACCCGTCAAACCCTGACAGTGCCAACATTTGTGTGGTGTTTTGTGAAAGGGACGTGAAAAGAAAAAGAAAAAAAAAAAAGAAAAGACGTGATTCTTTGGAATAGTTAAGACCCACCTGGCCAGGAAAAGTAGAAATCTGTTTATACCCGGGTTTTTTAAAGGGCTGATTTAAAATAAATGTTTTTTTGTAAATTTGGGGAAAAGAGAGTTTTGTTTTATTTTGTTTGATTCCATATGCATTGATGTTTCGTTTTATGATCTTTGTGTAGTAAAGTTTTAGATTTACTAGTGGTTTGTGGGGACAAATTTGCAGGGTATATGAATGAGGTTTTTAAGAAGCTGTGAGTGTTGTTTGGGGGGGGCGTTTAGCCCTTCCCTCCATAAAACATCCCCCGAGGTTGAAAAATTTATTGGCGGCCTCCCGGGGATATTCTGGCCCTTTTTAATTTAATTGTTAAAACTTCCCCCGAGGGGAAAGCTGGGTGGGTTTTCAAGTATTGTAATCCTAAGACAAGGGGTTGTCTTACGGGTATGCCCCCAAAGATAGTTAAATATTAGGCTTGGCATTTCAGCCCCAGGTACTTTTTTCGAACAGATTTCCTTTAGGTCGCTCCCCATGTTGGGTCAGGCGCGGGGCGTCTTTTTAAAAAAACTTTCGTTGTCCCAAGTAAATTTATCATTCATGGGAAATTGTGCTATTACGTAAATCGTGTCGGTAACCCCCGTTTGGTGTGTTTGTAGAAAAAATTTTGTTCAAAAAAAAAAAAAAGATATAATGGGGGGAAAAAAAAAAAACCATCCTATTGAAAAATTGTGAGCGTGCCGTGATTTTAAGGTATTCAGGAAAAGAGTTGGAGCTTCGTTAAAAACCCGAAAAAGAGGGAAAAGGGAAATAAACGCCGGGGAAAAAGCCCCGTGTCGCTTTGGGGGAAATGCAGAGCGGGGAAAGGATTTAAAGCTAGCGCAGAGCAAAAAACAAAAAGGGACTGGGGAAAGAGCGGGGAAACGAAAGATTAAGGATTCAGGTAACAATGAAAAAAGAAACGAAAGGAAACAGAAGAAAAAGGGAAGGCGGGAAAAAGGGAAAAAGATTGGGGGTTAAATTAGAGTTTAGAGAAAGTGAGAATACAAAGGGGGGAACCACCGAGGAGGGTTTATTTTCGGGTTTCCAGTGACTCTGTGCGCAGTTCCCGCCCCCGCCCAAAGTCCCAAAATTTCTGAAGGAACAGATTCGATTGACGATAATCAGTCTTTTCGAAAGGTTTTGGACCAGTCGGGGTTTGGGCCCTCCAGAAGGGTGGGCAGTCATTTTTTTCAGCGCTATTGCTGGAAAGGCATTACGATTTCCGCGTTACCGCGCCCAAACCAATCTGATTTTGGTGTTTTGGGAAGGAATCTTGTTGGGGGATTTGCCCTCCCCGGGGAAAGGGTTTCCCAAAAAGAAATTTCGTTCAGCTAGATTGCAAGCGGGGGGAAACGTTACATTTCAGTTTGGCGCACGTTTAGATCACTTTTTTGGGAGAAATGGTTAGGGGTTGAGTGGTAAAAGAAGGAGTTCGCTAAATTTTGGAAAGAGTGGTTATGAAGGAACAGATTTTGTAGGTTGCGGCCCTGATTTAACATTACATTTGAAAGAGGGGACACCCCCAAAGAGACAGCGGGGAGTTTTTTGAAGTTCGCAGAGGTTTTATAGAGGGGCCCACTTTTTGGGCCCTTTAAGGTGCAGGAAAAAAAAAAGGTGCCAGGGCACAGGTGGAAGGTGAAAGGAGACCAGGGGATTTTTTCTGCAAAGTCTGAAAACCAGGGGTTTGGGGCAAAAAAGGGAAGGGGGCAAAGGGACATTAGGTTTTTCATTTGCCCCCAAAAAAGGGAATGTGGCGGGGGGGAATTTTTGGAAAAAGGGAGGTTTCCGGGAAGGCGGCACCCTTGCAAGAGGGGATAAGGGTCGCCAGGGGAAAGGGAAACTCCCCCCCAGGGGGAAAACAAAAGGGTTTCCCGTCTAAAGGGGTGGAGTGGGGCCCTATGGCTAGAAAATTTTGGGGACAGCAGTCAGTGCCCGGCATGGGGGGGAAATAGGTGGGGCGGTTCGTTACCGGGAAGAAGGGTGGTTTGGGCCAGCAGGGGGTTTAAAAGTTTTTCGGGGACAGGGTTTGTTCATGTGGTGTTTTTTAAAACAACGGGTCGGGGAAAGGGGAGGGGGAGGGGCAAATCCAGACCGTACTC
Source organism: Conus ventricosus (assembly GCA_018398815.1). Lineage (NCBI taxonomy): Eukaryota > Metazoa > Mollusca > Gastropoda > Neogastropoda > Conidae > Conus > Conus ventricosus. The sequence continues at coordinate 32,045,986 of CM031613.1, forward strand.
TATCGATGGGCACTGTGAGGGAGTTTCCGGTTGCTAAGATAGAAGTACGTCCCCCTTATTTCTCGGCGAGTTGTCTGCGTTGGTGAGGAAAAAACCCCTTCATGATTTAAACATTGGAAAAAATTTCCCGGGGGCAAGGGATCCAGGGGATCCTGAGTTGTTGACTGCTACAGGGGCAGCGTTAAAAACACGGGCAAAAAGGGGAAAAGGTTGATAAACCGTTAGTCTTTCCCCGGGCCCAAGGAAAGTCAGGCATAGATGTGTGGGCCTGATGAGTTTGGGGGCCAGCGAGGAAAAAAAGCCCCTTCACTCGTGAAGTTTTGGGGGAGTTGGCAAAAAGGTGGAGAGAAACGGGTTTGGTTAGAGGAGGTGGGGACAGAATTTCTTGTGAAAGGCGGGCTGTTTTTTACCGGTGTTCCCAAGGGGAAGCCGGAAAGGGGACCCCCCTTTTGGGGTACCAGCGGGTTTATCGTGACCTGAAATGTCAGGGGGTTCACGAGTCGTCTTGGCGGGTCATCTCGGCCCCCAGAAAACCAGATGCCCCGGAATTTTGTGATTTTCTTTTGGCCCAGGAGCAAGGGCGACTTTAAAGCTTTTTTGCATTTTTGTGACGTGTGTCAAAGGTCACCCACAAGAGGGGTAAAGAGGAAGGCGCCTCTTAAAACCCCCCCCCTTTAAATTCCCCCACGTTCAGGAGAGTGGCTGGGTTTATCTGTTTGGCCCCAAATTTGCCCTGTTCCCAAAAGGGGGGCACAGGTTTTGAAAACAGCAAGTTTGCAAGGGGAGGTTTGCAGGAGGATGCAGGGGGAACCCTTCCCCAAATGACAGGAAGGTGGGAAGCAATCCCCCAAGGTGGGGGGTCAAGTCCTTTGGGACTCTTCCCAGGGTCACAACAAGGGTGCTGATGCAAATTTGGGAAAGGGAAATTCACCATTTCCCCCTGAAAAAGGTTTGGTGGGATTACCGAAATTTATGTGAAAGGGGGAAAATAAAAAAAATTTCCCTGCAAAAATTTTTTCCCCAAATTTATTCAGCGTGAGACCCCAACAAAAGGCGCAGCCGCAATCCCCTTTATGAGGTGAAAGAGACCCCCGCAGAAAGGAAAGGGGGGGATTTTGTTGGGCCCAAGTTTCCAAAAAAAGAGTCATACCGGGATGTTTCACTGTATGAAGGGCCCAGGGCAGTAGGAGTTTTCCCGGTTTTTTTTGTCCCCCGGGGGGGGACCGCCCAAAACGCCGGAAAGAGGAAAAGGGGGGAAAATGGGTGAATTTAGAGAGACCCCAAAAACCAAAAAAAGAAGTAGGAGTATGCTAGGGTTTTTTTGGGGTTTTTATAGGGGTTTGTTCCCAAATTTTGCAGAAAACACGAAGGGCCCCTCCGTGGGTTTTGGGCAAGGAGGGGGAAAACCCGGGAATGGTCGAGTGGGCAAGCTGCAGAGGAGGCCCTGCAGACGGTGTTGGGAAAAACTAGGTTTCCCCTCCCCTCTTGAAGCTTCCGATATGTCCAAACCCCTTTTTTTTGCGGACAGAGGGATCAGGTGGGGGGGTTTGGTGCGTATTGTTGCGGAGCATGAAGGGGTCGAGTTTCCTTTTAAAGGGTTTTCCCAGCAGGAAGTTGACAAAGGGTGAAGAAGGGTACGCAAAGGTGGAGGGAAAGGGGGTGTTTAGTGTCGTGTGGGCCCTGCAGGGAAAATTTCCCCAAATTTCTTGTTTTGGGAAAAGGTTTTGTGTTTGAGGGTGATCAAAAAACCACTCAAAAATTTCCCGAGGAGGCGCAGTTGGGAAATCAGCAGAGTGCGGGTTGGGGAAGGCATTGCAGCCCCCACAAAGGGACCGAGTGCAGTACATTTTCCCGGTCGACCGAATGTCGGAAACCGACTTTTTTAAACGGAGTTAGCAAGCTGCAACTAGAGGAAGTAAGGGAAAATCCGGGGGGGTGCTTTGTTGATTAAAATGTGGTTTATTACGTTATGTTGATTGGATTGGGTTCTTTTCCCCGTTGGCCCTTTGGGGGGCTTATTTTTTGGGGTGAGATTTGTTTCCCTTTTTAAAAGTAGTTATGTTGGAAACATACAGTCGTTGGGGTTTGTAATGAAATTTTTGCAATTTAAATGAGGGTGGAGGGTTCTCGTGAAGTGTCATGGATCTTTTCCCTATTATATTGTGCCCTTTATAAGTTTTGAAAAGGGAGATGGCAAATCGCAGGTAGGGGAATTGGTTTAAATGCGCACAGAGGTTGTTTAAAATGAGTTTTAAATAAGCAAGAGCGCCGTAAAGATTAAATCATTGGGGGTGGTATTCATAATGATAAAATTTTATAATTTTTTAAAAAAGTTGGTTGTAAGTAAATTTTTAAACTTTGCAATGTTGCTGTGTGTCAGCAAAATTTGGTTGTTGTCCTTTTTTGTTTCCCTTGTTTTGAACAATGCGGGTTTCATAGTCTTTTGCAAAGGGGGAAAATTTTCACGGGGCAAAAATAAACCCCAACCAAAGTCGTGGTCCCTCGCCAGCCAAAGTTGGGTTTTGGCATAAGACCTAAAATCAAATATTTGGGGGGTAGGCAGACAGCCCCAAAGGGGTCTGGGTCCAGCCAAAATTTTTGCATTTGCGGGGGGAGGCCCCCCGGGAGACCGGGTCTTCCAGCCCGACGGACTAAGTAAACGGGCCGAAAGGGCCCCGATGTCTGGTTTAAACGAGGGCTCGACGCCCGGATTCGACTCTTTCCCGCCCAAATTGGGCAAGGAGGGGGTAATCCTAATCCTCCACGGAGACGGTTGGTCCCCCCAGAAAGACTAAGGGGAGCTGACCGACGCCCCGATGGGCCCGGTTCGACGAGTTCCCACGCCCGGGTTCCCGACTATCCGGGCCCAATTTTTGGGGACCCGGGGCCCACAAAATTTGGGTCGCGGGAAACCCGGGAAAAGGGGGGGGGGAAGGTAGTGGTGGTGGGGGTTTAAAACAAGCAATCAATTAAAAAGACCAATTGACCCCCCCAGAGAGTAAAAGGGGGTTAGGCGTTTACTGTAATTTTATTTGAAATTCCAATGGGGAAATTTGAGGGGGGATAACTTCGGGTACGAGGCGGTAAAAATATGACCAAAGGTTTCTCGCCCCTTTGGGCACGGAGTTAGGAGATAAAATTAAAGGTGGTGAGAGAAGAGAGGAGAACGAACAGGGGGACAGAGAGGGGAGAAGGTTCTGGGTTTTAAAGGGCTGCTCGAGAGAGAAGCAGAGAGATGAGGGGAGGAGAGAAGAGAACCCAAATTGGGGAGATTAGCAAAGAGATAGTCTGGGAGAGGAAAGGGCTTAAAGGGGAGGGTGGGGGGGAGAGGGTTTCTAACTAAAGAAGAGGAAAAGAAAGAAAAGAAAAAAAAAAGAAAAGCAACCCTTTTCCCTTTTTATAGGCAGGGCTAGAAGAGAGAGAGAAAAGTGGGAATGGTTTTAAAGCAGGGGAAAAAAGAAAGGAGAAAAAGGGTTGATTTTTGATAGTCACTGTTCCATCCTAACCGGGGTTTTGACCTCATACTTGGGGCCCGCCCCAACTTTTTAAACGGGGTCCAAAAAGCCGTGCCAGCAGTCCGCCTGCCCGGGGCCAGCAGTTAAAACCCGACCAGTGCCAAAAAGTTGTGTCGTGCTTGTGACGTGACCCGTGAAAAGAAAAAAAAAAAAGAAAAAAAAAGACAGTTTATTCCCTGAATAGTTAAGATCACCTGGCCAGGTAAAGTAGAAATTTTGGTTTTTACCCGGGTTAGTTAATGTGAAATTTTGATTAAAAGATTTTGTGAAAGTTCCAAAGGAAAAAAGGAATTTTTTTATTTTTTTTTGGTTTCCCTATGCATTGATGTTTCCGTTCTATGATCATGTGAGAAAGTTTTAGACTTTTTTAGTGGTTTGATGTTTACGAATGCATAATATTTAAATTTTGGGTTGTAAACAAGCTGTGAGTGTGTTTGGGCTGTGCCCCGTCCTTCCTCCATCGACATCACCCGAGGTTTTACAAAGGGTGAATCAAAACTCTGGGGCAAAAATTTGCCCCTGACAAATTGGGTTTGGGTTGAATCTAAAGCCATGTGGGGAATTGCCCTAATAAATAGAATGACACAGCTGAGAGAAACGTCACAGGAAAAAAGGGTAAAATAGCCAAATTTTTTAGCATGAATCCAAAAAAATTATGAAAAAGATTAGATAATAAGAACAAAAAAGCAGGGAGGGCCAAAATTTGGGTACCAAAAAACATGCAATTTTAAACAAAACAAAGAGGATTAAAATTTTTTATAAAAGTTTTTATTTGATGCAGGAAATTTTTGGAAAAGATTAGTTAAAAATTACGTTTCCCCTTTAAAATTTTAAAAGTTAAAAAAATTTAGGGAAATTTACACACACACACACACACACACACCAACACACAAAACAACACACACACACCACACCCCACTTGTGCGGAAAGCAAGCAACACCCAAAACCCCACGCAAGTGGCACGGATGTGCGCAAGTGCGCGTACGGCACTTTTTAAATTTAACCAAAAACACGGTTTGGGGCTGATTTAACAAAAGTAAGAAGAAAAAAAAAAAGAAAAGGAAATCGTATTCGTTTAAAGCTATTTTCCCGGGAAAAATTTTCTTTTTTTGGGATGGGAAATTTAATATTGATGGGCCCCATAGACAATGCGCAAAAGCTGGCCCCGCCCCGCGTGCACCACACTCCACACACACACACACACCCCACACACACACCCCACAAAAAGCATTTCCATTTGACGAATAGCATTCGGCTTTGTAAGCCCAAATGCAGCGACAAAAAAAGAAAAAAAAAAAAAAAAAAAATTGAAAATTTTGCCCCTTCAGTGCCCAAAATTTTTTGTACACTGTTAAAACCTTTTTCCCCAATATTAAAAATGGGTTTCCCGAGAGAGAGAGAGAGAGAGAGAGGGGAGAGGGGAGAGAGAATTTCACTTAGACCCTTTTTCCCCACCCTTTCCCCCTGTCTTCCCAAAGGGCCCTGTTTGGGGGTTTCCCCCGACCCCCGATCCGACCCCCCCCCCTCCATCTTCCCCTTTTTCTTTTAAAAAAGATACTACCTCCCTTAAAATTTCAAAAAAATTTCCCCTTTCCCATGGTTTCCCCCATCCCCCCCCCAACCCCCCCCCTCATGTCCTCAAAATCCCCCTCCACCCCCTCCCCCCTCCCCTTTTCAACGACCGATATTGAAGGTTTGTTATTCAAGGGAATTACCGTGCCGAACTTTAACCAACAAAACAAAAACAAAAAAAAAAACAACAAACAAACCAAAAAAAAAAAAACCAACAAAAAAACAAAAATCAGCCCCGTCGATTATTTGACCTTGGTGACTATAATTTTACGCCGCGCGGCCGACGAAGAGTTGATGGCCTTGCTGGCGGCGGCGGAGGACGACGACGCGTCCAAGCTGGCGGCGCTCGCCGCGCCGCGCGACACGCCCGGGTAGCGACTGTGCATGGCCCTCAAGTCGCCCAGCGTGGTGCCCATGGAGGTTTGCCGCCGCGGGGGTCGCCGGCGCCTCGGGCCTGCTGCTGCGGGTCCACCCGGAGCTGCATGGTGGTCAGGCCGGCCGGGGTACATGGTCAGCGGCGTGTCCGTCTCCACCACGATGCCCCGGGGTACCGACACCTGAGTCTTGGGCATGCGCATCACGCCCGGCATGGCCCGAGGGGTGGGTGACGTCTTGTGCGAGACGGCCGACTTGAGCGGCGGCAAACCGTGGGCGTTGTTGATGGTGTGGTTGTTTTCGGGGCGAGGTCGAGCCCGGAGGGTCCAAGCCGTCCAGGCTGGAGGAGGCGTGGCCGTTGTGGAGGTCGTTGAGGGCGATGGCGCGGGAGGCCAGTTCCGCTTCCCGGGTCTTGGCGGCGAGAGCGGCCTCCAGCTCTGACACTTTGGACCTCAGCTTGGTGATTTCCTCGTCCTGAGGGAACCACACGTAAACCACCGTCAGCTTGGCAGGGTGATGGGTTGTGTGTGTGTGTGTGTGGTGTGTGTGTGTGTGTGTGTGTGTGTGTGGTGCGTGCGTGCGTGCGTGCGTGCGTGCGTGCGTGCGTGCGTGCGTGCGTGCGTGTGTGTGCGCGCGTGCGTGCGTGCGTGCGTGCGTGCGTGCGTGCGTGCTGTGTGTGTGTGTGTGTGTGTGTGTGTGTGTGTGTGTGTGTGTGTGTGTGTGTGTGTGCGTGGGTGTGTGTGTGTGTGTGTGGAGTCCATACCTAGACCTACTTTCGGGGTACAGTGGATGTCCCAGAGACATACCGGAGAAAGTCCTGCTACGGACTGGTCATGACTTCTCTCCCCTTTTAAGCGTGATTGCTACCAAGAAGCTATGGAGAGATTCCTGACTGACAAAAACATCCATCATGGCATTCTCACAACCAG
>CM031613.1:32062968-32067968 GCA_018398815.1 Conus ventricosus
GCCTGCTTAATGTTTTTCAGCGTGTTTATTGAAAGTGTTTTAAATGGCGGTCATTTGTTTTATCGTAAACGTTATCGGAATGAGTGTTAGTTATGCTCGTGTGCACTTGCTTGGGTGCTACGATTATGTTAATTAACTCGAATCCCTTCATAAGGGGCAATGGCGTACCCATGAATACATTATCTTGAGTCTTGATTCTCTCTCTCTCTCTCTCTCTCTCTCTCTCTCTCTCTCTCTCTCTCTCGCACACACACACACACACACAAATTTTTTTTTCATTATTTCTCATCTCCCCCCCACCCTATCCCCTTTTCACTCTCTCTCTCTCTCTCTCTCTCTCTCTCTCTCTCTCTCTCTCTCTCTCTCTCTCTCTCTCTCTCTCATCCGGTCTTTCTGTCATACACTCATTTTGTTCCTGTCTCTTTCTCTCTAACATTCGTTTCTTCTCTTTCCGAATGTTTCATCCCATTCTCGCTCTTTCTGTCTCATTCACTCTTTCTTTCATTCTGTCATTCACTCTGTGTATTTAGCTATCTCTCTCTCTCTCTCATATACTCTTTTTTCATCCATTCAGTCTTTGCTTCTCGCTGTTCCAGTCACTCTTCAAATTAACTCTTTTTTTTCTCTCTCTCTTTCCCTTCTCATTCATGCGTTTTCTCTTTCTTTGTTGTATTTCTTCTCTTTCTTTTTATCCCCTCTTTTATAATCTCTCTCTCTCTCTCTCTCTCTCTCTCTCTCTCTCTCTCTCTCTCTCTCTCTCTCTCTCTCTCTGTTCTTCTATCTCCCTGTTCTTTTTTTTATTCTCTCTCTCTCTCTCTCTCTCTCTCTCTCTCTCTCTCTCCACCCCCATCCTTCACTCTTTATTTTTATCTTTCTGTCTGTCTATCTGTCTGTCAGTCAGTTGCTCCTTGTTTGTCTGATTGTCCACACACACACACACACACACACACACACACACACACACACACACACACACACACACCTGAACTCTACCTACATCAACATTTTTTCCGACACCGAAACTCTGTTTATAAACGCCAATCACAGCAGCTAAAAGCCGTTAAATACCGCAAAATCATGAAGACACCAGTGCGTATTTCAGCTCACTGCTGACAATTAACCGCTCAACAGTGACTCACAGCCTCGATTAGCATTCGGTCACGGGGACACTGGACGTGACGCACACCTACAAGCACCACACTTTCCCTTCATTTTATGGTCACAATGTAGGTGTGTGTGTGTGTGTCGGGGGGAGCGGGGGGAGTGCGGGATAGAGCGGCGTGGTAGGGGATTGGGAGTGGGGGCGGGATAGGATGGGGGCAGAATGTTAAAGGAAGGCGGGAGGGAGAGAAAGACGATGTCCTATTGGAGATGACAGACTGTTACATTGCATGGCATTAAACAATCTTCTACATTGTAAACGAAAGAACCCCTCCACCGAATACAAACAAACAAACAAAAGTTGCCCCCCCCCCCCCACACACACACACCTAACAAAAAAGTCACCTACCCACCCAATCAAAACACCAAGGAACACCCCCTCCTCTCTAAACAAATAAACAAAACAAAAACATATATTTGAAATAATGAACAACGGGAAATTGGAATCCTGCTGAAAAACAACAACAACAACAAAAACAACCAGCAAACAATAAAGAAAAGGAAACAAAACGAAGCTGTCATTGAAGATTTAGGAAATTACTTTTACTTCGACTATCAATGGAACAATGGAATGGGTGAAATTCTAACTTTCTCCTGCATCCTACCCATCCCCCTCTCTCCAACCCCTCACACACACACACACACACACACACACACACACACACACACACACACACACACACACACACACACTATTACACAATCCGTCTGAAATCACTTTGAGTGGGAAGACGTTAAACTGAAGAACAACAACAATATCCTCCAAATTATTTCACCGGAACACGGACAGTTTGAACCCTTGTCGTTTTACGTATTTCTTTTCGTTCCTGTTTCCACTCATTGCCCTTTGGCTTTTCTTATTCACTGCCTTTCGTTCTTGTTCTTGTTGTTCCTCTTCTTCTTTGTTATTGTTGTTGTTGTTGTTTTATTCTTCTGATTCTTCTTCTCATTCATTTTCTGCTTTTTTCTTCTACATGTTTTTTTCCCTCATCCTCATTCGTGTTCTTTTTCTTGTTTTTGTTCTTCTTTCCGTTGTTTTCTTTTTCTCATTCCCCTTGCAGCTCTGATATGATCCACTGCCGTCGACTGGGCTCTAAACAGTTTGAATTAAATGGAATCCTTCTTCCCTACCATTCTTGTTCCTTCTCTCTCTCTCTCTCTCTCTCTCTCTCTCTCTCTCTTCTCTCTCTCTCTCTCTCTCTCTCTTTTTCCCCCTTTTTAAATTTTAATCCCGTATTGTATTGTAGTTCTAGTCACTTTTGCATGCTTCCTTTGTTACCTTTTATTTTATATTGTTGACCCTACTCAGGGCGAGGACTGGATGTAAAAAAGCACATCAGTGCTTATCTATTATCCTCGTAAATAAAGAATTTTGTCTTGTCTTGTCTTGTCTTCATCTTCTTTCAGCGATTCCTCTGATTCTTCTTCTTCTCACCTCTTTCTTCTTCTTCTCCTTCCACTTCTTCTTGGTCACCCACTTCCGCTTCTTTTTCTCCTTTCTCTCTCCTTCTCCTTTTGCTGCTCAGACCAGATGTTACCATACATGGCAAGCATGTCACGTTTCCTCCACCTCCACCCTCCACCCTTCAGGGCTAGTCCAGTAAGCTGGGCGCGTGCGGTGACGTCGGTCTCTTCGATCTGTCCAATCGTCAGGAAGCGGTCTCGCGCCTTCAGTCGATCAGAGCCAGATCGATGGATCGATCTGTTGGAGCCATGCAAATGTCACAGGAAGATCGTAGGTTGTGGATGAAGTCGGGAAAAACCTGGCGATGCCTGTCTCCTGTCTGTCTGTCCCACCGTCTGTCTGTCTGTCTGTTTGCCAGCCTGCCTGCCCCCACCCGTCCTCCACCCCCTCTCTCTCTCCTCGATAAAAAAGATCTGTATTCAAATTATTTCAATCGTCCATGCGGTGCGAAACAGGGATGTCTGTTCAGTCCTCAGTTGTTTGCATTTTTCATTAATGAGCTTGCGACTGATAAATCAGAAAGGGGAAGTAATAGAATTTACATGGTACCAGGGGCTGGTGAAATATGCTTAAAGGTGTTTGCTGATGGTATTATTGTTCTCGCAGAGACACTTGTTGGACTGTAGAACAAATCAGACGCTTTTAAAAGGGAATCAGACGGTAGCAACTGACAGTGAATCTAAGTAAAACTAACATGATTGTTTTACAACAGATCAGACATTTAAGTGAAAAATAGATATACATATACTGGAATGTTTTTCGCTATGAAATTAAGCTTGAACAGATGTTGGCTGGAAATGTATAGGAAAGGAAAGAGACGGGTCACTGAAATACTGAGAACGGCCCTACTCTCATGGTGACCTCAGTTTCGATGTCCTCTCCACATCTGTGGCCTTGGTTTGGTTCCGTCGGGGTCACCGGTATCGGCGGGTCCATGGGGGCTGTCATTGGACGGACGTGGTGGCGCCCTCCGGGGGGAGAGCTCACTCACGCCGGCTCCGCGACTAAGCAATTATTGTCGTCAGTAGGAGGCTTAGTAGGTGGTGTCCTGCGTATGTTAGATCAGAACAGGCTCCACTGAACACCACCGAAGTGACTCGGCAGCAGTGCAGTGTCTCCTCCGGTGGGTTGCCTCTTGACGACTTGACATTGCTCCCTGTGGATTGCCGGTGCCGGGGCTGTGGCGGGACCGACCGGGCTGTGGCTGTGGACGGGGTGTCGGAATGAGCGGCGTGGGTGCACTGCCTCTGAGGTGGCGCAGAGGTTGGGACAGCCAAAAAAAAAAAAAAAAAAGAAAAAAAAGAAGAAATACTGAGAACGATGAAAAATTGAATTCAGATGAAGTGTCTTTGTTTGGGAAATTATAAGTTATACAAATTTTGTCATATACATCAGAAGTCTGCGTCCGAAAAATTAATGACTCTCATGATATATGACATAAAGCGTATTATGAATGCACCGTGGGGGGCCGGATAGCTCAGTTGGTAGAGCGCTGGACTCGTGATCCTGGGGTTGCGGGTTCGAATTTCGGTATAGGGGACTTTTCCCTCGGAGTTAACATTGGTTCTGACTCCATTCCCCATATAGTCATTCGAATGAGACTATAAACCGAGGTTCCGTGTGTGAACGCACGCATAACATCTTGCACACACGTAAAATCCCATCACCAACTTTCGGAAGAGAAGGCCAGTTTGGCCGTTGGTATGGATGACACGTGACACATAGCATGCACCTTCCCCGAAGATGGAGTATGGCTGCCTTAATGGCGGGATAAAAAAGGGTCATACACACAAAACTCCACTGCCTGGCTATATAGGGAGTGTCCGCAGGAGTATCAGCCTGCGTACGCAGAAAGAAAGAAAAAGAATGCACCGTTATATGCATGAAAAATGTAATTCAGGATGAGGTACATTTGTTTGTTTGTTTTTTGTCCTTTTCATGAAGATATTTGAAATAAATGCTCTTTTTTGTATGAGCCGACTGTATTGGGAAAAGATGTCTACGTGATTCTCTTCATTAAAAGAGAACAGACTATCACATCGTCTGCGAAATACGTTGTGGAAGCGAGCGATTTTCAGAGAAAAGAGCATCACAAATTCTTGTGCTAATCTTATGACGATGTATGTATTTACATTGTGCTGTTACTCTGTGTTGACCACTGGACAAATAAAATGAATCTGTGTGTGTGTGTGTGTGTGCGTGCGTGCGTGCGTGCGTGCGTGCGTGCGTGCGTGCGTGCGTGCGCGTGCGTGCGTGCGTGCGTATCAGTGTGTTGTGTGTGTGTGTGTGTGTGTGTGTGTGTGTGTGTGTGTGTGTGTGTGTGTGTGTGATCTATTGTAGCTTTCAAACGTTTGTTATTTTGTATTAGTTTCAT
>CM031613.1:32072968-32082199 GCA_018398815.1 Conus ventricosus
CTTTTTTTTTTCCTTCAGGTTGTTGCCTTTAACTGTCTTTGTGCTTATTTCAAACCAGTTTTTACGAGCCCGTTGAAGCGATGGTTTCGCGGACATTGTGATTGCTGAACAATGTGAACAACAACAACAATAATAACAACAACACCGGTAACTGAATCATTCATGTTGAAGTTTTCGTGTACCTGTGTTGTATTTGTGAGTATTTGTCTTAAAACATGTCATCTTCTTATCATTTATAGAAAGTCTTTTCATGACAAAGGTTTGGGTAATTGCACTTTCTCTTTCTGGATTTAAAACGAACGTTCACACACACCACACACACACACACACACACACACACACACACACACACACACACACACACAGAACATACACACAGCAAACATACGCTGATTATGCAAGAATTTATTATACCTTGATGGATTTCTGCAGAAGATAGTCGCAACGGATACAATCTTTCGCACTGTGTGTTCTCTTCACAACTTCTACATCAACGAAATCCGAAAAAGTTCAGGGGAAAACCGAAGGGACTTTTCTTCAGGGTTTGAAACGTTGGAGTCTCACTGCTCCTTTTGAAAAAGGAACTACGGGAAAAAAAGTAAGTATGGAAAGAAAAAAAAATGTATATACTATTAAATTGTTCTATAAATGAAGATCCTTTAGAGGAGTTTTCATGTAATTCAAAACTGGAGACAAAATTTCATGACCACTATTCACCTCAGCCTCCCGTTTTGGCGGAGATGAAGCAGCCTTTTATTGCGAGCAACTTGCTTCAAGTTCCTATGCATACTTTCACAAATCTGGGTGGTCAACAGGAAAGACTGTCCGTTGTTTGTTTGTCTTAAATAATCACGTCGGTCTTATTTTCTGGCCTTGGTATGTGTCACGGACAAAAATAAAACAAACAAAGTCGTGGTCCGTCGCCAGCCAGGTTGTTTGGACATAAGCTCTAACTCAAATAGTCTGGGCGCCAGGCAGACGGCCCATGTGTCGGGTCCAGCCAATTAAGCATAGCGGAGAGGCTCCACGGAGATGGTCTGTCCAGCCGAACGGACTAAGTAGCTGACCGACGCCTCGATGTCTGGTCAAACGAGTCTCGACGCCCGGATCAGACTCATCGGGCCAATTTGAGCACAGCGAGAGGCTAATCCTAATCTTCCACGGAGACAGCATCGGCCCCGTAGACAGTCGGAGTGGCTGACCAACGTCTCGATAGGTCTGGGCCAGACTGATCTAGCCAATTTACGACCAGTGCCCACAATTAGGTCGACGTCGCCGGAAAGGGAGAGGGAGAAGGTAGTGTGTGGTGGGGTGAAATCAAGCTAATCATTAAATGACCAATTGACCACCACAGAGAGTAAGGCGTGTAGGCGTGACTGTCATGATTTGAATATCCAATGGAATTAGAGGAGATAAACTTCGGGTACGAGGTGGTAAAAATACTGACCAATGGTACTCACCCTTGGACACGTAGGTAGGGATAAAGTAATGCGGTGAGTGAGAGAGACGGGGGGGAACGAACAGAGAGACAGAGAGAGAGAGAGGTTCTGAGGGTAAGCTCTGCAGGAGAGAGGGGCACAGAGAGAGATGAGGAGAGAGGAGAGAGAACCAAGTTGTAGCATTTAGCACCATAGATAGTCTGCAGAGGAAGGACTAAAGAGAGATGTGGAGAGAGAGAGTTGCTAACTAATGAAGAGAAAAAGAAGAAAAGAAAAGGAAAAGAAAAGCAACCATGTCCATTTGATAGAGCAGACTAGAAGAGAGAGAGAGTGCAATGCGTTAATGCAGGAAGAAAGAAAGGAGAACAGATCGATGTTGATAGTCACTGTTCCATCTGAACCGGGGGTTCGACCTCATTACCTGGCAGCGTCACTTCGTCAAGCAGAAACCACTGACCAACGCCAGTGCCAGCAGTCTAACCTGACCAGTGCCAGCAGACCAACACCAGTGCCAGCAGTTGTGTCGTGCTTGTGAAAGTGACAGTGAAAAGAAAAAAAAAAGAAAAGAAAAGGACAGTGATTCGTGAATAGTTAAGATCACCTGGCCAGGTAAAGTAGAAATCTGTTTATACCCGGGTTAGTTAATGATGATTTAGATAAATGATTTTGTGAAGTTCAAGGAAAGAGAGAATGTTTTATTTTGTTTGATTCCATATGCATTGATGTTTCTTTCTATGATCATGTGTAGTAAGTTATAGACTTTACTAGTGGTTTGATGTGACGAATGCATGATATATGAATGAGATTGTAAGCAAGCTGTGAGTGTGTTTGGGCTGTGCGCTAGTCCTTCCTCCACTGACATACCCTGAGGTTGACAATTTTTTGGCGAGCCTGCCAGGATATTCTGGCCCATTTATTATAATTGTTCAACTTCTCAGAGAGGAAGCTGGGTGGGATTCAAGTGTTGTAATCCTAAGACAAGGTGTTGTCTTATTGTATGTTCCCAAGATAGTTAAATACTAGGCTTGGCATTGCTTCCAAGATAGTTAATACTAGGCTTGGCATTTCAGCCCAGAGTACTTATTTCGTACAGATTGCCTATAATTCGCTCTCAAAGTTGGGTCAGGCGCTAGGGTCTTATAAAAACTAATTACGTTGTCCCAAGCTAATATTATCATTCATAGGATTGTGCTATTACGTCACTCGTGTCGGTAAACCACCAGTTTGGCTGTCGTAGTAATAAAATCTTGTTCAAAAAAAAGAAGATATAATGGCGGAAGAAAAGAACACCCCTATTGAACAACTTGTGAGCGTCGCTCGTGATTTAGGCTACTCGGGAGAAGAGTTGCGAGCATTCGTTGAAAACCAGCAAAGATGGAAAGGGAAAGAGCGAGCGGAAAGACGCCGGGTTGCAGTAGAAATAGCATTGGCAGAGCAGGAAAGAACTAAAGCTAGCGAAACGCAGGAAACAGAAAGACTAAAGGAAGCGCAGGGAAACAGAAAGATTAAGGATCCAATTAGAGTTTAGAGCGAGTGAAAATACAAAGGGAGACCACCGAGGATGGGAGTTCAGTTTCCAGTGACTCTGTGCGCAGTTACGCCCCCCGACCAAAGTTGCCAAAATTCTCTGAAGGAACCGATTCGATTGATGCATACATCAGTCGTTTCGAAACGTTTGCGACCATCAGGGTTGGCCTTCAGAAGAGTGGGCAGTCATTTTGTCAGCGCTATTGACGGGTAAGGCATTACAGATTTTCACTGCATTGCCAGCAGACACCCAATCTGATTTTGGTGCTGTGAAGGAATCACTGATGAAGGGATTTGACCTCACAGAGGAGGGATTCAGAAAGAAATTTCGATCGGCTAATTACAAGCAGGGGAAACGTACACTCAGTTTGGTGCACGTTTAGATCACTATTTTGATAAATGGCTAGAGTTGAGTGGTACGAAGAAGGAGTTCGCTGAATTGAAAGAGCTGGTTATGAAGGAACAGATTTTGTCAGGTTGCGGCCCTGAGTTAACCATACATTTGAAAGAGAGACAGCCAGAGACAGCAGGGGAGTTGTTGAAGTTCGCAGAGGTGTATAGAGAGGCACGTTTGGGCACTAGGTGCAGGAGAAACAGGTGCTAGGCACAGGTGAGAAGAGTGCAAGGAGACTAGGGGAGTTTCTGCACAGTCTGCAAACCAGTGGTGGGGCAGAAAGGAGGACAAAGGGACAATAGGTTGTTTCATTTGTCACAAGAAGGGACATGTGGCGAGGGATTGTCGCATGGGGTTTTCCAGAAGGCAGCAGCCTTGCAAGAGGTGGATAAGGGTCGCCAGGGGAGACGACCTGCAGTGGAACCAAAAGGGATCCAATCTGAAGAGGGTGGAGTGCGGCCTATGGCTAGCACTGGACAGCAGTCAGTGTCAGGGATGGAGGGCACTAGGCTGAGTGGTTCGTTACCAGTGGAAGAAGGGTGGATTGGCCAGCAGAGGGTGAAAGTGTTACGGGACACTGGTTGTTCATGTGGTGTAGTGAGAACAACGCTGTCGAGAAAGGGGATTTGACAGGGCAAATCCAGACCTGTACTCTAATCGATGGCACTGTGAGGGAGTTCCCAGTTGCTAAGATGGAAGTGCGTACCCCTTACTCTCAGGCGAGTGTGTGCGCTGGTGATGGAAAACCCCTTTATGATTGATCATTGGAAATATTCCAGGTGCAAGGGATCCAGGGGATCCTGAGTTGTTGACTGCTACAGGGCAGCAGTTCAAACATGGAGCAAGAAGGAGGAAAGGTTGATAAACCGTTAGTCGTTCCGGCAAGGAAGTCAGGCATAGATGTGTCGCCTGATGAGTTTAGGGCAGCGCAGGAACAAGACCCTTCGCTCGTGAAGCCTTGGGAGTTGGCAAGAGTGGAGAGAAACAGGTGGTTAGAGGAGGTGAGACAGAATTTCGTGTGAAAGGCGGCTGTTGTACCGAGTGTTCACCAAGGGGAAGACAGGTAAGGTGACCACTCAGTTAGAGGTACCAGCAGGTTATCGTGACACTGTCATGTCAGTGGGTCACGAGTCGCTCATGGCGGGTCATCTCGGCACCAGCAAAACGGCTGACCGAATCTTTGATGATTTTCATTGGCAGGGGCAATGGCAGACATCAAGCGTTTCTGCATGTCATGTGACGTGTGTCAAGGTCAGCCACAAGAGGGGTGAAGAGGAAGGCGCCTCTTAAACATCCCCCTTTAATTGACACACCATTCAGGAGAGTGGCTGTTGATCTGATTGGCCCAATCTCGCCCTGTTCCAAAGGCGGGCACAGGTATGTGTTGACGCTCATGGACTACGCGACCAGATACCCAGAAGCAGTCGCATTGAAAGGCGTAGATACGCAAACAGGTCGCTGAAGGGCTGGTAGACATCTTTTCTCGCGTGGGTGTGCCAGCACAAATTCTCAGTGACAGGGGGCACAGTTCACCTCAGGCGTGATGAGGGAGGTCAACAGGCTGCTAGGGATCACACAGCTTCTCACTACCCCATACCATCCACAATGCAATAGCTTGGTGGAAAGATTCAATGGTGTGCTGAAGGCATCTTAAAGAAGCTCTGTGAGGAAAGGCCAGCAGATTGGGACCGCTACATTCCAGCGGCACTGTTCGCCTGCAGGGAAGCCCCTCAGGAAAGCACAGGCTTTTCACCATTTGAGCTGCTGTATGGCGGGACAGTCAGGGGACCGGTGTGCATTCTCAAAGAGCTGTGGTCCGGAGAACACGGAGTCAGAAGAAGTCAAAACCACTTATCAGTATGTGGTGGACTTACGCAATAGGCAGAGGAGACATGTAAGGTCGCAAGGGAGAGTTTGCAGGAGGCTAGGGTCGTTTCAGAAGAAGCAATATGACAGGAAGGTGAGGAAGCAATTCCTCAAGGTGGGAGATCAAAGTCCTGTTACTGCTTCCCACGGATCACAACAAGCTGCTGATGCATTGGAAAGGACCATTCACCATCATTGAAAAGGTAGATCAGGACTACCGAATCGATGTGAATGGGAAATCAAAACTTTCCATGCGAATTTTCTCCGCAAATATATTCAGCGTGAGACTCAGCACATAGGCGCAGCAGCAATCATTGATGAGGTGAAGGAGACCCAGCAGAAGAAGGGGAGATTTTGTTGCCCGAGTTTCCAGGAGAAGAGTCCATACAGGGATGTGTCACTGTATGAAGGGCTAGACAGTAGAGACAGGAGGAAGTTATTGACGGGATTGGAAGGTGTTGTGAATTTCATGGATGACATTCTGATAGCATCCGAGACATGGGAGGAGCATATGAGGCAGCTAGGAGCAGTTTTTTGAGAGGTTGAGACAAGCCAATCTCACAGCCAGACCAACAAAGTGCCAGATTGGTTTTCCAAGCCTGGAGTTCCTAGGTTTTGTTGTCGGAGGCGACACAAAGCAGCCGAAAAGGGAAAGGTGGAGAAGATGATGAATTCAGAGAGACCAAAGACCAAAACAAGTCAGGAGTCTGCTAGGTTTTTATTGGTTTCTACGGGAGTTTGTACCAAATTTCGCAGCAATCACGAGTCCTCTCAGTGATTTGGTCAAGGCAGGGAAACCGGCAGTGGTCGAGTGGTCAGAGCCTGCAGAGCAAGCACTGCAGACGGTGTTGGAAAGACTAGGTTCCCGTCCCATCTTGAAGCTACGATATGTCAAAACCATTTTTGTTGCGGACAGATGCATCAGGCGGTGGAGTAGGTGCAGTATTGTTGCAGGAGCACGAAGGGGTCGAGTTCCCTGTGAGGTATGCTAGCAGGAAGTTGACAAAGTGTGAAGAAGGGTATGCAACGGTAGAGAAGGAGTGTTTAGCTGTCGTGTGGGTCGTGCAGAAGTTCCACAACTACTTGTATGGGAAAGAGTTCGTGATAGAGACAGATCATCAACCACTCAAATTCCTGCAGGAGGCGCAGTTGAAAAACGCAGGGTTCTGCGTTGGGCAATGGCACTGCAGCCCTACAGGTATCGAGTGCAGTACATTCCAGGTCGACAGAATGTCGGAGCTGACTATTTAAGTCGTGTAGTCTAGCAAGCTGCAACTCAGAGGAAGTCAGTCATATCCGGGGTGCATAGCTACTTTGTTGATAATATGTGTGGATTACAGTTATGTTGAGTGATATGGGTTCATTCCCAGTTGGCTATGGTTCATATTTTTTTGTGTGAGACTTGTTCATATTTTCTTTGTGAGACTTGTTCATGTGAATGTAGTTATGCTTGGAGCATACAGTCGCTTGTGTAGTGATGCATTATTTGCAATAAGTGAGAATGGAGATTCCTCAGTGAAGTGTCATGGATCGTGATCATATTATATTGTGCTTTCATAAGAATTGTGAAGAGAAGATATGGCAAATCCGCAGGTAGGGGAATTGCATAGGTGCGCACAGAGGTCGTTATAAAATGAGTCGAAATAACGCAAGAGCGCACGTCAATGATAACTCATTGGAGTGGTATTCACTAATGATATATTTTATAATTTATAAACCGATGGTTGTAAAGTATTTTTCAAACTTTGCACGTGTAGCTGTGTGTCAGCAAATTCGGTTGTTGTTTTTTTTGTACCGTTGTTTTGAGACAATGCGGAGCATAGTCTTTTGCAAGGGGGAAATTGTCACGGACAAAAATAAAACAACCAAAGTCGTGGTCCGTCGCCAGCCAGGTTTGTTTGGACATAAGCCTAACTCAAATAGTCTGGGCGCCAGGCAGACGGCCCCATGTGTCGGGTCCAGCCAATTAAGCATAGCGGAGAGGCTCCACGGAGACGGTCTGTCCAGCCAGACGGACTAAGTAGCTGACCGACGCCTCGATGTCTGGTCAAACGAGTCTCGACGCCCGGATCAGACTCATCCGGCCAATTTGAGCACAGCGAGAGGCTAATCCTAATCTTCCAGAGACAGCATCGGCCCCGTAGACAGTCGGAGTGGCTGACCAACGTCTCGATAGGTCTGGGCCAGACTGATCTAGCCAATTTACGACCAGTGCCCACAATTAGGTCGACGTCGCCGGAAAGGGAGAGGGAGAAGGTAGTGTGTGGTGGGGTGAAATCAAGCTAATCAATTAAATGACCAATTGACCACCACAGAGAGTAAGGCGTGTAGGCGTGACTGTCATGATTTGAATATCCAATGGAATTAGAGGGAGATAACTTCGGGTACGAGGTGGTAAAAATACTGACCAATGGTACTCACCCTTGGACACGTAGGTAGGGGATAAAGTAATGCGTGAGTGAGAGAGACGGGGGAACGAACAGAGAACAGAGAGAGAGAGGTTCTGAGGGTAAGCTCTGCAGGAGAGAGGGGAACAGAGAGAGATGAGGAGAGAGGAGAGAACCAAGTTGTAGCATTTAGCACCATAGATAGTCTGCAGAGGAAGGACTAAAGAGAGATGTGGAAGAGAGAGTTGCTAACTAATGAAGAGAAAAAGAAGGAAAAGAAAAGGAAAAGAAAAGCAACCATGTCCATTTGATAGAGCAGACTAGAAGAGAGAGAGAGAGAGTGCAATGCGTTAATGCAGGAAGAAAGAAAGGAGAACAGATCGATGTTGATAGTCACTGTTCCATCTGAACCGGGGTTCGACCTCATACCTGGCAGCGTCACTTCGTCAAGCAGAACCACAGACCAACGCCAGTGCCAGCAGTCTAACCTGACCAGTGCCAGCAGACCAACACCAGTGCCAGCAGTTGTGTCGTGCTTGTGAAAGTGACAGTGAAAAGAAGAAAAAAAAGAAAAGAAAAGACAGTGATTCGTGAATAGTTAAGATCACCTGGCCAGGTAAAGTAGAAATCTGTTTATACCCGGGTTAGTTAATGATGATTTAGATAAATGATTTTGTGAAGTTCAAGGAAAGAGAGAATGTTTTATTTTGTTTGATTCCATATGCATTGATGTTTCTTTCTATGATCATGTGTAGTAAAGTTATAGACTTTACTAGTGGTTTGATGTGACGAATGCATGATATATGAATGAGATTGTAAGCAAGCTGTGAGTGTGTTTGGGCTGTGCGCTAGTCCTTCCTCCACTGACATACCCCGAGGTTGACAGTATGCTTGAATCTGATAAACGTGCCGGAAAATCTCTCCTGTTTTGTTCACGACATCACGCCCTCGACGTCCTTTCGGAGACAGTGTCAAAGATGTGGATGTTTCTCTCTTTGCCACTTAAGTATGCTAAACACACACGCATACGCACATGAACACACACACACACACACACACACACACACACACACACACACACACACACACACACACACACACACACATACACTACACACACACACGCTCTCTCTCTCTCTCACTAACACACCCTCACTTTCTACACACGCATGCACACACACACACACATAGACTACACACACACACACACACACACACACACACACACACTCTCTCTCTCTCTCTCTCACACACACACACACACACACACACACACACACACTAACACACCCTCATTTTCTACACACGCATGCAAATACACCCATATAGACTACACACACACACACACACACACACACACACACACACACACACACACACTCTCTCTCTCTCTCTCTCTCAGTCTCTCTGTCACTCTCTCTCTCGCTAACACACCCTCACTCTCTATACACATATACACACACGCATGCACATACACCCACACAGACTACACATACACGCACAGAGAGAGAGAGAGAGAGAGAGAGAGAGAGAGAGAGAGGAGAGAGAGAGAGAGAGAGAGAGAGAGAGAGAGAGAAGAGAGATTAACAACATCATACTTCTTCATGAATTTCAGATC
>CM031613.1:32082299-32126781 GCA_018398815.1 Conus ventricosus
ATTCAAAAAGCCTCGGCAAGCACCGGCATTACAGCTTCTCTACAGAAAGCTATCGACACAGCCGGAGTTGGACCCAGCCTCACTTTGCCCTCCGCAAGCATGGAACTCCCATTCAGCACCACGTGGTAAAAGCTCGTGCGTTCCATTTCCGCCGGATGTTGTCCGTGGGGCCGTGATAACATTGCTGACAAAAGCGCCATTGAACTGCCGAGCGGGTGTGAGCCTGAGTCGACAAACAGGGAACTGAGGGGGAAAAACCAACCGAGCGATCACTCGGTAACCAAGCCAGCGAGCGAGACAGCGGACAACCGAGAGAGAGAGAGAGAGAGAGAGAGAGAGAGAGAGAGAGAGAGAGAGAGAGAGAGAGAGAGAGAGAACAGTTTAATGTCATCGGCACACACACACACACACACGCACGCACACACACACACACACACACAGAGAGAGAGAGAGAGAGAGAGAGAGAGAGAGAGAGAGAGAGAGGAGAGAGAGGAGAGAGAGAGAGGAGAGAGAGAGAGAGAGAGAGGATGAAGACAGTTTGACGCAGTCAACAATTAACATGGTTTTTGACGTTGGGGTACACAGTTTTCGTAAGAAGATTACAAAACACATAACACAATGATTGAGAATTAAAAAAAACCCAACAACTTACAATCAAATCAGTGGAATGGAAAGACAGACTTGAGAGAGAGAGAGAGAGAGAGAGAGAGAGAGAGAGAGAGAGAGAGAGAGAGAGAGAGACTCAAGACTCAAGATAATTTATTCATGATTAGGCCATTGCCCCTCATGAAGGGGTGCTAGCAAGTACAATCACAAAAGCACCCTAAGGATACACACAGACATAACCAATATGTGTACATAACCTATTCTAAGATATCATACAAGACCGCAGTTTAAACGCTTTAAAAAGATAAATCGACAAATTTCTGACTGTTTGTTCACAAGTACACGCCAAAAGAAGTGCTAGTCTGAAGTGATTTGGGACTTTATAATACTTCAAAGGTATATACTGAGCTCTTAGTTTTTGCAGGACAGGACAACATAACACAAAATGAACTTCATTTTCTATCTCCTCTTTGCAGAGTTGGCATAATAAATCTGCATTGCAATGGAGTCGGTGACGATAATAGTGCACTGCAATTTCAGAAACACCGAGTCTGAATCTAGAAGTTACGTATTTTAAATGCCTGTCCAGATTCAACAATAAATAGGTTTTAACATTAGGCGCAGTGCAAAAAGATCTATACACGTTAAATCTTTCGCTATTACTCACATGATAATTCCATTCTTGCCATCTGCATGCAATCAGTCTATCTCTAAAAATCCGAAGAAAATCATCAATTGCATCAACACCTTGGTTCAGCCAGACATAACCAAACCCATACATATATAATTTACAACGAACATTTGAGGCCCAGTTTCTTTTGTCACGTTCGTCCAAATCATACAACATACGATATGCCTTATATGGTAATCTATGCTCATCCATTCTAGTTAGTTTTAACCAAAACTTAATACATTTTAAAGCAGAATTTATGTATATAGGATATTTGTTCGTTTCTCCATATATCAGATCGTTTGGTGTTCGTATGTCGACGCCTAAGAATCGTTTGAGTCCAAACAAATGTACTTTTTCACAGTGTAATGCTGCACTGTCTAGTCCCCATAATTCCGCACCGTACTGAACCACTGGCTGAATCTGAGAGTCAAATAATTTTAGAAATGTGTTTAGAGAGTTATTTTTCAACTTATACAATTTTTGCAATATACATAACAAAGCATTCTTGGCTCGACTAGAAAGATTATTGCACGCTGCTACAAAACTAATTCTCGTAGAGAAAAAATTCCCAGATATTTGTACGCATTTACAACAGGCATGATTATTCCATTATAAGTCCATTTCTCACTAGCAGATAAATAACCACCTTTCCTAAACACAACAACATTACTTTTGTTCATATTCACCTTCAAGTGTAACGCTGCCGTTGCACGACACAGACTATTGATCTGTGTCTGCAGGCCAATAACCGTTTCAGCCACTAATGCCACATCATCAGCCAGTAATAAAATAAACAGCTCAAAGTAATCGTGTGTAAAGGTTGCACCATGTCTGCCTCCTCTTATCACTTCTAGTGCTAATTCATTGATAAATAAAGAAAACAGTATAGGGCTGCAAACATCACCTTGTTTTACCCCACGAGTACATTTGATGTATTCCGTCAGTTTAGCGCCACATCTGACCCTAGCTTTTACATTGATGTACATACTACGAATAGATTTATATAGTTTGCCTTTAATTCCATTTTTCAAAAGTATCGGCCATAACAAGTTCCTTTCTATAGAATCAAATGCCTTTTCAAAATCAATGAAGGCAACGTATAGTTTGCGGTTTAAACAAAACTGTTTTTGTATTAATGCCAATAAAGTAAACATATGGTCAACTGTAGAATACCCTCTTTTAAAACCCGCTTGGTGTTCACCCGTCAAATTATATTCTTCTATCCATTCTTGAAGTCTGTTATTTATAACTGCACTATACATTTTACTGCTAATGTCACACAAAGATATGCCTCTATAATTGTTAGGGTTATTCACATCACCCTTTTTAAATAAAGGAAGTACAATAGAGTCTGTCCAGTTGTCTGGGAAAACACCCTTGTCAAACAATGCATTAAAATATTTTACAAAAAAATCAACTGATCGAGTCCCTGCAAATTTTAGCATTTCCCCTATAACCCCATCTGGTCCTGCAGCTTTACCATTTTTCAATTTTCGTATTGCAAGCATTCCTTCTTCTCTTGATATGGGCCGATTCATAGCTCTGCTTTCTTCTTCGTTTTCATACACAAGTTCTACATCATTATCTATAATAGCTATGTCTGTGAATTCATCTCTTTCAAGTAGGTCTTTAAAATGCTTATACCATTCATCCACACTTAAATTACTATGAACTTGTTTACGTTTAAAGGATATATTTTTAACAGTTTTCCAAAACTCTCTTTGGTTGTTTACTGTTGAAACAAGTTTTTCCAATAACATATCATTATACTGTTTTTCTTTCCTTTTCAACATACTCTTATTTTCCCTTCGTGCAATACAGTAAGCATCACTATCACTTTCATCCCTTGTCATCCTGAATATTGAGAGCAAACCTTTTGCTCTAATCTTGCTTAATGTGCATTCCTTATCATACCAGTCATTTTTATCACCCTTTGACAACCAGTTATTCTTTTTCATACAACTAGAGAACAGTAATATGCCGACTCTAAGCCACTTTCACCCTCAACCAGTTTTCGGGCGAAAGTGCCCTAGAATCAGCATATTACTGTTCTCTGACAAGTAAGACTTCAATAACCAAAAAATAACGATTATCTACAAACAAACATACTGTGCAGGGTTATCCGTTTTTAATACTAATTTACTAAACTTTTCAGATTTCAGTTTTTGTTTAATCCTATGTTTTTCCTGGTCATTTTCAATAACATCATTTTCGCGCAAACATTCTTCAAATGAGTCTCTGTCTTTCATGTGAAATAAAACTACAGTCTTTAACTGTTCTCTAAAGTCTTTTAAAACCGAGTTATATTTCTGGCATAAAATCCACACACTTATCCCAGCATGTCTTCCGCTGAAAGCTAGTTTCGACAAAGTGTTTCTTTTTTTAACTATGTCTCTTTCTGCCGAACAGTCATCTATAATAAATAGTGTTTGCGTTCCTTCAAACAGTCTATAAAACTGTTCTAAACACTCACTCAGTTTATTGCTGGGATCAACTAAATATATGTCATCATCTGTCCATATAAAACCTTCTATCATGATATGCTTTGTTCCATTTAAGTGTTGGACAGAAAACCACAATATGATTAAAATTATAACGATAAACTGTTTTGTAACAGGTCGAGGATAAATATTGTTTTTCCACAACCAGTTTGCCCACAAATCAATGAGCAATGAGGAGTTTTTGTCATAAAGTTTAACTGCTCCATAGTTTTATAGCAGAATTTAATCTAATCCAGTTATTATTTTTATCATACTCTCTGTCAAAACTTGTTCAGTATAATAAAAACCCTACGAGGCCTAAATGTGTAAGATTAATCCAATTCAGTTCTGTAAGATTGTTTCTATTTAAGTCAACATTGATTTTGTTGCTTGTTGTTATGATCTTAATATCCTCGCCATTGTGAAGAACGACGACAACAACGTTAAGACGTTTAACGTCTAAGTTTTGCCAGCTAATATTAATTCCTTTTATAAGGTCATCACTAACGCCCACAACCCCATCCCTCTCCACATCTTTAAAGACAGAAATTTCAAATATCATTGTGAACGTGTCTCCTAATTTTCTGCTTGGAAAGAACTGTAATTTTGTAGAAGCTTTTTTTACAACTGTTTCTTTTCTGTGGAGGATGTACTGTTTTTTCCCATACGGCGTTATTTCAATTTCTTTCCGACTATTGTCGTCCGGCATAAGACTTACATGTAAAGGGCCAGAGTTGAATGCTTTTCTGAAACTTTTTTGACGGCTAAAATATGTAAATGGGCTTATGAATTCAAATTTTATTTCCCATTCTAAATATGGTTCTAAGTGCCATTTGAGGTCAGGTTTTCGAACTATTTTATATTCATACTGGCCAGCATTATTTGCTTCTACATTGCGTAGTTGTTCTAGTTTAGGAAACTTTTTGTTGTCGCTAACCTCTTTGCGTTTATAATCACCATCTTTAGTGTACTCAAAACCATACAAAGCGCCTATCTCACCGTTCTGTTCAAAGTCCGCAACGTCTGCAAGGTCTTTTAATTCTAAAGTTATACACCTCACAGGCGCTAATGTAACTCCTGGGTTTTTCTGGCCCACGCGACATTATTTTTTAGTAACGTATTATTTTATTTCCAAAACAATGTGCAGGTTATCACATTTCACGACTTTCCCTGTTTTGTCTGCAATTTTTATATTAAATGATCCGACCCTCCCACAAACTAATCTTTTAAACTGTAAATTAGGGAATTGTATAATTTCATAATCGCAATATGCAGCTTTCCCTGATGGAAGAGCTCTTAAAACAGTTGAGGGCCTTCCATCATATAAGTTTTCATCAGTGCTCAGCTCATCCAAATGAACATAGAGTAATGAATGTAATGCAAGATCGAGCGGGCTTTCCCCTCATAAGTAGTTTTGGTTGGTGTAACTCTAAATCTATAATTGTTAGCTGTAAAGCCTAACATTTTAGCTAGTTCTTTATCAAAATAGTAACTTACTTCTTCTTCAGGCTTGAATGTTAACATTGTTTTCAGATTTGCATTGTTAAGTTTGAGAGTAATGTCAAAGTTACTCATTGCTTCTTTAGTGAGCAAAACCGTAATACCCATCAGCTATTGTTAACTCGCTAACTTTGGCCCCTGTTTTATCAATTTTTTGAATCTTATTATTCTTCTTTGATTCACTTATATTAAACCATACGACTTTGTAAAATATTTCATGAAGCGCAACCATTTTGGTTCCGCAATCGTTCTTAACAGCATGTTCTAAAAACGAAGGACGGTCTTGGGTTGTTATTGTTACAAACATTTTTTAAAACAAATTAAAAAATGAGTGCATTCAATATACTGATGCAAAATATTCTGTTGGGCCGCACTACAATCTTAAAAATATAGCAACTGATACTCTTGACATTGCTGTGACCCAGACTGCCTTTTTTCATAAAAAGGTGAGTACTCCATTGAAGAGCTATCTTAACCCCCCTATTGAAAACGACCACATCAAGAAAGCGTGGTTTAGTCATCCGATGCAGTTTTATCAGAACCAGTTAAACTTTGCTGTGTTTTGCGCATCAACTGGGTTGTGGAGTGTCGTATGCTGATCATTTAAATCACCATGATCCTTTGGTGAGGTCAGTGTACAGATTTCATTTTTTATTACACCTTCAGACGTATTTTGACTGAACTGCAAGCGCCATTACCAAATGACAAACCATTTAATCCACTCAGCAACAGAATAGACATGAAGGCTTTTGAAAGGATCTGTAACGAATTCAATATTAACATCAAGACAGACTTTAGACAAAAGTTGGATCAAAATCTTGGCCTGGGCGACCTTTTTTTTGGGGGCACTCCAGAAGAAATAACTTTTACTGGCATCCTCCTTTAAAAACTTTCTTTTTTCGGGGCCCAAAACGGTTCAGCCCGGGCCCTCCCGAAAAGAGCAAAAACAGCAGGGGACAACATTTTTTTTTAGACACTTCTGGGGGGCCCAACTAGAGCGGGAATAGAACGAAAAAACGACTCTTTTCGAAATTACTTTTTGGGTTTGCTAGGTTCGCAAAAACAGGCGAGATGGGAGCAAAAATGATTTTTTCAAACCTGGCTTTGATGCCCCCAAAAAAAAAATACTTAGCAATTTGGGAGGACGCCTTTAAATTTTCTACGGGTTAAATTACCTTCAAGTAAAAAAAGGGTTTCCAAACCATGTTTTACAATACCAAGATCGAAAGTAGACTTTGCTTTTTTGGCCCCGGGTTTTTTATACATGCTGCCTTTTTTTGCCCTAAGACTCCAGATATTTACAATAAAAAAAAACTATAAAAAGGGAAATTTCTTATAGCAGGCAATGAACAAAGGGGTTGGGGGAAAAAACGACATAAATTCTGACCCAGTAATATTACAAAAAATAAAAGAACACCCAAAAATTAATTCATCTAACCCCCCGAAGCCCAAACCCCCCCCAAAACCCTTTTGAAGCTCAAAAAAGCTGCGGACCGTTCGCGAAGCCCAAAAAGGGGTGAAAAGGGAAAAGCGCTTTTTCTTGGATTAACGGCAAGGATTACTTGGCTTTTTTTACTAAATAGAAACCCAACTTTACGAGAACAAAAGGTCCAAAAGTGCTGGGCCCAAAAAAAACCCAACTATTTTTGCTTGCAGTAGAAAAAAGCCAGTGACAATACTCCCCAATATTCCTGGTAAAGCTTTTCCACGGTTTTAAAACCAGCAAATTTTTTTTTAAATAAACTTGCAAGATGATCAAGTGTTTTTTTACCCATGATTTATCAGGCGGAGATGGAGGCGATGGCGGCGGAGGTAATGAACTTTGACCACCGCCGCCTGTAATAGCCATCACCAGTGTACTTATTGCAAATCCTAAGGCTGTTATAACGCTTGCCAATGTGACTCCCTGCTCTCTAAACAATGTTCTTATTCGTTCTGCTAGCGTTGCGTTCTTCATATAAAATTTTTTCGATAGTTTCTCTTATTCTATTCACTTGAGTTCGTAATAGGGTCTCGGTTAGTAGTCGTCACTTCTAGTCTTGCTGATCTCTCTTGTTCAAGATCTTTTAGTCTTTGGGTTATTCTTTCTTTAATATCAGGCCCTAAGTTGGCGTCATCAGCCTCAACGAGTTTTTCTTTTCTCTTTTTATATGCTCCATCTAGTTCACTAGTTTTGCTAAATTGTTTGTTAATTCGCCTCTGATGGTTCTTAAAGTACGATCAAGGGCTAATAATTCTCGCATAGGCAATGGGGAATCATTAATTGTTTTTAACGCTGTTTCTTCTGAAAAACTGTTTCTGCTTCTATTTGTATTTATTAATTCGCCTGCTGATTGATTTTAATTCTTTAAGTTCCATGTTTGCATTGGTTATCTGTCGGGAGTTCTTGTAGTGTGTTTTGAAGTTTAGCAACTGCATCCCTATCTAATTTTGGTCTAGCAATGCCAAGGCGATTTTGTACGCTCGCAGGGAGTCTATTTCTAATTGAACCCACGGCTAAAAACTTTGATGGGTCTTTTTTAGTTGTAAGCTGAACAAGTTCTCCTCGGTCGTTTTTCACAAACAAATGGTCATCTTTTACTTCAAAATCATTAGGGTCTATAAATTCGGGGGGTTCTTGACCTAAACTTTGGTACAATGATTTGGCTTACTTTCTGTTAATTCACGCCGCAATGAGAGCGTTGAGCGATGCTGTGTCAAAGGGTCATTTCACTCATGTCGTCTCCAAGATCAAAAACATCATAATCTTCTTCGCCTTCAATTCCTGCCATGTTTTTAAATAATTAACTTTTTATTTTGCTTCATAAAAATGGCGGAGCAAACATATGGCTCGATTCTTAACCCGCATAGAAAACTGAAAGAGCCTTAGGCGTGAAGGGAAAAAAACGGAATATTATTGTTCCAAATTAATCCATCTACTATTGATGCAGATCAAATTCTTACTGTCAAATTTCCAGACTTAGGAGCGGATGAATTGATTGTGCCAGGCTCTGCGCGTCTTACTTTCAAAATAGAACTCGCTTCAACAACAGACCCAAACAGGACAGTTGTCCAGAATCTGGGACGGGCAATTGTTAAGAAAATTTCTATAAAATTGAGGGGCAAGAAATATTTTCTTTACACAATGCAGACATATTTTTAACCTATTCTGATCTATGGCTAACCGGGAATGAAAGGGCTGACTTTGCGTTTCAGGAATCGAAAATGAAGAAGCACTAAAACATAGAATAGGCGCCGAAGATATTAAAGACGGTAAAAAGTATGCAGCTGTAAATTTTGCGTATGGAAATCGCTTTTCCATTCCCTTAGATTTTGAGTTGTTAAAAGCGCATGCGCCATACTTTCAAGGAGCATTAAAAGACAGATTGTCATATGAACTAACTTTTAATGAATACAAACGTGTTATCAGATCAACAGACACCGAAGCAAAGTACAGCATTTCTGACATCTCGTTAGAGTTTGACGTTGTTAGCAACCCTAATTAGCAGAGCTGATTGCGCACCAATATGAGTCACATTTCCCAATATATTACGAAAGAGTGATTCATCATACAACATATCCCAGAAGCAGGGCAGACACTATATGGAATTTTAGTTTTAGTGTTGCAGCAAGATCGCTTAAAGGTATTTTATTGCTGTGCGAAGATGAAGAGAACCGTTCAAAAGAGCAAGTGAAAAGTTTTTTAATCCAAAAATAACGAAGTACAATGTTCGATTGAGGGTAGTCCTAACCAAATCTACGCTAGCGGGCTTAAACCTTATCAGCATTTTGATGAAATAAGAAAACTGTTTGGAGGGCGGGAGGTGTAGAAATCCAACAGTTGACCTTGTGTCTAAAGATTTACATCTTCACAATGTTAGGCTTGATGATTATTTAACAACGAAATACGGTTATGGATTGACCTAAGGTCAACAGAGGATAATCAGTTGCATGGAAGCGGGAGAAAGGTGAAAGACGTAATAAACATTCAAATTGATAAAGAAGAAGAAGCCGATAAACCGCTTAATGTACATTTGTTTTTATTATAGATGCGCAGCTGAATATTGTAAATAAACAGATTAGAAAGTGTAGTATACTAAATTATTTTTTCATTTTAAAAAAAGCATGTCTGTTCAGGTTTATCCAAATGTGCCTACAGCGCCGCCAAGAGAAGAGATAGTAGAAAGCCCTAACATAAAAACCTTCAGATTAACCAACATTACACAAATGCAAAAAAAAACTAGAGCAAGACCTTTCAAAATACAGCAAAACCAAACGAAGGTATTTCTGCTGCCTTTAATGCTGTTACATATGTTAATACTGGAGCATCGACTATAAGTGCTCTATCAGCAGGAACAAGTGTAGGCCTCTTAGCAACGGGCATTGGCGCAACCCGCAGCTTTACCTCTAGGAGGTTTGTCTTTAGCTCTCGGTCTTTTTTCTTTGCTGTGGGTGCTGTGGCAAAAAATTAAAAAACAAACTTCAAAAGCACCCCAGTTTATGGTTCAATTTAAAAACGGCTAAAACTTAGTTCTTTTTAAACTGACAAAAAAATAAAGGCTTTTTGACTCAAACATCAGGGTTTGAAAAATTTTAAATGTTTACGGCCGATTTTGTTGACTACAAAAAAAATTTTTTGTTCTTAAAAGAAAGGGCCCGACGACAAGTTTTTTCTAAAACAGCCAGACCCGAGCAGAAAAAAAAGGAAAATGCTTAAAAAATAAAAAGAATCTTTTTAAAAACTTGTTCTTAAACAGCTACAGTAAAAACATCGAAGGGCGTTTTTTACTTTAGTTTATGTGTCAAAGCACAAAAGGGACCGTTGATTTGATTTGATTAATTATTTTTTTTTAATTTAAATAAATATTTTGGGCTTAAAAAAGGGAAAGGGACTGCAGGGCAAAGAATATGAAGGACAAGAGGGAAAATTTTTTTGAAAGGAATGCTGAGGGGAGAGCGTTTATCAAGAGCCTGAATGATTTTGTTTTAAAAAGTCATTGACCCAAAAAAAGTCCGGCAAGTGTTGTTCTTTGCTTTTTTCTCATTTTCCCAGGAAAAACTAAAAATTAGCCCCGCCAGTTTAAAGTAATGTTAGCTTTTTTAATCGACTAGGGAAACAAAAAATTGAAAAAAACCCTGGGAAGTCGGGGTCAAAATTTAAACAGCAGCTATTCTTTCCCCAAAAATTTTTTAAACCCCCCGGTTGGGCAGACAAATTTGCTTACCCAGTTTGCCCGCTCCCGTTTAAAAGGGGGCCCAAAAATTGAGAGGTTTGGGTTTGGGTTTCGGGAAGGGGAAAAAGTCTTAGGATTAGATAAAAAACAGGAAAGGTATGCCCCGTTTTGTAGGCGGGGGGTTACTTTTTCCGCTACCTCGGGTTTTTGGGTTTTTAAAAGGGAGCAGTTTTAAACATAAAAAATTCAGACAAACAAATGTTTCGGGTGGTGGTTTTTTGCAAGGCTGCATCATGTCCGCGAACCGCAGAAGAGGGGACAAAACCTATGGGAAATTTCCCCCAAAGATCTTAACTTCAATGGAATACCTTTCCTTTTTGTGTGGGCCCAAATTGATCAGTTTAAAAGAACAAAACAAACCCCAAATAATTTTTAAGATACACATGGGAGGGGGGGAAAAAAAATTTGGTCCCAAATTTAAAGTGTCCAAAAAAACCCGAAAAACAATAGGCGAACCAGCCAAAAATTTCGGTGGACTTACTCCTTTGTTTTCCCCGCGGGTCCCCATTAAAATTTGTTTACCCCAAAATTGAGCAGATTTTTTGCCCCATATTTTCAAAACATGAAAAAATTAAACAAAAATTCTGTAGAAAATTTTTAACAAAAATTTGCCATCCTTTTTAAAGCACGAAAAAGCGAACTTTAAATCCATTTTTTAAAGTTCTGTAGACTTTAATACAAAACTAATTACGCCCCCCCCCCGGATCAAAAGTTAGTTTTAAAAACGGGAAAAAGGGCCCTGCAACATTCCCCATAGGGTTTCCCCGGGACTTTGAGTCGCTTTTTTTTTCCCTTTTAAAGGGGCCAGCCCACAAAAACTTCGAAAAACGTTTTTAATTGAGTAATCATCAAATTTTTTTCATTTGCTTTCTTTTTTGGGTTGGGGTTTCAGACGGGGGTCCATTCAAAACCCAAAAATTTTGTTTTGAGGGCCTAATGCTGCAGAAACTTTTTTGAATGCTTGCAGCAAGTGCGTAACGCCTGTTTTTTAAAACTGAATCTCTCAGACTTTATTATGATCCTAAAGGCCAAAAAACGTTAGACTCGGGCCCCCCCATTTTTGGATTTGGGGTTTAGAACTCAGTGAGAAACCCAACCCAACAGAAAGGGGACCATGATCACTTTTGCGGAAAATTTCAGGGGGAGCAGCCACATTTAAATGCAATCTTAAAACAAATTTTGTTCCAAAAGACATGGAAGTTTGGGGGGGCCCATTCTTCTTTTTAAACTTGCGGGGTTTAAAGGACTCTCATCTTATAATGAAAGCAGGGGCGTTTCCCCTTAAAGGGTGTCATCTTTGCACAGTCATCAAAAAAAATTTCTTTGTGTTTAAAATCTAAAAAAATTGTTTTTTTTTTGGACTATGAAACCTTGATCGGGTTCTTTTGGTCACTGGCTATTCCTTAAAGTCCTGCCCAAAAAACGGAAGAACTTTTTTGGACTCAACTTTGTTAAAAAGGGCGTTTACCCTTATGATACTGAAAATTTGGGGAAAAGGTTTGTTGAAAGACACCCCCTTCCCCTAAAGGCGCGTTCTTTTTTGGCTTAGGGGAAAAGGGACATCAGCGACTCCGTTTTAACCAGCTTGCTCAAGATGCGGGGAAAGGAAAGTTGATTGTAAAACGATGGGGACTATCATGTTTTCAAACTTAAAGGGGCAGATGTTTGTTTTTTGGCGGACGTCTTTGAAAATTATAAAAAGGACCTGCATAAAACATTACAGTTTGGACCCCCCCCCCATTTTATTTCTGCCCCCGGGGTTGAGCTGGGTTGCTTTCTTAAATTTTTCGGAGTACAGATTGTTTATTGTCTGTTTTTCCCTTGATTAAGATGTTTGGGAAAACGGATTGCGTGGGGGAATTAGTATGGCGTGCTCTTTTTCTTTTAAAGCAAAAAAAAATACTTGGACGACTATATCGAAAAAAAAGGTTTTTTAATTTATCTTATGTTTTAGATAAAAAACCAATCTGTAGGGTTTGGGGGGCAAGGGCGCAATCACTTCCTTTTACGTAACTTTAAAATGTAAAACAGGGGGGCGACCCGAAAATATTAAAAAAAGTTTAAAATTGGTTGGGCGGGTTTGGGACCCCGGGGCCCAACAGCGTGGATCCCATTCTAAAAGTTAAATTTGAATTTCCTCGGGACTCCATGACCGCAAAAATTACTATCCTTTAGGCAGAAAGTCTAAAGATGAACCCAAAGAGGGCCAAAAAACTTTGCCCAATCTTCGGGGCCCAAAAAAAAAAAAATGTTTGTCATTACGACTTCTCCCAAAATTTTATTTAAGACATGGTTTTAAAGGGTTGGGACAGCTGTTCTTCGTTTATTTGCTTTTGACCCAAGAAACAGTTCTAAAAACCATACATTTAAAAAAAACCATGATCTTAGGAACTAAATCACAAAATTGCTTCAGAAAAGACTTTTTAAAAGCTGATGAACAAAAGCTGTTTTTGGAAAAAATGGGAAAAATTTCGCAAAAGGGCGAAAAAAGATGTTAGATTGGTCCCCGGGAAAAAACGAAGCAATTAAGCTGCTTAAAAACCAAAATTACAGGATTTCAAAAGTTTTTCAGGGATCAGTTTTTTTTGGCATAATGATGAAAAAAAAGAAATTTAAATTTGGGACAACCGGTATTTTTTGGGGTTTTTCTTTTTTGGGAATTATCAAGTTTTGATGTTAGAGTTTCTTTATGTTATTTTAAAGGGCCCTCGTACCTGAGTCCAGATACTTTAAAACAGTTTACAGACATTTTTGTTATAGATTTTTCCTACTAAAGGGCCCTTCTATAAAGAAAAGGAAAGGGAAAAAGTAGCAAAAGGGATGTGGGATGGTACGAACGTCCGTTTAAACCTAAAGTTTCTCCTTTGCATTCAATTACTAACAAAAAGGGGTTTTGGGGAAAGATGAAGGATAAATTTTTGGGAAAAAGGTGTTTAAAGGAAAGTTTTTTTGGTTTTTTAAGGTAAAAAAGTAAAAGTTTTTCGAGCCAGGAA
The DNA here is from genome assembly GCA_018398815.1 of Conus ventricosus. Taxonomy (NCBI): domain Eukaryota; kingdom Metazoa; phylum Mollusca; class Gastropoda; order Neogastropoda; family Conidae; genus Conus; species Conus ventricosus. The sequence goes on from CM031613.1 coordinate 32,095,765, forward strand.
AAAATTCTTTAATAAAGCAAGGGAATTTTCTGGGCAGCGTTGTGGTAAAAACTTACCCACATGAAAAAATAAAAAGGAACCCATTGTTTGGCAATAAGCTTTTCCCCATGAAAATTTAAAACTGCAAATTCTAATCTAAATGAGATAACACAACGGTGTAACAAAAAAAGGGTATTAGATAAAAACAAACACAAAACGGGTTTTTGTTAACCCAGATTTTTCCCTATGAAATTGGGAACTGGAAAACCCCGTAAATTTTTTTAAAGGGGGAAAGGGTGTCTGGGGGAAATTTTATCTCCCATTTCCCTTCTTTCACAAAAGATCTTTGGGGGAGCTGGTTGTTTTTTTGGGGTAAATTTTTTCTCGTAAATAATAAGGGGGTTTCCCTTTTTACTTTGTTTTTCTATTTCTTTGGTTCAAAAACACCCCAAAAAGGGATCTGTTCCCCCTTTGTTGGGGTTTGCCCCCTTTCTGTTTCCCCGGTAAAAAAAAGGGACCTTCCCCTTTCAACCCAAAATTTGGAAATTTTTTGGACGGGGGAAAAGGGACTTCCTTAAACAACATTTATTGTTTTTCTTTTGATTGTTGTACTGGTTTTCCCTTTAATTTCTTCATTTTTCTTTTGCGCCCCAAAAATGGGGGCGTCTTCTAAACCCTTTCTGTGTTGCGATTTTTGGCCCCAAATTTAGCCCCTCTGTGAAAATGGTGGAGAAAAGTCTTTCGGGCTAACTGTTTGTTAAAGTTTTCAATTTAAACCCTGTGATCTGTAAAAACTCCCGGAATTGCCTCTTCTAATAGTAACTCTGTTTTTTTAAAACAATTTTTGGATTCACTTGGCCTTTAAATTCTTTTCCATCTCGATTTTGAATCTTTGCGGGGGAAAAGGGTTATGGGGCCCCCCGTTGGTAATCATTTGTATAGCGCAGCAACGCAAAAGCACTCTTTTGGGGTTAATGGCTTGCTTTTTGGTATCTTAAAGCCAGTCAATGACTGTGGTGCGTATTAATTTTTTTTCGTTTTTAACCCTTTAGAGGGTAAATATAGAAGATCCTTTTAAATGGGGTGGTTTGGGTTGTTTTCAAAAAAGTGCGGTTTCTGTTTGTCTAGGGGCGGTAAAAATTTTCCCAAATTGCTTTTTTAAAGAAAACCATTCCTTTGCTGTTTGTTCACTGCTCCTGCCGTTTGGGGTTAGCTTTTGTTTTGCTGTGATACCCTTCCAATTTCCTTTGGGCAAATTTAATTTGATTTTGTTCATTTTTTTTAAGCCAATTTAAAGGCAACAAATACACGACGGTCTTTCCCACGAAAAAAAACGCGATTTTTTTGCATCTTTTGTTTTTCGTGGTTGATAAAAGTCAATTTAAATTTTTGGGGGGGGGGAATTTTCTGGGGCCCCGGTTTTTTCCTGTTACTAGTTTTTTTTTTTTTTATTGCTTTTATCAAAATTTTTAAATATGTAAGCTTTTCCCCCTGCCCCTGTTTTTTCAGTGTGTCATTTAAAAAAATCTAATGCCCCAGTCCCCTGCTTTTCATAGGCGTCTTGTTTCAGCTGCTAGTTGCTCCATAAACTTTGTTATGTTTTTTTCTCTGCCGTCATCCGCAGTTTACTAAAAGCGGAATTTTCTTCCGCTAAAAGCAAGCGCTTTTACCACAGCGCCCCCTTCTTTATTTTCGAGTGGGCCCAAATTTTTTTTTTAAAAGTTTTTTTATTTACATGTTTTTACTGTCTGGAATTATTTCCCTTTCTTGATAGAAAATCTTTGGGCCCAAAAGAAAACCTTTCAATGATTTGAAATTAGCTTTTTCTGAATCCCCCAAAAATTAGTTTGCCAAGATTGCTGGTTTAATTTTTTAACAAGCTTTTACCAAACATTTAATTTCCCACACCCTTTGTCTCCAATAAAAAGAGAAAAGGATTCAAGGTTGGTAACGTTTTTTTCGGTGCTAAATTTTTTTAAAATAAAATTTTTTTTAATTTTTAATTTAAAAAAAATGAACAGTGATGATCTAACTCAGCTACAAAAGGGGGCCCCAAAAATTCCCCAACTTATTTAATTTTCCAAGTTGAAGGCCAAGCTGTTATTTCCCCCAAAAAAAGAGGGTTTTTTTCTTTGGCGCGTTGGAAAAAAAAAAACAGTTCCTCGGAACTGGGAAATTTAGCATTGAACCAAAATTTAACAGATGTCGCCGCAAAGGGAAAATTAAAAGTATCATAACAGGTATGAAGCGCGCTGGGGTCTAGAATGGGAAAAAAATGGGGGCAAACGGGTTTTTAGTTTTTTACCCCTAAACTAGGCGTTGGGTTTCTCCCTTTTATTCTGAACAAGTTTTTACGTATGATTTTAAAGCAAAAATCCCGTTTTAACAAAGTCATTTGAGTCTCTAGGCTGGATTTTATAATACCCGATTTGGAAAATTGTTATCGCCATTAATCATGGGGTTAATAACTTTTTTAAAATATAGATTTTTTTTCCCTTTAAAATGAACGAGCTGGAAAATCTTTAGATCCAGAAACCCGGAAACATTGAAAACAGGTTTGGGGGAAAAAAAACCCCAACCAAAAAAATCCGCAGAATCAGAAAAACCTGAATCCCGGTGGGGGCCCGTGAAAAATGTTCATCTGGACGTTTTTTAAAGCAGGAAAAAAAATTTTTAGAGTGGAAAGAAAAAAAAAATTTAAAGTTTCAAGGGAAATTTAACTTTATTTATGAAAAAAATAAAAACCGCCGCCCGAACAAGTTGATTCAATGCCCGCCCATAAAAAAACTCCCTGGGATACAAGGGCACCAAAGTCTTTTTTGGAATATTTTAACTTAAAAAATGTTGCCTTTTTGGGGGCTTTGCTGCTGTTGGGGGGGGTTTTTTACGGTTTTTTAAAATATATAACAATGGCCCGCGAAAAAAAAAAGCAACCAAAAAAATTTAACCGGTTAAAAACAGAGAAAAACAAAAAGCACGCCAAAAACCGCCCAAAAACAAAGATCTTTTGATCCATTTTTAAATGGAATAAAATTTTAAAAAACTTTTAAATTTTAAAATTTTTTTTTAAAAATAGATCATGGCGTATTATAAAATGATTTAAAATCAAAAAATTTTAAAAACATGGGGTTTTTAAAAAACATTTCCTTTGACCAGAAAGGGAACAATTTTGGTTGCTTAGGATGTTTAAGGGCCTTCATTAAGGGTTATGCAGGAAAAAAGCCCCGAGCAAGGGAAAACCTCAAGTTTAAGCGTTTTTTGAGGGTGTGTGTACTATATTAGGCATCTGCTATTTAAAATAAAAAAATTGATTGTATGGAAAAAGAATTGGTTGTACTTTGTTATGTCTTGAGGTGACTTTAAAACAAGAAATTTAATTAAAAAACTTAATCAAGCTTATTGAAAACTTGAAGTAACTTAATTTAAAAAATTAATTAAGAACTTGGGGTGACTTAATTAAAAATTAATTAAGAAAATTGGGGTTGTTTGGGGGGGGGGAGGGGTTTTTGTGGTGTACCGAGGGTTTATTATTTTTCCTTTGTAAAAAACCCTTGGTTTCAAGCAGAGTTGGGGTTTTTGTGATGCATTGGGGTCTTTTGTTGCAAAATTCAACGCAGCCACCCCAAAGGGACAAAAAAAGTTTAGCCAACCCCCTCCTTTTTTTTTCATCCCGGCTTGGGACTGGCATTGGCAGGGGGTTTAGTGTTTTTTTTTTTTTTTTAAAATAAAATTCTGCTTTTGGGGCCCGAGCTAAAAAGGCAGGCCCCAAAAATTTGTTAAAAGGGGGCGTAGACAGCAAAGCGACCCAAACCCGCAAAAAAATGTCTGTTTTCCTGCCCCGATAACCTTTTTACCCCCCCCTAGGGTTTAAGGGGGTTTGGGGCGTTGAAGAAAAGGCTTTCCACTGTGACCCTTTTTACCGCTCTAGGGAGGCCCATGAAGAAACGGCTTTTTACTGGGACCTTTGACCCGCTCTAGGGTTTTGAGGCGAAGAAAAAAAAGGCTTGCCACTGTGCCGTTGGGTGCTCAGGGTTTTAGAGCGCTAGTTCTCTTCAATGCGGGACTTTTAGAGGGGGTGGTTTGGAGTTGCTTTTGGTTCTTGGGAAGGGGGTTGTCCAATAATTTCTATCTCCTCCAAAAGCTTGAAAAAAATTAAATACAAATCCTTTTCCCCTAGAGTAGACTTTTTGAAAGGAAAAACCCAAAGAGAAAACCCTTTTTGCTTTTGGATTCAAAAAAACGGGGCAATCTCTTTTTAGGTTTTCGGGGAAATTTTGAAGGGCCGGGCCCCTCTCAAAAAAATCCAAAGCCCCTAAAAAATTGGGAATGGTACTCAAAATGCTCGTCAAGTATTGTAAACTTAGAAATCTTCCCCCTGTCTTTGTTCGCCTTTATCAAAAATATTATATAAAAAAAACCCAAAAATGCCAAAACCCGGGGAAATATCTTATCCATACACCACCACCCTTTAATGGGCAATACAAAAACCCCGGGTTTTCTGCGTGGCGGGGCCCCAAAGTGGGAAATGACACGGGCAGTCTAGAAAAATTCGCTAACGGGCACCCAAACGCGCTGTCAACCTGAAAAAAATACACCCCCCCCCCCTCACCTGGCAAAGGGCCCCGTTCCCGCTTTATTGTTTTTTTGGGCGCTTGCCGGGCGCTTTTTGTGAAAAGAAGGTCGCGGCTCGCTAGCCGTAAATTTTAACGATTAGGTTTTTTTTGGCTCGTGTCAGCCTATTGGTTTTCATAGTTTTTTGGGGGGAAAAATTTGTCAGAAAAAGTGTGCGGATTTTATGCCAAAAAAATTTAAAAAAAAATCACTTTGCCCCAGTTTGCTGTGGGGGCCTCCTTTTCTTAACCCAAACTTGAAAAATTTGGGAGAGTTAATGCAAATTTTTTTTGGGAGCCCCCGCTTTTTTTTGGCGGCCCCTAATCGCCCGTGTAGTACATTTCCTTTATTGTATATTTGAAGCATTTATTTGAAGATGTTCTTGGGCCCCACACTACTCCTCTCCATACTGGTTGTTTTACTAAGGTCTGCCCCAACCCCATCTTGGGTTTTTTTGCCGAAAAATTCGAAATCGCCATTCAGTTGCATAAGGGTACACTTAAAAGGGGAGATGAACTGGTTTTGAATTAAAAAAAATAGGAAAAAATTTCCATCTTTTAAAACACAGATCGCTTGCCACTGAACACTGAATCTGTAGTTTAAAAATCATCAAAATCTAATACCAAAAATGAGAACATTTTTTACTTGGGAAAGGAAAAGCAAAAAAGTTTCAATATAAGTTTTTTTAGCCCTTTCGAATCAGCCGGGGTTTTCCTCCGCCTTTAAAAAATGAACGCCATGTTTTTTTTTAAAATGGTTTAGCTGTCTCAAGGCCCGCTCCCAACAATTTAACGCGTTGTTGGTTTGTTTTTTTTTCGGCCCCCAAATTTTTAACGGGAGGCCATTTATTAGTTTAAAGGGGCCATTTTTCAATAGTCAAAAAACCCTATTAAAAAAAGGGTACATCTGGGTTTTATTTCCTTTAACCAAAAAACCTTTTTAAAATAGCGTTCATTTAAAAGCAGTTAGTTCACTTTTTTTTGTTTTCTAGGAAAAAAAATCTCCCCCGGTTTTCCCAAAAAAAATTCGCCCAATTCTTTCAAAAAAAATACTCTAACATGCAGTTAAAGTAAAACTTATGGTCTCAAATATCACAAACCTGTTCTTCAGTAACGTTTAGCCATTTTAAAATAACACAAGTAAAACACAGTGGTCACAACAGAGCGCAGTCAAAACACAGCCTTCTTTCCCGAGAGTCCGAGCAAGCAAACCCGGTCGTGTCGCGTGACAGCCTCGATGCGGTGTGTCGACGTGGCAATGTGGTGCAACCCAGCCGAGGTGTGCTTCGTTTACACAGCGCAGGCTAGGCGCTCTGGTTGCAAACTGCCGCGAGCCGTAAATTAAGTGATCAGGTTTTAGCCCGTGTCTGCCTGATTCTAGGGCACTTTCGCCCGAAAACTGGTTGAGGGTGAAAGTGGCTTAGAGTCGGCATATTACTGTTCTCTCAACTTGCTTGTTTTTTGATACATTCATTAAACATGTTCATGATTCAACCAAATTAATTGCACGATCGAGGGACGATTGTGATTCATCTGAATGCATCGCACTAATATAAGCATTCACAAAATCCGAGTTCCACACAAATTTTTCAATACACTGTTGTTCATCCACTGGAGTGGAAACACTTCCCTTGTTATTACTCCCAGGCAATTTCAAATAAAACTCAAGGGGTAAATGGTCTGATTCTAATCTTTCTGATACAATCAGTTCACAACAAGAAAACAAAATAGTCAGTAATTCTTTGGAGACTAGAAAATAATCATTAACACTGTTTCCTGTTTGTGATATATATGTATAGTTGCCATCAGTATCACCATTACAATGCCATTGAGTATACATAAACCAAGCACTGTACACATGTTTAAAAACATTTTCCATAACAATTAAGTGTGCTATCAGCAGATTTTCTTACATGGCAATTATAAACAAAAACGGCTGTTGAAATGATTTCCAAATAAACCATTGTCACCAGAAACATCAGAAGAACAGTTGGAGGTTGTACCGTTTAAATCTCCTGATAAAATCACATACACGTCATCAAACTGAATCAAAAATCAAAAAGACATTCTTCAAGTGCACTTATACCATTAACGATATCAAAATGAGTATAATAAGGTGAACCCTCTGGTGGGACATATGTACATGCATATATAACATCTGTTGGTAAATCAAAAAGACTCTTGTCAATCAAAAACAAAAGGACATTTGGAAAATTTTTGTCTTAATTTCTTGAATATAAGACATCAATTTATTTCGGATAAGACATAGTATGCCACCTGACTTTCTTCCTTTCTTAGTAAATTTAATGGCTGGCTTGGAAAAAATAGTGAAACCTGGAAAATGAACATACTGAAGATCATCTACAAAAGTTTCTACTGGGCATATGAAATCAAATTTGAACAGGTAAGACATGAAATCCCTGTTGTTTACCTTAGACAGCAGTCCATTTATATTCCAATGTATAAATGAAAAGGAAATCTCGAATTGTTTTTGAACCATTATTAACGTTGCGTAAAAACGACTAACAACGTGCTGTTTTCCTTTCTGGGGAAATTAGGGTTTGGTGTTTTCCCTGGTTGAACGACGAAATATTGTCATAATTTTTACGTCTTTCGTCATAACCATTTTCCTTCTGAAATGCCCCCTCATTGAAACCGCCAATATTTACATCTGACAGTAAAAACACGCTCCGGTCCCCGGAGACGGTCGTCAGCAATTCCCTTTTCCTTTTGAGAAGCCCCCTCATTTAATCCACAAATATTTACATCTGACCGTAAAACACACTCCGGTCCCCGGAGACGGTCGTCAGCAGTTCTATTTTTATCCGTACCATTCTTTCTATAACGTAACGAGTTTACATGACAAGTATTTGCACAAAAATTATTATATTTAATAGGTATGAAATCGGAACTTGAAAAAGTGTCACGTGATACCACATCATCTCCTGCCACCCCCCTCCCCCGTACATCGACCAATCCAGTGACCCCCCTGTGAACCAGTTCTGTACTCACTGCGCGCACACGCCTGACCTCATTATAATCCATCTGATTCACACGGTTGTCACGCCCCCTCCTGTCGTACACTGCCGGTGTCAAGCTGGGCCGGCCCCCCCCCTATTCACACCCCGTAAGCCTTTGTTCTTCATCAAGGTAAAACTTTTTTCCCTCGATAAGAAGGTGGTCGAAAATCATCGATGCCCGTTTACCTTCCTCTCTGGCTTTCTTCAGAAAAGGGTACAATGACTTACGCACATTTCTGACACGTAGAGAAAAGTCCTCACCAACAAACACCTCACTACCTTTCAGATTATGTTTGGACTTCAGTATTTTTTTTTTTGTCTTTGAAGAAAGTGCAGCGGGTGATGATCGGTGAGTTGGGCTTGGAATTCAGACGATGCACACGATCGAACTGGAAGTCACCTGTCAGTCCCAGTTTGTCAACAATCACGTCACTGATGAGTCCTTCACAATCAGACTGTGTCTCGTTCGGTGCACGTGGAATTCCATGAAAAATCAAATTGTTCCTTTTTGATCGTCCTTCTAAGTCGTCTGCTTTTCCCTTCGTTGTCCTGCATCCGCTTCTTCAACGCGTCGTTTTCCCGACGAAGATCGGCCACTTCATCCTTGGGGGAGTCCCCTCCTCCTCAGAGCCGCATGACCATCTCGAAGCCCTTTCACGTATTTTTTGATGTCCCCAATAATGTCTTTCTTTTTTTGATATCTTCGTTATATTTTTTCAAATTTGTCACTCAAAGACTGGAGCACGGACTTTAAAATTCCGCAGGGCGGTTCAGCAACGGGGCCGAGGGGAGGCAGAGCTGGGGGGTAGCGGCTCCTGACCTTCAGTGCTGACCTCCGGCAGCACTGGAGGGCAGGTTTGACGGGGCCCCGGGGGTTCTGTTGGGAACGTCGCCACACTGTATTGAAAACTCCCCAAACAAGTACGTGGGGAGGAAAACCCACAATGACCCCGCCACCCCGCGACTTCCCCTTTAATGTCCTGGGGAACTTGGCGGCGTATTTCTACCCCTTTTGCCAAAAGTTGAAAAATGTGGGCGAAATCCACCACATTTCACTCGAAAATCCAGTGGATGAAGGCATGACCCTTCTAGAAATGAGGGGCAATCAAGGGTTGGCATGATTTTACGGCGTAATTAAAAAGTTTGCAGGGAGCTCGTCAAAAACCGCCCGACTCTGTAAACCAGTTCATGCCCCCCCGGGGAGAGAAAAGGAGAGAGGGAGAGAGTTACTTTTTTTTCCCGAAAAACCATCAGCATCGGGTTCACCTTATGTATATGAAAAATATTCAAACAGGCATACGGTAAAGCATCCATTATTCTCAACGTTGGCATTGTTCTCTCTCTCTCTCTCCTCTCTCTCTCTCCCTTTTTCTCTCTCTCTCTTCTCTCTGGGTGGAGCTGTTTCGGGGAAACAGGGGGGCCCGTGGGTAACGAAACCGACTGTAAAGTGTGGCCCCCGGGTTTTGGGTTTGGTCCACGAGGACGCCCCCTCTCTCTCCTGACGAGGGTGGGTGTAGTCTTTCGGTTGTTCATTTTTGCTTTGTGCAATACAGGGAAAAGTTTTGGCAACACCCTTTTGGGGGATGTCGCTTTTTTCCTTTCGTCTTTTTGCATTTCTGCTAGGCAATTTAGTGTCCGCAGCAACATCGTGGGATTTGGGCGTGTATATTTTCTGGGAAAGGGGTTTTATCCAACTTTTTTTCTTTATTTACATTTGCCATTCCCGCCTTATTAAAAGTTTGCTTCATCCCCAAAAAACCCGAGTTTAGGTTTTTATTTGTTTCTGTTGTCCCTTTTTTTTGGTTGACTATTTTTAAGATCGAAAAGGCAGTGTCGTCTTGAATAACGGTTTTTTGTATTTGTTCGTTTCTGTGTTTTTGTTTTGGGCCCTGTGTAAAATTCCAGGATAAAAAGGGAGAACTTGAAACAACTTATTGGGGATGGCCCCTTTTTGCGGGGGCCAGTGTTGGCATTTCTAGCAGGTGATTTTTTTTTAAAAAGCCGAGTTCGTTGGGGTTATGGGCGTTTTTAATTATTTCCCCAGGGGGAGAAGAGTTTCCTACTGTTGTTATTGACTGTTACTATTCCCTCCTTCATTTACCCACACAGACTCAAAAAGCAGGGTTTTTTTTTTTGGTTTTTTGTTTTTGTTTTAAAAAATCTTTACTTTTCCGCCCCCTTTAACAGAAAAAAGAAAACAACAACAACAAAAACCCATTTAAAGTTTGTTTGCGGGCAGCTACATTTTTTTACAAAATTTTGCTTATTTTTGATTGGGAAAGTTTTCTTTTTTTGAATAAGACCTTCCTTCCATGTTTTTTTACAAAAAGTCCTCCACGTCAGCCGTTTATTTTTGTTAGATGTTCCATCCATGTTTTTTTTAAAACAGTCCCCCCAGATTTTTTTTTCTTTTAGAAAAAAAAGTTGTTCCAAATTCGTCATAAGACCCGCCCCTGTTTCTTCTACGAGGGTTGCTCCCTGCCCTTTTTAAAAAAGCTATTCCGTTTTTTGCAGGTTGTTCCATGTATGTTTAAGACAGTCTGCACCTTTTGTTTCAGAACGCCTGCGGATGGTTGTCTTAAGGGAAATTTTTCTTCCTTTTTTTTAACAAAATAGCCGCTCCATGTAGTTTTGGGAAAGTCCGTTCCTTTTTAAAGAACAGTCGCTACATGTTGTTGTCTCACACAGTCCTTTCCATGTTTTTTAAGGCAAACCGCAAAATTTTCTTTTAAAGATCAGTGTGATCTGTCTTGGGCAAGACAATCGCCCATGCTGTTAGACAGGCCTGGTTTTTCAGGGTTGTCAGCTCAAAAATTTTACAAGTTACCCCATATCTGTGAAAGCGACCTTTCCAAGTTTTTTTAAAGGCGTTCATCCATTTTTTAAGATGTCTTTTCCATGTTTGTTTAAAGACGAACTTTATTTTTTAAAACAACCGACTCCCTTTTTAAGGGAGAGTTGTTTTTGTTCCATTTTAAGACTTTAAAGTTTTATATCCCCCCGCCCCATTTTGTGCGACACACTTTTACGCAGCTGAAAACCCTTGCCCAACGTCCCCCCCGCCGCCTTTCTTTTTTTCTTTCCTGTAGAACACCCCAAACCCCTTCTCTCTCTCTTCCTCTCTCTTCTCTCTCTCTCTCTTCTCTCTCTCTCTCTCTCTGTCCCCTTCTCTCTCTTTCTCTTTCCTCTTCTCTCCCCCCTAACACCCCGCCCCCTTCCCATTTCCTTCCCCCACCCTCATCCCCACCGAATCCACCAAGGCCCGTGATTCATTTGACGCAAACCCGCGTCAAGAGGAGTTAGGGGGCAAGGTGAATGAAGAGGGAAGACCGGAACAGGGACAAGCCATCCCCCGACCCGGTACTGGTGAGGGTAGTAAAGGCGTATAAAAGGGTGTTGTCCACCTCAAGGAAGCAACCTGCCCCCAAAAACATGCCAGGGGGGTTCCTCAGACGAAACGCTTCGCTAAAGACTAGCATGCACAAAATGCCCGTCTCGCAACAAATTTTTCATACCCAATTGTTTTCCGAACAATCAAATTTGATCCTGTTTATTTTTTTTAGGAACGAACCACGTAGGACGATTGAAAAAAACGGCGATGTCAATCTTTAGATAGTGGTGTTCTTGCATAAAAACAAATGAAATCCGAAACAATAAAAGAAAGGGCTTAACGCCGCCATCTTGTTTCCCTCTGCGAGTAACCTCAGGGGGTGGTAGAAACGTTCAGCGCTCGCGGCAAAACGTTCTTTCCCCAAAAAGAGCGGCAAACGTGCCCGAGTAATTGGAAACTCGTGGGAAGATGATCCATGTACGGGGGGAAATGCTCAAAAACACCCAAAACCTCACACGGGGGATCAGCAACAGAAAGCCATTTTAACAGATATTTATTTTACTTCGTTTTCCCCCCCCTACCCCCACCCTGCCATTTTCTCCCCTACTCGTCCTTTTAAATTATTCAAAAAAGGTTGCAGGAATTATTTTGGGAATGGGAAATTGCTGGTAAAAATGAGAATAAAACAACGAACTCAAGCATGAAAAATTTTTAAAATCTGTCTTCGTCGCAAAAGATTCTTTTCAGATAGTGCCCCGGGTCGTCATTAGTTCCCATTTTTAGTGTATTTACCCCCACAGGGAGCCGGAGAGGGGAGGGGGGCCGGAAGGAAGTGGGGGGCGCGTGCGTGATGCGCGCGTGTGTGGTCAGCAATGAAAATGCGTGCGTAGTGCCTGGTGAGAGGGGAGAGGAGAGCGAGAGCGCGGGAGAGAGAGAGAGAAAAGGAGAAGAAGAGAGGGGGGAGAGGAGAAGAGAGGAAGAGCGGCGGGGGTTTGGGTGTGTGTGTGGTGTGTGGTGTGTGTGGGGTGTGTGGTGTGTGTGGGGTGTGGTTGTGTGTGCGCACAGTCTCTGCAGACCATCATCCCAGTGTGTAAATGGCTGAATGCGGGTACAGAGTATCTGCCATGTGGGTGTGAAAGTAAAAGAGAGAGAAGGCGGAGAAGGGGAGAGAGGAGAAGAGAGAGAGAGGAGGGAGGGAAAAAGAGAAGGAAGATACGTACGGTTGGGGATAATTTTTATTCACCAAATAGGCCTTTTCCCCCTCGGAAGGGGTCCCTGAAATATTCGAATTTTACACTTTCAAACTGATTCAATCTTTATTTTAAGAAAAAAAGAACAGATCGTAACTTAAAATGCTTTGTATAAAGTAAATGGACAGATTTCTAGTTTTCGTTCTTTATTGGAAGCTAGAATAAATTTAAATAAAAAAGATTTGGGAAATTTTGTAGTATTTAAAAAATGTATATACGTTCTCTTATTTTGTTTATAAAGGACAGCACAGAACAAAATGCACTTAATCTTTTTTCCTTCTTTACACAAGGGACAAATAAAATTCAACATGGGTTGTTTTTTGTATGCCCCTTTGTACAGCATATCTAAATCCCCATTGAATCGTGTTGTAATAATCTTGATAGCTGTTAGTTTATTTTAAATGCATTTTATCTATTGCTTTTGTGCAAAAGTTTTAATACACTAAATCGTCCATTCTTGACAGAAAATCCCATTCTTCCCTCGCAAAGTCAATCTTTCTTTAATCAGCGAAACGTTCCACTCCCCAACACCTTTGGGTTTTAAACCACACAAACCCAAAAACCAAACAGTATAACTTACAGCGAATATCGGGACCCCCAGTTTGTCTTACACGGAGTCTAACTCAAATAAGTTCTATATGTTTTTGCGGTAATCTTGATCACCCCATTTTTTGTCAATTTAAACCAGTGGCATGATCTAACCCCCAAAAAATTTATGAAACAGGGTATCTTTTTGTCTCCCCCATACCAAGGTCATGGTTTTTGTAACTTAACTCAAAAAAACTTTTTCGAAAAAAAGAGATGTATTTTTCACAAAATGTACAGCTTATTAGCCCCCACAATTCACCCCCTACTGAACAAGGTTGTACTGCGCGTCAAATATTTTTAAAAATATACAGAAAGGGAAAATTGCATTTTAACTAGTAATTTTTAATAAAAATAAAAACGCATGCTTTTCCCTTGCAGAAAGGTTCTTAAAAGAAACTAAATTCAAGGAGAGAGAGGAGGAGAGAGAGAGAAAAGAGGAAGAGAAGAGAGAGAGGGGAAGAGAGGGAGAGAAAAGAGAGAGTTTTGGTTGAAAAAATAAACCAAACACAAAAGATCATCTCTCTCGGGTGTGTGACACACACACACCACCCCCCAACCACCCACACACACACACACACACCCACACCCCCGCGCGCGTACATGAACACTAACACTAATACGGGACGCACGCACAACACACACGCGCGCGGCGCGAGCGTCACACACAACAAAAAAAAACCACACCCAACACACACACCAACCACACCCACACAAACAAAAACCACACACACACACACACACACCCCACACACACCACCACCACCACACCACCCCCCAACCACCCCCGCCATCGGGTCGGAAGGGGGAAAGTCAGACCTTAAATCGGCTAGAGATATGCTCTTTGTACATTGATCACTTTTCCCCCAAAAAAGCCCTGACATGGCAAAGGGGACGTTCGTTGGTATTTTTTTCACCGGGAGGTCCCTTTTACCCACCCAATGGTGGGTTTGATCTGTCCTTTGGGGGGGGGGCCGTTAGACCTCGGGGGAGCTGGCTTGGGACCTTCTGGGCCAGGGGGCTTGTATGTTAAAACAACACGAACAAAAACCGATCATGCTCCCAATTTGGAAATTGGTGTAAGAAAAATAAAAAAATTTGGGAAAAGAGTCGTTGGTAGTCATTTAAAAAAAAAAGAGCCCAAGACCTTGGGCGCAGAGACGATGACTCATCGTGTTGGGGGGCAAAGGCATTAGGGAAAGCGGGGCCCATCCACTCTTTCTACGCCTTAACCTTGTTGATCTGAAAAAAAGTGCGTTTTACTGTGGGTAGACAGAAAAACGTTTTCAAAAAGTTCTAAGCCCTCGAAATGGTTTTCTAAATCACTAAATTTTCAGATAAACAAAAAAAAATTTTTTTTGCATAATTTTTATGTGTGCTTAGTGTACTGTCTTGATTGGTTTCATAAAGATATTAGTAATACAGAAAGCTGCTGTTTCCCCAATTTTGTATGGTTTTAGACGTTTTTATACAATGTTCTTTCTATACTTAAGTGTTTTTCCCATAGATTAACTGATTTATTCAAAACAGTGCTGTTCGTGATCGATACGGTTGTGGTTTCCCAGTCCCCCCCTTTACCACCCATCCGCCCCCCAGTGTAGTTTGAAAGTATTAAAAATAATAAAAAAATCCCAAAAGAAACATGGAAATAATTATTTATTAAGTAGAGTTTAAGTTTTAAAAAGCTGTCTTCTAAAGTGCTTTTATGAAACTGTAAATTTTGAGATAGTTTTTACCCGCCTTTTACCGGGAAAGGGTCTAAATTTAAAGTCAAGGAGCTGATGTGACGAATGACAATGCATGACTAAATACTTTGGCGTCTGTCTCCACGGGTTAAGATGTTCCTGGTAAACTGGCACGGGAGGAGGAACGAAGGGATGTGACACCTTTTAATACGTGAACAACACCCAAAACAGGGTAATGCACCCTTTAAAAAATGATCCTCCCTTTTTGGGTCTCAGCCACACTCGGGGGGATGTCGACGATACTTATGCCAGAACCAGATAAAGAGCCCAGGGGCAGAAGCAGAGAATTTTTTCCTTTAAAAAAGAAGGAAACGGTTATTTTTTTACAGTAAGGACAGACAAATCAAAACCCCGTCGAACCTAAAATAAAAATTTAGAGCGTCGCCTTCCAAACAAGGACTGTCAAACTTCGGAAGGGTAAGCCTCGTTTTTCTTTCCCACATCCATTTTGCGCCCAGTTTTAGGAAAAGGGTTTTTTTCGTTTTTTTTTTCATTGTTTGAATTTGTTTGTCTTCCCTGAAAAAGCCATACATGTCGAAAACGCGCCTGTTTTGTCTTGAAATTTGTGTTTTTCGTTCCGGGGAAACAGAAATTTTTCTTGTAAGTTCGTAAAAGTCACTAAATTACCCACATGCATACGTTTTTGAAACACCCGAAAAAGAATTTTCCGGGAAAACCAAATCTCAGGTGGTCAGAGCAAAGAAAAAAATATACAAAAAAAAAAAAAAAAAATCTCGGAAACAATAATAAAGGAAAGGAGAAAGGGGACGACAAAGAAAACCCGGCTGGATCTCAAACCCGAGCAAATTTTGTTTGTTTGTTTTTTTTATTTTGTTTTCCGGTCATAAAGTGAAATAGTTTTTCTGTCGTCTCTTCCCTCAAGGCCTGTTCCCCTGCTGTGGACATTGCTTACGTTACCCGAAAGTTTCAACACTCAAGGGCCCATGCCCCCACATTTTTTTTATCACCTTCTTTTCTTCTCTTTTTCTTCTTCTCCCCCTTCCTCTCCTCTTGTGTCTGCTGTCTGTCTTCTTCTGTCTGTCTGTCTCTCTCTCTCTCTCTCCCTCTTCCCTTAGCCCCGGGATAGAAACCATTGCGGGTACATGTACCCCTCCAGGTGTATTCCCCCAATTTGAAAGCCCCCTGGGGCAAGGTCTTTTGGTTTCTTGGTGAGCTTTTTAAAACCAGGGTGATCTGGGGACACCTCTTGCCCTTGTCTGCTGTTTGCTCTTTCTCCTGTCTTTTTTGCCTGTCTGTCTTTTTTCTCCTGTTGTCTTCGTCTGTCTGTCTTCTGACTGCCTTCGCGCGTCTGTCTGTCTCCTGTTGTCTGTCTCTTTCTCTCTGTCTGCCTGTTCTATTTTTCTGCTGTCTGCTGTCGTCTGTCTCTCTTCTCTTCTGTCTGTCTGTCTGTCTGTCTCTCCGACACGCAAAGAAAACAATATGAAGGGGATCGGGGAGAGATATCACACGTTACCAAAATCGCTTTGGGGAAACGATAAAAAGAGACGGTAAAGCAGTGTTCGGGCTGATCTCTGGGAAAATCTGTGATCGATCACCGGCCTGTGTGGTATCAGCCCGTCCAACGACTGCCCAATTGACTTCTTACAGATGTAGGAACGAAGTGTGAACAGTACAGAACAATGCTAAAAATCGGGGGGAATTGAACTTGGCAAATTTGCCCACCCCGCGAAAAAGAAATCCCGGAACAAATCTCCTTTGGAAAAAATGAACTGACATATCAAGGACGACAAAAAAAAAAAAAAATCATTTAAAGATCTGTTTTTTTTATAGCTTCTCTCTCTCTCTCTCTCTCCTCTCTCTCTCTTCTCTCTCTTCTCTCTCTGTGTGGTGTGTGGGGTTTTTGTGTTGTGTGTGGGTGGGTGTGTTTTGGTTGGGTTGTGTGTGTGTGTGTGTGTGTGGTCTTTTTAACGGCGTTCTCTTGTTTATTAAACCCAAGCATTCGCGTATTTTGTTTTCACAGAACTTAGACACCCCGCAAAAAAAAGTGTTTAAATAAGTTTAAAAAGTATCAGAAACATACAGAACAAAAAGAAAATGGAACCCCCTAAAGGCAGATCAAAACTGATGTGGTTTTTCATGGTTGAGGGGCACCACACACAAAAACCACACACCACACACACCACACCAAAAAACCCAAAACCCCACCACACACCAGGGTGTTTGCAGCACCCACAAAATAGGATAATGACTCGTTCGGGGTTAATTTTTTTTGTTTTTGGTTTTTAAACTCGCATTTGTCATAAAAAAAGGTCCATGTAGTATCCTTTTCGGTTGTCCATTGTATGTGTTGTTTTTGTTATGTTTTGGGTGGTGTGTGTGTGTGTGTGTGTGTTTTGGGGTGTGTGTGTGTGTGTGGGTGGTGGTGTGTGTGTGTGTGTTGTGGTGTGTGTGTGTGTGTGGTGTGGTGTGGTGTGTGTGTGTGTGGGTGTGTGTGTGTATGGTGTGGTGTATGTGTGTGGGGGGGTTGGTGTGTGGGCCGGCGTGCTGCGTGCGTGCTTGTGTGTTGTGTGTGTGGGGTGTGTGTGGTGTGTTGTGTGTGTTGGTGTGTGTGTGTGTGTGTGTGTGTTTTTGTGAACATGGCTATTTTTGGCAAGTAAAGCGCGGCAGAACCAAATTTAAATAAAGAAATAAAAAAAAGCAAACAAACAAACAGACAAAAAGCCCATCACCCCCGTGCAAAAGATACAAATTATATGCTAATTTTTCAAAATCGCGAAGAACGACGCATTTCTATATAAAAATTTGGGGACATTTTCTTATAACCTATTATCAGTAAAAATAAATTGTTTAGAAAAGGGGATGATATGCAAATTTGCAACATATTATTATATTAATTGTTAAAATAAGGTATTAAAATGATAATCTAAAAATTGTTTCGAGCGCTTTGCGCTGTCATCAGAGCAGTAGATTGATCTTTTTTAAACCTTTTTTTTAACAAATGTGCTCCCCAAGGGGGTTGAGCACTCTAAAAAATCTTTTTGGGGATTTTAATCACTTGATATTATTATATATTATATATTATAATTTTAATATATATATTTATATAAAAAATATAATTTATATAACATTTCATAAAGTGGGGAAATTCATGCAATTTTCCCCAAGGGGATATCAGTATTATACATCCAAAACAAGTTTCTCCCGTATAGTAATATTTTGCCAAGGCGCTTGCAAGGTGGTTTTTTTGTTTTAAACTGGCTTTTGTAAATGAATTAGACAAAATCAATAACCATTTTAAAAGGGTAACAATCGAAATGAAGTGTCAAATAGTGAACTTTTCCCAGCCCTAATACGATCGGCGGCGAAATTTAAAAAAGTCGAGGTCCAAACGCTACGAAGAACGGCAGGCAGCTTTCCTTAGAACTAAGCCTTGCCCGCTGAATACACGAGGTTTCCACCGGGAACCGAAAAAAAAAAGGAAAAGCTTTCGCTCCGTTCTCCATCCCCCCTTCCCCCCCACCCCCCCCTTTTCATTCAGTGAAATATGTTTTTACAGTACCCAGTGATGAACGGAAAGATGCACCCGTTTAGCACAGGAGGGTGGTGACATCATTGAAAAAAAATTAATAAAAAATAATTAAAATATAAAAAGAAAAAAAAAAAGTAAATAAATGCACAATAGATATGAAATATCGCGTGGGGGGGGCTACGCTTTTCGCATTTTAACCCGTTTTATTTTCCCATTGAGGGTGGGGATTACGTCCTAAGGGCCCTTTTTGAGTTTGGGCATCCATGAAAGACCATGACCGCGTGGCACGGAGGGGAAATGTAAAATCGTTTCCCCCTTGTTTTGGGGAAATTAGATCGACCCAAAGATCCTTTAAAGTTCGATGGTGCGATAATTAACGTCTGTGAGATCAAACGAACTGATTTTTTTAAAAAAAAACAAACAAAAAACATCCTTTTTTTTGCACTGTACTTTGTGCGCGCGACAAGAGGTTTTGGGAAGGGAACGTTCAAAGATACATTTTTGCCAATGGTTTTGAATTTGGCCTTTTTTTCGTCGGCCTTTTAGATTTATGTTGGGGGCGAAGTCCCCTTTAACCCAGCGCGCCATTAACTGACTACCAACGACCCAGCTTCACAAAAAAAATTTTTCAAACATAAACCACGGTGAAAATGAAAACGTCGTAAAATCTTCAAAACCTGTTTCGGAAAAAAAGCAATATCAATGGGAAAACCCGAGAAAAGGAATTCTTGCAGTTGTTTTCAGTACAGAACACTCTTTGGTGCACCAAAATGACAATTCAAAAAATCGTTTTGTGAAAAGGAGATAATTTAGAACTACCCTCAATAGTAAGAAGCAACTGTATTTAAAAATTTGGAGCAGGGTTTAGTTTTTTTTTAAAAGGGGTAATCCTGTACCCGGGTAAAGTCCCCCGTACATTATTTTGGGGTTGGAGAATTTTTTCACTTGTTTTAGTCAAGGGGCCCTGACATGAAAAATCACGGGGTGATCGGGCACCACCCTGGACATTTTTTTCGTAATGGCCCATTCAAATATGGCCGCCCCCCCGCCGCCGTGAAAAAAATTAACTTTTGGTTTTTTCAATATATACCCCCCTGTAACACTTTTAACCAACGATTTTGGTGCTGAGTTTTATTTTGTATCATTTTTTTCCCTTTGGGGGATCTTGACCTTCAAATGCCATGGTCAGGTAATTTCTTGTACCAACGGTTTGACCGTAACCTGGCGATATTCTGCTGCAAAATAAGCTACTAATTCTGAATGCATTTTCACTGTATGTTCACTATTAAAGTTTTTGTCTTCTATCTTGATTCACAATGAACGCCGTTTTTCCTATTCAATAAAACTGCTTTGCTAATTTTTTTTTTCTGTATTGGTGGTCAATGACCATCCCAAAAGAAAAAGAAAAAGTTTCAAGTAGCAACAAAAAGTCAATTGACTGTAATTGTTCCCTTTTCCCTCATGTTGGGAACATGGGAATTATCTCTTTTCCTGGCAGAATGCGACGCAGCAAACTTTGTACAAACACCCCACGTCGAGTGTCACCTTTTGTCTGCCCCTTTCATTTTGTGACCCAAAAAGGGGGGCAAAGGGGTTATGCAGTTTGTTGGGAACGGGTTTTCAAAAAGTTGCTCCCACCCCTGTTTATGTTCTGGTGCCCTCACGTTTTTGACTGGCCGCCCCCAAACAGATGGCATGCTTTGTGCCCAGAAAGGCTTCTCTCTGTGGGTGTCTCTGATGACACTGCTTTTGGGGGGGAGAGAGTCAATTCAGCTGTAGCAGCTGTAGTTCCCCCTCTGAGTGGTTTAACGTTTTCAGCAGTTGTTGTTTATCTGCACCCACCCGCATGTACACGGTCATTTCCGCCAAGCTTTCTTGCTTGACGCTTCCGTCGCTCAAAAGTTCGTCGATGCTGTACGGGTCAGCTGCCTAGCCGCGTTTTCGCCCCCCACCTTGTCACACAGTCACGCCAGTCAGTATGTTGCTTTGATCCCTGATTGGCCCGCGGGCTCCAAGCCTGAAAGCTTGGTAAGTGGGAAACATCCCCCGCTTCTCACGGTTTCCAAACTGCGCCAGATTTCCTTCACCCAGCGTTTTGGAACTGGGGGTGTATGAAGCAGTAGTGGGAAAATGTCCGGGCGTTGGAAACTGCTGTAACTCTCTTTTCCTGTTTGACGCAACAGCCCATCCACATCTACTACCCGTCTGGCGTCTGCCTCTTCAATCCAGCTGTCAGGGCCGGGGTTTCTTCACCGCCACTCAATCAAAACAAAGAAAAAAAAAACCTGAGAGCAACAACAACAACGAGACCCCACACTGCAACAGAAGAATATGAAGTTGATAATTTGTCTACCTCGGGGGTGTGGTCAGCAAAGATGGGGGGTACAGATGAGGATATCAAGAGCCGCATATAAAGCCAGGCAGATCTTTATTACGTCGGGGCCTCCCGGAATTCCTCTGCCCTCTCACTCCACAACAAGATCGAATTTCAATTTAATGTAAAATCTGTCCTTTTTTGGGTTTTGAACGTGGCGAACAACAAAAACAAACACTCAAAACTCCAAGCATTTACAAAATGTCTGCGAAACTTTTGGGAAAATCAGATGGACGAATTATTGCCAAACGAAGTGGAACAAGACCAAACAAGTTTCCAATAAATCAAATCAGAAACGGAGGGGGGAGGATTGGCCCCCCCTAGAAAATCTCCCTCCAACACGCAAAACAAGCCCTTTTTTAACCCCAGGGGGAAAAGAAAAATGGGGAAAACCAAGCAGACTGGCCCCAAAGGGGTACCGACGCAAGGGGAAGGTGCCGGGGTGACGTGGCCGACTGAAAAGGTCTCCCGAAACCCTGTCCGCTGGGAAAAATGTGGGTTTCGGGCCCTAGTTTACCAGGGAATTTAGGGGACTAAGTCAAATAAATCAAAGTACCTCATTCGAGAGACAGAGCTGGCGATGATGACAAGATTTCCCTTTAGCTCGATTTCTCACCATATTTTGAACCGCAGGAAGATTCTGTTTGTTTTCCTCGATGCCAGAATTTTTTCAAGTGTCGAGGATGGGTGGTCTGCGTTCAAGCCAATATTGTAATGGGCGTCCACCAGCTCGCCTCATGGGGTGTCCTTCTTTTAGGGGAAAGTTCAATATGAAAACTAACGCAGGTGCACGTAGTCCGACTCTGGGGAGGTTGTGGGTGGTGGGTGACTGCAGTACACTCACCGAGGGGGAGAGAATTCGCTTGCAGATCTGTCCCTCTTTGACAGAAATCTACCACAAAATGAGTGGGGGAAAAAGACGTCTGGTTTTCCCTTGGTAGGCCCCCTTAGATTTAATTTCACCAACAAGTTTGATTGTTTCGTGAGCGTGAAAATCACTCAAAAAAGTGGGGTACGGGAGCAGATCGGTGCAAGTACTGCTTTTATGCCATGCCCTGCTCCTTTGCAAGTCCATGGTTTTTCTGTGCCTCACAATGTCCTTGAAGGCCCCGTCCAAAAACCCCCACGTTCAACAGTGCGTCGTCTAAAACCAGAACCCCGAAGCAGTTTGCCCCTGGGACCGAGCAAAAAGCGAGTCCCTGGGAAAGGGGGGCCCAAAAGATGGAAAATTTTTTGAACTGTTCGTTATGCGGTAAAACCTGCCGCCACAGCAAAAAGCCTTCATCGCCCCCAAATGCTTTATGCTTGGGTTTAGCTGTCTGCAACACCCTTTTAAAAGTTTGTGAGGTCGCTGACCCCCTAAACATCTGACGAATTTGGATGACAGATAGCTTGTCATGCAATGAGCTTGGCGAAAAGTACGTGTACTGTCGGGCGGGTGTCAGACCAACAAAATGCTGAAATGTTTCAAACCCGTCAGAGTGGAGAACTACGCAGTGTACAGCTGGGGTTGACTCTCTCCCCCCCCAAAACAGGTACAGAGGGAATCCACCGAGAAGCCTTTGGTGCACAAAGATGCCATCTGCTTGGGGGGGCCGTCAAAGTGAGGACTACCTAGAACCCCTAGAACATGTGTGGGACAACATTTGACACCCTGTTGCCAACTAAATGCCTGAAGCCCTTTCCACCCCCCTTTTCTCACAATTGCAAAGGGGGAGGGAAGTGTGACACTGACGGGGGGGTCTGTTCTACGGGTTTTGCTGCGTCACATTCTGCCATGGAAAAACAAATAATTTCCCCCCTTTCCAATCAGTGATGGAAAAGACAATTACATCAGTCACATTAGCATGTTTTTTTGCATCTTGAGAACTTTTTCTGTTTCTGTTGGGATGTGTCATTGCCCCGCAATACAGAAAAAAATGAAAAAGTGAAAAAGCAGCAAAAACAGTTTTATTGAATAGGTAAAAACGGCGTTCACTTGTGAATTTAAAATCAGAAAGACTTATTTTTTAATAGTGAATCTCAGTGAAAATGCATGTCGATTAGAGCATTATGATAGGAGCCCCTTTTTTACAGCTAGATTCGCCAGGTTCGGCCAAGACCCCGTATAAGAAAATTACCCTTGACATGGGATTTGAAGGTCAAGATGACCCCAAATGGACAAAAAAAAATACCAGAAATAAACTCAGCACACCAAATCTTGGATTGAAGTGTTACAAGTGTTATTTGTCAAAAACACAAAAATTGGGTTTTTACGACGGCGGGGGCGGCCAAATTTGAATCGGGCCCTTACGCAAAATTACCAGGGTGGGGCCGACACCTCCGTGTTTTTTGTTAGGTGCCCCGACTCAAATCAAGTGAGAAATTCCCTAACCCATAATGTACACGGGCTTATCCAGGTACGGATTAGCGGGGGGAAAATGATGAATGAATGTGCTGGGAAGAGAAAAATGGCATAAACAAAATACTGAAACTCCTAGTGATGGTTGTTTTTGGCATGGGGACCCATAGGCCTACCCGGTTAGTTCAATTACCGGCTGAAGAAATGAGAAACTCAACTTTTTCACGATAAGAAGCTTTTTTGAAACCCCGTGTGATGGGGGATGGGGAAAAAAAAAGAAGAAAAGAAAAGACCGGTGAAAAAATTGTTAAAGTAATTGTTCAAAAGCCCCTTAAAAGTACGACTGAAAAAAAATAAGGGTTTTTTCTTTTAAAAAAAAAAATATAAACAAAAAATACGACGAAAAGTTTCGCAACCCCGAATGACAACACGACTGAAAATAGCCCCTAAAATTTATTAGCTTTTGACAAAATTTTATTGGACATAACTTGTTCAAAACACGAGGGAAAAAAACAATACGCGGGCGAACGTTTTAAATTTTCAATGCAAATAGAATGAAAAATCGTTTAAAAACGAAATGTTTTTTAAAGAAAACGTGGAAAACAACAATTGGACTAAAAGCAATTTTTAAAAATGAAACAATATAAGACAATAATTTAAGTGATTTATGGGCCATCGCTTATGTAAAGACTTCCCGCTGGGGTTGGAACAGATTTGCACTTTTTATCAGTGGTCTTAGATAAAAAAAGGAACACCCCCGTTTCGTGCGCGCGCGCCGCGTTGTGTGCATGCAAGTTCTCTCTCTCTCTCCCTCTTCTCTTCTCCATTCATGTGAATGTATGTGTGCGCGCGTGCGGTGGCGGTGAGAGTGCGCGGGGAGTGCGTACGTGGTATAGGGTACGCGGGCTGTGTGCGTGTGTTTGTACATGTGTGTGGGCACCCTGCGTGATGCCTGTACCCGAGTAAATTTAATAAAGGGACGATCATTCGGTCTCGGGAAGTAAAACCCCGTTTCTAACCGACGCTACAAAACTTTTGTACCCCGCTCACAGCAGGTTCCCAGCTTAACACTCCCAAGGTGCACTGTTCCTTCTTTGACAACATAACATTTCTGTCTTTTTTCAAGGCTGAGGCATTCCTAGGGGTCGTACCTGTTGACAGACCCGGGATGGGGTTATAACCCTGGTGGAATAGGACTGTTGTCGTTGGCCGGGCGCTGAGGGAGCGGCGTTGTGGATTATCCAACTGGGGGTTTTGTTTTTCAAAATCCTTTTTGCGTGGATGGTTTCTGCATGCCCCGGAAGCTCCTAAAAGGGCGATAACACGGGCCCCGAGAGAGAAGAGAGAGAAGGAGAGAGAGGGAGAGAGAGAGGGGGGGGGGGGAAAATTTCTATGAAGCTTTCAAAGCCCCCTCACAGGAAGAGGGAGAAGGGTTCATAACAATGTGGAGTTCGAATAAAGCGATACATTTTTTAAAAAGTATTTTTGCAAAAGAAACAAAAAAAAAAAACAAAAGACAAAAAACAACACAAAAAAAAACAACACAAACAAACAAAAAATACGAAGGAAGCGTTAGGGACAAGTTGGGGGAAGCAGGGAAACGATGTAAATAAAGAAATGCAGGGAAGGGAAAAAGGAAAAAATTGGGAAAAAATAGGAAAAGTAGAGAGAGAGAGAGGAGAGAGGGGGAGAGAGAAGAGGGGGAGAGAGGAGAGGGGGAAGAAGAGAGAGAAAAGGGGGAAAGAACCTAAATGTTGTTTAATGAGGGAAAGAAAAAGCACAAGTCAGTGGGTTTTTTTTTTTCGTCCTCCATCCGAGAGAGACACGACACTGACACGCACGTTTTATTTTCCCAATAGCAAACAACCGTTGGCAAGGGGGTTCAAAATTTTAGATTAACGCATGCGTCAAAACTGCCATTCAAAACAAAAACATAAAATCGAACAGTAAAACGAAAATCAAATATACAATCGGCAACACAAACGTTTGCGGATACAAAAAACACTCACCACAACACCACACGTGGCACGTGCGCCGCGCGCGCGTCGCTCAACAAACACACCCCACACACACACACACCACACACACACACCCCACACCACACCACAACACACACAACCCACCCCCCACAAACACAACGCACTCATCACTCATCTGCCCACTTCAGCAAACCATTGTCTTCGACCATAAGCCCTGAAAAATACACAAAAAGGTAACAGTGAATTCATCTCGCACACATTTTTGGGTCAACAATTTTTTAGATATTCTTTCTTCGAAAAACCAAACTTCGTTAAACTTGAAATTATGGATTTTTTTATTCTTACTAGATGAATTGCTACGAGGTTTTTCTTGAGAGCTGGCTCCCCCGAAAATTTTTACATCTACTTCGAATATCGCTAAGCAGGACAACAAAAACAAAATGCATTCTCTTACTGTTGTTTCCCTCTACACAATGGGGGATGCTTTTTGTCCGATGCTTTGAAATTTTCTGTTGCATTTGGGCCCAGTGTTCTAGTTTAAATTTTGTAAATTAATTTATGCCCTTTATTTGTAATAAAATGAAAACTTTTCCATTTTTTAAAAAACTTTTAAAAAGAGAGAAACCCCTTCATATTTGAGTTTTCCCCCATGTGGAAAGCGTTTGTCTGTAAGAACAAAATTTAAAAGATCATAAATTCGGTATAAACCCCGCAGTATTGCCTCACCCGCAACCAGACGATACCCCAAAAAATTTTTTGTTTTACTTCTTTACACGAGATACCAGTTTAAAATTTTCCCAAATTTTGTTGTAGCAAAAGCATTTCCTACGCTGGGTTTCGAGTTGGGGTAGGTAAAAGAATAAACAAAAACCTATTTTAAATTTATTTTATATATGTTCGTATTTAAAAGGGATATCGACCACTTTCACCCTAAACTATCTTTTTTGATGCTGTAAAGGGACAGCTAAATTAAAACGTTTTATTTCAAAGTATGAACTTTTTTCCCTTGGGCGTTTTCCAAAAAGAGCCCACACCCCAGATGCTATGTCAGGATTGGTGTATCGGGTGTCGAATAATTCCAAAACAAACCCCCCAAATGAATTCAAACCTTTCTTGTTCTTTTAAAATTTAAAGACCCCTCTCTTTCCTTTCCCACCGTCTCCCGGGCCCGCAGTATTAAGCTTAATTTTTTGGTGAAAAAAAATACCTAGATATTTATAACTATTTTTCATTTGATTTGATTGCCCTTTTAACCATCTTTAGTTGGCTAAATGCCCCATTTCTAAAAACCCTATATTATTTTATTAAAATTTTTAGTGTTGTAATCATCGATCCTTTTTCAAAGTGTCCAATGTTTTTGGGAAACCACGGTGTACAGAAAAGGGGAACAACATCTCAGAAACAACAATAAAAATGCTCGTAGCCCCTGGTAACTTTTTCCCCTCCTTCCATTTCTGAAAAATCACAGCAAGCTCGTTAATGAAAAAAGCAAAAACTGGGGACTGAGAAAACATCCTTTTTTTACACCACGTGGGCAATTTAAAAAATCTGAAAAAATGCCTTATCACAACACATGCAAGAACGGAATCTACTTCCTGCAAGGCTGCAAAAACTTCCCATTCACCCACTTTTCCTTAAAAAATTCCACAAAACATTTCTGTTCCAGAATCAAAAACTTTCTGAAAATCAAAAAAGGCAACATCAATTTTTCTTTTTTTAAAAGGTTTCTGAACTAAAGGGATCAATGTAAAAAAAGTGGTTATTGTGCTTTTCCAGAACAAAACCCGCTTGTTCTTTTGTAAATTTTCTTTCTCTTTCTGCCCAAGCAGTTAATTTTTTTTAAGAAATGGTATAAATTTTATTAAGATACTTTTCATGCAATGCCCCGGTAATATCGGGATTGTTATTGTCTCCTTTTTTTGAAGAGGGTTTTTATCGTTTTTGACCATGTCCCGGAAAAAATTCCTTTACGAACACGAGTTTAAACAGGCTTATATGAAAAACAAAAACAAAAGAGTTTGGGACGTTTGAAAATTTCCAAAAACCCTTTTCCGGGCCCGCCTTTTTCCCATTTCATCGATTTAGCCCTTTTTGACCCATCCTTTTTTAAACCCCTATTGAAAAAGGGTTTTGTAAATAGATCTTCACTGTCTATCTCTTTTTGAGTGTTGGAAACATTTTTAAAGCCATTTAATACTTCAAAAAAAAGATCAGCCCCTGCTGTGAGGGAATTTCGTTTTGTCCTGGTTTTTATTATTGATCTAAATTTTTGACCAAATAGTTTGGAGTCAGAAATGATTTTTTTTTTGTTGTCTAATCGTTTCTATCAATTCTTTTTTTTCTCTCTTTTCATTTTGTGTATCCCTTTTTTTCCTTAACTACGCGTTTTGTTTTTTCCTCAAATTTGTTTTTAAACTGCCTTTGATATTGCTTCAAGCATCTTTTGACAATTCTTTTCTTTCTTCCAACCCCGCTGTCAAAAAAGTCATTCACTTTTCTCTTCCTTTTCCCCACAGATCTTTACCATACAACCACAGATACTAAAGTGTTCACAAACAATTCAAACAGTTTACATCAACGTTAAGGGGAATTTCATGGGTCTACAATACATTTTTTTAAAAATCTTCTGAGCTTGTTCCCCACATAAGTTTCCCCCATTCTTCAGACAAAATGCGTTCTCTTCGCGCACTGGACATTTTTCTTTTTTTCATACACCAATTTTCCCCTTTCATTTCCCAAAGGGAAAAGCCAAGAAAACAAACAGTCCGTACTTCATCTGCAAGTTCGAGTAGTCTTGTGGCACAATAAAATAAACAATAACATGCTACCCCGGGGGGCACAAAGGTGAATTCTCCTTTTGAATGTGCCATATGTTCCATTCACAATTACAAGTTTAAAAATGAAACTAAATCCAATAGAGATTTACCAAATTATTTATGAACAAAACTTTAAAATCGCACTAAAGCATTTTTTTCGTGTGGACACAATTACTGGATAATGGTAGTGTCACCTTATCATAACTCGTCACACATAACATCAACATCATCATCACTGGGGAGCAACGCACTCTTTCCTTAACATACAGCGTTTTTACGTTCTTTCTCAATTTGTTTAATCTAGCTCTTTGATATTGCTTTAAGCATCTTTTGACAAACCAGTGTATCTCACTTCATCACATAAACATCAAAAACATCATTACTCATTTAAAACTAGTAAAGGAAAAACTATTTTTCAGGGTTTGGGGTTTTTGGCGGCCTGTGCGGGGGGATTTAAGTGCCCAAAAATGAGGATATTTAAATCATTTTTTTCAGATTTCCAGCAAAGTTTTTCCCAAAAACAAATTCCCTTTGATCCAAGTGATTTTATGTCCTCCCTCGGCACAACATAACATGCAACAATCAATACACTTTGTTTACTTAAAGACTTTTTTTTTTATTTTAAAACGACCATTTTTTAAATTAACACTGATTGGGTCCATTTTTTCAAAGGTTTTTTTCCCGTATTAAAAAACGCCCCCAGAAATTCGACCTTGCTTGACAATTTTTAGCAGGTGCATGGAACTTTGCAAAGTCGTGAAAAAAACAGGAAATCAAATTCTTGTCGATAAACGTTTCAGTTAGAATACGAAATCAAAGCCATTTACATAATTTTTAAAAAGGGTACATCAATGTTTACTATAAAGATTTTCAAATTGTAGTTAAGAAATGTTTTTCATTTCCTGATGGTCTTGCCTGTCCCATTTCATTGTTTTTTTAAAGCAGAGACCTTCTTTCCGTTTTTCCAGAAAAGGTTTTAAACCCCTCTGTGTGCCGTACCCTTCCCGCACTGCACTTTTCGTGGTCACTCTCCCCGGCCACGTCGTGACTGCTGTGTCCGCAGTGCCAGGTGTTCTCCGCCTGCTACACCACGCAACCCCCTGAGAAAAATCCCCGACACGTGAAGAGGAACCGGCCGTGGAAATCCCGCCACTGCCCGGGGAAAGCATAGGGGCCCCTGCTGCATAGTTTCCCCAGAAACGGCACCCGGGTTGAAGGGGAGGGGCAACACCAACGCGCTCTTGCAGGAAGACCGGCACGCTTCCCCCGAGTCACGTTGACTCGTAGGGAAAAACCTCCCTGTCATCGACCGCAACAGGCCGGGCCTTTCTGACGCCCCCGCCCCCACGCTTCTGCTGCATTCGATTGGGTGTCCTTGGTGTGACGTCACAATGACGCCGGGGGAACCCCCGGGACACTGCCCTCTTCGTGCACCGGCTGCAAACTTTTTGATCTACCCGCCTTGTCGTGTTTATGCCCCCGAGTCGCGTCCGCGCTGCCCCCTCGGGGATATGTGTGGTCGGGTCGGTGGTCGGGTCAATTGCCTTTTACAAAATATGCTCTTTTCCCCCTTGCTTTGCCTTCGCCCCTACTCTGCCTGTTTTCCCGGTATATCATTTGCCAGCCCGACGCCTTTCTTTTCTAGTTCTGGCGGGAATTTTGCGATTTTGAATCAATTTTCCCTTTTGTCTTTCCCTTGCCCAAATTTCCGACACGTTTTGGCTTTCCCATTCTTCTCTGACCCACCCGTGAGCACGGGCAATGTCTTTTCTTTCCATGTTTTTGTTTCCCTTCATGTTCAAATGTCCCAACACATCGCGACACGGTATAATTTCTTTATCGTTGGAGGGATACCAAAAAACGAAGATTGTCCGCCTCGAAAAACTTTCGAGTCTGTCGAGCTCTTCCGACATCTGCATTACTTGCTGTTCTAGTCCGGACACTTTCACAGACAGATTCCGTGTCTCCTCCTACCCTCTGCCATTCTGTCATACAGCTGATCCAGTTCTGAGGACAAACTTTCTACAGCAACTGACAGCCTGTTCTGTTCTGCTTCCACCTGGGTGCACGATCGTTGATCTCATTACATTTATAGACACTATCCCCAGTTCTGATTAATTTCGAACAGTTCGCTGCGAATGAATGAATTCTGTTCTCTTGTTGTTCCCTGTCCTGTTTCATATCTTCTCTGAGAGCTAACAAGATTTCCGTTGCCATTTCAGGGCAAATGATACTGCTGTCCTCTGTCAGTGTCTGGTCGATGTTGGCGATATCCGTGGATTGTTCGTCACTGTTTCCATGGAATTGGGGCCTGGGTTCACTTCAATGTCCCCACTCAGTAGCAGCTTGTACAGGAGAAATCCACTGTTGGCGACACAGCACAAAACAAGGACATCGGGCACAAGCTGGCCACAGTGACCAGATCCTTCAGTTGACTGTAGTCGAATGTGTCAGTAACTTTCACCACTAATCTTCTCTGCACATCTTGCAAAAAAACAACATCGGTTGTTTCATAAACACAAAGTTTCTCACACACAGCACAGAGAGCGTGAATCACAGCCAACACTGCCCAGAAATACAGCACACCAGTGAGAACACACTCCAAACTGACAGTGTCGCACATTCTTCGTCACCTTTCCGCACTGAACACGAACGCTGGCACAGTTTGGCACATGTCAGTTTGCCACAAAAAGTACCGATTCTGCTCGCCACAGTGACAAGTCAATCATTTTTTCAGCACAGAATAGCTCACGGGAACACTTCACACGGGTAATTGACACTGATAGGCTGTCCTGTCTTAATTCACTGCACCACTGAATCAAAAAGGACGGAGCTCAACTTAAACACAGCCTTACTGCCGCCATTTTTCTCGTACCCCCCCCCATCCAGAGAGAGAGAGAAGAGAGAGGAGAGAGAGGGGGGGGTAGAAATATGTGAAAAGTTGGAAAAGGACGGGAAAGCTAGAAAGAGACAGGGAGAAGTTGGAAGAAATAGGTAAAACTTGGAAGAAAATGGTAACATTAGGCAGAGAAAAAAACGGCAGTATAACAGTCAGTCAAAACTGGGGAGAGGTAGGGAAAATAGTAAGAGTTAGGGTAAAATGGGAAGAAGCAGGAAAGGTTAAAAAAAAAAAGGAAAAAAAAAATGGGAAAGGGCAAAGAAAGGCTGGCTGGGTTTGGATGAGAAAAACCTCGCCCACATGCCCACCCTACGCCCCTCAAATGCCCCCACATTCCCCGTAAAGTAGGAACATATTCACACCTTGCTTCTAAGCTGAAGGAGTAATAAAACAATGTGAAAGATCGGACAAGTTGAGACAAGGACTGAATTTGCAGTCGTTTCAGCCTTTGAACGTTCCTGACGGTACAGCTCGACCGGTCAAATCACCACGCACCTGCAAAATCACAGGCGCCCGAAGGACTGGGGGAAACAGCAACTGGCTGCTAAGCTGAGGAGGGATTAACAGGAACAGTAATATTGACTATAGTACCCAGATC
>CM031613.1:32137359-32144859 GCA_018398815.1 Conus ventricosus
AACGAAGTGAAGATGAGTGCATTTTGTTTTTGATTGTCCTGCTTACGCAGATATTCGAAGTAGATGTAAATTTTCAGGGAGCCAGCTGCTCAAAGAAAGACCTCGTAGCAATTCTATCTAGTAAGAATGAACAAAATACCATATCATTTGCAAGATATATAGCAGAAGCTTGTGATTTTCGAAGAAAGAATATCTTAAACAATTTGTTGAGCCAAAATGTGACGATGT
Source organism: Conus ventricosus (assembly GCA_018398815.1). Classification (NCBI taxonomy): domain Eukaryota; kingdom Metazoa; phylum Mollusca; class Gastropoda; order Neogastropoda; family Conidae; genus Conus; species Conus ventricosus. The sequence continues at coordinate 32,137,588 of CM031613.1, forward strand.
ATGAATTCACTGTTAGCGCTTTTCGTGTATTTTTCATGGCTTGATGGTCGAAGACAATGGATTGCTGAAGTGTGCAGAGTGAGTGAGTGAGTGCGTTGTGTTGTGGGGTGTGGTGTGGTGTGGTGTGTGTGTGTGTGTGTGTGTGTGTGTGTTGTGTGTGTGTGTGTGTGTGTGTGTGTGTGTGTGTGTGTGAGCGCACGCGCGCGCGTGCGCACGTGCGCACGTGTGGTGTATGTGTGTGAGTGTGTTTGTATCCGCAAACGTTTGTGTTGCCGATTGTATATTTGAATTTCTGTTTATACTGTTCGATTTCTATGTCTTTTTGTCTTAAATGGCAGATATTTGACGCATGCTGTTAATACTGAAATTGTAACCCCCTTGCCAACAGGGCTTGTTTGCTATTGGCAATAAAACTGTGTCAGTGTCAGTGTCAGTGTCTCTCTCTGGATGGAGGACTGGATAAAAAAAAGCCACTGACTTGTGCTTATTCTTTTCCCTCATTAAACAACATTTAGTTCGTTCGTTCTCTCTCTCTCTCTCTCTCTCTCTCTCTCTCTCTCTCTCTCTCTCTCTCTCTCTCTCTCTCTCTCTCTACTGTTTCCATATTTCTTCCAATTTTTTTCCTTTTTCTTCCTGCATTTCATTACCTTTTACATCGTTTCCCTGCTTCTTCCAACTTGTCCCTAACGCTTCCTTCGTATTTTTTGTTTGTTTGTTGTTGTTTTTGTTTGTGTTGTCTTTTGTCTTTTGTTTTGTTTTTTTGTTTCGTTTGCGAAAATACGTTTTTAAAATGTATCGCTTTACTTCGAATCTCCACATTGTTATGTAACCCTCTCCTCCCTCTTCCTGTGAGTGGGCTTTGAAAGCTTGACATAGTAATTCCCCCCCCCTCTCTCTCTCCCTCTCTCTCTCTCTCTCTCTCTCTCTCTCTCAGGCCCGTGTTATCGCCCGTTAGGAAGCTTCCGTGGCATGCAGAAACCATCCAGCGCACAAAGGACTTTTTGAACAAACAGAACCCCAGTTGGATCAATCCAGCAACGCCAGCGTCCCTCAGACGACCGGCCAACGACAACAGTCCTATTGCCACCATGTGTATAATCCCATCCCGGGTCTGTCAACAGGTACGAGTCCACTAGGAATGCCTCAGCACTTGACAAAAGACAGAACATGTTATGATTGTCGAAGAAGGAACAGTGCACTCGTTGGGAGTGTTAAGCTAGGAAGCCTGCTGTGAGCGTGGGGTATGCAAAAGATTGTAGCGTCGGTTAGAATACAGCGGTTTACTTCCTCGAGACCGAACTGATCGTGCGCTTATTAATTACTCATGGGTACAGGCATGCACTGCACGCGTGCGCACACACACATGTACAAACACACGCACACATGCACGCGTACCCGTATACGCACGTACGCACTCACGCGCACTCTCACGCGCACACACGCACGCGCGCACACATACATTCACATGAATGGAGAAAAGAGAGAGAGAGGAGAGAGAAAAGAGAACTTGCATGCACACACACGCGCGCGCGCGCGCACGTAACGAGAGTGTTCCTGTTTTCATCTAAGACCACTGATCAAAGTGTCCGAATCTGTTCCACACACCATGCGGGAATGTCTTGTACATAAGCAGATGGTTCCATAAATCACTTAAATTATTGTCTTATATTGTTTCGATTTTTATAATTGCTGTTAGTCCAATTGTTGATTCCACGTATTCTTTAAAAACATTTCGATTTTACGATTATTTCATTCTATGTGCATTGAAATATTTTAAAAACGTTCGCCCGTCGTATTGTTTATTCCTCGTGTATTGAACAAGTTCATGTCACAATCATATTATGTCGAAAGCTAATCAATTTTACGGCTATTTTCAGTCGTGTTCGTCATTCTGTGTGTCTGAAACTTTTCAGTCGTATTGTTTGTTTAGTATTCTTTTTTTTTAAAGTAAGAAACCTTAGTTTTTTTCAGTCGTACTTTTAATGTGCGTTTTGAACAATTACGTTTTAACAATATTTTCAGCCGTGTCGTTTCTTTCTTTCTTTTTTTCCCCATCCCTCCATCACACGTGGTTTCAAGAAAGCTATTCTTATCGTTGAATAAATGTTGAGTTCTCATTATCTGTCAGCCGGTAATTGGAACTAACCCTGGGTAGGCCTGTATAGGTCTCCATGTCCATAAAACAACCATCACTAGGACTGTGTTCAGTAGTATTGTTTATGCCATGTTTCTTCCTTCCCAGCACATTCGATTCATCATCTTCCCCCGCTAATCCTGTACCTGGCTATAAGTCCCGTGTACATTATGGTGTTAGGAGAATTTCTCACTTGATTTGAGTCAAGGGGCACCTAGACATGAAAAATCACGGAGGTGATCGGCACCACCCTGGTACATTTTGCGTAATGGCCGATTCAAATATGGCCGCCACCCGCCGTCGTGAAAATCCCAACTTTGTGTTTTTGACAATATATACACTTGTAACACTTCTAATCCAACTGATTTGGTGTGCTGAGTTTATTTCTGGTATTGTTTTGTCCATTTGGGGTCATCTTGACCTTCAAATGCCATGGTCAAGGTAATTTTCTTATACTGACGGTCTTGGCCGTAACCTGGCGATATTCTAGCTGTAACAACAGGGCTCCTATACATAATGCTACTAATTCTGACATGCATTTTCACTGTATGATTCACTATTAAAGAATAAGTCATTCTGATCTTGAATTCACAAGTGAACGCCGTTTTTTACCTATTCAACTAAACTGTCTTTGCTGCTTTTTCACTTTTTCACTTTTTTCTGTATTGCGTGGTCAATGACACATCCCAACAGAAACAGAAAAAGTTCTCAAGTATGCAACAAACATGCTCAATGTGACTGACTGTAATTGTCTCTTTCCATCACTGATTGGAACATGGAGAATTATTTGCTTTTCCATGGCAGAATGTGACGCAGCACAATCCAGTAGAACAGCACCCACACGTCGAGTGTCACACTTGCCTGCCCACTTGCATATTGTGAGCAAAGTGGGTGCAAGGGCTTCATGCATTTAGTTGGCAACAGGGTGTCAAAATGTTGCTCCCACACATGTTCTAGTGGTTCTAGTAGTCCTCACGTTGACTGGCCGCCCAAGCAGATGGCATGCTTTGTGCACCAGAAAGGCTTCTCGGTGGATGTGACCTCTGATGACACGCTTGTGGGTGGGAGAGAGTCAATTCCAGCTGTAGCACTGCTGTAGTTCTCCACTCTGAGCTGGTTGAACATTTCAGCAGTTGTTGTTGGTCTGACACCCGCCCAGACATGTACACGGTACATTTCTGCCAGAGCTTCATCTTGCACTGACAAGCTATCTGTCTATCCAAAGTTCGTCAGATGCTGTACAGGGTCAGCGACCTCACAAACTTTCAAAGGTGTTGCAGACAGCTGAACCAAGCATCAATAGCAGTTTGGTGCGATGAAGGCGTGTTTGCTGTGGCGGCAGGTTTTTACCTGCATGAGACAGAACAGTTCAAGGATCTGCTCATCTGCTTGGGACCCTTCCACTGGACTCGCATTCTGCTCGGGTCCCAGGGCAAACTGCTTCGAGGTTCTGGTTTAGACGACGCACTGGTTGAACGTGGCGTGTTTGGACGTGGCCTTCAAGGACATTGTGGAGGCACAGAGAACCATGGACATTGCAAAGGAGCATGGCATGGACATCAAGCAGATACTTGCACACGATCTGCTGCCAGTGACTCCACTGTTTGATGGTGATCTTCACGCTCACGTCAACAAGTCAACACTTGTTGGTGAAATTGAATCTGAACTGGACCTCACACAATGGAATCAGACGTCTCTTCTTCCCCACTCATGTTGTGGTAGACTTCATGTCAAAGATGCGACAGATGCTGCTAGCAGAATTCTTACCCTCGGTGATGTAGTCACTGCAGTCATCACATCAGCCACAAGCCTCTGCCATGAGTCGGACTACGTGCACCTGCTGTTAGATTCATACGTTTTAACTTTCCCTGAAAGAAGGACAGCCCATGAGGCGAGCTGGTGTGACGCCCATTGACAATATTGGCATGAACGCAGACACACCCATCCCTCGACAGCTTGACAAATTCTGGGCATTGAGGAAAACAAACAGAATCTTCAGCTGCTGGTTCAAAATATGGTGAGCAATCGAGCTGAAGGAAATCTTGTCATCATCGCCAGCTCTGTCGTCTCTGATGATGAGGTGACTTGACTTACTTGACTTAGTCCTCTGAATTCCCTGGTGAACATAGGGCCGCAACCACATTCTTCCAGCGGACACGGTTTCAGGAGATCCTCTTCAGCTCGGCCCACGTCATTCCGGCGACCTTCACCTCTGCGTCGGTACTCCTTGGCCATGTCTGTCTTGGTCTTCCCACTTTTCTTTTGCCCTGGGGGTTCCAATCAAGGGCTTGTCTTGCGATGTTGGATGGAGACTTTCTGAGGGTGTGGCCAATCCATCCCCACTTCCGTTTTCTGATTTCTGATTTCATTGGAACTTGCTTGGTCTTGTTCCACAGTTCTGTATTGGCAATAATATCTGTCCATCTGATGTTCACAATGTTTCGCAGACATCTGTTGATAAATGCTTGGAGTTTGTGAGTGTTTGTCTTTGTTGTTCGCCACGTTTCAGAACCATATAGAAGGACAGATTTTACATTGAATTGAAGATTCTGATCTTGTTGTGGAGTGAGAGGGCAGAGGAATTCCAGGTAGGCCGTAGCGTAATAAAGATCTGCCTGGCTTTACTGATGCGGCTCTTGATATCCTCATCTGTACCTCCATCTTTGGACCACACTGCCGAGGTAGACAAACTTATCAACTTCAGTGATGTCTTGCTGTTGCAGTCGTAGTGGGTCTCGTTGTTGGTTGTTGACTCTCATGGTTTCTGTTTTCTTTGTGTTGATTTGAGCTGGCGGTGAAGAAATCCCGGACCTGCACAGCTGGATTGAAGAGGCAGACGCCAGACTGGTAGTAGATGTGGAGTGGGCTGTTCGCGTCAAACAGTGCAAGAGAGTTACAGCAGTTTCCAACGACACGGACACTTTCCCACTACTGCTTCACTACAACCCTCAGTTCCAAACGCTGTGGTTGAAGGAAATCTGGCAGCAGTTTGGCACACGTGAGAAGCGGCGGATGCTTCCACTGTACCAAGCAGTTTCTAGGCTTGGAGCACCGCTGGCCAAGTCAGTGATCAAAGCACACATACTGACTGGCGATGACTGTGTGACTAAGGTAGGGGCGAAGAACGCTGCTATGGCAGCTGACCCTGTACAGCATCTTTACGAACTTTGAGCGACGGACAGCTTGTCAGAGCAAGATGAAGCTCTGGCGGAAATGTACCGTGTACATGTCTGGGTGGGTGTCAGATCAACAACAACTGCTGAAACGTTCAACCAGCTCAGAGTGGAGAACTACAGCAGTGCTACAGCTAGAATTGACTCTCTCCCACCCACAAGCAGTGTCATCAGAGGCCACATCCACAGAGAGAAGCCTTTCTGGTGCACAAAGCATGCCATCTGCTTGGGGCGGCCAGTCAACAACGTGAGGGCTACCTAGAACACTAGAACATGGGTGGGAGCAACATTTTGACACCCTGTTGCCAACTAACTGCATGAAGCCCTTGCCACCCACTTTGGTCACAATATGCAAGTGGGCAGACAAGTGTGACACTCGACAGTGTGGGTGCTGTTGTACTGAAGTTTGCTGCGTCGCATTCTGCCATGGAAAAGCAGATAATTCTCCATGTTCCAATCAGTGATGGAAAGAGACAATTACAGTCACATTGAGCATGTTTGTTGCATACTTGAGAACTTTTTCTGTTTCTGTTGGGATGTGTCATTGACCACGCAATACAGAAAAAAGTGAAAAAGTAGCAAAGACAGTTTTAGTTGAATAGGTAAAAACGGCGTTCACTTGTGAATTCAAGATCAGAATGACTAATATCTTTAATAGTGAATCATACAGTGAAAATGCATGTCAGAATTAGTAGCATTATGTTGTTACAGCTAGAATATCGCCAGGTTACGGTCAAGACCGTTGGTACAAGAAAATTACCTTGACCATGGCATTTGAAGGTCAAGATAACCCCAAATGGACAAAATGATACCAGAAATGAACTCAGCACTCCAAAATCAGTTGGATTAGAAGTGTTACATGTGTATATATTGTCAAAAACACAAAAGTTAAGATTTTCACGGCGGCGGGTGGCGGCCATATTTGAATCGGCCATTACGCAAAATGTACCAGGGTGGTGCCCGATCACCTCCGTGATTTTTCATGTCTAGGTGCCCTTGACTCAAATCAAGTGAGAAATTCTCCTAACACCATAATGTACACGGGACTTATAGCCAGGTACAGGATTACGCAGTTTAAAGAAAACTAAACCCTGCTCCAAACTTTCAATACATGTTGACTCTTACTACTTGGAGGCTAGTTGCTAAATTAGTCTCCTTGTCACAAAACGATTTTCTGAATTGTCAGTTAGGTGTCACCAAAGAGTGTTCTGTACTGAAATCAGACTGCAAGAATTCCTTTTCTCGGCATTTCCCATTTGATATTGTACTTTTGTCCGAAACAGGTTTTGAAGATTGATCGACGTTTTCATTTTACACCGTGTTTTATCGTTTGAAACTTGTTTTGTGAAGCTGGGATCGTTGGATAGTCAGTTAATGGCGCTGCTGGTTAAAGGCGACTTCGCCCGCATAGCATAAATCTAAACTGGCCGACAAGAAAACAGGCCAACTTCAAAACCACTTGGCAAAAATGTATCTTTAGAACGTTCCATTCCAAAGCCTCTTTGTCTGCGCGCACAAAGTACAGTGCAAATGAAAGAGATGTTTTTGTTGTGTTTTTTTTTAAGAAATCAGTTCGTTTGATCTCACAGACGATAAGTTATGCGCACCAGTCGAACTTTAAGAGGATCTCTTGGCTCTGATCTAATTTCCGAAAAACAAGGGAAGCGATTAGTACATTCCACTCACGTGCCACGCGTGTCATGGTCTTATCATGGATGCCAATCTCAAACGGGCCGTTAGGACGTAAATCTCACCCTCAATGGCAAAATAAAACGGGGTTAAAGTGTCGAGAAGCGTAGCCACCACTGCGATTATTTCATATCTATGTGTGCATTTATTTACTTTTTTTTTTCATTTTTTATATATTTAATTATTTATTTACTTAATTTTTTTTTTCAATGATGTCACCTACACCTCCTGTGCTAATCAGGATGCATTCTTTCCGTTCAGTCACTGGATACTGTA
>CM031613.1:32147359-32153574 GCA_018398815.1 Conus ventricosus
TTGCCCCCAGGGGTCTTGCAATTGGTGGAATACATCCTGGTAGGGGTACATGTACCCGCAATGGTTGCTATCCGGTGCTAGAGGGAAGAGGGAGAGAGAGAGAGAGAGAGACAGACAGACAGACAGACAGACAGACAGACAGACACACAGAGAGAGAGAGAGAGGGCGAGAGAAGAAGAAAAAGAAGAAGAAGAAGAAGGTGATAAAAATATATGTGGGGTCATGCCGTATGAGTGTTGAATCATTTCGGGTAACGTAAGCAATGTCCACAGCAGGAGAACAGGCCTTGAGGGAAGAGACGACAGAAAAACATATCTTCACTTTCATGACTCGGAAAACAAAATAAAACAAACAAACAAACAAAACTTTTGGCTCGGCTTTGAGATCCAGCCGGGTTTTCTTCTGTCGTCCCTTTCTCCTTGCCTTCATTATTCGTCCAGAGATTTTTTATTTTTTTTTTTGTATATTATTTCTTTGCTCTGACCACCTGAGAATGGTTACCGGAAGTTCTTTGTCGGGTGTTTCAAAAGCGTACTGCATGTGGGTAATTTAGTGACTTTCACGAACTTACAAGAAAAATTACTGTTCCCTGGAACGAAAAACACAAATTACAAGACAAAACAGGACGCGTTTCGACATGTATGGTCTTTTTCAGGCAAGACAAACAACATTCAAGACAATGAAAAAGAAGAACGAACAACCACTTATCTCCTAAAACTGGGCGCAAAATGGATGTGGAATGAAAACGAGGCTTACTTTCACGAAGTTTGACAGTCAATATGTTTGGAAGGCGACGCTCTAAATTTATTATTTTAGACGTTGCGACGTTGGTTATGATTTCGTCTGCTCCTTACTGTACATAGAATAACCGTTTCCTTCTTTGTAAAGGAAGAATTCTCTGCTTCTGCCGCGTGGGTCTCTTTATCTGGTTCTGGCATGAAGTGATCAGTCGACATTCCCTCCAGAGTGTCGAGCTGAGACCAGAAGATGGCAGGATCAGTTTTAGATTGGTGTGCATTATCACTGGTTGGCTGTTGTTCACGTATTAAGAGTGTCGACATCCGCTTCGTTCCTGACCTCCTCGTGCCCAGTTGACCAGGGAGACATCTGTAACCTGTGGCAGGACAGACGTCCAAAGTATTATAGTCATGTCATTCGTCATTCGTCAGCATCAGCTCCTTGACTTTAATTGATGACCATTTCCAGGTAAAGGTCGGGTAAAGCTATCTCAAAATTCACAGTTACATAATGTCACTTTAGAAGACAGCTTTTTAAAACTTAAACTCTACTTATATCAAATATATCTATTTCCATGTTTCTTCTGGTATTTCTTTATTATTTTCAATACTTTCAAACTACACTGGCAGAGGCGGATGGGTGGTGAAAGGGGTGGACTGGAATCCACAGACCAGTATCGATCAGCGAACAGTCACTGTTGTGAATAAATCAGTATATATCTATGGTGAAATATCACTTAAGTATAGAAAGAACATTGTATAAAAACGTCTAACACCATACAATATTGGGCAACAGCAGGCTATTCTGTATTACTAATATCTTGATGTAACCAATCAAGAACAGTACACTAAGCACACATAAAAATATATGCAAATCATTTTGTTTGTTTATCTGAAATTTAGTGAGTTTAGAAAACCATTTCCGAGGACTTAGAACTATTTTGAAAACGTTCTCTGTCTACCCAGCAGTAAATACGCACTTGATTCAGATCAGACAAGGTTAAGGCAGTAGAAAGAGTGGGATGGGCCCCGCATTCCATAATGCCTTGCCCCGATCACGATGAGTTCATCGTCTCTGCGCCCATTAGGTCTTTGGGCTCTTTTTTTTTAACTGACTAGCCAACGACTCTTTCCAATTGTTTTTATTTTTCTTACACCAAGTGCCACAATTGGCATGCATGATCGGTTTCTGTTCGTGTTGTTTTAACATATCAATGCCACATGGTCCCAGAAAGGTCACAATGCCAGCTCCCACGTAGGTCTAACGGCCCGCCCAACGGACAGATCAATCCCACACATTGGGAGTGGGTAAAGGTAGCCTCCGCGGTGAAATCAATACCAGACGAACGTCCACCTTCGCCATGTCAGGTCTGTTTGGAGGAAAAGTGATCAATGTACAAAGAGCATACTCTCTAGCCGATTTAAGGTCTGACTGCCCGCTTCCGTACCCGATGGCGGTGGTGGTGGTGGTGGTGGGTGGTGGTGGTGGTGGTGTGTGTGTGTGTGTGTGTGGTGTGTGTGTGTGTGTGTGTGTGTGTGTGTGTGTGTTGTGTGTGTGTGTGTGTGTGTGTGTGTGTGTGTGTGTGAGCGCTCGCGCCCGCGCGCGTGTGTGTGTGTGCGTGCGTCCCTGTATTAGTGTTAGTGTGTGCATGTACGCGCGCGGGTGTGTGTGTGTGTGTGTGTGTGTGTGTGTGTGTGTGTGTGTGTGTGTGTGTGTGTGTGTCACACACCAGAGAGAGACTGATCTTTTGTGTTCTGGTATTATTGATTTCAACCAAATCTCTCTCTCTCTCTCCCCTCTCTCTCTCTCCTCTCTCTCTCTCTCTCTCTCTCTCTCTCTCTCTCTCTCTCTCTCTCTCTTGAGATTTACTGTTTCTTGTAAGAACCTTGCCTGCAGAGCAAAGCATGCGTTGTTATGTATATTGCAAAAATTACGTAAGTTAAAATGCAATTCTCTTGCTGTATATTTAAAACTATTTGACGCGCAGATACAACCCATTGTTCAGTATGGTGCTGAATTGTGGGGCTAAGTAATGCTGTACATTTTTGTGAAAAAGTACATCTCTTTGCTCTGAAAAAGTTTTTAGGAGTTAAGTTACAAACACCGAATGACCTTGTGTATGGTGAGACAAATAGATACCCTGTTTACATAAATTCTGCCGTTAGATGCATGCACTACTGGTTAAAGTTGACAAGAATGGATGAGTCAAGATTACCGCGAAAAGCATATAGAACATTATTTGAGTTAGACTCTCGTGATAAGACAAACTGGGCGTCTGATATTCGCTGTAAGTTATACATGTTTGGTTTTGGTTATGTGTGGTTAAACCAAGGTGTTGAGGGAGTGGAACAGTTTATCGCTGACTTTAAAGAAAGACTTGTACTTTGCAGATGGCAAGAATGGGATTTTCATGTCAAGAATAGTGACAGATTTAGTGTATATAAGACGTTTTGCACAATAGCAATAGATAAAATGCATTTAACGTTAAATCTAGACAGACATATCAAGATTATTACAACACGATTCAGACTGGGTATTTCAGATATTGCTGTACATAGATGTCGATACAAACAACATACCCATGTTGATTTGATTTGTCCATTGTGTAAAGAAGAGAAAGAAGATGAAGTGCATTTTGTTCTGTGCTGTCCTTTACTAAACAAAATAAGAGAACGTTATATACATTTGAAATACTACAGATTTCCAAGTCTTTTCAGATTAAGTTTACTTCTAGCTTCCAATAATGAACGAACAACTAGAAATCTGTCCATTTACTTATACAAAGCATTTAAGTTACGATCTGTTCTTGTTTCTTAATGTAAAGCATTGAATCAGTTTTGAACGTGTAAAATATCGAATGATTACCAGGTGCACCCCTTCACGAGGGGCAATGGCCTATTTGTGAATAAAATATCCGTATCCGTATCCGTATCCGTATCTCTCTCTCTCTCTCTCCCTCTCCCTCTCTCTCTCTCTCTCTCTCTCTCTCTCTCTCTCTCTGCCTCTCTCTCTCTTTTACGTGTTCACACTCACATGTGCAGATACATCTGTACCTGCATTCAGCCATTTACACACATGCATGCATGGTCATGCAGAGACTGTGCGCACACACACGCACACACACACACACACACACACACACACACACACACACACACACACACACACACACACACACGCACGCTCTCTCTCTCTCTCTCTCTCTCTCTCTCTCTCCTCTCTCTCTCTCTCCTCTCTCTCTCTCTCGCGCTCTCGCTCTCGCTCTCGCTCTCACCCAGGCACGTACGCACGCACTTGCATATGCTGACACACACACGCGCGCATGCACGCACGCGCTCCCACTTCCTTTCCGCACCTACCCCATCTCCCGGCTCCCTGTGGCGGATAAATACACACTAAACTGGCCGAACTAATGACGACCCAGGTCACTATCTGAACCGAATACTTAGCAGACGAAGACAGCATTGTATAAACTTTTACATGCTTGCAGCTTCGTTGTTTATTTCATCATTTTGACCAGTCTAATTTCCCAGTTCCAAAGTAATTCTCTGCAACCTTTTTTGATAATTTAAAAAGGACGAGATAGCGGAGAAAATGGCAGGGGGTGGGGGTAGGGTGGAGAAACAGAAGTAAAATAAATATCTGTTAAAAATGGCTTTCTGTTGCTGATCCACGTGTGAGGATTTGAAGATAGTCTTTTGAGCAGTATCCCCCAGTATCAGTGGATCATATCTTCCCACGAGTTTCCAAGTTACTCGGGCACGTTTGCCGCTCTTTTAGGGCAACAGAACGTTTGCCGCGAGCGCTTGTAACGTTCTCTACCAGCCCTCTGAGGTTACTCGCAGAGGGAAACAAGATGGCGGCGATTAAGATCCGTTTCTTCTATGTGTTTCGGATTTCATTTGTTCTTATGCAAGAACACCACTATCTAACAGATTGCTACATCGTCCGTTTTTATCATATCGTCCTACGTGGTTCAGTTCCAGTAAAAGAATAATCAGTGATCAACAGTTTGAGTTGTGTCGTGAAAGCAATTGGCTATGAAACGTTCGTTGCTGAGACGAGCATTGTGTGCATGCTAGTCTTTAGCGAAGCGTTTCGTCTGAGGAACCCCCGTGGCATGTTTAGTCAGGTTGCTTCCTTGAGGTGGACAACTACCCTTTGATACGCCTTTACTACCCTCACTCAGTGACCGGGTCGGGTCGATGGCTTGTCACCCTGTTCCGGGTCTTCCGTCTTCATTCACCTTGCCCCGTAGACTCCTCTTGACGTCGGCTTTGCTGTCAAATGAATCACTTGACCTTGGATAGGATTCGGTGGGCATGAGGGTGGTGGAAGAGAAATGGGAAGGGGGCGGGGTGTTAGGAGGAGAGAAGAGGGGAAGAGAAAGAGAGAGAGAGAGACAGAGAGAGAGAGAGAGAGAGAGAGAGAGAGAGAGAGAGAGAGAGAGAGAGAGAGAGAGAGGTTGGAGTGTTCTCACAGGAAAGAAAAGAAAAGAAAGGACGTGCTGGGTGGGACGTTGGTCAAGGGTTTACAGCTGCGGTAAGCAAGTGTGTCGCACAAAATGGAGCGGGGCGATATAAAACTTACATGTCTTAAAAATGGAACAAAATCAACTCTCTCCTTACAAATAGGCAGTCGGTTGTCTTAAACAAATATGAAGTATACTGTCTTCAAACAAACATGGTACAGACTATCTTAAATATGGAGTGAACTGCCTTAAACAGAACTTGGAATGGATCGTCTTTCACAGATATGGAGTGAACTGTGTAAAATATAGAGCTGACTACCATAGAAGAAACATGCAACGGCCTGTCTAGAACAGCATGGAGCAGATTGTCTTATCACTAAGACAGATCACACTGATCTTTAAAAGAAAGTATGTAGCGGATTTGCCTTAGAACAAACATGGAACGGACTGTGTGAGACAACATACATGTAGCAGACTGTTCTTAAACATGGAACGGACTGTCTAAAACTACATGGAGCGGACTATTTTGTTAAAAACAAGGAATGAAATATCCTTAAGACAACCATCCAGCAGGCTGTTCCTGAAACAAACGTGTAGCAGACTGTCTTAGAACATACATGGAACAACCTGTCTGAAACAACGTAGAATAGACTGTTTAAAAGGACAGGGAGCAGACCATCGTAGAAGAAACAGGTAGCGGCTGTCTTATGACGAATTTGGAACAGACTTTTTTTTCTAAAAGAAAAAAAGTCATGGAGTGGACTGTTCTTAAAACAAACATGGAATGGAACATCTAACAAATATAGAACGGCTGACGTGGAGCGGACTGTTTTGTAACAAACATGGAAGGAAGCGTCTTATTGCAAATACAGAACAGACTATTCCTCAATCAAATATGAAGCAGAGTGTTGGTAAAGAAACATGTAGCTGCCTGTCAAACAAACTTTAAATGGCTTGTTGTTGTTGTTGTTGCTTTTTCTGTTAAGACGAAGTATAGCAATAAATG
>CM031613.1:32153674-32158674 GCA_018398815.1 Conus ventricosus
AGAGAGAGAGAGGAGGGGGGGGAGAGAGATCGTTAAATCTGACATTATTTCATGTAATTTTTAAGTCTACAAATCTTTGTGACAGAGAATTCGACAGTTCTGAACCTCTTATCTGCCACAATCCACGCAAACTAATCGTCTGTCATCTCATGCGCGCGCGCGCGCGCACACACACGCAAACCACACACACACACACACACACACACACACACACACACACACACACACACACACACACACCACACAAACACACACACACACACACACACAACACACACACACACACACACACATATATATATATACAACACTTACACACACACACATATATATATTATACAACACTTACACACACACACACATACACACACACACACACACACACCACACACACACACACACACACCACACACACACACACACCGCACGCACACACACACACACACACACACACACACACACACACACACACACATATATACAACACTCACACTCACACACACACACACACACACACCACACACACACATCGTCTAATATCACGATTAGTGGAAAGACGTTAAATAAATCACACACACACACACACACACACACACACACACACACACACACGCACAACACGCACACACACACGCACACACGCACACACAACACACACACACAAACTGAGATGCGCCAGCGCGCCGCACTCAGAACATGCGCTTCAGGGTAAGCGCCGATTCACCTCACTTCCCACCCACACACGCACTCCTCCCTCGCTACCCACCAAACATCATCCCCCTCCAGCGCGACGCTCTGCTTCTGCAGCACCATCTCTCGCCACCCCTCCCCCCCCCCCCCCCCCCCCCCCCCCCCCCCCTCCCCCCCCCCCCCCCGGGGGCCCTCTAAAAAAAAAAAAACTAAATCAAGACGAAGAAGCCCAATTTTTTAAAAAAATAAGAAAAAAAAGAAAATAAAAAAAAAAGGGGAAAAAGAAACGGGTTGTAGAATTTTTATATTTTAGAGAAATGGGAAAGAAAAAAAGAAAAAAAAGAAAAGTGGGTGGGAAAAAAGGGGTAAGGTGGGGAGGAGGAGGGGGGAGGAGGGGGGGAGAAAAAGGGGGGGAAGAAGAAACAGTTTTGTAGTAGCAAGGGTAGTAGTATTGTGCGTAGCAAAAAGGAAAAAACAAGAACAAAACAGGACAAGTGGTGAAGGAGGGGAGGAGGGAGGGGGGGGGTGAGAAGGAGAGGGAGGGGGGGGAGGGAGAGGAGGAAGAGGGAGGGGGAAAGGGGTAAAGGAGGGGGAAGGGGAGGTGAAGGGAGGAGGGGGGAAGGGAGGGAGAGGAGAGGGGAAAAGGGAGGAGGAAGGGGAGGGGGGAGGGGGAGGGGGAGGAGGGTGGAAGGGGGGAGAAGGGGGGGGGAAAGGTGAGGGGGAGGAGGAGGGGGAGGGGGTGGAAGGAGGAGGAAAGGGGGGGGAGGGGAAGGTGAGAGGAGGAGGAGGGGGGGGAAGGAGGGGAGGGTGAAAAGGGGAGGAAGAGGAGGGGGAAAGGTGTGAGGAGGAGGGGAGGGGGGGAAGGAGGGTGAGAGGAGGGGAAGGGAGGTGGAAGGTGAGGAGGGGGGGGGAGGGGGGAGGAGGTGGAAGGAGGAGGAAGAGGGGTGGAAGGAAGGAAAGGGGGGGGGGAGGGGAGGAGGGGGGAAAAGGGAGGGGGAAGAGGGGGTGGAAGGTGAAGGGGAGGGGAGGGGGAGGAGGGGGGAAAAGGAGGGGAAAGGGAGGTGGAAGGTATGATTGGGGGGGAGGGGGGGAGGAGGAGGAGGGGGGAAGGAGGGGAGAGGGGGAGGAAGGGAGGTGGAAGGTTGGGAGGAGGGGGGGGAGGAGGGGGGAGGGGGGGGGGAGGAGGTGGAAGGTGGAGGGGGAGGAGGGGGAGGAAGGGGGTGAAAGGGGGAGGAAGAGGGGGGTGGAAGGTAAGAAAGGGGAGGGGGGGGAGGAAGGGGGGGAAGGGGAGGGGAGGTGATGAAAGGAGGGGGGGAAGAGGGGGGAAGAGGAGGGGGAAGGGATAAGGGGGAGGGGGGAGAAGAGGAGGTAAAAGGGGAACGTTGCGTCTAGCAGGGGGACAGATCCAGGTGACAAAAAAGGCGGGGGTTCCTCTGACCTGGGGGGCCCCCTGCCCGCTTTCGATGGGTCCCAAAGGCCGACCACCAAAAATGCAAAAGTCCAACAAGGGTCCCCCCTATTTTTGGGGGAATCCTGCTTTGTCTCCCTTCTGCTCTTTCTTTGCCCACTGGTTTGGAGAATGTGAGGTTGGTCAGGGGAAGGGAAGTCGTAGGAACTCGCGGGTTTTGTTTTTTTCCCCCTTTTTTTTTTTCTCTTTTTTTGGTTTTGCTGTTGTTTTTTTGTATGGGTCTGAAAGAAGTGTGTTTTTTTTTGTTCTGTATTTTTTTCTCCCCCGCGTAAACGTCCCTTTACGGCCACCGTGCTTATCCCCCTTTATGGTGTGTGTTGGGGTGGGGGTGGTTTGGGGGTTGGGGTTGGTGTGGTGTGTGTGGTGTGTTGTGTGTGTTGTTGTTGTGTTGGTGTGTGTGTGGTGTGTTAGGTATGAAGTAGTGACTAGGGGGGCAAATGATCAAAATGAGACATCAATCTACTTTTTTTAAACCCGGAAAAAAGCAGCGCATCAAAACATGGAAATCAACATCTTCAACAAAAACGAGTCGGGGTGTTTTGTCTTTTCTGGGATACGAAGGGAAACCCGGCTGGTGTTTTTTCCCCCCTACAGTGTTATACCCCAGCTCTTGAAAACCGCGGAAAAAAGGATCCAGGAGCGTTTAGACGTTTACCCAAAGGATTTTTTGGGTAAGAAACCCCCCAAACGCACTGTCTTTAATTCCTGCGGCAACACCTGCAAATGGGGTTTTTAAAGAAACCAACCCCCCTTCCCTCGACCTTTAAACCCGTTGTCTCCTCTTTGTCCATCTATTTTACACCTTCATCCATGCCCCGGTCATCGCCCATCTTTTTTTCCCTTCATCCAGGGCCTCGTCATCGTCCATCTATTTAACCTTCATCCATGGCCCTCGTCATCGCCATTTTTTACACCTTCACCCTTTGGTCCCCTCTTCGTACACCTTTTTACCCCAAAAATCCTAGCCCTCCTCATCGTTTCTTTTTTTCACCTTAACCCATAATCCTCCTCTCGTCCTCTATTTTACACCTTAACCCGTATCTCCTCATGTCCATCTTTTTTATAGCTTAATCCATTCCTCCATCGCCCCACTATTTAAACCTTTTTTCCCAGGGCCCTCCTCTCGTCCTTTATTTTACAGCTTAACCCATAGTCCTCTCGCCATCTATTTTTACAGTTTAATCTATCCCCTCACTCGTCCATCTATTTTCACCAAAATCCATGGTCCTCCTCTCGTCCATTTTTTTACACTTTAATCCACATCCTCCTCATCGTCCATATTTTACACCTTACCCAAAGGTCCCCCTCATGCCCACTATTTTAACTTAACCCACAGTCCCCCTCTCGCCATTATTTTACACCTTAACCCAGGGCCCTCCTCATCGCCCATCTATTTTACACCATAATCCATTCCCCCCTTCGCCATCTTTTTTAACCCCTTTCACCCTGGTCCCCTTATCGTCCACTATTTTCCCCTTAATCCATGTCCCCCTCTTTGCCCAATGTTTTCCCACCTTAATCCCATGGTCCCCTTTTCGTACCCTTTTTTTTCACCTTAATATATCCTCCTTCTTTCTTTTTTCTGCGTACGCAGGCTGAACTCCTGGGACACTCCTGTATAGCCGGCAGTGGGTTTTGTGTGATGCCCCTTTTTTATCCCGCCATTAAGGCACCATACCCATCTTCGGGGAAGGTGCATGTAGGTCCGTGTCACCCATACCAAGGGCCCAAAACTGGCCTTCTTTTCCCGAAAGGGGGTGGGGGGATTTTAGTGTGTGCAAGTGTTTGCGTGCGTTCACACACAACCTCGGTTTATAGTTTATTCGAAGGACTATTTGGGGGAAAGGAGTCAGAAAAAATGTAAAATCCGAGGGAAAAAAAACCCCCCTTTCCGAAATTCGAACCCGCAACCCCCGGGTCACGGTCCGGCGCTCTACCAACTGAGCTACCGGCCCCCCCTAGTCCTCCTCCGTCCTTTTTACACCTTAACCTTTTGTCTCCTCATGTCCATCATTTTACACCTTAATCCCTTCCTCCTCATCGTCCCCTATTTTACACCTTAATCCAATCCTCCTCATCGTCCCCTCTATTTTTCACCTTAATCCATATATCCTATCGTCCATCTTTTTTACACTTAAAAATGGTTTTCCCCAATCGTCACCCGTTTTTACCTTAAACCACGGTTTTCCCCATTTTTTAGCTGCTTCCCCTGCTTTTACCCAGTTCAAGCCCTCCCCATCTGCCACCCTTTTTTTAAATTTTCACCGGTCCCCCGTATCTTCCACCTGCTAACACTTTAATCCATGGGCCTCACGCCCTCCCCCTTTCCTTGTCGTCGTCCCCCCCCCCATCTTTAAAGGGTTTTCTCTTCCCTCTTTTACACCCCTTTAAACAGGGGTTTTCCTTTCCACCCACTTTTTCCCGAATCCGGATCCTCTCTCTTCCCCTTGTTTTTTCCCCCGATCCCTCCTCATCACCTTCCCCTTATCCCGGGTTCACCTCGTTTTTCCCCTATCTTTACCTTAGTTCAGGGCCCTTTCCCCATCTTTCCCTTGTCCGGCTCATATTTTTACCTAAGTTCAGGCCCTCCCCATCTTACACCCCGCTTTCCTTCCCCATAACCCCATTCCCCCTCATCTTCCCCCTTCATCTACGGTGCTTGTAAAATTGGAAAAAAAACCAAAAAAACCCAAAACAAAACAAAAACCCCCCGTGATTGGGGAAAAAGCTTCCTTTAATGATGATGTCATTGGGGGGTGTTGAGGGAACTTAAAACCCGCAAGAACCGGATACTGCAGCCACTTGTGGAAAACACGCTGAGCTTGTAGAGGGAAAGAGGGGG
>CM031613.1:32168674-32186174 GCA_018398815.1 Conus ventricosus
TCTCTCTCTCTCTCTCTCTCTCTCCACTCCCTTTCTTCTTCTCCCCCCCCCCCTCCCCCATCCCACCCTCTATTCACTCTGTCTCTCGAGATTTCTCGTGAACGCACTTATCGCGACATAATTTCTTCTTGCAACGGGAACTGTGAAACGAAGTACTTGATCCAGAAACTCCTGTCAGCGTGCACGCTGTTTCAGCTTTCCTGTCGCTGTCAAAGACAGCAGTCTCGTGAACCAGTAAATCAGAGCTAAGTGCCGGTGACACGGGCTCTCCGATCAAGCGATCTGTACCCTGAATGACAGCGTCTGTTGGTGACTGATCTACGCAGCAGCATTCCAGTCCGTCTTAGAACTAAAATATTTCTGTCGGTGAAGATCGTGCTTGTCCCACCCTCCTACAACCCTCAGCGCCTCCAACCCCTCCCCTTTCCCCCTTTCTTTTCGGTTTTACTGTTGTTCGGTTTTTACAGTGTGCATTGTTCTCAGTCATTTACAGTTTTTGAACACTTCCTAGCTCCTCCCCCCCCCCCCCCCCCCCCCCCTTGTATCTTTCCGAGGCACTCACTCCTGGTTTCCTATATCGATGAACGACTGTTTTCTCTGAGTATATGTTTGCTCCCTGAAATCTTAGAATGAACTTCACACAGAGGGGAGAACTCTCTCTCCTCTCTCTCTCTCTCTCCTCTCTCTCTTCTCTCTCTCTCTCTCTGAGAAACAACACAGCTCTGACCAATAGCAGCAGCAGCAACAAGAAGAAAAAGCAATACTTCACCAACCATCGTCAAAAGGAATCATTATTAGAAGGTCATTGGGGAGAGCGCTGTCTTCTGCCACGCAATTGTTTACCTCCAAGGGAAGGCATAGCAGATTCGGATTAAAAGAGTTACTTTCCAGGTATTATTTTGAAATGCGATGGGGAAAATTCAAATACCAATATGTGCATTGTTAGAAACTTTTATCATTCTACACAGATATATCATTTTTTATCATTCCATGAAAATGAATTACTTCACAGATAGTTATCAGTTAATAAACAGTAAATCACGTTGATCGTGTTCAGTGGATAATTTGTAATGATCTTGATGACTGATCACGGATCCGCCTTAAGATCCGGCCTCACATCACAGATGCACAGCAAAATTTAATGGAACTAACATTCTGGGACCACGTTCCATCTTTTTACCCAAATTTGATTCAAATCGAGTCTACTTCTTGCACGTGCGGACAAACAAACGGACTCGGGTGAGAACAAAACCTCTTGGGTCTACTAACAGCGGCAATAACGCTATCGTAAGAAGAAACATATCCGTCACTCCTTGTTGACTGTGATCGATGCACTGTCTCCAACAGGTCGTATCCGCCATGGCTGACTGACGTCAAGGATCCCACACACCGTCCGTCTCCTCACCCAATGCCATTTAGACTCGATCCTCTGTATATGTTGTCTTGTGTCTTCAAGTTTCGCAATGCTTTCGAAACGCCTGTCTGTCATTCTGTTGGTCTCTCTCTCTCTCTCTCTCTCTCTCAAACACACACACACACACATGACACCCATGTGCCCATGCGCGTGTCTGTAAACACATACGTACAAACACGTTTATAGTTGTATAGTTATGTCTGTCTGTCTGACAGTGGTCACGTATATGCGTCTTTGTGTGCATGTGTGTGTTTTGTACATATGTGTACACACGCCTGTGTGCTTGTGCGCATTAATATATATATATATATATATATATATATATATACAACAAACTAATACATTCCAAGGATAAGTACCGCGCACCGTTCCAGCAACTTACAGAGCAGCTTGGTGTTGCAATGACTGCAAGAAATATTGAATGATAAACAAAGCTTGCTCTTATGTCTTAGATTGACGAAATAGGGGGAAAATAAGCATTCATATCTGCAGTGGTAGATGATTCTGCCTAACTAACAGTATGTGCTTGAGTGGGTGAATGGAGAAAATTAAGCTTATAGTCTCCAAGTGGGAGACATCCTCCAATTGGGAGGGAAACTCACTAACATATAACTCCTGTCAAAACCGATAATTTCGAAAAAACCCTTTTTGTTTCTCCTCATTTTACCGCGGAAAGTGGGAATTTGACTTTCCCTTTTCCTTTTAATTTTTAAGAAGAATGGGAAACCCAGAAAAGGCTGGTGTGCATTTCCCCAAAATAATTTGTTTTAAAATTTTCAAAAACCAACCAAAGGGGGCCACCTAAAAGCCCAAAAAAAAATCATGAAAGAGGGAAAAAAAAGCTTCATTTTTTTGTGAAAAGTCAAAAAATAAAAAGATATCCCCCTTAAAAAACAAAACCGGGGAGGGTCAAAATTCTTTGGGAAAGAATCCGAAAGGGGGCCCAAAATACCAAAAAAACTAAGAAATTCCAAGGTAAGTACCGCCCCACCGTTCCAGCCAAATTTCAGAGCCGCTTTTGGGGTTGCAAAGACTGCAAGGGAAAAATTTAAAAGGTAAACAAAGCTTGCTCTTAAAACTTTGATTGGGCGAAATAGGGGGAAAAAGCAATTTATAACTGCAGTGGGAGATGATTTTAGCCTAACTAACAGTATGTCTTGAGTGGGTGAAAGGAGAAAATTAAAAAAAAATGCTTCAAAAAAAAAGCTTTCCCGCAAGCTTATAAATCTCCAATTTGGGGGAAAAACCCCAATTTGGGGGGGAAACCTAACAAAAAACTCCTGGTCTATACCGATATTTCCCAAACCTTGTTTACTTTTCCCTGACCGCGGGAAAATTGGGAAATTTTACCCCTTTCCTTTTTTAGTTTTTAAAAAGAATCAATCCCAAAAAAAGGGTGGTGTGGGGAAACCCGTAGTAAATTTGTTGAGTTTTTAAAAAACCAACCAAAGGGCCCCCTTTAAAAGCAAAATAAAAAACATAAACATAAAGAGCAAGCCTTTTTTATTTTTAAATTTAAAATTTCTTGCGTCATTGCAACCCAAAACTGCTCTGTAAGTTGCTGGGGGGTGCCCGGTACTTAAACCTTTTTAAATTTTTTTAAAATTTTTTGTAAAATTTTTGTCCCCTTCCGGGTTTATTTTTCCCAAAAACTGACCCTCCCGCACTTTTTGTCTTAAAAGAATCGGGTTTTAAAATTTTGACTTTTTTACAAGAAAATGAAGGGTTTTTTTTGCTCTTTCCCCGATTTTCTTTTTCTTCTTAGGGGGGCACCTTTTGGTTTTTTTTTGGGAAAAATCAACAAATATACTACGGTATTGCACCCCACCTTTTCTGGGATTGCATTTTTCTTAAAACTGAAAAGGCAAGGAGTCCCAAATTACCCTTTCCGCGGCACGGGGGAAAAACAACAAGGGTTTCAAAAATCGGGATATGACCAGGATAAATTTTTGGAAGTTCCCTCCCCAAATTGGGGGAAGTCCCCCCACTTTGGGGACAAAAAACCCGCTGAAGGCCATTTTTTTGAAGCATTTATTTTAAATTTTTTCCCTTCACACCACTCAAGCACATACTTTTGTTAGGCAGAATCATCTACCACTGCAGATATGAAAAGCTTTTTTCCCCCCATTTCGTCCCCAAACTAAGACATAAAAGCAAGCTTTTTTTTATTTAAAAAAATATATAAATAAAATATATAAATAAAATATAATTGGGGTGTGGGGTGTGTGTTTGTGGGGTGTGTGTTGAGAGAGAGAGAAAAGAGAGGAGAGATCTACCTAACAATTTTGAGGGCAAAATGACATCCGCATGTTAAACCCGAAGCTTAAACCCCTCATGAAGTAATCAAAAATCAGCACACACCACCACATTTGGCTACCCGGATTCAAGGGTTTTGCTGATCGCCGCGCACTTTTAACCCAAACACTTAACACGTGTGTATACTGATTTTCTGAAAAGTGACCAGTACATGATTTTTTTTGAAAGCCCAAATAAATTTTTTTTTTTTGTAAACATTAACCCGGGCAACGTGATTGTTTTTTGAAAAATGACCAGTAAAATGAAATGTTTTTGAAAGTCTAACTATTTATTTCAACGAAAACCCGTAAACCGCATACGTGATTTTTTCTGAAAAGTTACCATTTAAAAAAAAATTCGGAAATCAAAAAAGGTAAAATTCTTCACCCCTGAAATGTTTTGAAAAGGAACAATTAAAACCCCCAAGAAGTTTTTGGGGGGGGGGGGGGGGGGGGGGGGGGGGGGGGTTTTAAAAATGGAATTTTACTTTTATCTCCCCGACTGTCTCTTCAGTCCTTGTCTTCTCTGTCTGTCTCTGTCTCTGTCTCGTCTTCTCTTTTGTCTGTCTCTGTCTTCTCTGCTCTGTCTCTCCCCTGTCTCTGTCTCTTTCTGTCGGGCCCCTGTCGTCCTGTCGGTCCCCTGCTTGTCTCTGTCTCAGCTGTCCTGGCTGTCTCTGGGCCCCTTTTCTGTCTCGTCCCGGCTCGTCGTCCCTGTCTCTGTCTGTCCCCGTCTGTCCTGTCTTTCTTTTCTCTCTGACTGTCTCGTCTTTTCTCTCTGTCCTGTCTTCTCTGCTGTCCTGTCCCGGGGACTGTCTCCCCTGCCCGTCTTTCTGTCTGTCCTTGTCGTCTGACTCTCCCCTCTTTCCCCGTCTCTGTCTGTCTGTTGCTGTCCCGTCTTTCTTCTGTCTCCCGTCCGTCCCGTTTTCTGTCCCCGTCTCCTGTCTCGTCCCCTTCTGTCTCTGGTCTCTCTGTCTCTTTTCTGTTCCCCTTTCTCTACTCCTCTGTCTCTGTCTCTCTCTTTCTCTCTCTTTTTCTCTGCTCCTCCTCTCTGTCTCTGTCCCCCTTTTGTCCCCCTGTCTCTCTCTTTTCTGTCTCTCTCTCCCGTCTCTCTCTCTTTCCTCTCCTCTCTCCTCTGTTCCCGTAAAATCTCTGTCCCGTCCCGCTGTCTCTGTCGTCTCTGTGGGGCTCTGTCTGTCTCGCTGTCTCTGTCTGTCTATGTCTCTGTCTGTCCCCTGTCTGTCTCTGTCCCGTCCCCTTTTCTCGTCTGTCTCGACGCCCTCCCTGCTTGTCTGCGTCTGTCTGTCTCTCTCTGTCTGCTTTTTCTGTCTCCCCTGTCTTTTGTCTGTCTCCCCTTTTGTTGTCTGTCTCTGTCTGTCTGTCTGTCTTTTCTGTCGTCTGTCTCTCTCTCTCTCTGTCTGTCTCTCTCTGTCTGTCCCGTCTCTTTCGGGCCTTCTGTCCTGTCTGTCCCGTCTCTCCCCGTCTGTCCCGTCTGTTTCTCCTGTCTGTCTGTCTGTCTGCTGTCCCGTCCCGTCTCTTTTCCTTCCCCGCCCTTTTTGTCTGTCGTCTGTCTGTCTCTCTCTCTCCTCTCCCCTCTCTCCTCTCTCTCTCCTCTCTCTGTGTCCCCCTCTCGGGGGGGGGGGTTTTCTGTCTCCTCTGTCTCTGGGCTCTCTCTGTGTCTTTTCTCTGTTTTCTGTCTCTCTGTGTCTCTCTGGTCTCTCTGTCTCTCTGTCTCCTCTGTCTCTCTCTCCCGTCCCTCTCTCCTCTCTCTCTCTGTCTCCCTCCTCTCCTCTGTTCCCGTCTCCTTTTCTGTCTCTCTTTTCTGCTCTGTCCCCTTTTCTCGTCTCCCTCCTGCCTCTCTCTTTTGTCTCTGCTCTCTCTCTGGGCCCTCGTCTCTCTCTCTGTCTCTGTCTCTCCCCTCCCTGTCTCTGTTTTCTCCCCCTGTCCCTCGTCTCTCTGTCGCTCTTTTCCTTCTCTCTCTCTGTCTCTTCCCCTTTCCCCCTCTTCCTCTCCTCTCTCTCTCTTTTCCCCCCTCCTTCCCCTCTGTCTCTCTGTCCCCTGACCCCCTCTTCTCCTCTCTCTCTCTTTTCCCATCTCTCTTTTGTCTTCTCCCCATCTGTCTCTCTCTCTCCCTCTGGGCCTCACTCTTTTGTCTCCCCCTGTTTTGTCTCTCTCCGTTCTATCTTTTGTCTCCCCTTTTCTCTCCTGTCTCTCATCTCTGTCTCTTCTCTGTCTCTGCTCTCTCTGTCCTTCCCGCCTCTCTCTGTTTTCTCCTGTCCCATCTTTGTCTCTCTTCCTCTGGTCCTCTGTGTCTCTGTCTCTCTCTTGGGCTCTCTCGGTCCTCTGTCTCTGTCTCTCGTCTCTGTTCCCGTCTCTCTGTCCCCCTCCTCTGTCTCTTTTTCCTCTCTCTGTCTCTTCTCTCCCTTTTCTGTCTTTTCCCCCTGTCTCCTGTGCCCCTGCTCCCCTGTTTTCTGTCTCTCACCGTTCTCTCTCTGCCCCTGTCCCCTCCTGTGTCCTCTCTTCCCTGTCCCCCTCGGGGTCCCCTTCGTCTCTGTCTCTCTCTGGCTCTGCTCTCTCTGTGTCTGTCTCTCTGTGGGCTGTCTCTCTGTGTCTCTCTGTCTCTCTCGTCTCCTGTCTCTCTGGCTCTCAAATTTGACTCTCTCTGTCCCCTCTCTCTGTCCCTCTCTGTGTTTTCCCCTCTCCTGTCTCCCCTCCTGTGTCTCTCTTTTCTCTCTCTCTTCCCCTTCCCTCTTTCTCTTTTCTCTGCCTTGTCTCTGTCTCTTTCTCTCCCCCTGTCTCTCTGGTCTCTCCCTTTTTCTCTGTCTCTGTCTCTCTCTGCCTCTTCGTCTCTGTCTTTTCTCTCTCTCTGTCTGTCTCTCCTCTCTCTCTTCCTGTTCCATGTCCTCCCCTTCTCTCTTTTGTCCCCTGTCTCTCTCTCCCCCTGTCTGGCTCTGTCTCTCCCCTCTCTCTCTCTGTCGTCTGTCTCTGCTCTCCTCCCGTCCCGTCCGTCTCTCTCTCCCACCTGTATGTCCCCTGGCTCTCTCTCTGATCTCCCTCATCTGTCCTCTCTCTCTGTTGTCTTTCTCGTCTCTCTCTCTCTGTCCCGTCTGTCTTTGTCTCTCTCTTTCTCCTTTGTCTGTCTTCCCGCCCCTCTCCCTCTCTGTCGTCCCGTCTGTCGTCTGTCCCCTCTCTCTCTCCCCTCCTCTCTCTCCTCTCTTTCCCCCTTTTCTTTTTCCTCTGTCTGTCTGTCTCTGCTCTCTTTTCCCCTGCTGTCCGTCCCCTGTCTTTTCTCTCCCCTTTTTCTGTCTCTTCTCCCCTCTCCCCTCTGTCTGTCTGTCTCTTTTCTCCCCCTCTCCTTTGTCTGTCGTCTCCCGTCTCTCTCCTCGGGTTGTCTCTGTCTCTCTCTCTCTCCTGTCTGTCTGTCTCGTCTCTCTCTCTCTCTGTCCCGTCTGTTTCCCCTCTCCTCTCTCTCTGTCCCGTCCCGTCTCTGTCTCTCTCTCTCTCTGTCGTTTCCCGTTTTCAGTCCTCTCTCTCTCTGTCCCTCCCTCTCTCTCTCTGTCTTCTTCTCTGTCCCCTGTCCCCTCTCTCTGTCGGCTGTCTCTGTCCCCTCTCTCTCTCTGTCTCCCCTCTGTCTCTGTCCTCTGCCCTTTTTCTGTCCCCTGTCTAAACTCTCTCTTCCTCCCCGTTCCCCTTTTGTCCCCTTCCCCCTCTCTGTCCTCTCTTTTTTCCTCTGTCCCTCTGTCTCTCCTCTGTCTCTGTCCCTCTTTTCTCTCTTCTGTCTCGCTCTCTGTCCCCCGTCTCTGTCCCCCCTCTCTGGGCCCCTGTCTTCTTGGGCTCTAACTGTCTCTCTCTCCTTTTGGGGGGGGGGGGGGGGGGGTTTATGTCTCTTTTTGCCTCCCCACTCGCCCTCTCGTCCTGTCTCCCGTCTCTCTTTTGTCTCCCCTCTGTCCCCTGCTTTTGTCTCTCTCTTTCTTTTCTCTCTCTTCTCTGTCTCTCTCTCTCTGTCTACTCTGTCTCCGTCTCTTTTCCCCTGTCTGTCCCGTCTCTGTCTCCCCCTCTGTCTCTGTTTTCTGTCTCTCTCTGTCTCTGTCTCTCTCTGTCTTGTTCTCCTGTCTCTCCCCTGTCCCTGTCTCCTCTCTGTCCCCTCTGTCCTCTGGCTCGGCTCTCTCTTTGTCCCCTCTCTCTGCCCCTGTTTTCTCTCTCTGTCTCCCCTCCAAACCCGTCTCTCTCTCTCTGGGCTCCCTCTCTGTCTCTCTCTCTCCCCCGCTCTCCTCCCTTCTCTTTTCTTCCCTCTCTCCCTCTCTCATCTGTCTCTCTCTCTCTGTCTCCCTCTCTTTTTCTCTCTCCCCTCCCGTCTCTCTCTTCCCCTCTCTCTCTCCCGTCTCTCTCTCGCTTCTTCCCTCTGTCTCTGTGTCCCCCTCTGCCCCTGTCTCTCTTTCCCCTTTTCCGTCTCTGTCCTGTCTCTCCTGTCTCTCTCTTCTTGGCCCCTCTGGGGTCCGTCTTTTCTGTCTCTCTGTTCCCGTTCCCCTCTGTGTCTGTCCCCTCTATGTCTGCCTCTGTGTCTCCTCCCTTTTGTTTTCTCTGTTCTCTGATCTGTCTCTCCTGTCCTTTTTTCTCTCTCTGTCTCTGCCCCTCTCTGTCTCTGTCTCCTCTCCCCTGTCTCTCCTCTTTTCTGTCTCCTTCTCTCTCTGCCCGGGCTCTGTCCCCCTCTGTCCCCTCTCTCTGTCTCTCTCTCTCTCGTTTTCTCTTCCCGTCTCTGTCTCCTGTCTCTCTATGTTTTTCCTCTCTGTCTCTCTCTCTCTCTGTCGCTCTGTCTCGTCTCTCTCTCTGTCCTGTCCCGTCTCGTCCCCCTCTCTCTGTCTGTCCCCTGTCTCTCCCCTGTCCCTGTCTCTCCTCTTTCCTCTTTCTCTCTGTCTCTGTCTCTCTTTTGTCTCTCTCTCTCTTGGGCTCTCTGTCTCTGTCCACCTGTTTTTCTTCTTTTGTCCCCTCTCTGGGCTCTTTCCCCTCCCCGTCTCTGTTCCCCTCTCTGTCCCCTCCCCTGTCTCCTCTGTCTCTGTCTCTCTCCCGTCTCTTTTTCTCTGTCTCCCGTCTCTCTCTTACTCCCCTCACTCTCTTTTGTGTTTTCTCTCTTTTCTGGCTCTGTTCTCCTCTCTCCTCTGTCCCTCCTGTCCCGTCCTGTCTCTCTCTGTGTTTTGTCTCTGTCCCCCTCTCTCTGTCCCTCTGTCTCCTCTTCGCTCCTCGTCCCTCCTGTCTCTCCCCTCGTCTCTTTTCTCTGTCTCCTTTCCCCTCCTTTTGGGCCCCCTCTCTGTCTCCCCCTCCTCTGTCTCTCTCTCTCTCTGTCTCTCTCTCTCTGTCTCTCTCTGTCTCTTCTCTAGTCCCCTCTCTGTTTTTCTCGTCCCCTGCTCTGTCTCTTTTCTGTTCGTTTTCTCTCTGTCTCTGTCTCACTGGGGGCCCGGCTCTCTGGTTTTGTCTCCCCTGTGGGCTGTCTCTCTGTGCTGTCTCTCTGAGTCGTCCTCTGTCTCCTGTGTCCCCGTCCCCTCTGTCTCTTTTGGTCTGTCTCTTTGTCTCCCCGTGTCTGGGCTCTCGTCCCTCTGTCTCGTCCCCTCCCGTCTCTTCCCCCGTCTTTTGCCCCCTCTCTGTCTCCCTCTGTCCTGTCTCTCTGTCTCTGTCTCTCTTTGTCTCTCTCTGTCTCTTTTCTCTCTGTCTCCCCGTGTCCCTTGTCCCCTCTGTGTCTCTGTCTCACACTGTCTATTCTGTGTCTCTCGGGCTCTGTCTTTTGTCTCCCCTGCTCTGTCCCCTCTGCTCTGTCTCTCTGTCTCTGTCTCTCTGTCTTGTGTCTCTGTCTCTGTCGTCTCGTCCTCTGTCTCTCCCTTTTTATCGTTCTCTCTTGTCTCCTTTTCCCCTCTCTTTCCTCTCTGTGTCTCTCCTGTGTCTCTCTTTTTTGTCCGTCTCTCTTTTCTCTGTCTCTTTTCCTCCCGTCTCTGTCCTCCTGTTTCTGCCTCTCACTTTTTCTCTCCCGTGTCTCTGTCCTCTCTCTGTCTGTCCCCTCTGTGTCCTGTCTCTCTGTGTCTGTCTCTCTGGGCTCCTCCTGTCTTTCCCCCCTGTGCTCTTCTCTGTTTTCGCTCTCTGTTTTCTCTTCTCACTCCTCTCCTCTTTCCCTTTGGGTTTTCTGTCTCTCTCCTGTCTCTGTCCCCCCTCTCTTCTCTGTCTCTCTGTCCCCTCTTTTCCCCTGTCTCTCTCTGGTTTCCCCATTCTCTGTCTCTCTTGTCCTCTGTCTCTGTCTCTCTCTGCTCTGTTTTGTCTCTGTCCCCTGTCTCTCTCTCCTCGTCCTATCACCCTCTCTTCTCTCCTGCTGTCTCTCTCTTTTCTCTCCTTTCTGTCCTGTTTCCCGTCTCTCTCCTTGTCTGTCCCGTCTCTGTCTCTCTCTGTCGTTCCCGTCTGTCTGTCTGTCTCTCTTTTTGGGCTTTTCTGTCTGTCCCCCGTTTTCCTCTCTCTGTCTGTCCCCTGTTTTTCTCTCTCTCTCCTCGGCCCGTCTCCCGCTGTCTCTCTCTCTCCCCTCTCTCCTCTTTTGTCTTCTCTGTCTCTCTCTCTCCCTTCTGTCTGTCTCTGTCTCCTCTCTCTGTCTGTCTGTCACTGTCTCTCTCTCTCTGTTTTCCCGTCCCCTCTCTCTCTCTCTCTGTCTGTCCTGTCTCTCCTCTCTGTTGTCTGTTTTTTCTCTGTTTTCTCTCTCTGTCTGTCGTCTCTGTTCCCCCTCCTCTGTCCCTTCTGTCACTGTCTCTCTCTCTTTTCTGTGTCTGTCTGTCTCTGCCCCTCTCTCTGTCTGCCGTTTTGTCTCTGTCTCTGTTCCCCCTCCTGTCTCCTGTCTCTTCCCCTCTCTGTTTTGTATCCCCCTCTGTCTCTCTCTCTCTGTCTCTGGCTCTCTCTCTGTCTCTCTCTCGGGCCCCTGTCTCTCTCCCCCTTTTTCTCCTGTCTCCTCTCTAAACTGTCTCCCCCTCTTCCCCTGCCCTCTGTCTCTCTCTCGCTCCCTTTCTCTCCTTTTTTGTCCTTCTCTGTCTATCTCCTCTGTCCCCCCTCTCTCTCTCTCCTCTCCCCTCTGTCCCCTCTCTCTCTCTGTCTCCCTCTCTGGGCTCTCTTTTCTCCCCTCTCTCTGCCTCTCTCGCTGTCTCTCTCTTCTCTGTGTCTCTCGTCTCTGTCTCTCTGTCTCTGTCTCTGTCTCGTCTCTCTCGTCTCCCCTCTGTCTCGGGCTCTCTTTCGTCCCCTCTGTCTTCCCCGTGTTTTGTCTCTCTGTGTCTGTTTTCTCTATGTTTTGTCTCTCGTGTCCCCTCCCCCTTTTTCTCTCTGTCTCTCTGACTCGTCTCTCCCCTGTCTCTGTTCTCTCGTCCTGTCTCTTCCCTCTCTGTTTTGTCCTGTCCCGTCTTTTGACTTCTTCCCTGTCCTCCTGTCTCTTTCTCCTTTTCTCCTGTCCCTGTCTCTTTTTCTCCTGTCTCTCTCTCTGTCTCTCTCTCTCCCCTGTCCCCTCTCTGCTCTGTCTCTCTAAAGTCTCTCTCTGTTTCCCCTCTCTCCTCGCGCCTGTCTCTGTCTCTCTCTCTTTTCCCTGTCTCTGGGGCTCTCACTCTCGTCTGTCCTTTCTCTGTCCCCTCTCTCTGTCTGTCGCTGTCTCTCTCTGTCCCCCTGTCTCTTCTCTGTCTCTCTTTCCTCTGTCCGCTTCTCCCTCTCCCGGCTCTTTTGCTCTTCTCACTCTGTCCCCTGTCTCTGTTTTTCTCTCCCTTTTCTTTCTCTCCTCTGTCCCCGTCTCTCTCTGTCTCTCTCTGTCTCTCTCTGATCTTTCTCTTCCGTCTCTCTCTGTCTCTGTCTCTCTGCTCCCGTCTCTCCCCCCCTGTCTCTCTCTCCTCCCCCTCCCGTCCCCTCCCCTCTTCTTCCCCTGTCCCCTCTCTTCCTGCTCTCTCTCTGTCTGTCTCTTCTCTGTTCCCGTCCTGTCTCTCTCTGTGTTCTGTCTCTGTCCCTCTCTCTCTGTCCCTCTTCCTCTTCCCCTCTTGGCCCCTCTCTTCCCTCTCTCTGTTTTCTCCCCTCGGCTCTCCCCTCTGTTTTTCCCTCCTCTGGGCCCCCCCTCTGTCCCCCCCTCTCCTCTGTCTCTCTCTCTCTGTTCTCTCTCCCTGTTTTTCTTTTCTGTTTTCTGTCTCTCTGCCCCTTTTCTGTCCTTCTCTCTCTGTCTCTGTCTCTGTCCCCTCTCTGTCTCTGTCTCTCTCTGTTTTCTGTCTCACTGTGTCCCTTTTCTCTGTGTCCGGGCTCTCCCGTGTCTGTCTCCTGGGGTCTGCTCTCTGTTCCCCTCGTCCCCCTCTTAGTCTGTCTCTCTTTCTCTCTGTGGGCTGTCCCTTTCTCTGTTCGTGTTCCCGTCCTTTTTCTCCTGTTCTGTTTTTCTCTGGGCTCGTCTCTCTTTCTCTGTCCCCTCCGTCTTTTTGTCTCTCCTGTCTCTCTCTGTCTCTCTCTGTCCCCTGTCTCCGTCTCCCGTCTCTCTTTGTCCCCTCCTGTCTCCCGCCCCTCTGTCCCCTCTGTGTCCCCCTGTGTCTCTCTGTGTTTTTCTGTCTCACACTGTCCCGTCTCGTGTTCCCGTCTCTGTCTCTCTGTCTCTTTTCTCTGTCCCCCCTTTTCTCCCCTGTCCTGGCTCTCTCTTCCCCTCTTTTGTCTCCCCCTGTCCCTTTGTTCGGGCTCTTCCCCTGTCTCTCTGGGCTCGTCTGTCTCCTTTTTGTTTCTTTTCTCTGTGCCTCTTTGGGGTCTCTTTTGTCTCTGTTTTTCTCTTCTCTGTCTCTGTCTTTTCTTCTCTGTCCCTCCCCTGTCTCTGTCCTTTCTCTGTCCTCTTTTTTTTCTTTTCCTCCACTTTTCCCTCTTTGTCTCTGTCTCCCCTCTCTCTGTCTGTCTCCCGTGTCGTCCCCTCGTGTCTGTCTCTCTGTGTTTTGTCTCTTTTTGGCCTCTCTCTGTCTTTCCTGTGTCCTCTCTCTTTCTCTGTTTTCCCCTGCCCTCTCTCCTCTCTCTCTCTCTCTTCTCTCTTTTCTCTCTGTCTCTCTCTCTGTCTTTTGTCTCTCTTCTGTCTCTGCCTCTCTGTCTTTCTCTCTCTGGGCTCTGTCCCCCTTTTTCCTCTGTCCTCTCTCCTGTCTGTTTTCTGTTTTCTGTCTCTCTCTCCCTCTGTCTTTTGTCACTCTCTCTCTCTCCCGTCCCGTCTCTCTCTTCTGTCTCTGTCTCTCCTCCTTCTGTCTCTGTCTCCTTTTTCCTTTTGTCTGTCCCCTGTCTCTCTCTCTCGTCTGTCTGTCCCCTGTCTCTCTGTCTTTTCTGTCGTCTGTCTGTCTCTTTTTTCGTCTGTCCTTTCCCTCTCCCCTCTGCTGTCTCTGTCTCTCTCTCTCTCTTCCCGTCCTGTTTTGTCTCTCTCTCTCTCTCTCTCTGTCGTCTCTGTCTGTCTCTCTCTCTCCCTCGGGCCCCCTCTCTCTCTCTCCCCTCCTGTCCTCTCTCCTCCTGTCTGCCGTCTCTCTCTCTCTCCCCTCCCTTTTGTCCCCCGTCTCTCTCTCTTCTGTCTGTTTGTCTCTGTCTGTCCTCTCTGTTTTGTCTGTCTCCCGTCTCTCTCCTGTTGTCTGTCACTGGGCCTCTCTCTCTCTGTGTCTGGGCTGTCTCTGTCTCTCCCCTCTTTCTGCTGTCTGTCTGTCTGTCCGTCGTCTGTCTTTTTCTCTCTCTCTCCTCTCTCTCTCTCTCCTCTCTCCTCTTCAGTCTTTCTGTTGGGGTTTTTTCTGCCCCCTGCCTTTTCTGTCTGTCCCGTCTCCTCTCCTGTCTCCTCTGGGCTGTCCTCCTGTCTGTCTCTCTTTTGGGCCTCTTTTTCTCCGTGTCTCTGTTTTTCTCCTTTTATCTCTCTGTGTCTCCCGTCTCCCCCTGTCTCAAGGGAGACAGACAGAGCCAGACAGAACAGACAGACAGAGACAGACAGACAGACAGACAGAGAGACAAAGAAAGACAGACAGACAGACAGACCCGAGGGAAAAAGACAGAGAGAGACAGAACAAGAGAGACAAAAAGAGAGACAAAGACAGAAAAAGACAGAACAAAGAGAACAGACAGAACAGACAGACAGAGACAGAGACAGGACAGAGACGAGACAGAGAGAGAGAGAAAAAAGGACAAAGACGAGAGAGACAGAGACAAGAGAAAGAAAAGAGACAGAGCCCGGGGAGAGACAGAGGAGACAGAGAGAGAGGAAAACAAGGGGTGAGAAAAACAGAGAGACAGAGACAAGAGAGATAGAGAGAGAGAGAGACAGAGACAACAGACAAGGAGAGAGAGGGACAGAGACAGAGACAAGGGAAAAACAAAGAGAGAGAGACGGAGACAGAGTGAAGAGAAAAGACAGAGACAGACAGACAGAGAGAGAGTAGACAGAGACAGACAGACAGAGAGAGAAAAGACAGACAGACAGACAAAAGAAAGAACCCCAACAGACAGCCCGAGGGGAGAGACAGAGACAGAAAAGAGAGAAGAAGAGACAAGACAGACAGACCCAAAAAGAGAGGGAAGGGCAGAGGGCAGACAACGAGAGGGAAAGACAGAGACAACAGAGAGAGAGAGACACAGACAGACCCGACAAGAGAAGACAGAGACAAACAACAGAGAGAGAAAGAAGAGACAGACAGAGACAGACAGAGAGAAAAGGGGAGAGAGAGAGAGAGAGACAGAACAGACAGCAGAGACAGACAGACAAAGAGAAAGAGAGAGACAGAACAACAGACACAGAGAGAGAGAGACAGAACAGACAGACAGAGAGAGAGAACAGAGACAGACAGAGGGGGGACTCAGAGAAGAGACAGAGACAAACAGAGAGAAAAGGGCGGGGGAGACAGAGAGAGAGAGAGAGACAGAGACAGACAGACAGAGAGAGAGAGAGAAAACAGAGGGGGGACACAGAGAGAGAGAGACAGAGACAGACAGAGAGAGAGAGAGAGAGAAGAGACAAAGACAAGCAAGAGAAAAGAGAGAGAAACAAAAGAAGAGAGACAGAGACAGACAAGGCAGAGAGAGAGACAGAGAGAAACAGAGAGACCCGAGAGAGAGACAGAGACAGAGGAGGCCCGAGGAAAAGACAAGAGACCGAGACAGAGAGAGAGAGACAAGAGACAGAGAAGAGAAAACAAGAGAAAGGGGACACAGAGAAGACAAAAGAAAAGAGACAGAGAGAGAGAGACAGAGAGAGAGAAAAACAGAGAGACCAAGGGGGGGGGGAGACAGCACAGAAGACAGACCAGAGAGAGAAAGAAAAGAAAAAAAAAAAGGGCCCGAGACAAAAGAGAGACACAGAGAGAGACGAAAAAAGAGAGAACCCCAGAGAGAGGGAAAAGAGGGAAGAGAGACAAAAATGAGAGAAAAGAAACAGAAAAGACCCGGAGACCAAATGAGAGACAGAGGGAACAGAGACAGAGAGAGACCCGAGACAGAGAGAGGGCCCGAGAGACAGAGACAGAAGATACAGAGACAAAATACAGAGACAGAGACAGATAGACAGAACAGAGAGACAAAAGAGAGAAACCCCAGAGAGGACAGAGACACAGAGAGACACAAAAGACAGAGAGACAAAAGAGAGACAGAGAGACACCCGAATAGAAGAGAGAAAACAGAGAAGGCCCGAAAGAAAAGGGCAAGACAGAGGAAAAAGGGCAGAGAGACAGGGGGGAGAGACAGAGAAGAGACAAGACCCGAAGAAGACAAGAGAGAGACAGAGAGAGAGACAGAAGAGAGACAAAAGAACACAGAGAGACACAGAGAGGACAGACACAGAGAGACAACCCCAGAGAGACAGACACAAAGAGGACCGAGACAGAGAGAGACAGAGACAAAAGGAGCAGATTTAACAGAAAACAGAGAAGACAGAGAACAGGACAGAGGACACAGAGAGACAGAGACGAGGGCAGAGAGACAAGACAAGAGACACAGAGAGAACACAGAGAGAGACAGGACACCGAGAGCCCCAGAAGCAGAGAACACAGATAGACAGAGAGAACAAAAGAGGCAGAGACGGAGAGAAAACAGAGAACAGAGACAGAGAGAGACAGAGATAAGAGACAAGAGGGGACAAGGAACAGAGACAAGACGGAAAGACAGACAGGGGGGAGACAGAAGAGAGAGACAGAAAAGAAGGAGACAGAAAGAAGAGAGAAAAGAGAGGGGAAGAGACAGAGAGAGAGAGACAGAGGGGTCAGAGACAGAGAGACAGAGAGAAAGACAGAGAGAGAGAGAGACAGAAAAAAAAGAAAAGAGACAGAGAGACAGAGAGAGAGAGAAAAGGGAGGAAAACAGAGACAGAGAGAGAGAGACAGAGACAGAGACAGAGAGAGAGAAGAGAGAGAGAGAGACAAGACAGAGAGAGAGGCCCGAGAGAGAGCAGAGAGACAGGGGACAGAGAGAAAAGACAGAGAGCAGGGAGAAGACAGAGACAGACAAAGACAGGGAGCAGGGGGAGGAAAAAGAAGAGACAGAGAGACAGAGAGAGAGACAAGAGAAGACAGAGAGAGAGACAGAGAGACACAGAGAGACACAGAGGGGACAGACACAGAGGACAGACACAGAGGACAAAACACAAGAGAGAAAAGAGACAAAAAGAGAGCCCGAGACAGAGAGAGACCGACAGAAAACAGAAGGGCAGACAGACAGAGAGAACAGACGACAGACAGGGGGAGACAACAGACAGAGACAGACAGCAGACAGACAGAAAAGACCGAGAGAGACAGACAGACAGGGCAGAACAGACAGAAAAGACAGACAAGAGAGAGAGAGACAGAAAAGACAGAAGAGAGAGACAGACAGACAGACAAGACAAAACAGACAAGAGACAGCAGACAGAGACAGACAGACAACAGGCAGGGAGAACAGTCAAGACAACCCGAGACGGGCAGAGACAACAGAGAAAAGACAGAGACAGACAGAGACCCGAGAAAGACAGAGACAGACAACAGAGGGGAGAGAGACAGACAGACAACAGAGACAACAGACCCGACAGAACAGAGACAGACAAGAGACAGACAAAAAGAGAACAGACAGACAGACAGGCAGGGAGAGACGTCCCGAGACAGACAAGACAGAGACAACAGAGCAAAGACAGAGACAGACAGAGACGAGACAGCAACAGAGACAGAGACAAGACAGAAAAGACAGAGACGACAGAGACAACAGAGACAGACAGGGCCCCAGACAGAGACAGACACAACAGAACAACAGACAAAAGAGACAGCAGAGACAGACAGAGACAGACAAGAGACAGAGAAAAGAGGGCACACCCCGGGGAAAAAAGAAAAAAAAAGAAAAGATACAAACAGAGACAGAGAGGGGAAAACAGAAACAGAGAGAGGGGAGAGAGAAAAGACAGAGAGAGAAACAGAGAAAAGAGAGACAGAGACAGAGAGAGACCCGAAAACAGAGAGAAAGGAGAGGGCAGAAAAGAGACAGGACCCGAGAGAGAAGAGACAAGACGAGAAAAAAACAGAGAGAGACAGAAAACAGAGAAGACAGAGAGAGAGAAAACAGACAGAGACAGAAGAGGGGAAAACAGAGACAAGAGAGAGAGAAACAGAGACAGAGAGAGAGAGACAGAAAGAACAGACCCGACAGAGACAGAGACAAAACAGAGACAGAGAGCGAGGGCAGAGAGAGAGAGAAAAAAAGACAAAGACAGAGGAGACAGAGAGAACAGAGACAGAGAAGGGGACAGAGAGAGACAGAGAGAAGGGGAGAAGAGACGAAAAGACAGAGAAAACCCGAGAGGGGACAGAGA
>CM031613.1:32193674-32203674 GCA_018398815.1 Conus ventricosus
AACCGTAGTGACAAATCGCGCCGTTACGTACGGCCACGTTTTGTCACTGTGACATTGTGTGTCGGGGTGACAAAACGTGCCACCACACAGTGTAATCTGCAGCAGTCTTGGAAATGTCAGGACATTACAGGAAGCATTAGCGAAAGGAATACACCGCTGACGGGACAGGTCTGGGAACGTGGACGGAGAGTAATCCACTAGTCGGTTGTTGATAGTTGGGGAAACACTCCAGGGGATTAGCTCTACATGTAAGCGAGAACTAGCTCTCTCTCTCTCTCTCTCTCTCTCTTATTGACCAGTGCGTTGTACATAAACAAGCTACTGAACTGAAGCAGCAACAAGCAATAGCCTATGGTGCGCTCAGTGACAAAAACGTTTACAACAATAAACATATCGGCAGAATTGCATTATCAACATTAATTTTTTTTAAATTAAGACTAAGAGAGAGAGAGAGAGAGAGAGAGAGAGAGAGAGAAAGAGAGAGAACGAGAGAGAGAGAGAGAGAGAGAGAGAGAGAGAGAGAGAGAGAGAGAGAGAGAAGAAATGCTAAATACAATATGAAAATTGTAGAAAACCCTAAATCAAATTAAAATGAAATGAAAGAAGATTGACCGGAACAGAAGAATCGAACAAGAATACAATCAGGCAATCTAGACGTGTAAAAAAATGCATTGAGAGAGAGAGAGAGAGAGAGAGAGAGAGAGAGAGAGAGAGAGAGAGAGAGAGAGAGAGAGAGAGAGATGAATCCCGTCTCCGAAGACACCACAGAACCTAGCCCCGTGTCGCAGATGGTCTAATGCAAATGGAAATCTGACATTGAAAAAGGGAGAACTAACCAACCATACACAGCCATCCATGGGCCACTCCGACAGCAACGATATGAATAGTCACAACCACAAAAACGAAAATATCCACAGCAACAAGAACAATTACAGCAAGGAAAAGAAGAAGAAGAAGAAGAAGAAGAAGAAGAAGAAGAAGAAGAAGAACAACAACAACAACAACAACAACAACAACAAGAACAAGAAGAACAAGAACAAGATGAAGAAGAAGAGGAACAAGACGATGGGCAAGAAGAAGAAGATGAACAAGATAAAAAAGAACAAGTACCTGAGGAAGAACAAGATGGTGAAGAAGAAAAACTGAATCGCTATAATGTTACAAACGTTTGCGTAGGGCGATAAACTGGCGCACAGTTTTGAAAAATGTTTCGCTTTCTGTCCTGTTTAATGTTTGGTCACCAACAAGAATTGTGTGAGTATCAATACAGTCAGGATTGAGGGTGAATATGGTATTCATTCTTATCTGTATGTTGTTTGTACAGTCTAACTGGTAGGGCTCTGAGTTTTCTGTGTGATGGTCACGCGCACATTTCGGATCAGCTTGTAAATAAATGTCTGTTGTGCAAGTCGTGATTAATATCACTCATTTCTAAAAGTAATCTACAATGGTTTATTTGATCCTGCCTCGATCCAGTGTAATAGTAGGAGGGAATAATGGTGTCTGAAGTAGAAGATAACGGTTAAATTGGCTAATAGAGTTTGTTGACTTGATATCGCCTGGAAGGTTGCTCCACATGATGACTGTACCAGGTAAAAATGATTTTTTGTATGATTCAGTTCTGCATCGCAGCACTGTTCGTTCGAGTGGCCGACGCCTATGGTAACGATTTTGGTCAGAGACAAGAGAAGGGAGAAGATCAGCTAAATAGCTTGGACAGGCGCCATTAACCATTTTATGAAATTGTATCAGCTTGTGTTTTTTTTCCATCTTTCTTGTAACGGACAAAAACCACTCTTCGAATGATTTCTAACTTGTTCCCTGAACTCCGCCAATAATTTTACCAACTACTTCTAGATGTAGTTTTTCTAACATGATTGACTGTCTGTGCGATCGTCCCACAAAATGTCTGCGTAGTCAAAATGAGATAAAATAAAGGATTTGCACACACACACACACACTGACCTCGATCTGTGCAATCATGGAGTCTGTCAACAGGTTCTGGGACTTGAGGCTAGCGGCCAGAGCCGAACTCCACACAATGTTCCGGGACAGCAACGACCGCTGGACCTGCAGAATCTCCTTCTGCTTGGCGTTCATCTTGCTCACCCTCTGTTCCTCTCCTCTCACTAACAATTACCACAAGTCTCTGTTCTCTTTAATCAGTGTTCTAGATATCCTGTCTTTCAACAGCGTGTCAGGTGCTTTGACGAGGCCAGGACAGCGGGAAGGCAGGAGTGTAGCTTGTTGTTCACAGTCTTGGTACAAAGAAGCGTCCGCCACGAAGTTTTTGTTTCCAGTTTTGTATGAAACGATCAGTCAGATGTATATGTCCGCTGGGACACTCCTCAGGGCGGAATTAAAAACACTGTAGTCTATTGTCCAGTCAGCTTCAAGGGTGGGAGGTGTCACTTGTGATATGAAGTTTGCTGGGTCTGGTTTGGTTCATACACGTTCTCCTTGTTTACGATCAGCGTCCCATTTTTTTGTTTGATGCATAGAATTTGCGCCCATCAACGATGTTCTGTCAGGAATTTGTCAGATCTGAAATCAGATAAGGGCGGTTGACAAATAGACCATGACATGGGCAAATAGGATTATAACATATATAGAAAGCCCTATCACATAGACAAATCGAACTATGTGAGAGAATGCATTATAATATAAACATGTAGGGCTATGAAAAGGACAGAAAGCACTATAACATGGACATACTGAGTATAGCAAGGACAGAAAGCACTATACAATTATACATAGAAAAAAACACACTATAATATGAACAGATATGACTAAAACAAGGACAGAAAGCAATATAAAATGGACAAGTAGGACTATAACAAGAACAGACAGCACTATAACATGGGCAGACAGGACTACATATGGATAGAAAGCACCATAACATGGACAGACAGGACTACATATGGATAGAAAGCACCATAACATCGGCAGACAGGACTACATATGGATAGAAAGCACCATAACATGGGCAGACAGGACTACATATGGATAGAAAGCACCATAACATGGACAGACAGGACTACATATGGATAGAAAGCACCATAACATGGACAAATAGAACTATAACAAGGACGAAAAGCACTATAGCATGGACAAGTATGATACATATGGATAGAACGCACCATAACGTAGACAAATAGGACTATAACAAGAGCAGAAAGCACAATAACATGGACAAAGACGAGGCTGAAAAAGTTCGTTCCACTAGAGTCCTTGGCCCGAACAGAATGACGGCTGGCGGTAAGTTACAGGAGAAGACACGACAGCAGAAAGTGACTACACCGGGCTGCAGTGCCCGGTAGTGTTCCTGCGCCAACAGCGGAGATGTCGTGCTTAGCATCCCGCATCGGCTGAGTTGCTATAGTGTGTAGAACTCGTTATAGAGCTCGCAATCGGAAAGACGGATTTCAAGACCGTATCAGCCGCTAGACTGGCCCTCTGAGGTGGTGAGCCATGTCGGACCTTCAAAGTAATCGTTGAGGCAACCAAGATCGCCTTGATGATGTTCGGCCAACAAGAGGGAGTTGGCCTACGAGGTGAACCCCAATGTGGACGAGATAAGCACTGTTGCAAGTGTCGTTAAATCGGCCAAATCACGAGAGGATGCAAGAGTTTGCATGAGGCATGTTGAACTTGCGGTCCAGAACGGCAAAAACCACACAACACGCACATCAAGCATTCGACGCTGCACAAACTGCAGAGGTAAACATACTGCCGCCAACTGCGACTACCTGGTTTGACGAATATAGTCCCTGACAACCATACAAACAAATATGGTAGCTGGCTGTCATTGTTTGTTTCTGTTTTTTTTTTTTTTTCGCCTTTCCTTTTTCCTTTTTACACTTTCCAGATAAGCATCTTCGTAATCAATTTTTGTACTCTCGGCAGAACAAACAGTATGTATTGCTACCCACAGCGCACTTGCAATCTGCCGTGGGGACTGGTGTTTGGTTTCTCCCACCCCTCCCCCTTTTTCTTTACTTTTTTTTTTCCAGGTAGACTTCAACATCTGATACAGTTTTTTTTCTGTTGGAATCGCGTTCGATTGCCTGTTTCCCGAGTGGAGCACAGTTTTGCCACTTATCATTATTGTTGTCATTCTTCTTGTTTTATTAGTATTAGTAGTAGCCGCAGTATTACTATTATCATTACTATCATTATTGTTATCATTATTATTGTTGTTATCATTATTGTTATATGTATTATTATTACTATTATTATTATCATTATCATCATCATCATCATTATAAATATCATTATCATTACAGTTCTTGTTGCTGTTCTTGTTGTTCTTGTTCTTATTTAGAATTTATTTCCATATTACATTGACATTAAGCAGATGCCTTTTGAATTGGTTGAAAGATACTTCACATACCTAGCTCAGCTTTTAATGAATTTTTTTATGCAAAGGCACTGATTTTTTTTACACACAAATCCTTCAATGGCAGTGGAAATATCTCACAGATATCTATCTTTTGGGGAAAGCTTTTCAAAACTTCAAATTTTGTGAGAGGGTGAAAAGATATTTTCAATCAATATATATTTTGCACTGTTCCATTCTTCAGAACTGACTGTTTGGGGAGGATCGTTCTTTATGCAAGGTGGATATATTTGTTTCAAACGCAAATGCTTTAAAGATCACTCTAAACATATGATGGAGTGACAATCAGTCTTCCTCTTTGTCTCGCAATCAATATTTGCCACACTCGCCATTTTGCATGAAACCCAACCCTGTGTCCATGACTTTGTCTTAGTATATCTGTTGTTAACTGTGAGATTCGTAAGCATTTTTTACTTGTAGTGTTACCATATTCGTTTCTATGCCCAAGGTGTAACCCCCACCCATCCCCTTTTTTAACGCGCGCGCACGTGTGTGTGTGTGTGTGTGTGTGTGTGTGTGTGTGTGTGTGTGTGTGTGTGTGTGTGTGTGTGTGTGTGCGCGCGCGTGTGTGAAAGTACAGAATGATCAGCTATTATAAGTTGTGAAAAGTTTAGTATTTTTTCTCTGAATAATTCTCAGCCTTTGTAATATAATTCTCCTTTCATAGTTTCTGCACAGCATGAGTGTCTTTCCGATTGATGTTTTCAGCAGGCTGTCTAGAAGGTTGTCCAAAAGGCTGTTCAGTTGTTGTGCACAACCCCACCCCGTGTCAAAGTTTTCCGGTAGACTGTCTAAAAGACTGTCCAATACCTTGTCTAGAAGGGTCTTCATTGGTGAGTAGGCATCATTCAGTGAAATAGAATCAGTTTTGTGGCATAGCCCTCTTACCCCCCCCCCTTCATGTCATCACCCTCGTCCCTCCTCGCCCCTGGGGTTCCTATCCCGCAACGGCTCTAAAGTCATTGCAGGTCTCCAAAAAGGAAAGATGACGTCCCTGCCCCCTCATTCTTGTGATCCGCCCCTGTATTTCCTGCTTTTGTTTTACATCTGGCATTCAGTAGCTCTACCCTTTTCTTTCCTACCCTCTTTTTTCTTTTCTTTTCTGTCTTTCTTTTTTTGTTTTTTTTTGTTTGCTTTTTTCTATCGTTTAATATTTTAGTGCTTTCTTTCAGTCTTTCTTTTCTTTCTTTTTTTTAAAAATCTTTTAATTCTATTGCTCTTTTCATTCTGGCTTTCTTGCTTTCATCCTTTCATTCTTTCTCCCCCCCCCCTCCTCCTTCCTTCTTTAAAAAAAAAACTTTTTCATTTCCTTCTTCCTTTCATCACTTCTTTCTTCCTTTTTTCTTATTATTTCCTTCCTGCTTCTTTTCCTCGCTTCCCTC
This sequence comes from Conus ventricosus, assembly GCA_018398815.1. Taxonomy (NCBI): domain Eukaryota; kingdom Metazoa; phylum Mollusca; class Gastropoda; order Neogastropoda; family Conidae; genus Conus; species Conus ventricosus. Next base: position 32,199,456 of record CM031613.1, read on the forward strand.
TTTCCTTCTTTTCTTCACCATTTACTTCTTTTTCCCTCCTTTCTTTCTTTCTTTCTTTCTTCGTTCTTTCATTATCCTGTCTCCTTTTCTTCTTTCATGTTTTTCCTTCCTTCATTCATTCTTCCTTTGTTTTCCCTGCGTTTTTCTTTCGCTTATTCATTCTTTTCATATTTCCCTTTCTTGCTTCCTTTTTTTTCTCCCTTTACTTCTCTCTCTCTCTCTTCTCTCTCTCTCTCTCTCTCTCTCTCTCTCTCTCTCTCTCTCTCTCTCTCTCTCTCTCTCACTCACTTCTTTTTTTCTTCTCTTCGCACTGAACTCTGCCCTCAGTTATATTCTGTCACGTTGCCGAAGTGTTGTGCCAGTGCCAGTGATCTGTTGATAAAACATCTTGTGGCCGCGGCTCCGTGTTTCGGTTCTGGCCGACTGCCAGTGGGCAGAAGTAATAGGTATCTACCACTTGTCAAACCAATTGTGTCCCCGGCAAAGTACCCCTGCTTCGCCTTAACTGCTTTGGGAAGTGGCAGTGAATACTGTAGCCGGCTTTTTTTTTTTTTGGCAGGCTTCAGAGCAGCTAATTTCACAGCTTGGAACAATGGCCCCTGGACGGTTCTTTGGTTGAAGCTGAGAAGTAATAAACACTCTCCTCAACGTTAAACTGTACATTCGTGCTGACGACTACCCCCCCTCTTTACTATTTCTGTGCACACATATGAGGAGAGGGAGAAAAAAACAACAACAACCCTGGTGACTTTGAAAACGACTGGTAACGTTTTAATTACATTTATTTACCTTTATAGATTCCGCTATGTTGAGGGTTAAGAAAGAGAGGTGAAAGGGAGAGGGCTGGGGAATGGTTGGATACTGGTGGCTGTAAGGGTGGGGGTAGGGTAACTAACATGGATCAAAAAGTACTGGAGGAATATAGGTTTATCTTATGTGTGTGAGTGCGTGCGTGCGCGCACGTGTGTGTGTGTGTGTGTGTGTGTGTGTGTGCGCGTGCGTGCGTGCGTGCGTGCGTGCGTGCGTGCGTGCGTGCGTGCGTGCGTGCGTGCGTGCGTGTGTGTGTGTGTGCGTGCGTAAATGTTCAAACAGTTGGATCGTTTCACAATCACCTTATAGATACACCTTCGATCGTTTAGATTTCATATTGACCTAATAAGCACACCAATTTCCATTTTAATAGTCGATCGTTTACCATTGACTTCATAGATACGCAAATGTCTGTTTCTAACAGTTGGACGTTTCACAATCACTTTATCAATACACCAATGTTTGTTTAAACAGCTGATCGTTTAATTTTCACAAGAGAGACACACCAATGTCTGTTTACAGAGTTAATAATTCACTGTCACTTCATGGACATATCACTGTTGATTTTTTTGGGGGGTCCGTTGAGATCGCTGATTCTTTCGCTTTCACCTTATACAGTATATACACCAGAGTCCGTTAAGCTCGCTGATTCTTTCACTTTTACCAAGAAGATACACCAGAATCAGATGGATGATTTTGAGGGAAATTAACAAAACAAAACAAAACGTGACATTCTTAACATATGCTTTGTAGGTAGGTGAACATCTTACTTCACCCGCTAAACGCTTACATTCTAGACAGAGGTTATACAGGTAAGTGAACAACACAACTCATTTTTCAAAACACTATCATGTCAGACAAAGGCTATACAGGTAGGCGAACATCTCAACTCACCTGTCAAATACCTACCACTCTTGATAGATGCTATGTAGGCAGGTGAACATATCACCTCTCTGATCAAGCGGTTAGCATTTTTGACAGTCTATATATACAGGTGAACACTACACCTCATGACTCAAACACCTACCGGTCGCGACAGAGATTATACAGGTAGGTGAATACCTCACTTCGCGAGTCAAAGACCTCCACTCGCACGCGCTTCTCCTGCATTGGAACCCAGTCGTAATCTGGCAACCAGTAAAGCCGCGAGGTGGAAGGGTGAGATGGATGTGGGGGGGGGGGGGGGGGGGGGGGGGGGGGGGGAGCGAGGGGGTGTAGAGGGGGCAGTTTTCTCCCGTCAATCATAAATCCAAGTCCCCTGCCCTCTCTTCGATCAGTGCGGGCGATAGCTTAAGACAAAACCACACACGCACGCACACACACACGCGCACGCACACACACACACACACGCACACACACACACACACACACACACACACACACACACACACACACCACACACACACCGGCGCATTCATACCTTGCACACAGAGACATTAAACGGCATGGTGTCGTCACACCCAGGACAGGCTAAGCTTTGGCATCCCACACCCGCCCCCCCCCCCCTCTCTCTCTCTCTCTCACCCCCAACCCCACCCCCTCTCTCTCATCCCCCCCCACAATCCCCCCCCCCCTCTCTCTCTCTCTCTTTGGATAGTAACTGCCAAGTATGTCTAAGTGGTCGAGGCACGAGTACGCGGCCAACCTGGCTGGAAGTAGTGGCAATGGTGTGTGATAAAAGGGTGTATGGTTTCACACATCAGCCCCAAGTGTCGATGATCGAGGTCAGGCCCTCGACTGGCACTACTCACGTGCGTCCATGCGTGCCTGGCCACCACCACGCCGGTATGGTTTTGTTATGAAGCAACGGCTGAAAATATACCTTGGCTACTTCATACTAATTTTCCTGCTGTTGAAAGGGGTGTAGAAGGGATGTAGCGAATGTGTGTGTGAATGGGTGGGGAAATTCTATGTTAAAGGGGTGGGGGGAGGGGGCGGGGTGGTTCAAGACAAACGATCAATTTTTGAAACAAACAAATAAATCCAAAACCAAACGACCAACGAAAACAAAAACAAACAAACAATAGGAACAGGTTTATCGCGCAACAAACAGGGTATCCTAAACCCACATACAGCTTGGCTGAAAAAAAAAGAGTAATAACTGCTGCCATTCAATGTATTCAAACATACCTTTCAATATTTACTTGTTAACCGATGTCAGTTGAATCATCTGGGTTAATTTTCAACTTTTTCGCCGACAGCTAATCACTGAATATTGCATAAAAAATCGATGCCCAGATGAACAATCCAGTCGTTAGAATTTTACGCTGCGAATATGCAAAAATGACCAAAAATATTTTTCGCACACATACATGATTTTGTTGACAAGTACTACCGTCTGCGTCACAAAACAACTTTTCAATTAAGCACTTGGTTCCTTCGAGGCTAAGATACTCTATATAATCCCAGTCAGACACACGCGCACAAGTCTTTTTCCGGAGTAGCAGACGACACAAACGCGATTGGGAGGAAATTCCTTCCCTCTTTCTCCAGCGCGGGATTCGCTGGCCTGTTGTTTGTGATTCGGGTGCAGTTTCCAGAGATCAACGACCAGGGAAGCCGATGTCTGCGCTGTCGTCTGCTTAATCCGGGCCTGTGACCTAAGCTCTCGGATCAGACGAAGACATGAGTAACGAGCAATCCTTATCGACTTGCGCAGTGGCCGCTGAATGAAATGGACAAACCGTGTTAACATTCTCTCTTTGATGCACTGCGTCCCATAGTGTCCCAAGAGAACGACGTGATAGAAGTGAAGTCAGGGGAGCCGTTCTACATTTTCAAACCTTGCCACTGGGTTCTCGTAACCTGGCAGATGTGGCGTAGCGTTTATGGACAACTCAACATGCAATGACGTCTCCTTGACGAAACTGTAAGCTACCCCATTAGGCTGCTAACGTCAGTCGGTTGTTATTTTGAGTGTTCTTTGTTATTACACGCTACATTTTATGTGGGCTGATTTCATGCTCACACTGGGTTCATATTGTGTATAGTCGCCCCCCCCCCCCCTTTCCCCCGATATGATTTTATGAAAAGTGTGTGCGTGTGTTTGTGTGTGTGTGAGTGTGTGCGGTGTGCGCGCGCGCGCGCGAGTGTGTGTGTGAAAGATAGAGATAGACAGACAGACACACAGACACATAGACAGACGACAGACACATAAACAGAGCAGACAGACAGACAGACAGACAGACAGACAGAAGAGAGAGAGAGAGAGAGAGAGAGAGAGAGAGAGAGAGAGAATCCTTTCACTGTGCACATCTTGACGGAAAGAAGACAAAATATCAAGAGCCCTCCACATATAAGTCTACTGCAAACCTCTTCAATCTGAGAACGAGTCTTTCCACGCAAAACAAGACGTAATTCTCACAATCCACAACTACTCAACGCCGAATTCAAACACCCATTGTGTTCT
>CM031613.1:32208674-32243674 GCA_018398815.1 Conus ventricosus
ATGACTGTAAGGTCAAGATTGTCTTGTTCAAAATTGTGCCTCCCATATTCATGTTAATTAAAGATCGTATTATTTTAGGATGAAATTAAGTTGGTTAATTGTGCATGAACTATTTAGCCTACTGCTGTGGCCTGGAACCACATGGACTGTAGTTAAATTAGTTCATTTCACATAAAATATATACAGACTCTAGAGCCCTCTTCCTCTCTCTCTCACACACACACACACACACACACACACACACACACACACACCACACACACACACACACACACATTTGACACATGACACAGTGACACAGGGATACTCACACTTCTGCACCTTAGAACACAAATACATACACACGCACACGCACACACACGCACACATACACACACACACACATGCACACACACACACACACACACACACACACACACACACACACACACACACACACACACACACACACACACATCCACACACACACACACTATTGTAAGACAAAAATAAATAAGGCAAGGGCCAGAAAAATGTTCAGACTTGAGAGATTACCCAAAAGAAGAGAGAATCAAGGCCAGGCATTGTGAAAGGAAGCCAGCACCATGCGGAGGGCTCATGACAAAGGGCTTGTCAGGATTGCACAGTGGAAGAATATTAGAAAAACATAGAGCTAAACTGCCCAGAAAGCTGAAGGCAAGCAGAGACCGTCTACCATCAGTTCACTTCCAAACAGGAAGCCAGTGATAAGAAAGGAGAGGAACCACATGAGTGTATCCAGAGCATGTGAAAAACAGTCCAACAGCGTCAGTCTGAACCCTCTTCCACCACTGAGTAAGATGCCTTGGACAGCCACTAAGGAATGAAAAACTGCAAGCCAGCCTTAAAAGAACAACCGCACTTTGTTGGGCCCTGGTCACCTCCTCCAAAAGAAGATTCCATACAGATGTACCTGTGTGGCTGAGCCCCAAGGCTAACTTAATCTTTTAGTTTTATTATTGTGAAATCAAATTCAGTAAATGTCTTCACGTAGCATCATGACACACTGTTTCAACTTCATAAATCAAATTGTCAGTTTTCTTTTAGATTCCTAAGTTCTTTCACCAGGAACAAACAACTGTTCAGTATCATCATTTGTTCCAGTGGCAGGCTAGTAATCCACTCATTATGTTCTTCAGATGAACAGTATGACATGTACCCCCGTAATTCTGTTACAAATTATGTGTAATGTAGACACAAATTACTCTCACTTTAAATAGAGAAGAAAGTGATTAAGAACATACAGTGAAGAAAAGTGATTAAGAACATAAAACTTGATGTAGGCAAGGCATGAACAATCAAGCTGTAGTGCACTTAATGTATTTGCCTTTCAGATCTCCTGGAATGTGGAATGATGGGCTATGTGATACAGAGTTTCTTTGCTGCACTAAAAATCCCTCTACCTCCAGTGCCATTCGATGATCTGTCTTTGGATTCCTGCTCTGTGTGTGAGACTCCATTGGTGACAGGCGACCACCTCACATTTGGCAAGGTGACCCAGTCACAGGTATAGTTAAGCTTTTGAAATAATTAACAGTCTAATCTAAAGTTATATTGATCTGTGGATTTTGAGAGGTAAAAGTTGTTAAAATGGCGATGCAATGATTGTTCACATTCTAACTGATCAACTAAGAACTTTGAAACTAGTGCTCAATGAAACAAATACTTTTTAAATCAGAATTACTGCTGCAAGCATGATGTACAAATTTAACCTTTTTGATAACGTATCGGTCATATCTGCCTTTCTACAGCTGATCTTCAGTCTTTTAACCACTAATAGTACTTATGTATCTGCCCACGTACCGTTGGTCTCTAGTTTTGAAACACAGGTGTGGATGTAGAAGTGACTTTGATAGGAGCGATACTATTAAAACTCAAAACAGGTGTGGATGTACAAGTGACTTTGATATCAACACAGGTGTGGACAAGTGACTTTGATACTAATTTAACACAGGTGTGAATGTGGAAGTGACATTGATACTAACTCACCACAGGTGTGGATGTAGAAGTGACTCTGATACAAACTCAAACCATGAGTGGATGCTCAGATGACTTTGATACAAACTAATCACAAGTGTGGATGTAGAGAGGATGTAGGACCTGAGAGTCAGTAGAAGAGCAGAGCATGATAAGCCACAGTATTTGAGTCATCTGTCCTTCTCACATCTTAGCACCTCAGCAGAAGACTGGGAGATACAGGCACATGCTGTGTTAGTCAAGAACTGTCAGAGATGCATCCTATGTGGAAGAAACTCAAGTGTGTGGTTCCACTTCCAGTCTTCCCATTGGAGTCCATCGCACAGTCAACAAGTGTGACGTCGTGTGTTCACATTATCCTGAAGGTGGAGTGTGGGTACCAAAGAGGTGGGGTGAAAAATGGCCACATGCCCCAGAATGTTGCCTGTATGATTCTCAAGAGTTGTAACCTAGGTACACAGAAGAAGAAGGAAGAAGAAATGTGTCATCAACATCTTCTTTCTTTGTTTATCTTCCAGGGTGATGATGATGTGCCACCTGTGGCTGGCAGTGTCTCTGTGCCAGTGAGTCGGGCAGTGGACCAGGGAGCAGAGGTGTGGCACCGCTTGGATGCAGATGAGACAGGTCCATTCTCTGTCTCCCCTTCTCTCAGTCTGTGGCTATCAAATGGCATGGTCGGTTCATCCTGTCAGCTTGTCTGTCTCCCCTTTTCTCTTCTTATTTTTTCTGTCTCAACCTTTCTCTCTCTGTGTCTCTCTCTCTGTGCCTTCTCTCTGTCTCTGTCTCTGTCTCTCTCTCTCTCTCTCTCTCTCTCTCTCTCTGTCTTATTTCTGTATATCTCTCGTGGTTTCTCTCTCTCATTTCTCTCTCTCTCTGTCTCTGTCTCTCTCTCTCCCCCTCTCCCTCTCTCTCTCTCTCTCAATTTTTTGCCCATTGCTTTTTCCACTGCAAGCAGTGTAGTCCTTGTTTAACCTGTTACAGATGAAACGAACACCCATCAGAGCCTTCCCAATCCAAACTCCAACATCATCATTGACCACGACCACCAAGAAAACGTTGATAACAGAAACAGTTTTGAAGAGAATAACGATGAAAATGTTGACGATGAGGAAGAGAACGATGTGGGGGAAGAAGACGATGATGACGACAATGAGGACAATGATTTCTCTGTTCCGGTGAAGTTTGAGGAGTCGGAGAACTTGGCTCCACTGAGTGATGTGTTGGGATCGACAGGGGGTGGGGGTTCAGATTCTGTGGCATCGTTGCCTGTGAAGAACCATTCCAACAACGCTGTCAGTCGACGCACTGTTGTGAGTGAAAGGACAGATTGATGTGTGTGTGTGTGTGTTTGCTCGCTTGTGAGAAAGGAAGAGTGTGTGTGAGAGAGAGAAAGAACGAAAGTGTGTGTGCTTTTATAAACAAACGTTTAAATCTTTGTTTATGTATGTTTAAACTTGAGGGTGTTGGTACATTGTATGTGCTAGAAAGACAGAATCAAGACTTAACGGCTGACATTGTATGTGGTAGAAAGACAGAATCAAGACTTAACGGCATAAGAATATTTTATGAAGTGAATATTGTTAAAAAGAACAGGGTCAGGAGATAATGCCGTGGGTACATTAAATCAGAACTGTTGTCATGGATCTCCCTATGGGAATGCTGAAAGATCTTTCACTAGAAACTGCATCCTCAGCTTCTGGAAACTATACACTCGTAATGTCCCATCTTTTAATGAGATTTGTCTGACTCAGAGTGTGTGTGTGTGTGTGTGTGTGTGTGTGTGTGTGTGTGTGTGTGTGTGTGTGTGTGTGATTTCTTGTTCTTTACTGTCGTTCATTGTTTTTCTGCATTTGTGGCATGGTTACTTTTGCTTCAGATGCAAAGTGTTCACATTGTTATCTTTGTTGTGCAAAATCTACGCACTGTTCCTTTCATTCTGGGAAGTCTTCACACTGTTTCCTTTGTTCTGCAAAGTCTTCACACTGTTTTCTTTGTTCAGCGAGGTCTTCACACTGCTTTGTTCTGCAAAGTATTCACTGTGTTTCCTTTGTTCTGCAAAGTCTTCACACTGTTTCCTTTGTTATGCAAAGTCTTCACACTGTTTCCTTTGTTATGCAACATCTTCACACTGTTTCCTTTGTTCTGTAAAGTCTTCACACTGCTTTCTTTGTTTTGCATATCTTAAAACTGTTTGCTTTGTTCTGCAAAGCCTTCACACTGTTTCCTTTGTTCTGCAAAGTCTTCGTTCTGTTTTCTTGGTTTTTGCAAAGTCTTAACACAGTTTCCTTTGTTCTGCACAGTCTTCATGATGCTTTCTTTGATCTGCAAAGTCTTCACATTGTTTTCTGTGTTCCGAGCTAATTATCACAGTTTTTCTGTACGTATGTGGGGGATTAGTGGAAGCCGCACTCACTGCCCAGAGTGCACACTTGTTATCCATTCCACAGTGTCTGTTTGCCCCCCATGGTCTTTGACGTACATCTTTCACTTGTTCGAATTTGTCGTATGCTATGTGTGTGTAATCTGGCGATTAGGTAGACTGAGGGGCCTGTAGTCAGATGGTGAGACCGTTTGCCTGCTTAGCTGATGGTCATGAGTTCAGTCAGTCGTGGGGTTGAATTTTTTGGCTTGAAAACCATCTCAGCCCAGCTAGTAGTAAGCGGGGTTTTTGATTCAGTTTAGGGCTCGTCGAAGTTTGCAGGAGGAGAGGGATGGGCTTTGCCATCAGTCATACTGCACACAGACATGGTGAACCTCTGACTGTTCACTTCACTGCCGCTAAAGCTACTAAGCTGTGGAACTTTAACCTTTTAATCTTTATTAACTGACTTGGTAATAAGATTATGAACACTGCTTATAGCAAAAACCACCTCTATTCTGCAGTGTGGGTTAGTCTGTATGGCTTTTCTATGTATTTTGTGAATATGATTTGAGTTATTACTGTTTGTGTAATCTAGGGAGAACAATCAAGTGTAATGGCAGACTCTTGACATGCAAGGAAAAAAGAAAGAGTGACATGAGAGAGCCCACAGAGTCAGATCATGTTTATAACGGCGGAGACCATAGAAGGGGTGTAAACAAAGTTAAGATTGTACCTGTGTGTGAATAAATTTCACAAAATTCAAATCCAGAATGATGTAACATTCATGAAACTGACAGACTAAATCCAAACACAATTGTAGTCATGATTCATGTCTTTAATCACTTAAAGAGCACTTGAAATGATCACAGCAACAAAACCATCAACAAAAAACTATAAAAAAAAAGAAAGAAAAATGAAGCAAGAAAAAGAGTGCATTTTTTTTTTTTTTTTTTAGTCCTTTAGGTAGAACCCAAAGGCAAGATAAAATATATGTGAGGATGGATGATGTTTATTGTAAAGTTCCAGAATTTGACTTGTTTTCTCTCTCTCTTTCTCTCTTTTTTTTCTTTCGTTTTTCTTTTGCTTGGTAATTGCTAGGTTTCCGTTAGTGAGATTTTGGGGTAGGTGACCATGTGAAAGAAAAACAACAACAATCGGCCATTAAAGTGCCCACATGTCATCTTCAAGGATGTACAAAGTTCAGCCAGAATTCACTGCCTTTCTGCCCTGATGCAGGTTCAGAGCATGGCCATGATACTGAACACGTCGTCCACGGACAAGCCCTATGGGTGCGGCGTGTGCTTCAAGGCGTATGACAGTGAGGACCTGTGCCACACCCACATTCAGACCCACCTCAGTGACAAGCCGTTCCTGTGCGAGGACTGTGGGCGAGGCTTTGTGTGCCAGTACAACCTCAAGCTGCACAGACGCCAGCACACTGGTGAGTCCGTGGATGAGATGTGGTCTTGAAGAAACCGCTGAATGCTCTTGATTCTGATAATAATCGCAATGAAAATTCATGTACACTCTTAACCTCTTACGTAACTGCGGAACTCAGACGAGAAAAGTAATGGAAAAGAGACGTGACGAAACTTTAAATACAAACAAGTAATCCTCAAATTTATTGAATTCCCAACTTCAGCCCCTCAGTGGCAGTTACTGGGAGGCAGTCCACTGAAGGAGACACAACACAACAGCCAAGTCACTTCTGTGGAGTCTAGTCATAATAGTGCCTGTTCTGTTCCTTCCATTTGCAAAGTGGTTTGATGTGAGCCAGAAGTGATGAACCTTTTTTTCTGGTCCACTTCTGTGAAGTTTCAGTGGGACAGTGAGTGATGGTGGAAGAGGACTGTCAGTTCAACACGACAGTGGTCAGTTTGACCCTTACACTGGTTATCTAACAGCGTACTGTTGAGTATGTCGTTTGGTGAATTAACAGAAGGAAAGTTAAAAAATCCCACCCAGTTATGTTTGTATAATATGCAAAGCTTTTCAGTGGTTAGTATTTGAACATTACATGCAGAATAGAAATTGTTAGTAATTGAATAAAGAATAATGTAAAATAGAACTGGTGTGCTTGTGGGTGTTTGATTAGGTGCTTACCTGTCTAGAATGTGAAAATAACAGGTGAAAACAAGTGGCACATCCTGCTTGTCATTCTCAAGAGCTTTTTCACAAATAATCCTGTCAGTGATGTTCCACAGTATCCAGAAATAAGTAACAGCCTTTTTCAAAGGAAAGTCAGTGTGGATTATACCCGTCATCCATGCAGGTAATCCAGGTAAGAATGAATAAGGTACAGTTCAGTTTTCACATTCAAATCACGTGCTGATAACACCCCCTCCCCCCCAAAAAAAAAAAAAAAAAGGTCACTATCAACTAATGTAATAGTTAGCCCATACTGTCGTTGTGTATGTTTGAAAGGTTTTAGGATCATCTGGAAGTGCTACACTGAGTTTTTCTTCCCTATTGAATGGCATCTTGAGATTCCCCTCACCCTTAGGCACTCTTCCAGTCATTGTCCGTGTCGATCTCAAAGTCACGATTACATGGTGCTTGATTTAAATCAAAGCTATCACCCACCACACCCAGTTCATTCAAAATGTCCATAACTTCTTCACCTCCTTTTTATTTTTTACAAGAAATTCAGCTAAAACATCTTCAAACTAGTTCTGAACTCTATCACATTCTCCCTCGGGTGCCGCCATTTTTGTTTGCCAGACAAGTTGAGTCGTGCTACACATTACAAGCTGCTACTAACCATAAACTAAGCTAAAATGCTGAAAATCCATGTTCCAGGGCTCACTCAGTCATTCAGGCAAATTAGTTTGTTACTGAGCCATAGTTTTGTATCTGTATGTGTCAGTAAAACAAGGCTCGCAAGGCTCACCCCACAGCACGACATATGTCGCGACAAACCAGTGATGGCCATGAGGTAATGGTGCGACATATGTCGTGACAACCAGCGTAAGGGTTAAGATCTCAGGTGTTGCTGAATGGAGCTTAGAAAGCAGTGAAAGACTGTGAAGTCAAGTCAAGTCAAGAACACTTTATTATCTCCAAAGAGAAATGAATAATAAATGTATGGTAATGTTTGCGATCACTTTAAATTTCAGTGACATCTGTCGCCCCAAAGTAGGAAGTCTGCTTTGATGTATAGGTCAGTTCTGTATTTTCAGACAGAATTTGACATATGGATCAATTCTATATTTTCAGAAAGAAGGTGGGGCACCACACAATGGACAGTGACAAACAGGGACAGACTCATGCTCAGCAGGCTGTCTCCACTGCAGAAGATTTTTATCTACACTTTGGTGTCATTCAGACAAAGTTTTGCATTTCTTTTTGTCGTGTAAATTTAGATACTGCTTTTCATGAGTTCATTTGGTGCTTTAGTGTCGCATAAAAAGTTGTGCACATGGTATTTAAAGAGTTCAGTCATTCATTCATTTATTCATTCATTCATTCACTCACTCATTTATTCATTCATTCATACATACTCTGAGTCTTTCAAATAAAAAAAACAAACAAACACCTAAAGCATTTTACAGAAGCGCTTTTGGTTTTTGCAAACCTTCCTCAGCTGACCATGGAAGTCGACGTCAAAACTAGTTGACGTAATGTGTGTTTTTTACGTCATTAATCCCCCCACCCCCCTCATTACTGTATGATAAATAGTGATGCCTAGGTGAAGTCTTGATTCAATGAAGGGCAAAGTTCACAGGGCAGATTGTTCATGTGAAACCAACTCTGAGTCTTCACAGGAGAGAAGTCATTTTAGTTGAGCAGGGCTTCATCCAAAAGTTCACATAGAAGTATCATCAGCGTAAACATCGGAAGGTGGTCCACATAACTAATTTACTGGTAGATTAATTAATTCAGTTATACATTCATTCCAGGAGAGAGGCCCTTTCGTTGTGAGGTCTGAGGAGGGGGTTTCATCCGATGGTTCACACTGAAGAATCATCAGCATAAACATCAGAGATTGGTCCACTTAGTCAAATTACCGATAAAATTTTTCCTATGTTTCAGGAGAGAGGCCCTTTCGGTGTGAGGTCTGTGGGCGGGGCTTCATCCGGTGGTTCACACTGAAGAATCATCAGCATAAACATCAGAGATTGGTCCACTTAGTCAAATTAGCGATTAAATTTTTCCTATGTTTCAGGAGAGAGGCCCTTTCGGTGTGAGGTCTGTGGGCGGGGCTTCATCCGGTGGTTCACACTGAAGAATCATCAGCATAAACGTCAGAGGCTGGTCCACTTAGTCAAATTACCGATAAAATTTTTCCAATGTTTCAGGAGAGAGGCCATTTCGGTGTGAGGTCTGTGGGCGGGGCTTCATCCGGTGTTCACACTGAAGAATCATCAGCATAAACATCAGAGATTGGTCCACTTAGTCAAATTACCGATAAAATTTTTCCAATGTTTCAGGAGAGAGGCCCTTTCGGTGTGAGGTCTGTGGGGGGGCTTCATCCACGATTCACACTGAAGAATCATCAGCATAAACATCAGAGATTGGTCCACTTAGTCAAATTACCGATAAAATTTTTCCTATGTTTCAGGAGAGAGGCCCTTTCGGTGTGAGGTCTGTGGGCGGGGCTTCATCCGATGGTTTACACTGAAGAATCATCAGCATAAACATCAGAGGCTGGTCCACTTAGTCAAATTACCGATAAAATTTTTCCAATGTTTCAGGAGAGAGGCCCTTTCGGTGTGAGATCTGTGGCGGGGCTTCATCCGACGGTTCACACTTAAGAATCATCAGCATAAACATCAGAGATTGGTCCACTTAGTCAAATACGATAAAATTTTTCCAGTTCAGGAGAGGCCCTTTCGTGTGAGTCTGTGGCGGGCTTCATCCAACGATTCACACTGAAGATCTCAGCATAAACATCAGGATTGGTCCACTTAGTCAATTACCGATAAAATTTTTCCTATGTTTCAGGAAGAGGCCCTTCGTGTGGGTCTGTGGGCGGGGCTTCATCCATGGTTTCACTGAAGATCATCAGCATAAACATCAGAGCTGGTCCACTTAGTCAATACCGATAAATTTTTCCAATGTTTCAGAGGAGAGAGGCCTTTCGGTGTGAGATCATGGGCGAGGCTTCATCGACGGTTTCACACTGAAGAATCACAGCATAAACATCAGAATTGTCCACTTAGTCAAATTACCTATAAAAGTTTTCCATGTTTCAGAGAGAGGCCCTTTCGGTGTGAGGTTGTGGCGGGGCTTCATCCGGTGGTTCACACTGAAGAATCATCAGCATAAACATCAGAGGCTGGTCCACTTAGTCAATTACGATAAATTATTCCAGTTTCAGAGGAGAGGCCCTTTCTGTGTGAGTCTGTGGCGGGCTTCAATCGGTGTTCACGCTGAAGCGCCACCAGCAGAAACCATCAGGGGTCGTCCATTTCCTTGTCAGAAGTTGTGGCGAGCTGCTTCTCCTCCCTGAAAGTCTGAAGCGACACCGCAGGTTGCACACTGTAAGTACCTTCCTGTCCCGTGTGCAGATAAAGGACCACTGAGCGGGCATTGCTTTCCATCTGTCTGTCTTTCTGTCCGCTGTGAACTCTGAAATGCAGACCACTGGGTACAGTGATTAGCAGCGCAAGTGATTGCCTAAGAGGTCCTAGTTTCATCAAAGGGGATTGTGAGTTGGGGTGAAATGGGAAGACTGGAAGCATACTTTTGAGTTTCATCCACCTAGGATGGGTTTCTGAAGGGGTTGATTAAGTTTCTAGACCAGCAGTACAGGTGTCCAAATACCTCAAGCCAAGATATATTGAGAAAGGAAGTGTAGATTACTGCTCTGCGACATAGTCCCAGACCAAAGTGAAACTGTAAATTATCTTTATCATCCTCGTTCTCTTTAATTATCATTAAAAAGAAAGGACCAGTCAGAGAGAGCATTTCCATTTTTCTGTCAGAAGATTTAATGGTCCTGGACAATCAGACTGTAGGATAGCCCTGTCTGCTAATGAGGTTTCATTTGCACCTGTGTCTGTTGTCGTCAGAAAGATTCCATAGAAACAAGTTGATGCAGATTCTTGGTGCAAGTCTAGTTCAAAGGGCAGATCAAGGATTCATACAGCATAGTGAGGCAAAACCTGAGGAACTGATTTTAAATGAATTTGGTCAAAAGAATGGATGGATCCACGGAATATGGCTCTGGGCTAAACACTTTAAACTTTGGCATGGATTTCAGTGTGCACATCCACAGTGCATATGGGTATGACGGAGCAGATCTGTTCGACTTTAGCGAAAACTCTGTGCCTTCCAAGTGCCCCACTAATTTAGTTATGTGTGCTCTTCTGGCAGGCGAGATGCCGTTTTCATGTGACCAGTGTGACAAGAAGTTCCGTGGGGAGAGCAACCTGTACGCCCACCGGCGTCGCCACCTGGGCATCAAACCCTACAAGTGCTCCCAGTGTGACGCTGCCTTCGTGGAGTCCACTCACCTCGCCCGCCACCGCCGCACCCACACCAAAGAGCAGCCCTACATTTGCGAGACCTGTGGCGCCCGCTACACGCAGTCAGGGTCCCTGGCAGCGCACCGCAGGAAGCACACAGGGGAGGCCAAGAAGGTAAAGGTGCTGCAGTGTGTGGACTGCGGGAAGATGTTCAACAGCTACACACAGCTGAAGCGGCATAAGAGGACGCACACAGGAAGAAACCGTACGTGTGCGAGTTCTGCCAGGCCTGCTTCAGCCAGTCGTCCAGCTTGAAGGCGCATAGGAGGATCCACACGGGGGAGCGACCGTTCCAGTGCGGACAGTGCGGGGAGAGCTTCGTCTACCCCAGGACCTTGAAGAGGCACATGAAGAAACATGCGGAGGGTGGGGGAGGAGTGGGGGCAAGGATATGGCAGAGGAGGGATCCGGGACTGACCGGTGAGGAGGATGGCTGGAGGTCAGTGTTGGGTCAAAACAGGGGACAGATCAGTGATGCTGTATGTGTGGATTAATGTGTGTGTGTGTACAGCAGAAGAGAGAGTGTGTGTGCATGAAAGAGAGAGAGAGAGAATGTGTCCATGAAAGAGACTATGCATATGTGTGTGTGTGTTTGTGTGTGTGTGTGTGTGTGTGTGTGTGTGTGTGTGAAAGAATGGATGTTGGGTGAGAGAGAGTTTGTGTGTGTGTGTACACCCAAGTCTGTGTATGCATGTGTGTATGAGTGTGCTGTGACAGCTCTTTTATAGCCAAAGTGGGTCGCTAGGTTATTAGCAACATGAATTGAGTGAGTGTATGTGTGTGTGTGCATATGTTTTTGTGTGTGTACATGCCTGTGTCCCATATATTTAGTGAAATACATGAAATAATCCACAGACATGGTGCCAGAAAATTCCCCCCATAGGAGATGCATAGTGTAATGGTTTACATCAAGATCAGCTTCTCTGGTTTCTTGTTATTTTGCCATAGGTGATTGGCATCCTCTCAGCTTTGAAAGTGAGATCAACAAGTATGGTTCAAGACTGTATAACATGCATTTTGGTATATATGTATATCTATTTGTAAACTACACGAGTTCTGTCATATACCATTCTCAAGTAACAACTAATGTTTGTTTGTTTTACTGCCTTATCTTCTATGCCAGCGGCTTTCACGTTGCTTATTCTGACCAGGTAAAAAACTGATACAGGCTACACTTCTATATGCTCCCATGCAGTATTCAGAATGTGTGTGTGTGTGTGTGTGTGTGTGTGTGTGTGTGTGCGTGTGTGTGTGTGTGTGTGTGTGTGCTGTCTCAAGATGTGATCTCATTGTGAATCATGTATTAATAAATCTCAACGAATCATCTTGATTACACATGAGCTAAAAAAAAAAAAAAGAAGAAAAAGCAAGATAGTATTTTCATTGTGATGGGCAAGTCTCAGAGGTGGGTGTGCCTGAGAGTGGGAGGGGCAGACCAAACATTCCATTGACAAGGATCTCAGGGTCATGTGACAGAACATTTTTGGTAATAATGCGTTTATTGTGAAAATAAAAATCGAAATAAAACTTAAAGAAACAAACAAACCCCGTATTTGTGTGTGTAATTATGCCCAATGATATTTTACATTAGTATGGAAAATAATGCAGTAGGTGGGGTTGTATCTTCATTTGGGCTTTATTCTTCTTTCTTTCAACCTTTACTGTGTCACATATGGCCCAGAGATACAAGAACACCACAATGGCTCCTGAACTTTTCAAAAGAGTCCGGTGAAAAGTTAAGCATTTTTCAAAAACCAATACGGCAAAAGATCTGTGTGTCATCCAGTTTTTGTTTTTTTGGAGTGAAAAAGTGACAAATTAATTAGCAACGTAATTTGAATTGGACACTTGTTGCTACACAGGTCATATAAGACCAGTCTTAATTGGATGTATCTTTTGACTGTGCACTTGCCACCAAGTGTGCCTCTCACAACCCATACATTTCACAGGGGCTTTACCGTGTCTCTCTCTCTGCCAATGATACGGATCTTTCGTGACCCACACTTAAGAGGCCGTCATAATTTGTTTGAGTTGTGTGGTTTACCAAGTACGTTGTCAAAAGTGACTTCTGGTGAAGTTCAAGTCCACCATCGTGGGGCTGATAATTGTGATGTTGCAGCAAACAACAGTGCAGGTTCTGGTGGTGATTCAGGAAACAGCAGTGGCCTGGAGAAACAACGTCCGCTCATGGGGTTAGAGGGGAGGAGTCAGAAAGAGGGATGAGCAGTCATGAACTGGACATCTAATGGACAGGAAGTGAAGGGAGTGGGAGTGGGGGGGGGGGGGGGGGATGGGGCAGGGTGTGTCTGGTAGAAGCTATAAACCTAGGACCTGATACCTTTCCCTGAGGAGGAGGATGTCACTCCCTCAGGTGGGAGGCAGGGCCACTCAGCAGATGCTCTTATTCATGATGCAGAAAGAAGACGACACCACCCTCATACATACTGCAAAGCATGATTTATCAATGAAGGTTTTTTTTTTTGTAAGACTTTATATAGTTTGGTTCGGGTAAGATTAGGTCTGGGTCGGGTTCATGCATTCTGACGCTGGGGAGTCTTCCATTTTCTTCTCAGTGTCTAATGCATGAACACAGTGGTGTTCTGCTCGGTGATGGTGTGTGGGGGAAAAAGGTACTTCCGATTTAGCATTGCACAAAGGAAGACAGTAGGTCATTTTAATGGGTGCGGAGAGTGGACCTTGCAGGTGGAAGAGATGCTGGCCTGTATTGTGTGTCGATGATGACCTCCCTGTGGAAGATGTGTGTGTGTGTGTGTGTGTGTGTGTGTGTGTGTGTGTGTGTGTGCTTGCGCAGGTGTGTGTATAGGTGTGTGTGCATGTGTGTGTGCGTGTGTGTGTGTTGCTTGCGCAAGTGTGTGTATAGGTGTGTGTGCATGTGTGTGTGTGCGTGTGTGTGTGTGTGTGTGTGTGTGCGTGCTTGCGCAGGTGTGTGTATAGGTGTGTGTGCATGTGTGTGTCAGGGCTTAAAACGTTCCGCGTCTGGGCGGAATTCCGCGATTTCGGTTTGTCAAAAAAAAAAAAAAAAAAAAAAAACCGACAGGAGCAAGGTATCCGTGATCGGCTTGCAAGCGTTCATAGCAACTGCGCGCAAGTTATGGCCCCTGATTATTCTTGGAAGAAGTTTCCGGTCGGACTTCCGGAAAAAACAAAATGGCGGAGCGCGCAGACATTGTTCATGCGGGTCGATCTTTTGACGAATCTGCAATTAAAAACAAGTGGAAATGGGAGTGGACGCTTCAGAAAGTTGACGAAGAAGTCATTGGAGACTTTCTTCGCAAAGTTATTGCACCACTGGTTTAGCTTGGTGCAAACTGCTTAATGGAAGTGTTACGGTGGTGGCGGGAAGAAAGCTCTTGATCACATTCGTTCAGCGAAGCACGTGTCAAACGTCAAGGCGCTGAGTGGAACTACAAGAAAGGTCACTGAAGTCACTTTAGCAGCAGTAAAACGTGCCAGGATAGAACATTGCAATTTTTTGGGGAAAAAGAGGGTGATATAGAAAATGTGGAGAGTGCAAGCCAGGCGGGAGGCAGCAAGGAAAAAGATAGGGTTCAAACAATCAAAGTCAAGTTGTCAGCAAGAAGGTGGATGAGAATGAAATAAAAATTGTAGAGTGTGAAAGCCAGACAGGAGAAAGCAAGGAAACAGCAGACAAAGATAGGGTTGAAATTCAAGTAAGCAAGAAGGTGGATGGCAAAGACAGTGCAGACAATGCAAGCAGCAAGAAGAAACAGAGTTCCTTGCTATGTTTCTTTAATGCCTCCACCACCCAAACGACAAAGCTGTGTGTGTGTGTGTGCGTCCTTGTGAAATCCTGTATTTCAGTGTTTTTAATATAATTTAGGAACTTCAAAATTTGACTTTCAGTATGTGCTGATTCCACAAGTTTCTCATTTTATCAAAATTTGGATATTGTGACTTTCAAAATGTGCTGATTCCACAAGTTGATCTCTGTTATATGAGACTGAACTTTAAAGTGTTTGATGCAGTTACTGACTTGGTGTGCACCAACTTCAAACTTGATATTGTGTGATCATTTAAACCTGAAAAGTGAAACTTATTGAGCAACCCCAGAAGTGAGATTTCATCCAAAGACTATAGTTGGTGAACACCTGTAAAACACTCAAGTTAAAGGGGGAGTGTTCATTTTATTATGTGTTTAACCCCTTCTCCCCTTGTCCCAAATATATCTTCCTGTAATAATTATGTGTTTACAGCAATTTTTATGCACTAAATAACTTGAAATTATGTCCAGAAAGCGCGAAATGGCATAGATTTACACTCGGTTAAAAAAAAATTTTTCCCGGGGAGCATGCCCCCCGGACCCCCCTAGTTTCAGTGGATTTTTCCTCCTCCTGTTTTAAGCCCTGGTGGTGTGTGTGTGTGTAGCGTTTTCTCATATGATATATATTATGAAAACGGGTTTCTAAAAATTCTAGAGGCTACAAAGTATTTGTTTGGGGTGGATGGAGCAAAACATTGTGATCACACCATAACCAAAATAAAAGAAACTCGGCACCCCCACCACCACCTCTTTCTCTCTATTCTCTCGCTCACACACACACACACACTCACCATCACACAGACCCATATAGACACATTATTTCTTTCTCTCTTCTCTCTCCTCTCTCTCACACACACACTCGCCATCACACAGACCCATATAGACACATTATTTTTCTTTCTCTCTTTCTCTCTCTCTCTCTCTCTCACACACACACACACACACACACTCGCCATCACACAGACCCATATAGACACATTATTTTCTCTCTCTCTCTCATCTCTCTCTCTCTCTCTCTCTCTCTCTCTCTCACACACCACAACACACACACACACACCACACACACACACACACACTTTTTTCAACTTCCATTGTTTATTTCTTGTAATGGAGATGATAACAACAGACCATCTGTCAACACAAAGAACTGGAAATTCACCGAGTTCTGTCATGGAAGTAAACAACAATAGGAAATGACTCATGCATTTTTTTTTACACAAATGTAGTAAATCTCAATCTTTCACATAGCAATGGACATCCTGGAGGTGGATTTAGACTGGACATGTAGGCCATGCTGGGTACCCCAGCCATTTTTTTTTCATTCAGATATACAAACACACATATATAGATACACACAGACACACATAGACACACACACACACATACACATATATTAACCTGTACAAAGTAGTGTCATGTAAGAAGTACTTTTCAAAACAAAATCACGCATTGCAAAAAAATAGAATCATTTTGATGACATAATTGGAAGAAAAAGTTAAATGAAGTGATATTGACTGGTTAGCTTAGGGAGGGAATGATTTTCACAAAAGCAACTGAAACATAGTGTGTATTTTACACACACACACCACACACACACACACACACACACACACACACACACACACACAGACTCGCATGTATATGCACACACACACACACACACACACACACACACACACATACACATACACACGCACACACCTCTAATATCATTATTTTTGCTGTAGGTCATTGGGCCTTCAGTAATTTCTCCGTTTCAGGTACATACTTAAACACACATAGCATTAAATGGGCACATAGTCAAACAGGCCTCACGTTAGGCTCAAGTTCCCTGGATCTTAACACCACACAGGTCTGACATGACTGAGCTGTGGAATCCACAGATAAACAAGGTGTGGAGAACTGACAGGTAATGTTTTGTTTAAATCTTGAGAACAAATCGATATGGCACTCTGAGTACAGGAAGGAAGAGACCTCAGAAAGAACACATGCACACACACGCACGCACGCACACACACACACACACACACACACAGTCAAAGACACAGTCAGAGACAGGAACAAAGAGATTGAAAACGAGAAACATACGTGGAGACAGAAGCAGAATTCAAAAGGTATCAAAACAAAGAGATTAGGGACAGACACTGAAGAAAGACAAAGAAACTGAGACGAAAGATACAGAAACGGATAGAACAGTAAAACAACAACAACAAACAAACAACCTGCAACAGATTTCTGTCAAAGGTGCGGTTTCTACTTCCAGTTGACAGAGACACGCCAACATTCCCAGGGCTCAAACCTCCCAAACAGAACACGAAACATTCACGTCGCGTGCCTCATCACAGAATCCTCGAACCCAATACGTTCAGGACAAATTCTTCAAGACAAAAGCTTGCAGTCAATGCGTGCCCAGCTCAGAGATTCTTCAGAATCGAAATCTTTTGGTCCGGCTTAGATTCTTCAGGACAGATGCCTTGCATCTGGTACGTCCAGTTTCTCAGGACAGAAACGTCTTGACGTCAGCCAGAATCGTCTTCCTGCAGGCCGGACACTCCTCGAAGGACGACCCGCAGGCCTGACAGTAGATAAAATGCCCGCAGGGCAGGAAGGTGAGGTCGACAGGCTTCTGACGGCACTGACGACACATCTGTCTGGCCTTCAACCGCCGGTTCTCCTCCCTCAGGGCCCGCAACCTGGTCAGGAGACGCCTTCTCTCCCTTGTTCTGTCTTCAGCTGGAGTGCTCCGACTTTCTGCGACTCCAACAGCAGCTGGTGCCGAGTGAGTGGAGGATGCTCCGGTGAGGATCTGAGGTGGTGAAGATTGGTGTGGAGGCGTGGAGCCACTGGCGGGGATGGGTGCAGTCAGGGGGACAGGCGGGTTGGTGCTCGCTGAGGCAGAGACCGCTTCATTCCTGACCCATGTAGCACTGGACGTGGTGCTCGTCACAGGTGAAGTTTCGTCTCCAGCAGTAACGTTGGTGTTTGCTGCAGCGGAACCTAAAGGCAGCTCTGGGCAGTGGGAGGGTAAGATGTCGTTGTGGTTCCTTGTGCTGTATTTCTTTCTTGGGCGGCAGGGTGTGAATGCTCGGGTTGTCGTCAGGAGCTGCAGACTGCGTTGCCGATGACGAAGACGTCCCAGGCTGATCTCCTGGCCCATCCTCGGACACGTCACTGTCTGGCCGCATCTCACTGAAGAAGCCAGACTCCTGACGTTGCAAACCCGAACCATCACCACCTGACGCTTGTGGCTGTGCCAGAAAGGCGTCCAGTGACGTCATCAGCAGTGCGGCAGTGACGACGGGGATGCGGGCTCCTGCCGCCGCACCTTGTGGGTCTTCATGCCCAGGTTGTGCCGAGGGGTGAGAGACCCCGTGGACAACTGCTGGTAAATGGACAGCACCACGTCTTTAGGGTAGCCAAACTCCAGCACAGCTTGTACAGACGGGGATACCTGCTGCCCAGATGCTGAGAGGCTTGTGTGGATCGGCGAGTAGAGTTTCTTAGAGTCCATCTTCGTGTATGTCTACACACACACAGAGAGATAAACACAGCCTTTTAATGCAAACCATCCTGTTCACCATGGCAGAAGGCAGCGATCATGTTTCTAGAGCCTGTTTATTGAAAGGATGTTATATTATGTTCTGCCTCGTCCTGTCCTCTGTCTGGTATGTTTCTGAACGTGTATGGAGAACGGCAAATGAAACAAACTGCGGCGTTACTGAAACACGACAAAAAAGCAGAAGAGCACACAAAACAAAGTGTGAAGTAACGATGATTTAATGCACGACACAAACAGGACAAGAAATTTTCGGCAAAATGCCTTCCTCAGCGACAAAAAAATACAGACATAAACATGCACAATACTCCCCTTGTGAAGCAAAGTGCATTCCACACTGTCCTATCAACCTCACACTAGCTCACTCTCAGCCTCGTATCTTTCTTTCTCTCTCTCTCTCTCTCTCTCTCTCTCTCTCTCTCTCTCTCTCTCTCTTTCTCTCTCTCTCTCTCTCTCTCTCTAACAATAACGGTACTTAGAAATCTGAGTCATTAGTCAGCTGCAGTGTTGATTTATTAACATCCCACAATTACTTGAGCAAGATCCCCAACATCCCCAAATCTTCTAGTCACATCCCCTAACGCACCTGAGCTCAATTCCTTACACCCTCACAGCACTCAATTCCTTTCGTGTGCTAGTCAGCACAGGCCCCGTGAGCAGTGTTCAATCCACACACCAGACATGGCCGTGTTGTGACGCTTTGTCCACATCGTTGTTCAGTGTCCACGCAGACGTCAGCAGGGAGCCGGTGGGTCCATTGTACACGTGGGAACTGACCGAGAGATCCCGACGTAAAACCTGAAACAGATCTCTCCGCTCCCCCACCCCCACCCCACCCCCACCCCTTCCCTTTCTACCCCTCTCGTCTGTTTTTTTCCCCCCTTGTTCACCGCGAATTTTTTTTCGATCGCTAGTCATTAGGACGAATTAATTCAAAGCATGTGGTAAAACATTCCTAAATTTTTCTGAGACTTTAGCAGTCCCAAACATTCAGGATGGCCGACATTCATGTCATTACAATGTGATCACTGGATTGCTCAGCGTCTGACGAAGAAGATCAGACACGCACCAGTCACACAGTATACACAGGTGTCAACCATTCTATGACTAAGACAGGTATCAACCATTCTATGGTTAAGACAGTGTCAGCCACTCTATGGCTAAGACAGGTGTCAGCCACTCTATGGCTAAGACAGGTGTCAACCATTCTATGGTTAAGCCAGTGTCAACCATTCTATGTTAAGACAGGTGTCAACCATTCTATGGCTAAGACAGGTGTCAGCCATTCTATGGCTAAGACAGGTGTCAGCCATTCTATGGCTAAGACAGGTGTCAACCATTCTATGACTAAGACAGGTGTCAGCATTCTATGGCTAAGACAGATGTCAACCATTCTATGACTAAGACAGGTGTCAACCATTCTATGGCTAAGACAGTGTCAGCCATTCTATGACTAAGACAGGTGTCAACCATTCTATGGTTAAGCCCAGGTGTCAGCCATTCTATGGTTAAGACAGGTGTCAGCCATTCTATGGTTAAGACAGGTGTCATCCATTCTATGGTTAAGACAGGTGTCAGCCATTCTATGGCTAAGACAGGTGTCAACCATTCTATGGTTAAGACAGGTGTCAGCCATTCTATGGCTAAGACAGTGTCAACCATTCTATGCCTAAGACAGGTGTCAGTCATTCTATGGCTAAGACAGGTATCACCCATTCTATGCCTAAGACAGGTGTCAGCCATTCTATGGCTAAGACAGATGTCAACCATTCTATGGCTAAGACAGGTGTCAACCATTCTATGGTTAAGCCAGGTGTCAACCATTCTATGGTTAAGACAGGTGTCAACCATTCTATGGCTAAGACAGGTGTCAGCCATTCTATGGCTAAGACAGGTGTCAGCCATTCTATGGCTAAGACAGGTGTCAACCATTCTATGACTAAGACAGGTGTCAGCCATTCTATGGCTAAGACAGATGTCAACCATTCTATGACTAAGACAGGTGTCAACCATTCTATGGCTAAGACAGGTGTCAGCCATTCTATGACTAAGACAGGTGTCAACCATTCTATGGTAAGACAGGTGTCAGCCATTCTATGGTTAAGACAGGTGTCAGCCATTCTATGGTTAAGACAGGTGTCATCCATTCTATGGTTAAGACAGGTGTCAGCCATTCTATGGCTAAGACAGGTGTCAACCATTCTATGGTTAAGACAGGTGTCAGCCATTCTATGGCTAAGACAGGTGTCAACCATTCTATGCCTAAGACAGGTGTCAGTCATTCTATGGCTAAGACAGGTATCACCCATTCTATGCCTAAGACAGGTGTCAGCCATTCTATGGCTAAGACAGATGTCAACCATTCTATGGTTAAGACAGGTGTCAGCCATTCTATGGCTAAGACAGATGTCAACCATTCTATGGTTAAGACAGGTGTCAGCCATTCTATGGCTAAGACAGATGTCAGCCATTCTATGGTTAAGACAGGTGTCAGCCATTCTATGGTTAAGACAGGTGTCAGCCATTCTATGGCTAAGACAGGTGTCAGCCATTCTATGACTAAGACAGGTGTCAGCCATTCTATGGCTAAGACAGGTGTCATCCATTCTATGCCTAACACAGGTGTCAGTCATTCTATGGCTAAGACAGTGTCAACCATTCTATGACTAAGACAGGTGTCAACTATTCTATGCTAAGACAGGTGTCAGCCATTCTATGGCTAAGACAGGTGTCAGCCATTCTATGGTTAAGACAGGTGTCAACCATTCTATGGTTAAGACAGGTGTCAGCCATTCTATGGTTAAGACAGGTGTCAGCCATTCTATGGCTAAGACAGGTGCCAGCCATTCTATGGTTAAGACAGGTGTCAGCCATTCTGTGGCTAAGACAGGTGTCAACCATTGTACGGTCATCAAAACACCACAGACGTCCACCATTCTAGTGTCATTTAAAACAAGACAGGTGTCGACCATTCTACGGTCATCAAAACAGTCTTGATGCCGGACCTGCTGACCTGCTGACCGACATACTGGCCAAAGCATGGCGCTAACAATCCACTTCAGATTGACCAATGCTCCCAGTAATTCCATCCCAGTCTTCAAACCGGCGTTGTCTGGTGCGTGGAAAGGACGATGGAGATTTCTTTTTATTCTTCTGGAACTTTTATCCAGAGCCGGCTGGTTTTGCATGAGTAGATGCCTGCTTTGACTTTCAGGACAGCTTACAGATCGTGAAGGCTTACAGGGGGATGTGCGTGTGTGTGTCATCACTAGTGTTCAGTAAAAATACATACACGTACCAGTCTGCATATTCGCATCATTTTGCTTGTGCGGACGTCATACAGCAACCTATCTGCTTTTTGTTTTTGATTTTGACTTTTTACCCACTCTGATGTAATACGTTTGATATTTTCATGGATTGCTGTGTCAGAAGTGGAATTAAAAAAAAAAGGTGATGGTTGAAATGAGATTAGGAGTGAGGAGGGGCAGTTCCGCCCACCTAGCTCACAGATCCGGCCCCGGACATTACGGCTGGGATTGTACGGGTCTAGAAAGATATGCGAGGCAGTGTGTTGTGTGTGTGTTGTGTGTGTGTGGGGTGTGTGTGTGTGTGTGTGCGTGCGTGCGTGCGTGCGTGCGTGCGTGCGTTCATCTCATTTCAAAATCTTTATAACCCTCGCAATGTACAAGCGCGCTCTTCTCAGTTAATAACAACAAAAATTATGACGCTAGTGTATTCCAATCATTCGTTCGCGTAATTAGTGCGTTCTCGGCTGTGCCTAAAACCAGACGATTTCTCAACGTCCGTCATAACGTCCTGGTAGAGTAGCTCGGACGAGGGAATGTCGCGGTCAAATTTGTTGCTCGGTCAATCGGTGCTGGCATACCAGTTTAGGCAAAAAAGACGTCACCAGTGTCCCAGTCTACTCCAAAGCAGAATCGATGGTCTTTAGATTAGAGTAGGGCGAAGCCCGAGAGAGGACGAAGGACGAATGAACGAAGGCCGTTAGGCCAAGTCGTGCTCACACATTTCTGAGTAGGCGGATGTGTGTTGTGGCATCAAATGACGTCATTTTTTGCCTAAACTGGTATGCCAGCAACCGATTTGACTGAGCAACAAATTTGACCGCGAGGAAGAATGTCAGCCACTGTGGCGTCTGAAGTCACAAAACTGTGACGCTGTGCTCGTTACACAGCCTACCAGGATGAGTTTCGAGTTGAGGTCAACGCGTTAAACTCGTTCATTTGCTGCATGGGTTGTGAGTTGACATTGCGTGGCTGTTCTTGTCACTGAATCGTATCGATAGCCCGGTTCTTCGCCTCTGTTCAATAATCCTACTTCGCCATCTAAAGTCAAGTGCGGGTCAACACACACACAACACACCACACGCACGCACGCCGCACACACACACACACACACACACACACACACACACACACACACACACACACAGCTACACCGAATCGCTGCGACGGATCAGTTTGGGTATAAAAAAAAGGGTGGCAACTTTTCGATAGCGTGTGTCGACGTTCAGAATATAGTGACTTGCATACTTATCTCCCTTTATATCAAGCTGGTGGCAAGTTCTGTTAGGGCTCACTATCAGTCTGGCGGTCATCATGGCACCTAACTGAACTGGCTTCGCTGTTATCCTGAAATTCAACACACGGAGAATGACATTGTGGCTAGTCCAGTTTTTCGTTGCCGGGTGGGGTTTTTTTTTTTAGCAGGGCGGGGTGATAGTTTGGGAAATTGCCGGGGCCGGTATGGGGGCGGACGGAAGCTAGACGTAGGAGGAAGTTGGTCATACAAGTAATGAAGTATCACTCAGACTTGTACTCTCAACACATTCACGTGTCGCGAGTAGTGGCCCGCACAAACTTTTGTCGACAGTGTCCATTCTTGACTGAGCGAGGCAGAACTGCTGGTCGTGTCCTCAGTGCCGTCGACAGGGGAGTGGAACACATCAGGTCTGCTTGCAAGCTCGGGCAGTGGACGAGGCCGGTGTGGATCCTCTGGGCAACAGGGAGAACCTGCTTCGCCATCTGCTCTCCAGAGCTGGCCAGTCCAGAGACTTGAGCTTGCAGCCGACGCTTGACGGTTCCTCTGACGGCTGAGGACAACACCCACCACGCTGCGCTGCCCCCGCTCTGTGTGCAGGGATCTCAGACGGAAGACTTGTAGGCCTATTCCAGTCAGGATGCACAAAGGCTATGTAAGCTTACTCCTGTATGCTGGTGCTGCTGCAGGTTCCGTCTGAAAAACCCCAGGGTCTTGTTTACCTTGGCACAGATGGCACATGTATGTAGGCATGTGGTCTGATGCGTGCATGCGTGCGTGCGTGCGTGCGTGAGTGAGTGGGGTGAGTGAGTGTGAGTGGGTGGTGAGTGAGTGAGTGTGTGTGTGTGTGTGCGTGCGGTGTGTGTGTGTGTGTGTGTGTGTGTGTGTGTGTGTGTGTGTGTGTGTGGAGAGAGAGAGAGAGAGAGAAGAGAGAGAGAGAGAGAGAGAGAGAGAGAGAGAGAGGATTAATCAATGAATAGTGCTTAAAGATGAAGGTTTCAGGCCTTATCCTAGTCTGACAATCAGTGACATGGTGAAGTGTCGCGGGACCTGGCTGTCAAGTCACATCACTACTAACAGACAATCTCTGCATCAATGAAAGGGTGAAGTGTTGAGTAGGCACTGGGAGAAAAAGAGAATCGAAATACAAGAGCAGCGATGCACCGAGGCGTCAGTCTCGGAACAAAGTTCGATATAAACTCGAATGTTCGATTGTGTCTTCCCTCTGTGAAGTGACTTGTCCGACTGAAACTTTACACAGACGTTCAAGTGACCTACTGATCTCCATGTCTTGCGGACAAAGCATGGTATAATCGTATCAATAAATGACTATAGAACAGCCGTTACAGTGTTGGCGTGAGAAACAGCAACGTGATCGTATTATCTAGCCTCGCGAGCTTGATCCCCCCCCCCCCCCCCCCCCCCCCCCCCCCCCCCTCGCCCATTAATGTAGGCCTACAAGGGAAAGAACGCTGTCGTTGTTACGTTTCGCTTTGCTCAACGTATACAATTTCAGACGTTAGGCGATGGAAACTTGATGACACCTGAAAAATAAAAACCCTACGGCCTAACAATCGCCAGTAAAGTTTCGCCTCCCCCCTCCTCCCCGCCCCCTCCACTATTTTAATGAAGTGGGACTTTCGTTTTCATTTTTAACGAAGGGTGCAAGACCAGTGCAACGGAAGCGGACGATTCAGATCAACCTTCGTGTTCCATTCACTTCGCAAGAAAGCCAGCTGTTACGTAACGGACCACCAGTGAGTCACTTCCCAGAATCAGGAAAACGGCTGTCACCCCGCCGTGGGTGGTCTACGACAGTCGATCCATGTATTGCATCAAGGACAAATCGGAACAAACAGCGCTTTCCCAACAGAGTGCAGTGATTTCCATAACTTGTCATTTTCACGTCCATACGGACGCATGTACTGGCAGAGAGCTCTGCAAGAACATACTGTGGACTCTGCACTGATTGTAAAATCCACCAAACGGCCCACGTGTCGTTTGTTCTTTTTTAAAGGAGCCAAGACAGCCTAACCTCTTGATTTTGCTGGTTGAGCTGGACCGTTCGTCTTATCACTCTTTCATCCTCGGTGCATCACTGAGAGAGAAGAGAGAGAGAGAGAGAGAGAGAGAGAGAGAGAGAGAGAGAGAGAGAGAGAGAGAGATGCAAACCTACGAACCATCATGCAAACAATACATCATGTTAGAGAACTAACAACACGCCCGGAATGCTTTAGTGAGAACTGATGATAACAAAGGCAAACAGTTTAATACTTGTATCAGTTACAAGCCGAACTAAATTTTGCAGTATGCAAATCGAAATCCGAAGAGAGCAGTAACAGAAAGCGAGTACAGGGAAAAACAACAACAATAAAAACAACAAAATAGCCAATGTGTGCATGCATGAGGTTCCGTGAGAGGAGAGGCGGGACTTCAATGCATACACCACGGTATGCTTACAGTTTGCGTGAAGGGAGTTTCTTTATTGCAGCTTTCCGCGGTCACCCGCACACGACTTCGAGCTTGTGTCAAAGATGTCCAAAGAAGCGCTGACGATGTCAACACTACAACTCTTTCTAAGTTTGCAATCGGTTGATGATTGATTTTTTTTTTCTTTTCCAATTTCGCAGAGCAATTCTTGAACCTTCCTCCCGCGTCAGCTTTCAACGAACGAATAGCGAGAGTCCGCTCTCGGTGTCACAACGCGCGCTAATAGCGGGTTTTCCCGAAAACTATAAACGTAACTGTGACGTCAACTCGAGCGCGGCCGTGACATTCGGCACGTAGTAAACAAACTCGGGTTCTTGCCCGAGATGACTAGAATGAACTGGAACTGAACCGCGTGAACTGATTGTTGACTCGCATATATATATGTAACAAACAGGTTGTGTCATTATTTGGGAGTCCTGCGTTGTCACAGGTAAGAGAAATAATCTTCTAATGGGGGGAAAGAGGAAAAGACTTTACGGAGTGACGTAAGAAAAGATAATGGACTGGCGGAAAGAAGTCTCTGAATTATCCCTGTTGAATTTCTCTCCGTCAGTAAATAAATAACTTCTGTTACCGAGTCTGCTGGTGGGTGGTGTGTGTGTGTGTTGTTCTGTTGGGTGTGTGTGTGGTGGTTGTTTGTGTTGTTGTTCTGGTTGTTGTCGTTGGCTTGCACTTGTTTTCCCCCACTACTATTTCGCAGCGTATCGTTTCGATCAATCGGTCAGTTGCTGGGACTGCTCTCTAAAGAGAGATTCTATAAAGACTCCTTCTGTTCATTCTATCCGCCTGACTGACTGTCTGACAATTGGTTAGAAAATGAAAGTTGAGCTGACCACACTGAACGGCTGCACGCATTGACCTTCCGTGTAACAGTGTTGGGATCACTAAAGCTCTGGCTCCCAAAAATGTCTGTCCCCCCCGGGGGGGGGGGGGGGCGCTCTCTATCTCTCTCTCTCTGTTCTCTCTCTCTTCTCTTCGTCTCTACCCCCCCCTCGTCTCTCTGTCTCTCTCTTCTCTCTCTCTCCATCTCTCTCCTCTCCTCTCTCTCTCTCTCTCGAATCCTTCAATCTTTATAATTGATTTGATTTTTGTTGTCATCTTCTTCCTTACTTGTACTTTCTTGCGCCTTTTCGCCACCCTCCCCTAGACCCGCTTGCACTTGTTTTCCCCACTACTTATTTTCGTCCGCTAGCGTGCGATCAATCGTTCAGTTGCGTGAGACTTGCATCTCTAGAGAGAGTCCTCCTAAAGACTCTTCGGTCAGTCTATCCGACCTGCCGGGACGGAATGACATTTGGTTAGAAAAGGAAAGGGGAGCTGACACACTGACGCTGGCACGCAGTGACCTTCCTTGTACTGGATGGAGACTTAAGCGCTGCTTCAAAAATGTCTTCCCCCCCCCGCTCTCTCTCTCGTCTCTCTGTCCTCTCCCTCTCTCCTCTCTCGTCTCTCCGTCTCTCTCTCCTCTCTCCCTCTCTCTCTCGCCTTCAATCTTTATAAATTGATTTTGATTTTTGTGTGCATCATGTCTTCCTTACTTTACTTTCTTTGCGCATGTTTTCGCCACCCTCCCCTTTACCGGCTGCTTTGGGAGGAAAGGCTCAGGCTAACGCAATCAGCCACAGGGGCTGATGAGGAGTTCCAATCGGCAGGGGTGTCGAAAGTCAGCCGGACGGAGATGTAGAAGGGTTCTGTTAAAAAAAACCACTCCAAAGACTGCCATGGGTCTCCTTGGCGTTGCTGCATGTGTTTGGATTGGGTTTGTGATTTCAACGCTCAAGCACCCTTTTATGCTGACCCTCCTCCTTTTCCCCCTACGCATCCCCCTTTCTTTTTAGGTAACTTTATTTTATCTGGTCTTTGTTTTAATGACGGGACAAAATGTTGGGTCTGCAATCTTGTCTTATTACTGTTTGTTTAATGCACGGCCTGTTCAAGGGGCGCGCTTGTGTTCGATTTGCGTCGTGGCGCGTGCGTGTGGGTGTGCCGCGCGTGTGTGCGTGCTTGCGCGCGCGCGTGCGGTGGTGGTGTGGTGACTGTGCGCATGCGTGCGTGCTTGGCGAGTGTGTGTGCGTGTGCCGCGCGTGTATATGTGTGGCGTGTGTGTCACTGTGTCGGCGTGTGTGGCATAAATTTTTTGGGGGGGGGGTTGTGTATGTATGTGCGTGTGCGGGATCGTATTTGTGTGTGTGTGGATTCACACTCCAGTGAATAAGTACCAGTCCCTTCATTTACACATAACTGAATTCCAGTCTGAAGCACTCACACAGGTCGTGTGAAAAAGTAAGTTGTCCGTGGCAAAATGTACTTCCGCGTGTCTCAAAGTATTCATGTAGCATCCTCTACTGAGTAAAATCACACCATCTGTGCGACTCAAGATGGTAGAGACAGTGTGCTGAGGTGGAGGGTGAAGACACTCACACAACACTCACATATATATATATATATATTATATATAATATATATTATATATATATTCATTTATTAAGAAAACAAAGCTTGCTCTTATTGCCTTAGATTGATGATATAGGGGAAAGCATTCATATCTGCAGTGGTTAGATAATTCTGCCTATGGGAAGGGGTATAATAAATGGCTTCTCAAAATGAGCCGTCAGCAAGTTTATGGTCTCCCAAGGGGGAGACATCTTGTAATGGGGAGGAAACGCACTAACATATATCTCCTGGCAGTATACCGGTATTTCGAAACCGGATTGGTTTCTCCTCATGACCCGCGGAGGTGGTAGCTTAACTTCTGTGCCTTTTCGCTTTAAAGAAGAATGCTTTCCCAAAAAAGCTGGTGTACAATACCATAGTATGTTTGTTAGTTTAAAATACAACAACAACCAATGTGCACCTAAGAAGCAAAAGAAAATCACGAAAAGACACAACAAAGCTGCATTTTCTTGTGAAAAATAAAAATAACAAAAATAACCCTTAAGACACAAGTCTGAGGGCCAGTTCTGGGAATGAATCCGCAAGGTATATATATAAATTATATGAAGCAATGAGCAATGGATAGCATACTCAAAACTATTTATCCTTTTGACTCAACAAACAACTGGAGGAACTCCTCTTCTTTTTGGTTTACAGTCTATCTGCAAATTTCCCAGTCTATCATTATATTTTTATGCTGTTAGGCATTCGTGGTGTGTGTGTGTTTGTGTGTGGGGTGGGTGTGTGTGTGTGTTGTGGTGTGTGTGTGTGGTGTGTGTGATTTAGTGTGTGTGTGTTGTGTGTGTGTGTGGTGGGTGTGTGTGTGCGCACGCACTGACGCTTGTATGTGTGTTGCAGGCGCATGCGGGCGTGCGCGGTTGCGTGTGTGGGTGTGTGTGTGTGGTTGGGGTGTGATTTTTTGGTGTAGGTGTATCTAGTATGTCTGTGAGTGCGTCGTCATTATGTTTGAGCGCATGCATACGTGTGTATTATTCTTATTAATTGTGTGTATTTATATGCACTAGAGTAATGTTTTGACGAGATGGGTGGAAATTTGAGTATAGTATTAATTATATTCATGAAGTTGGAAATCAATGTAGAGAATACGTAGTCTATCAGCACGTTTTCTCCCCGATCCTTTCTCCTCCTCGACGTTTCTGCTCTAATTCTCCATTGTCGCAATCGATCCCCGCTCCCCGCCCACCCCTTCCCCTGCCCCTTCTCCTCCCCCATTTATTACCCTACTCCCATACCCTCACCTATCCTCCTTCACTACCTCTCCCCTCCCCGCTCCCACGTACCCTTCATTATCCCACCCCAGGCACCTCCCCCTCCTCCCCACTCCCCGCTTTCCCCTCAACTTTTCTGCATTCTTTCTCTCCTTCCCCTCTAAACTCCCCCTAGGTCTAATTTTATAATCCCTAGAACTCCCCTACCTTTCTCTCTGTTTCTTTCTGCCTATCCCGATATTCTGTTTCTGTCTGCTGTCTGACTGCCTGCCTGTCTGTATAGATGTCCTATCGTCCCCTCCCTCCCCCCCCCCCTCTCTCTCTCTCTCTCTCTCTCTCTCGGCTCTCGTCTCGATGTCTGTCTGTTTTGTCTCGCTCACTCTCTCACCCATAAAGAAAAAAAACCTCGTCGCCCCTCCCCCTCTCCCCCACTTCCCTCTTTTCCACCCCCCCCCCCCTCTATTACTTACAATATTTTATCATTGCCGCCTTTCCCTCTCTCTCTCTCTCTCATCTCTCTCTTCTCTCTCTATACTCTCATCTCTCTCTCTTCTCTCCTCTCTCTGAGATT
This sequence comes from Conus ventricosus, assembly GCA_018398815.1. Taxonomy (NCBI): domain Eukaryota; kingdom Metazoa; phylum Mollusca; class Gastropoda; order Neogastropoda; family Conidae; genus Conus; species Conus ventricosus. The sequence goes on from CM031613.1 coordinate 32,238,143, forward strand.
CGCTCTTAGACACTGCTTAAACAACATGGCTATGAAGAGTGAATCTAGAATAATGAGAAATGCAATGAATAATTGAAAAAAAAATTTCACAGAAGCGCAGAGAAAAAACGAAATACTAATCGAGACTAATTTCATCAAATCAGTACCCAAAATTGGTATGGAGAGGCTTATTAACGAGCTTACAAACAACCAATCTTCTTCAAATTCAACTATCATAAAGACAGCTCTGTCAAACAACTGAACACTCCACTGTTGCACTAATAGCCAATAAAGTTTCACGCTGTTTCTTCTAGATCAAACGACCTTCAAAAACGGAAACAATATTGCCATGATAAAAACATCACGTCTGAACTTTATATCCTCCAATAACAGGATAGAAGTCATCACTACCTAACACACCTAAAACAGTCAGTACCTGCGTGGATGGCCTAGACGGCAAATTCTCAACTATCAGCTCCAGCATTTTACTAGATACGTTGACCATACGTCTTCAATCTGTGTAGCGACAAAAAATCATTTTCCCAATAGTTCAAAATAGCAAAAGGCATTCCTATCACAAAGCAGGTGACAGCTCAGATCCTGCAACTACAGACCAATCACCCAATCTCGATCATTTCCACGCGGGCCATAGCTTGGAAAAACACATATACTAACTCACATTACACCACCTTAATACATACCACTTGCGTCATCAAAGACAGCCCGGGGCCGACACAACCATTCATGCCACACTGCACGAGCAACCGGGGGGAGTTGACTGGCTAAACAGCATCAACCAACAACAAAATAGTGTGGTTCCTATTTATTGATGGGCAAAAAAGCAGGGATGTGATAGACCACTACCCTTCTCTTAGAAAATTAAAAATTGTAATGGCTTATCCACAGGAACTCTTACGCCTTTTTCACTCATATCCAAAATAGGCAACAATGTGTGATAATAATACAACCTTCTCTTCATTTCAAACACTTTCCCCATGGCGTCCCACAAGGCTCTATCTTGGGTCCCTATTATTCACAATTTACATCAATGATCTCCCTCTACATATCATCAATCCACCTGGGAAACGTTTTGCTGATGACACAACAATCCACACCAAATCATTCTGATGTTACTGTTCTTGCACAAACTTTACAAGAAATGCGAAGGATCTCGTGAAATGGACTGAACTAAATCACACGTCGCTTGTCAAGTCAACCTCAAAAAACTAATTCCATGCGTTATCACAACCGGCAAAAAAAGACAAAATCTCACACTAAGTTCCACCCATTACATCAAAAAATGAACCCGTTGAACAGGGTTACATGCCTCAAAGTCGAGGAAATAACATTTGATAAACAATATTAGCTGGCAAGCTCACACGATTACTCACATGCAAAAAACTTTCACAGAAAGTTTTTTCAACTCCTCCAAAATCAAACGCTTCCGTCACCTGCATTCACGCAACTTTTTTCCAGTCTCATATGTCAATCATACATAACTATGGTTCTACTCTATGGGACTGTTCTAGCCGCTAACAACTCTCAAAGCCATTGTAAGCCTGCACAAGCGAGCACTCAATGAGTCCTCCCTAAAAAGACAGTAGTCTTCTGGACTCGGACTAGAAAAAGAAATTTCAAGTTCTCCCTTTAAGTCTGAGATCAGAAGTACAACAAAGGGATCATAATCACAGATTGTGGTCTGGGATGCACACTTCAACAAGGAGTTTCACAAGATCTCAATAAAATTCCCCAAGACTCTACCCAAACTTCATGTCCCTGTTCCTAGAATGACTTATGCAAATCCAGTGTTATCATTATGCAGGTTCCTGGCAATGGATCGCGCTCCCTGAATCAACCAAACAGCGCCAATTGCATATCAACCTTCAAACACCATATTTCTACCATCTTATGTGCCAAGTACGTACTTACGCCATCCATAAATCCACCACGCATTCACCACCACCCTCTTTGCCTTAGGTATGTACCTGACTATTTAGAAAGTGTATTTGTACTTGAAAATGCAATGTAAAATTTTATTTTTGTTTAGTAAGTAGTCTTATATGAGTATATATATATATTTATATTTATATATATAATATGTGTGTGTGTGTGGGTGTGTGTGTGTGTGTAGGGGGGTGTGTTGGTGGTGTGGGTGTGTGTGTGTGTGTTGTGTTGTGTGAGGGTGTGTTTCCTACTACCTCCTGCCCTCTTGTCATTGCTGTCGAACTGCTTGAGTTTTTGATGTGACTTTCTCTCTCTCTCCTCGTCGCTCTCCTTCTCTCTCTCGTCTCTCTCCTCTCTCCTCTCTCTCATTCTCTCTCTCTCTCTCTCTCACGGTTCCGCGGGTATGACTTTGATTTTTTATCCATATGGTATCCTTCCTACCCGCGGCGACGGTGGGCTATCATTATGCATTTTCCACCTCCTTTGGTGCTGTATTTCTCCCCCCCCCTCCCCCCGGTGTTTCAAAATGATTGTGTGGTAGCTCTTTGGATTTTTTGATTGTCCAATTGTTCTAAAACATGCTCTCTTTATCGCACCCACCTAGCTCTTCTCACCCCTCCCGCTCTCTCTCTCTCTCCTCCCTCCTCCTCTCCCCCCCCGCTCTCTCTCTCTCTCTCTCTCTTCCCTCTCTCTCTCTCTCTCTCTCTCTCTCCCTCGTCAGCATCTCTCTCTCTCTCGCTCGCTCTGCCTCGCTCTCTGCAGGCTTACCCCGCACCCCCCCCCCTTTCGCTTCACTCGTCCCCTCTCTCTCTCGCTCTTCGTATCTCTCTCTCTCTCTCGCTCTCTCTCTCTTCTCTCTCTCTCTTTTTTTTTTTTTTCTCCCCTTGTTTTTTTAAGTTAATCCCCTATTATGTTAGTTCTAGTCACTTTTGCATGCTTTTCCTTTGTTGCCCTTTTATTTTTATAATTGTTTGACCCTACACAGGGCGAGAACTGGATGTAAAAAAGCACATCAGTGCTTAGCTATTATCCTCGTAAATAAAGAATTTTGTCTGGGTCTTGTCTTGTCTCTCTCTCTCTGTGGTGTGTGTGTGTGTGTGTGTGTGTGTGTGTGTGTGTGTTGTGGGTGGGTGCGTGCGGTGTGTATGTGGTGTGTTCGTGTGTGTGTGTGGTGTCTACGCAGGCGTTCGTGGCGTGTTGGGTGTTTGTGAGCATGTACTCATTGACGTGAGCTCAGAACAATAATGGTTCTCGTGCGTGGTCTCCTTTTCTTCATCCCCATGAAACAGGCATCTGGTGGAAGTTTTTCGTGGGCGGCTTTTCCGAAAGTGGAATTCCCCCTCCCCTCCCCCCCCCCCCACTGCAACTGCGCGCTCGCTCTCTCTCTCTTTCTCGCTCTCTCGGCTCCTCTCACGCTGCTTATGTCAAGATCGTGGTCTGTGGGCAATCATAATATGGTCAGACCTATTTTCAATCCGCACCTGGTTGGCCCCCGCACCCTTCACTCCAATCCTAATTTAATGTTTGCCTATTGATGAAATGTTTTTATACCGACGTTTTATTTTTAAGTTAAAACATTTTTATTTCAGGTTGCCTTTCCTACTGTATACATTCGTGGATTCGTGCTCAGGATACGAGGGTGGAGAATGCGAGCTTTGTTACTGGGTCGGACTGGGAGTCTTGGTACCCCCTGCAAGGCGAATAAAGGCCGAAAATTTTGGGATAATTTTATCTTGTTGGTTTGGATTTTTATCTACTTTGACTGTGTATTATATATATATATAATATATATATATATAGAGATATATATTTATATATAATAATATATATATATATATATATGTTAAAAAGTAAAGTTTAAAACTATCTACAGCCGGTGTCCAGGCAATGGCATCATCAGGATGTGGTGGTCTGTGCGGCGTGTTTTATAACTGCTTGTGTGTCTGCATCACGTGCTGTCTGTGTTTTCGGTGTTTCTGGTTTTGTGTCACTGATAGGTATTTCCACTTGTGCCGCCAGTTGTTAATGCCAGGGCTATCCTAGGATTTAAAGTTGCCAGGTGGGTGGGTTGCTTAGTAATTATGTACTTTTCTGTTGAGCATAGGTTACATCTTTTTGAAACGTTGTTGTATGGTGCTGCTCTTCTATATTTTTCCAGGATATAGTGTTTTCTATCTTTCTCATTGAAGCTTCCAGTTGTATTTACTCAATTCTGTTTGGTTTTGTATCTTCTTTTTAAAGACTGTTGTGGGTTTGCTTACTATTGTAAAAATTGGGGTTTCAGTGATAACCAATAATGTTTCTTCGCCTGCCGTTTCTCTGATGTTACAGTGGCTTGGTACACATTGCTGTTGTAGAGGCATTGTGGTTGCGCAGAGGCACTGTTCTTTCTTGATACAGTTGCAGGATTTCCGTTCATCACCTCCGTTTTTCTCTGTACTGCGTTTCATTTTGTTGGTGAATCAATGTTTTTTGAAGGTTGGCATACAGGAGTATGATAATTGATGCTGTTTTTGTTGAATATCTTGGATATAATTTGTGCTCTTTTGGGAAATGATGATGTTAGGTATTCTAAGAAGTCTTTCCCTATATTTGTTTGCACTCCTCCTCATATGGGGGGTGTCCATATATCTTCTTTCTTGTTCTGTTCGGCGGGGGCGGGGGGGCGCAGGCAGGTATCTGGGTCTTATTGTAGTTTGTCGTTATCCAAGATATTCTACAAAAACAGCAAGCAAATTATCATCTCATGTATGCCAACCGTATAACATAATGGATTCAACCAACAAAATGAAAAAAGCAGTACAGAGAAATTCGAAGGTTGATGAAAGGTAATCCTGCGCAACTGTATCAAGAAAGAACAGTGCCCTCCTGAGCTACAAATGCGCTACAACACCATTGTGTACCAAGCCACTGTATCATCAAAGAACGCAGAAGAAACATATATAGTATCACTGAAAACCCATTTTAAAACGAGATATGCAAACCACAAACATCCCATTTAAAAACTAAGAAAGAGTCAAAATCCAACAGAATGGAGTAAATACATCTGGAAAGCTCAAGGAAAAAGATAGAATACAATATATCCTGAAATCATAGAATGAGCAGCACCATACAACAACATTTCAAAAAGAATAACCTATGCTCAACTGAAAAGTACATAAGACTATGCAAACCACAACTGGCATCTTTTAAATACTTAGAAGAAATGTTAACATCGCAAGCACAAGTGGAAAGTCCTATCAGTGAACAAAACCAGACACACACGAAATACACAGACAGCACGTGGATGACAGACTACACAAGCTGTTATATAAACCGGCATGCACAGACCCACCACATCCGTGATGATTTGCATTGCATGAAACAGACGCTGGTAGATATTTTAAACCTTACTTTTTAACAAATTTGCTCCCTGTTCGGTTGAGCAGTTTTTGAAATCTCTGCTGAGTCACTACCATAGGCTATATATATATATATATATATATATATATATATATTATATATATATATATTTGTAATGTGAGTGTTGTTGTGTGGTGTGTGTGTGTGTGTGTGTGTGACTTTAAACGTATTCAGGTGGCCCCACTTGACACTATGTCAATCTATATT
>CM031613.1:32248674-32266174 GCA_018398815.1 Conus ventricosus
CACCGCCCCACCCCCCCCCCCACCCCCCCCCCCCCCCCCCCCCCCCCACCCCCCCCCCCCCCCCCCGCCCCCCCCCCACCACCTGCCCCGCCCCCCCCCCCCCCCCCCCCCGGCCCCCCCCATCCCCCCCCCCCCCCCCCCCCCCCCCCCCCCCACCCCCCCCCCTCCCCCCCCCCCCCCGCCACCCCCCCCCCCCCCATCCCCCCCTCCCCCCCCCACCCCCTGCCCCCCTCCCCAACCCCCCCCCCCCCCCCAGCCCTGCCCCCCCCCCCCCCCCACCCCCACCGGCCCCCACCCCCCCCCCCCCCCCCCCCCCCCGCCCGCCCCCGCCCCCCCCCCCCCCCCCCCCCCTATGCCGCTCCCCCCCCGCCTCCCCCCACTCCCCGCCCCGCCCCCCCCCCCCCCCGCCCCCCCCCTCCCCCCCCCCCCCCCCCCGCCGCCCCTCTTCCCCCCCCCCCCCCCCCCCCCCCCCCCCCCCCCCCCTCCCCCCCCCCCCCCCGGGGGGGGGGGGGGGTGGGGGGGGGGGGGGGGGGGGGGGGGGGGGGGGGGGGGGGGGGGCCTCCCCCCCCCCCCCCCCCCCCCCGTGCTAATAATATTTCCAAGAAGGGGGCCACACATATATCGGCTAATCAGTTTATGGTTTTTGTCGGCTAGAAAATACCCGCATCGAAAATTTTTTTTTTTTTTGCAAAAGTACTTGGATTAACATAAGATTAAAATTTTATTAGTAAGTCTAGGAAACCACCGAAACCTATCTAAATTATCAGTAGGAAACCGCAAAAAAGTGGCGAATTAATTAAATCCGAAAAAAATGGGGTGGGGGGGGGTGGGGGGGGGTGGGGGGGGGGGGGGGGGGGGGGGGGGGGGGGGGGGGGGGGGGGGGGGGGGGGGGGGGGGGGGGGGGGGGGGGGGGGGGGGGGGGGGGGGGGGGGGGAAGGGGGGATAAGTATGGGGGATGAATTGGGTGGGGAAAAAGGTTTTCTGTATCGACACGCGTGTCTGGGTTGCGATTGGTTAAATAGTGTTATACCTATTGTAACTGGTTGTCTGATCAGTCATGATTACAACTATAATACATCCGTCACCAGTGGACGGTCTTAGTAGTTGGAGAAAAGAAACAGCAGTGAATCGCTCAAAAGCTTCTGAGTTCGACTCGAGCACAGGAGAAAAATATTTCACGAAAACGGGGCAGTGTTAAATGCGGCGGGAGGGCGGTGCGGAGCAAACAACGGCACAAAAAAAATACAAAAAAAAAAAAAAACAATAAAAGCGCAGGCAGGTGCGTTGTCAGAAAAGGGCAAAGCTACTGGTACGGTTTTCACAAGAAAGAAAGTGAGCCCCACAACGACAGAAAAAATGGAAGGAGGAAAACAAGTTCCACCAATGTTTTGCCAACCCATCTGCATTTTATTGCAAGAAGACCCAAGTGAAGCGGGCGCCAAAAACAACAAAGCACAAAAACAAATCAAACCCAGAAAAAAAAAAACAAAAAAAAAGCAAAAACAAAAACACAGATCCACAGGAACATGGTGTCCAGAAAAAAACTTTGTCAAGTAAGTATTTAAAAAAGCATTTTTTTTGTTATGACAGGTAAATAAATTTTGAATGGTGGTTGTCACGCATCACATAGTGAATGACAACATGTCCATGAGAAAACAAAATAAATCGCGCTGACATCAGACAGAATCTAAAGTAAACCAGGGGGGATGTTGCTGATTGCAAACTGACAATTTATCAGAGAGAGAGAGAGAGAGAGAGAGAAGAGAAGAGAAAGAGGAAGAGAAGGTGGTTCCTTGATACCCAGTTTCACAAACCGCTTACAATTCTAAGCTACCCCCTCCCATTCCGTACCACCGTGTTATGATACCCCGTCCTGGCATCCCATTTCACATTTTCAAGTCAAGAACACTTAATTTATTCTCTCCATGACATGGACTTGTGTGTGTGTGTGTGTGCATGTATTATGTGTGCTGTGGGGGTGAAAAACGAAGGATGAGGTCGTGTGTCCTCGTCATTTGTTCTCAATTATTGTTTGGTTTGTGTAGTGTGGGGGTCTGTTTTGTGTGGTGTGGCGGGGGAGTTTCCCCTCCCCCTTCCCCCTCCCCCCTTTCCCCCCCCTTCCCCCACCCTCATCCCTTCCCCATCCCCACACCATGGTCATTGAATTTGTGAGAGTGTGTTAGTCTGACGGGTCCCAGTCTGACAAAACTGACAAAGATAATTGTTTTTTTTGGCTTGTTGCTTAAATTAAAATACATGTTAGTCCTTTTATATTCACCAATCAAAACAAACCAGTACACCTGTACCAAAATTATACAGTTTTAAGACATTTTTTCCAGTAACTGAATGCGCACTAATTTTATGTCAAAATAGTAATAATAAGACTAAAGCTGATGACTGATAATAATAATAAAAAGGCATTGAATCATCAAAAAACAATTTTAACAAAGCATGAATTCTGCATTTAAAATCTAAATGCGTGTGCAGAATCAAGAAAAGCAAAATTCTTGTAATTTTTTGGTATGTACTTTATTTTCTAGTAATGAAAAGATGTGACTGACATTAGGACAATCATCATAAATTTTAGTGTCAATGTGTATGAATTTTACATGTAGGGAAATAGGTAAGGTTTTTACTTTTTGAATAAGATAAGATAATGTTGCTTTATAGCCCCACCCACTAAGGGGGCAACAGCTTGAGCAGGCGCCCGACCGCAAAGGGCCACATCAAGGGGGCTGTTTAAACTTTGATGGGTGTGTGAATATTAAAATTTCAACCCACATTTATCCATATGTAAGGGCTTGGGTATTTTGAATGCGCTAGTTTTGTATATATAATTCCGATTGGTTAAAACATTAGCAGTGGTGTGTGTTGTGTGTGTGTGTGGGTGGGTGTGGTGTGTGGGTGTGTGTGGTTGTGTGGTGTGTGTGTGTGGGGTTGTTTGTGTGTGTGTGGGTTGTGTGTGTGTGTGTCTGTGTATAAATATGCATTGATATTAAGCGGTTGATTCTGATACCAACAGGGAGGCCCTGCTGTAGAAGGATTCCTATGATGCCGTTGTCAGTCCTTCAGGAGAGCTGATGTCCTCCATGATATTCAGTAAAGACCAGACTTTCTAGGCTGTGGAGAAAGAAGTTCACATACGCACCCCATTGTTTTTTCACATAGCAGAAACCCTCCCCTCCTCCCCCCCACAAGGTCACCCACCCCCCCCCCATCCACCCCCACCAAGCTCCCCCCTCCCTCCCCCCCCCCCTCCCCAACGAAACGCCACTGGAAGACCCTCTCTCCTCTCCTTCTCGTCTTTTTTTCTTCGCGCATGCTGGCCACCTGTGTTGTGTTGTGTGTGTGTGGCGGTGTGTGTGTGTGTGTGGGTGTTGGCTGCTGTTCCTTGTTTTTGTTGAGAAGTGTATGACGGTGCCATTTGTATTTGTGTCACTGTTCAACCCCAAAAAAACTGTGCACAGGGTGGTGTGCTTCCAAGGAGACTGACGAGAAATGCCAGGAAAGAAAATGTCATAGATACTTGTTTGCGCACAGCATTAAACACAACGTAAACTTTAACCTACTTTCCTCATATCTTTGAGATTTTTCCCCCCCTCATCTAACATCCTTTTTTGTTACAATGTTTCATCAGTTTGTTTTTCATATTCATTCATCAAGTCCCCATTTCTCGTTTCTCACACTCTTCATTCTATTTTGAACCTTCACACCCACAGGCACCCTTTTTTTTTTCAGTGGGTAACATTGAATTGCATCTTCAACTATAGGTGGCATTCCTTTTTTTCCAATATTCATGGTATGCTACTCGCAATCCACTTTCTCTTTCTTTCCTTACCCCATTTTAAAACTTTGGTGTCAGTATTACTGCCTTTTGAGAGTTATTCAGTTTGCTGTGATGGTTTTTGTTATTTATTTAATATTTTAAGGATGATGAATTGGGGATGATGATGGTGACTGCAGTTATGTGGCCGTTTATTGATTTGGTTTTTTTTTATAGAATTCAACCATGTATTTTATATATATTTTCAAAACCTTTCTCCTATTATTCTCCCTCTCTGTTCTCCCCTCCCCCTGGGTCACCCTCCCTCTCACTTTTGGCCTCCCCTCCCTCCCTCCCCGCTCACCCTGAGCCTCTCGTCTTAAGTTTAATATTTTTAAATGTTCATTGGCCGTTCCACAGGTTTGTCACCAACTCCTGTACCGAAGTAAAAAAAAAAAAAAATCCTGATGCATACAGCTCCAAGGGGACAGTGAAGGCCAAAACAACTGATTGTGATGGTCATCCAGTCAACTTTTTTCTAACCCTGCCCTGTTGTTCACCACGCCCATTGCATAAATCCTTTTGATTCATTCTGTAATAATGTTATAGAACACACAGCTTGCAGTGAGGTGGAAGGAAATTGCCAAGGTCCGCTAAGCTCAACAGACTGTTTAAGGGCAAAACATGTCAATAAAAAGGACAAATATTTCTTTGAGCCAAACATGTAAAAAGCCCGATGATTTGAAAAACACATGGTATGCCTTCCAGGTACTATGCTCTTACACGTTTTGCAGGTCAGAGGTTCACAAAGCAAGTCACAGGGTGTGTTGTTTTGTTTTCCACAGTGCTGGGAATTAAGGGAAGCATTGTTATGGGAGCACAGAACTAGAAGACCAAAACTGAAACTGACTACCAGTGATAAATCAGAAGGGACAGTTGACTTAGAGAGCAATGAATCTTAACAATGTTGTCCATCTATTACCTCAGGATCTAAGGACCCAGAGGATACACTGAAACCCGAACTCTATTGGCTGAATGCAGCAGACTTGTGAAAACAATGAGTAAAGATAAAGACTGGTGACTGGATAAAACAGTCAAAGATTACTGCAGAAAAACTGCAAGCATGATTTGGAAAAATGAATGGTTGCACTTCTCTACATGTCTGCTCTTTCTGTCGAATGTTTTGAGTACACTCAGAAATAGCTTCATGGCCTTCTTCAGAAGGATGGTATAATGATTGTCATTCTTTTTAAAAATTGGTTTCTTGCTGAATTTTATTCTACTTCACATTGCCTGATCTGTGGTTTCACATTGAAATTTTGAATAGGGATCATGTACATGTTCCATGACTGTAAAGGCAAAAGATACTAATCCATCTCACAGGACATTATTTCCTCCTTGGCAAACAAGAATTTAACACACCTCACTCCAAAGCAGTCATGCTTTGGGATGGCGGAAGATGACACATTACAGTTCAGGAAGACTTGTTGTTAGAGTTTAGGGGACATGGGTGGAAAATTGCCACGACCCAGAATTCCCTAACATCAGCACAAAAAATCCAGGACAAGAAAACTGGAGTGTGTTGAGAATAACCATTATGTATTTCTCTAAAAAGAAGAGATAATCCTCAGTTTTGCAGAACTGAGGTTCTTTCTACTGATGGCTGCTACAACCCAGAAATGCCAAAGTGACTCCACTGTAAAACAAACAATGTTGTATTTTTGTTTTGCTCAGGCTATGAGGCCCAGGAGTCGCTGAAAAGCCTTCCTTTGCCCCACCCTGGACTGGATTTAATGCAGCGGTTTCAGAAGGAAGTTGCCTGCCCTGTGGCTTCTTGCTGTGACATATCTTCCCCCCCATCATTGTGGCGAGTGGCGACTACAAATACAAACATTGTCCAAGACAGTCCAAAACACTATCCTCTGTCAAAGAAGGATGGACTTTTGTGCTGAAACATTTTAGACCAGAAACTGTCATAATTGTTTTGTGATCAAGCAGATATATTGCCAAAATTTATATTTTTCCCAATCATGGACAGTCATAATATAAAGTGTCAACAAAAATAGAATGTGAAATTATTCAGTGATATTTGTGCTAAAAATGCTTGACTTGAACTGTAGGATGTGGGCTGATTTCAATGGAAATTACTTATGTGCACATTAAAAAGGACTGCTTCAGTTTCAACTAAGGGACAAAAATTTCTTCTTTCAGAATAGGTAAATTGAAAACTACTTTTAATGTTTTTTTGTTTTTTTTTTTTTTTTTTTTTTTATGCATTTTTTTTGTGCCTGTTATGATCCCATTACCTCAGACCTTAGATTATTTTATTTACCTGAAGGTGTCTGAAAGTGGTTTTGGAGTATGTCATATGCCATATTTCCGATATTGCCCTTGGTATTACACAAACTACTTGTCTTTTTGGACTGAAAGTACACGTTTCAAATGCCTCTTTCTCACAAACTAGATTGAGTGTCAAAGTTTCTAGTATGTCAAAAAGTAATACCTAAAACTGACCCCCCTCTTTCTCTTTTTTTTTATTTCCAAACCAATCCAAATAAAAAAAAAAAAAAAAAAAAAAAAAAATTTCAAAGCGGGTGGTTTCCTAGCTAGGGGCAGCAGGGAGACAAAGCGGGGGGGGGAAGCGTCCCCCGGACACTTTTCATTTTCTAGGGCCTTTTTTGGTGGTGTGGCCCTTGGACTAATAGGGATCCATAGCGGTTCTTTTAGCTGGCACCCGCTACAAATTAAATTTGACCTAAACATTTAAAAAAATGATCAAATGGTCGTGGCTTTCAAAGGCAACAACGCCATAATGTGCTAACGAATGGTGTTCCGAACCATAGATCGCCATGGACGTCGAATGGTCCTTCAGATGTTGATTTACTTCTGAACATCCCATCCCAAAACACCCCCTCCCATCACCATCCACTCCCCACATCTCCCTCTCGTCACCCCCCCCCCCGCCCCTTCATCACATCCAGATCAAGGTTCGTTGCATAGGTGGATGCCACGGCGGAAAGAGGGGTGCCGTGGAGAAATCTTCTTTCGTTACAATTAGCCTCCCCCCCTGCCTTCTGCGAAGTTCTCTGCTCGTATCTTTTCTTTATTTTGGGGGTGTTGTGGTGATTCTTTTTTTTAACCCTTGTCACCTGTTTCTCCTGCTCTCTACTCCCCCACACTTACCCCAAAAACTAACTTTCTGCCCTCCCCGGGGAAACGTTGTTTTTGGGGGGGGCAAAGGGGGGGGGGGGGTGGGGGGGGGGGGGGGGGGGGGGGGGGGGGGGGGGGGGGGGGGGGGGGGGGGGGGGGGGGGGGGGGGGGGGGGGGGGGGGGGGGGAGGGGGGGGGGGGGGGGGGGGAAAAAAAGGGGGGGGGGGGGTTTGGGGGGGGGGGTGGGGGGGGGGGGGGCCTGTTTTGCGCGTCCCCGGCCCCGCGGGGGCCCCGCAAAACAAAAAACAAACACAAACCCCAAACCCCAAATTTTTTCCTTCCCTTTCTTTTCCTTTCCTCCCTTCTTTTCCCAAAAACCCACAAAATTCCTCCCCCCCCCCGGCCCCCCCACAACACACACCACACACACACACCACACACCACACAAAACCCCCCTTTCCCCCCCTGGGCCTTTTTCCCCAAATTTTCAACAACACACAAAACTTCCCTCACCAAACCTGCTCAACACCCAAAAACCCCCCCCCCCACCAACCACAAAAACCACCCCAAACCCACAAAACCCACACAAAAGACACCCCCACACAACAAACCAACACACACAAAAACCACAACAACAAACAAAACATACACCAAAGGCCCCCCCCCCACCACAACCATACATTACACAAAACCCCACCACCCACACACACCACACCCCACACACACCACACACACACACACCCCCCCATTTAAACCCAAACCAGACAAACCCCCCCTCCCCCCCCCCCCCCCCCCCCTTATTAAATGCAAGGGCCAAAAACCCACAAAAACCCCAAAAAAGGCGGTAAAAAAATTTTTTTTTTTTTTTTTTCTTTTTGGGTTTTTTAAATCCCCGATTTTTTTTAAATTTTCCAGAAACCAAAAATTTTTTTCAAAAGCAAAAAATTTAATTAATTTCCCCAAAAGGGGACCCCTTTTAAATTTTTCCCGGTTTTTTCCCCTTTTTAAAGGCCCAAACCCGGAACATTTTTAAAATTTTTTTAAATTTTTTTTTAAAACAGTTTTTAATTCTGATTACAAAAATTTTTGCAGGGCCCCTTTAAGGGGAGAACGGGTGATCGCTCAAAAGCTTCTGATTCGACCGACAGAAAATGCACGGCAGTGTTACATGCGGCAAACACGGAACAAGCGCAGGTGCGTTTTCAGAAGGGCAAAGCTACTGGTACAGTTTCACCAAGAAAGAAAGTGAGCCCACAACGACAGAAAATGGAAGAGGAACAAGTTCCAATGTTTTGCCACCCATCTGCTTTTTATGCAAGAAGACCAAGTGGAAGCGAAAACACGCCACAGGAACATGGTTCCCAGAAAAAACTTTGCAAGTAAGTATTTAAAGCATTTTTGTTATACAGTAAAAAAATTTTTTGATGTGGTGTCACGCATCACATAGTGAATGACAAACATGTCATGAGAAAACAAATATCGCGCTGGACATCAACAGAACTTAAGTAAACCAGGGATGTTGCTGAGGGCAAACTGACAAATTTATCAGAGAGAGAGAGAAAAGAGAAAAGAGAGAGAGAGAGAGAGAGAAGGGTGGTCCTTGATACCCATTTCACAAACCGCTTACAATTCTAAAGCTACCCTACCATTCTGTACCACACCCCTCTGGCATCCCATTTCTTTTCAAGTCAAGAACACTTTATTATCTCCATGACATGACGGTGTGTGTGTGTGTGTGCATGTATGTATGGTGCTGTGTGTGAAAACTGAAGGAGTGAGGTCGTGTGTCTCTGTCATTTTTCTCATTTACACTTCCCCACCCCTTCCCCACCCACCAGGGTCATTGATTTGTGAGAGTGTGTTTAGTCTGACGGTCCCCAGTCGACAACTGACAAAGATATTGTTTTTGCTTGTTGCTTAATTATACATTTAGCCCTTTTTATATTCAAATCAAAACAAACCATACAACTGTACAAAATACAGTTTTAAGACTTTTTACTGAATGCGCACTAATTATGCCCAAAATAGTAAATAATACTAACTGATGATGATAATAATAATAATAAGCATTGATCATAAAAAACATTTTACAAAGCATGAATTCTGCATTTAAAAAATCTATGCAGTGTGCAGAATCAAGAAAAGCAAAATTCTGGTAATTTGGTATGTAGCTTTATTTTCTAGAAATGAAAGATGTGACTGACATTGGGAAACAATCAGCATAAATTTTAGTGTCATGTGTATGATTTACATGTAGCATAGGAAAGTTTTTATTTTTGATAAGATAAGATAATGTTGCTTAAGCCCAGCCGACCGCAAAGGCCACATCGGGGCTGTTTTACTTTTGATGGGTGTGTGAATATTAAAATTTCACATTTAATCATATGTAAGGGCTTGGTATTTGAATGCATAGTTGTATATATATATCCTGATTGGTTAAAACATTAGCAGTGTGTGTGTTTGTGTGGGGTGTGTGGTGTGTTTTGTGTGTGTGTGTGTGTGTGTGTGTGTGTGTGTGTTTGTGTGTGTGTGGTTTGTGTGTGGGTGTGTCGTGTATAAATATGCATTGAAATGTAATCGTTTATCTGATACAACAGGAGGCCCTTCAGTAGAAGGATTCTATGATGCCGTTTCAGTCTTCAGAAGCTGATGTCCTCCATGATATTCAGTACAGACCAGACTTCTAGCTGTGGAGGCAAAGTAAGTTCACATACTCACCCCCCATTTTCACACTGAAACCTCTCTCTCTTTCGCGCATGCGGGCCACCTTGTGTGTGTGTGTGTGTGTGTGTGTGTGTGTGTGTGTGTGTGTGTTGCTGCTGTTCTTGTTTTTGTTGAGAAGTGTATGACAGGTGCATTGTATTTGTGTCACTGTCACATGGGTGGTGTGCTCAAGAGACTAAACAGATGCAGAAAGAAAATGTTCATAGATCTTGTTTGAGAACAAATTAAAAAAAATAGTTAGACCTACTTTCCATTTGAGATTTTCCCCCCTAAACTAACATCCTTTTTGGGTTACAATGTTTCATCGGGTTTGTTTCATATTCATTCATCAAGTCACCATTCTCCTACCCTTAACATTTTTTTTGAACCTTCACCCTCAGGCTACCTTTTTTTTCAGTGGAACTTCACTATAGTGCATTCCTTTTTTCCAAAATTCATGGTATGCTACTCTCAATCCATTTTCTCCTTACCCATTTTATTTTGGGTTTTCATATTACTGCCTTTTGAGAGTTATCAGTTGCGTGATGGTTTTTGTTATTGTATTTATTAAGTGATGATGATAATGGGGATGATGATGGTGACTGCAGTTATGTTGCATTTTTTAAATTTTGTTTTTTTTTTTAAAGAATTCACCAGTGTTTTTTTATATATATTTCAAAACTTTTCTATTATTCCCCTCTCTGTTCTCCCTGTCACCTCCCCTCCTTTTGCCCCCTTCCCTCCCCCCTCACCCTGAGCCTCTCGTCTTATTTTAAAATATTAATATTCATTGCTTTCACAGGTGTCCAACTCCTGGTACAGAATCTGATGCATACAGCTCCAAGGGACAGTGAAGGCCAAAAACAACTGATTGTGGGTGGTTCATCCGAGTCAACTTCTACCCTGTGTTCACCACGCCCATTGCAGAAATCTTTTGATTCATTCTGTATGAATGTTATAGAACCACAGCTGCAGAAGGTGGAAGAATTGCCAAGGTCCTAAGCTCAACAACTGTTTAGGCAAACATGTCAAGAAAAGGAAAATATTTCTTTGAGCAAACATTTTAAAAGCCCTATTTGAAAACATGCCTTCAGGTACTATACTCTTACACTGTTTTTTTCAGGTCAGAGGTTCAAAAGCAAGTCACAGGTGGGGTGTTTTTTTTCCAGTGCTGGCAGAGCATTGTTTTTGGCACAGAACTAGAAGACACTGAAACTGACAACAGTGATGAATCAGAAGACAGTGACTTAGAGAGCAATGAATCTAACAATGATGTCATCTATACTCAGGATCTTAAGGCCCAAGGATACACCTGAAAAAAGACTCTAATGCTGAATGTCAGCAGACTTGAAACAAAGATAAAGACAAAGACTTGTGACTGGGATAAACAGTCAAAGATTCTGCAAACTGCAAGCGATGATTTGGAAAATGAATGGAACAACTCTACATGTCTGCTCTTTCTGTCAGGAATGTTTTGAGAACAACTCCAGAAATAGCTTCATGCCTTCTTCAATGATGGAAATGAAACAATCTTTTTAAAAATTGTTCTTGCTGAATTATTCAACTTCCCTTGCCCGGATCTGTGGTTTCACATGTGATTTGAATATGGATCATGTACATGTCCATGACATGTAAAGCAAAAGATACTACCTCTCACAGACATTATTTCCTTGGCAAACAAGAAATTTCACCACACCAAAGCAGATCATGCTTGGGATGGCGGTAAGACACATAACAGGATCAGGAAGACTTGTTAATAATTGAATGGACATGGGGGGAAATGCCACTACCCCCTAATTCTAACATCAGCAAATCCAGGAAAAGAAAACTGGAGTGTGTTGAGACTAACATTTTGTATTTCTCTAAAAGAAGAGGATAGATCCTCAGTTTGCAGAACTAGGGTTTTACTGGGTGCTGCACAACAAATGCCAAAGTGACCACTGTAAAACAAGACATGTTTGTATTTTGTGCTCAAGCTATGAGCCCAGTCCCCTTGAAAGCCTTCCCCTTTTTCCCCCCTGGACTGGATTTTTAAAGCAGCTGTTCAGAAGGAAGTGCCACCTGTGCTTCGTGACATATCTTCCAGCAATTGATGGCAGTGCTACAGACATGTCAACAGTCAACACTAACCTCTGCAGAAGGATGGACTTTGCTGAACATTAGACCAAAAACAGTCATTATTGTTTGTGATCAAGCAATATAATGCCAAAATTAATTTTCACAGTGGACAGTCATATAAAGTGACAACAAAAATAGAAGGTAAATTAATTCAGTGAGTTTATTTGTGCAACTTGACTTGAACTGTATGGAATGTGGGCTGATTCAATGGAAATATATTATGCACATAAGACTGCATCATTCAACAAGGGACATAATTCTTTCTCAGAATCAGGTAAATTGAAAACTATCTTTTTGTTGTTTTTTTTTTGCATTTTTTGTGCCTGTTATGAACCCAGTACCTCAACCTTAGATTATTTTATTACCTGAGTGTCGAAAATTGGTTTTTGGGGTATGTCATAGCCTTTTTTTCCAGATTTTTGCTTGTTTAAAAAAACTTGTCTTTTTGACTGAAAGTAACACTTTTAAATGCATATTTTCCACAACTAGATTGAGTTCAAAGTTCTAGTATGTCAAAAAGTAATACACTACTGAACCCTTTCCAAATCATCAAAAAATTTCAATGCGGGGTCCAGCCGACACTTTCATTTTCTAGGCCTTTTTTGGTGGGGTGGCCCTTGGACTAATAGGGGTCCATAGCGGTTCTTACTGGAACCACTACATTAATTTGACCTAAACATTTAATGATCAATGGTCGTGGCATTCAAAGGCAACACGCCATAATGTGCTGAACGAATGGTTTCGACCATAGATCGCCATGGACGATCGAATTGTCTTCAGAATGTTTATTACATCTGAACATCCCATCCACCCCCTCCCATCCACTCCCCCCTCCCCCCAGCCCCTTCACACATCCAGATCAAGGTGCATGCTAGGTGATGCCACCGGAAAGAGGGGTGCCGGAGAATCTTTCGTTACAATTAGCTCCCCTGCCTTCTGCGAAGTTCTCTGCTCGTAACTTTCTTTTTTTGTTGTTGTGGTGATTCTTTTACTCTGACCTTTAGGACCCCCCCCCCCCCCCCCCCCCCTTTTTGTTTTGTTTTTTGTTTTTGTTCTTGTTTTTTTCTTAACTTCCGTCTACTATTTCGTCAAATGCTTTGTTCTGTGAACTTCCATTTTTTTCCTGGTCACAGTTTATGACGTGCCGTTTAATTTAATACGCAATCTGCGGACCATGCCGTGAGAACTGGACTGTGTCCAGAGTGAACTCCTAACTGTCCATTCTGCAGATTGTAATGGCCCGTATGGCCTTTGTTTAGAATCTTGTTTTTATTTATTCATTCCTTTGTTTATCTAGTTATTTATCTATTCATTTACTTATTTATTTACTGATTGATTTGCTTATTTATTTACATTTAAATGTTTTTGGTGCATTTTACCTTCTCCCCTCTCTCTCTCTCTCTCTCTCTCACACACCACTCCCTTAAATCTGGGGCAGGGAAATTAAACAGAATGACGACACAGCCTAGGAGTACCCACCTTAACGCTGTTGATAGTTTGGCTACCATGTATGTCTTTCATTGCTTTTGTCATTGGTTACTGCTTTTGAGGTCGTAATCCCCCCCCCCCCCCCCCCCCACCACACACCCCCCCCCTCCGAATGTGAGCATTTTCGCGTGTGGGTTTGACAGGCCTGAAAGGGCCCAACGTGGTCTGCTTAAACAATGGTGAAAACTGAACAGTTTCTCATTTCAGGTCCTCCGCAAGGAAGGTACTGGGAATGATGGCATCAAAGCAAGCAGCACTTGTTTCCTTCTGCATCTGGGAGGGCTGTTTAGGGCATGCTTACCCTGTCTGCCATCTGCGGAGAGAAGACGCCCCAACACGTACTCGAAGCCGCTAGTTCTTTCGAGCTGGGGAATGTGTCCGATGTGTATGAAATGAATCCTATGTAAAAGCCTGTAGGAGCACAAAGTAGTTTAAGGATGGTAGCGTCTTTTCGTTCCTCTTCCTTTTCTTCTTTTTTGAAAAGAAGAAAACACATGAAAATAAGCTCTATTTGAGCACATTTATTGTGGGTTTATTGAAAAAGGGAACCCCCATGCCGTTACCAAATATATCTGTTGTTTATTCATAATTTTGTGCTTTCTAAGTTCTTCCCTTGATAACCACTTGCTGGGCAAATACAGGGCTTTTGTTGTTATCCAACTTTTGTGGATCAGTCTTCACATAATTAGGAAGAACAAGAGTGAAACAGATAGCAAAGATGAAATAAAAGAGGAATAAGAAAGTTAAAAGGAATCAGAAAGGTGAAAGAACGAGAGGTACGATTTTTCTACTTGTAGGATTCGACTCATGAGCAATGATGGGGAGAAGAGAGAGAGAGAGAGAGAGAGAGAGAGAGAGAGAGAGAGAGAGAGAGAGGAGAGAGAGAGGAGAGAGGAGAGAGAGCTGGTGGTGGATAGTAGATAGAGTGGAGAGCAGAATGTTCGTTTTGTAACTTAGTTTCAGCTTCCCTCGAAAGTGAAAAGAGCGTTTGTTTTGCGAGTGAGTTGGAGTGACCTAGTTCCAAAAATATTAATGATATCGCCCTTTCCTTGACTATCTGACTTTTACTACTTAGACATTTTAGCATCGTTTTAAATGCTCGTCGCCATCACTCTGATGTAACACCTGATGTCTGTTTTCTCTGATACATCCATTTTCGGTTACCCAGCTTTCATCAGCGTAATAAGATTTTGTTTTAAACTGTTCAGAAAGGAAGTTTATATTGTACTGGCATAGTCTGTGGTAACTGGTATTGTGGAAACAAACAAAATCTGATTTGCTTTCTTGTGGTTTCCTTTACAAGAGTCATTTTAAATGATAAAAATCATTAGGCGCTGTAATGCTATATGCTATAGCAATACCATATATTACAATGTCGTAATATATAGTGAATATGTTTCATACAATGTCAGATGTTAACCAGAATTTGCTCTTCTGCGAGGTAAAAATAGCAGTAAATGGTCTTGTCTTAACTGTGAAAGATAACACTTGTCGCAATGTCTCCATAAAATATCATCTAACCTATCTTTGAACAATGTTTAAAGCAATGCTTGTAATTCATCAACATTTCCGAGGCCAATTTCTAGAATATAGAAATTCTGCTTAAAAAATGGAATCATGGACTTTTGAACATTACAATTTTGTGACATCTTCATGCAGAAGATATCTGGTAAGGCTTTATCAACATTTATCCTTCTTCCATTTTCGTTTGTGTCAGCATGTGCAGTTGCCAAGAAAAGAAACACACGCACACTTGAAACAGGACGAGACTAACTTTGTATACACACGTGAGTGAAAAAAGGAACAAACTTTAAGTTTCCATTGAATTAAGTCACACCAGAGCTCTTTCACAGCAACTTCACAGACGGTTCTTGATGAAGATCAAGTTGTCATTCTTTATTAGATCGTGGTGGAGCAACGGACAACAAACACAGAATCAAAGGACCCATAAACTGGACCCGGTACGCTTGAGCAATGATAAAAACAAACTCGTTGCCGCTGTCAGTTTTTTCCCCTCTCTCCTCTTTCCCGTTCAACAGTCATTTTACAACTAATGAACATAAACATCAAAATCTTCAGTAGTTATTTCTCTTATCTTTTTTTTTACTGGTGTCACAAATACCACTTGGTTTCGTAAATCTTATAAAATATATATCACATTCACTGACTTCAGCATTTAAACAAAGAAATAAATTGATCCATCAGTTAAGCAAGTGATCACAAGAAATAGCACATTTTGCGCTGGGCAAGACAAAAAGTTAAGTGCTAATGAGGAGCCGTTTATTTATACTTTTGTTTTCCTCACACAACAATGGCAAACTACGCTTAACAAAGTATAAATCCCTTCCATACTGGTGAGTTTCTTGAGCGTTTAAATTCCAGACAGAGAGTTTCTTCCAGAATCGTGTCAACAGAGGATGGAGCGATCATCTCGGGGGGAACGGTAGAAATCTTCACATAATACAGAACACCCAGATGGCTGCTAACTACCGCCCAACTGCATGGACAAACAAGTTGCTGGGTATTTGTTTTATATTCATGGGTATATAGCGAAAGAATGATTCGAATCTCCATTTATGTTGAAACAAACAAACAAACAAACAAACAAAAAACTGCTTTTTTCCTCCTCTCAAATCAAAGTCAAAGGAAAACAGTAGAGATGGTACAATGCTCACCATAATGACATTACAGTCAAGGCAAAACGGTCTCCATCCACAAACACATTTTCACATTGGTGTCATACCACATGGTTCATGGCTAGAAAAAAAAAAAACTTCCGAGAAACAGAAAAACAAAAACGAGCAAGCATCCACCCCTCCCCCCTCCATCTCCACCCTCCCCCTCCTCCACAAAAAACAAACAAACAAAAACCCCCAACCCAATCAAGCGAAGAAATAGCCTGCGCGGTTAAAAACCCAAACAAACAAATAAAACAACAAACGATAGAAATGCTATATTCACTCATTCTTATCACGGTTTTTAACACACAGATCCGAGGAGAGACAGACAAACACGAACGACAATGACATGAAAACACAATGTCAGCCTGCATCAGCCGCGTCATAATGGGGTAGCGGGTCTGTGGCCTGCCCCTTTGCACAACACTGAGTATTGTTGGTTCTTCTTCACGGCCCACAGCGATAAACAGACTCCTCCCCTCCCCCAAAAAAAACAACAACAACAACAACAAACAAACAACAACAACAAAACAAAAAAACACCCCAAAAAACTAAACCAAAAAAGCGCCGCACAACAAAAGGTTCACTGTACACAAGACTGAAATCCTTCTTTCCTGTACACATTAAAATCAGCTGATTGCCATCCACTGCGGACAAAAAGCCCCCAAATATCACAGGACCCTGGTGGTCGACTGGACCTCGAACAGCATTTGACAGACCTGTATGCCTGGAGGAACGCAGCTCTTTCAAGCGTCACCTCTGTGGCAAGGGAAGCTATGCTCAGCTCCAAAGTTAATGGTCTCCTCTTTCAACTGCTGAACCCACTTTTCTCTACCATAAGGTGATGAACATGGGTCAAGAAACAAAGGAAATACAATATGCAAAAGAAAAAAAGGGGTTGATCGAGGCATATGAGAATATGTAAAACGTGTCCTGTGCTTTCTAGTAAAAAAGCAACCAGTATATTAATCAATAATTTAGAAATATATATATATAATATATAATATATATGAATGAATAAACTGAAATGATAGGTTGATCAACCTGATAAAGAGAAAGACCCACTTTACTTTGGTTGTTTCAAGAGAAAGAGCAGCCTGTGATTCTCAATATTTGGAAAAAAAAAGCCAAATTCCATCTCTTGCTTTACCAAACCGCCATGTAATAGAGATTACAGAACTTAGTAGTAGCATTTTGTACGAAATGACTCGAAATTTAAGTTTTCTATGTACATTCGGTGGAGTGTGAAGTTGTTTAAATATCGAAACGTCACTTCCAGACTCGAAATGGTAAGTTCTGTCTGTACAATAGGGAAATATCACATTATGTGACCACCTCATAAGAAGGCAACGAAAAGAAAATCTACTGTACAAGTTATCTCTCCATATTAACGGAAAAAAATGAAGAGAGAGAGAGAGAGAGAGAGAGAGAGAGAGAGAGAGAGAGAGAGAGAGAGAGATTGTCAAAATTAACAGAAAAGCTAATACGTTCATAAATCATACAAACTATTTAAAACGTATTAAATACAATAATGCAGACTTTGAAAAAAAATGTCCGACATTAAAGCCTTTTTAAATCGATATAAACTGTTAAGAGACCAT
>CM031613.1:32276174-32281174 GCA_018398815.1 Conus ventricosus
GTCAGCTTAAGAGCCTTTTTTTCTTCCCCTGTCCTCACCAAGAGAAGAAATTCTTGTTTTCAAATTTGAAGGAAAAAGGAAGAATCATGAAAAAAAATTGCATGGAAGGAATAACCTCAAAAGTACAGACTTCAAATAAAAAAAAAGCATCCAAGTCTGTCTCAAAATGATATGCAAATAATTCCAGTTAATATCGTGATGAACTTTATATAGCACATGAGATGCAAGTATATGTGTGCATGTATATACAGGCACTCAGATCGTCATTTATGGTCCAAGGGGAAAAAAACCCACCCCGTCCTTCCCCTATATCCTCCTCCCCTCTTCCATGTGGACTCAAACCCCAAACTCTAAATTCTCTCTCTCCCCCCCTCTCTCTCTCTTAGTAATGTTCTTCATCTACGTATATTTTCATTGTTGCTGTGGATAGGTTTACAATTGATTTTGATGCGTGCCTAGGCTGCATAATTTGTTTGAAAGCCTCTTCAGTATGGGGCCTTGGTCTTAAATCTGAATAAACATTCGTATTCGTATTCTCTCTCTCTCTCTCTCTCTCTCTCTCTCTCTCTCTCTCACACACACACACACACACCACACACACACACACACACACACACACAACACACACACACAAAAGACCAGTGTGTTATCTGTCAGACCCCCCCCCCCCCCCCAAAGCCTGCATGTTTCGGACGAAGAGAAAGAGGAGGGAGACTGGCAATTCACCGAAGGTGAGTTATGTTTAAAAAAAAAGTCAACTCAGCCACTGCACTCCATGCACACTGAAAACCAGACGGACGAGGACTCTCACCAGGTAGTAGAAGGTGGACATGCTGAAGAACCGCACCTCCAGGTGGGACTCCCGTTTTTCATCATCTCCATCGTCATCGTCCTCGCCCTCACCCCCGCCGTCCTTGCTCGGCAAGCACTTCCTGAAAGCATCAAATGTTGTTGTTTCATTGACCCACTGAGGGCGTGACATTCCTGCAAGCGTCAGGCAAGTTTTTTGTCATACATACAGGTGCACGAAGTGTAAACTTACGGTCAGCACCTAACAGGGAACGGAGAAGAAAGAGAATAAAGATAAATCAATGAAAGTAAGAAAGCAAAGGGAAAGGGGAGAAAAGAAGAAAAAATAACAGAAGAAAAAAGGCGAAGAGAAAAGAAGAATGGAGACCGAAGGAAGGACGATGTAAGCAAGACACAGAAAGTAAAGTGAGAAAGAAAATAAACAAAGGAAAAACAGAAAAAAACAAAAGAAAACAAGAAGACATGAAACCTTAAAGGCCAGAATGAGAAAAACAAAAAGGAATGGACACTCTCCACCCCCCCCCCCCACCCCTCCACCAAAAAAAGAAAGTGAGAGAGAGTGAGATAGATAAATAGATAGATAGATAAATAGACAGATAGATAGAGAGACTCAAGACTCAAGATAATTTATTCATTTTAGGCCTTTGCCACCCATGACGGGGTGCAAGAAAATACAATCAAGAAGTACCATAAGAACTAGACACAGATAACTAACATGAATTCAGAAACGATCTTAAGATAGCATAAGGGATCGCAGTTTAAACGCTTTAAATAGATAAATCGACAAATTTCTGACTGTTCACGAGTACATGCCAAAATAAGTGCTAATCTGAAATGGTTTGGGACTTTGTAATACTTCAACGGTATATACTGAGTTCTTAAGTTTTGCATGACAGGACAACAGAGAGAGAGAGGAGAGAGAGAGAGAGAGAGAGAGAGAGAGAGAGAGAGAGAGAGAGAGAGAGAGAGAAGCCACCGACAGGAAGAGGTCTTTGAAGTCCTGTTTGCCCGGGAAGGTGGGGTGGTTGGACAGGAAGTAGCTGATGACGATGAAGAGGGACAGCAGGTTGTGCAGTCCTCCGAAGGCGTAGATGCAGAACTGAGCCCCCGGCCAGTCGTCCAGGTCAGGCTTGGCACTAGGGACAGACCAGCGGACTCTCAGTGCAGTGACCGCCCAGACACATGCAGACTGACACATATACGGACAGAGACAGACAGTACACAGACACAAACGGATAGACACATATACGGACAGAGACAGACAGTACACAGACACATGCAGACTGACGCATATACGGACAGAGACAGACAGTACACAGACATACACAAGATAGACACGTATACGGACAGAGACAGACAGTACACAGAATACACAAGATAGACACATACAGGGACAGAGACAGACAGTGCACAGACACACAAGATAGACACATATACGGACAGTGACAGACAGTACACAGACACACAGATAGACATATATACGGACAGTGACAGACAGTCACACAGGTAGAATGACATACACGCCAATGCACACACACACACACACACACACACACACACACACACACACACACACCACACACCGACACCGACACCGACACACGCACACACACACACACACACACACACACACACACACACACACACACACACACACACACACACACACACACACACACACACACATGCGCTCGCGCTTGCAAACAAACAACCGTTACATTAAAACTGCAGGAAATCTAGAGAGAAAAAGTTTACAAACAGTACCAGAAAAAAAGGACCGACTCGGTCATTTTCATCCAGTATTACAAAATAACGGAAAGCCCTCTCCTCATGAAATACTCCAAAAAGGTAGAATAAAATCGTACTCCTCTTCCGTTGTCTAAAATACAGAAAAAGAGACATTTCACCATATACTAAGTACTCCTAATTCGCGGGAAATTCTACTTTGTAGCATTGCAGATTCAAATTAGAACAATATCCCTGGAGCATTCCATATCAAGTCACTGGCCCCATTCCCACGAACTGTTTCATAAACGCCCAGGACTATTTTAGAAACGCCCAGGACTATTCTAGAAATGCCAAGGATTACTCTAAAAATGCCCAGGACTGCTTTCCAAACGCCTGAGACTATTCTCGAACTGCCCGGCTTTATGACGCTCTGTGAGTTGGTGGTGGTGGGGCGGTAGGGGGGGGGGGGGGAGGGGGAGGGGTGGTGGACGATGTAGGAAACCAAAGGACCGTGGAGAGAAGGGGTAGGGGAGGGCGGGGTGTTTTATGCAAGCATAGTTTCCGGGGTGTTTTCGGATCTGCTCTGATGTTGAAACTGTTAGACCAGCGCCGTCACTGCCACCAACTGTATCCTTGAAAGATAAAACCCATCTCAGGACATAAGCCATCTTTATTTGTGTGTACAGTCGCCCCCCACCCCCCACCCCCCTTGCCCACCCTCCCACGTCCTTCCCCCTCCTTCCCTCTCTCCTCCTTCCTGTGCCTACGCCGCTCAATCTTGTAACTCACGATCACATCACAACCTCGGCGAAGACGATGATGATAAGGAAACGTGTAAATACGAATGCCACCCCACCCACGCCCCTACCCCATCCGTTCCAAATGCCAGGTGATCTTACCTGTTGGTGCTGGCGGGCGCTTTCCAGGTGACCATGACGATGAGACACAGGATGACGGTGACCAGAAGAACCAGGGGATTCAGCCACCACCTGCAGCACAGTAGTGACCGAGCGTGAACAGTCTGTCCCTTTCAGGCCATTACTCTACCTTTTTCCTTGGCCGTCTCAACACATTCACGCGCGCGCGTGAGACTGTCATGATGTAATTTTACTGTGAACTATGATTTACTGAGAATGCGTACTACTGTTGAAAGTTTGGATGTATACTATGATTTATCGTGAGGATGTGCTGTGATTTACTATGAGGATGGAAAGTGATTTTTTTCTGTAAAGTCGTACTGTTATTTACTGTGAGGATATGATTTGATTTACCCTGAGAATGTAATGTGATTAACTGTCAGGACACAATATGATTTAGTGTGAGGACACATTGTGATCTACTGTGAGGACATTATGCGATCGACTGTGAGGATGTAATGTGATCTACTGTCAGGATGTAATGCGATCTACTGTCAGGATGTAATGTGATCTACTGTCAGGACACAATATGATTTACTGTGAGGATGTAATGCAATCTACTGTGAGGATGTAATGTGATCTACTGTGAGGATGTAATGCGATCTACTGTGAGGATGTAATGTGATCTACTGTCAGGACACACTATGATTTACTGTGAGGATGTAATGCGATCTACTGTGAGGATGTAATGCGATCTACTGTGAGGATGTAATGTGATCTACTGTCAGGACACACTATGATTTACTGTGAGGATGTAATGCGATCTACTGTGAGGATGTAATGCGATCTACTGTGAGGATGTAATGCGATCTACTGTGAGGATGTAATGCGATCTACTGTCAGGACACACTATGATTTACTGTGAGGATGTAATGCGATCTACTGTGAGGATGTAATGCGATCTACTGTGAGGATGTAATGTGATATACTGTGAGGATGTAATGTGATCTACTGTCAGGACACAATATGATTTACTGTGAGGATGTAATGCGATCTACTGTGAGGATGTAATGCGATCTACTGTGAGGATGTAATGCGATCTACTGTGAGGATGTAATGTGATCTACTGTGAGGATGTAATGTGATCTACTGATGTAATGTGATCTACTGTGAGGATGTAATGTGATCTACTGTTAGGACACAATATGATTTACTGTGAGGATGTAATGCAATCTACTGTGAGGATGTAATGCGATCTACTGTGAGGATGTAATGTGATCTACTGTGAGGATGTAATGTGATCTACTGTGAGGATGTAATGTGATCTACTGTGAGGATGTAATGTGATCTACTGTGAGGATGTAATGTGATCTACTGTGAGGATGTAACGCAATCTACTGTCAAGACACAATATGATTTACTGTGAGGATGTAATGCGATCTACTGTGAGGATGTAATGCGATCTACTGTGAGGATGTAATGCGATCTACTGTGAGGATGTAATGCGATCTAAATGAGGTTGTAATGTGATCTACTGTGAGGATGTAATGCAATCTACTGTGAGGATGTAATGTGATCTACTGTCAGGACACACTATGATTTACT
>CM031613.1:32286174-32288674 GCA_018398815.1 Conus ventricosus
GGCCAAGTGCCGAAACGTTGGGAGATGAAAACTTGCTTGTTTCGTCTTGTCATTTGAAAGAGTGTCTATATATATATATTATATATATATATATATATATATATATTATTATATATATTATATATATATATATATATAAACATTCTCTCACGCATACACCCCACACACTCATTTACATCCACATGCATATTATGTGCATACACACATACCCACATACAAACATGCATGCTAACATCATGTACATACATATACAAGCGGGGTGACTAAAAAGGAGTATGAAAAGTACTAAACACTACGATCTGCGGTTCGGCCCCATCCCACATACACACACAAACACACACACCACACACACACACACACACACACACACACACACCACACACAACACACACACACACACACATCATTGTAAAAGGAAAGCAGAACACAACTACAGAAAACTATTTACAAACACCAACAAATATGAACATTTAGCCCTTTCTTCCCTCATGTTTTTGACTTCCAGCTTTATTCACTGAATCTTAGTCAGCAAACATGTCTAAATAATCAAATGTTGTGAATAAATAAATAACCATGAATTTCGAGAGAGTTCAAAGAAAGTGATGTTTTGAGCAGTTCAGTTACAAATCCCCTGGTGTGCTGTTTCTTACACGACAATCGTGTAATGAACAGACGTCTGAATCAGGTTACAAGTATGAAGTCTTTTTCTCCTCCTGTGCGTACACGTTTTAATCAGACCATCAGCACACACTCTTTTATTTCCTTACGTGCATGCACGAACACAATGCTTGAACAGCACACAAATGAATAATCACATAAACATATAATTCTGCAGTTACGTAAATAGTAAGTGATAATGATAATGATTACGACGACGTGAAGAACATCAACAGTAGTGACAACAACAATAATGATATTCATTTTCATCATCACCATCAACATGAGCGTCATCATCTCATATCTCATCCTCACTCCTTTCTTTGGTACTGTATAAGCTGTTGAAGTGAATACCGGCTCCTACAGCTACAAATATAACATTTTCCAGAATGTGCTCTATGGATGCAATTGTTTGAGGAATTACTTAATGATTTGCCGAGGCTTTATCCACGAGGCAAAATGTCAGGTCAAGCTCTTAATCAGGTGTAAAATGTTTATGTCAGGTTTTCAAAAGGTATGAAATTGTACTGCATCATTGTTCCGGTGGTTAGCGTCACAGTTTTCGTGCTGGGAGGTTATGGATTCGAATCCCTTCTGTGGGATTTTTCTGCCACAAAAGGGTCCTACCATGAACTGAGTATGTTACTGGCTCAGTTGGGATGACCGGGACCACGCAGTGGGGTTTCATCCATTTAATGGATGCGTTTCTGAGAGTGTTGCACACATTTCTTGACCAACACTAAAGGTGTCTGTATGTCTCGGGCCTGGTTGATGCCAGGATGTGTTACGTCTAGAGTACAACCATATCATGCAGTCGTAGACCAAAATGGAATTTAATAAGCACAAAAAAATCTATCAAATTCTGTGGCCCTTTAATCCATACTCCCATGACGACTTCAGTTTTGATTCCTCTTCAAGTCTATGCCCCTGATTATTTCATGGTGAGGTCGTCGCCGGTATTGGCAAGTTCATGGGAACTGTCATTGGAAAGACGAGGTGGCATCCTCCAGGAGGACGCTCATCACCTGGCTTCGAAACTAAGAAGTTGTTGTCGTGAGCATGGGGCGTAGTAGATGCTGTCCTGCGTAAGTTAGATCAGAACAAGCACAACAGAACACCACCAAAGTGACTCAGCAGCAGTGCAGTCGTCTTCTGCTGGGCTGCCTCATGACGACCGATACTGACCGCTCCCTGTGGATTGCTGGTGACAGGGGCCGTGGCGGGACCAGCCAGAATGAGCAGCTAAAGGGTAATACCTCTGAAGCGGCATTGAGGATGAGAGAAACAAACAAGTTCTTACGGACAACATGATTTTTTTTTTTCACATTCTGTGCAATGCGCTGATACACCAACAAGCGCACATAACAACAGAAAGCAAGATTCCCTCCACGATGATTGCAGCTCAGCAGACTGCAGAGGCTGTTTAAGGGCAACAATTAGCAGGGCGCCGCAGGATAAGGGGAAGGCTTCATAAGCCAGGGGTGTGATTAACATAGAGTTATAGAACTTGTGCACTGCTCACATACACCAAAACAAAAAAAACATAAAAACAAAAAACAAAAAAGGAAAAAAAGAAAAAAAAGAAAAAAAAAAAAAGATCGAAAGCAGGCAGGTGAACTTTTCACGCAACAATGCAAATGATTAAAGTATGACTCGAGTATCACCAAGAACTCGATAAAGGCGTGAAACACAGGTAAATGAAATAAATCAGAAATCAAATGAATGCAAAAACCAACCAAAACAGAAAAGACCAACCAGCTTCCAATGCAAAGAAACCAGATGATAAGGAAAGCACACCATGCCAACCCCACCCCCCTACAACCACACCCACCACTACCACGCT
>CM031613.1:32293674-32298674 GCA_018398815.1 Conus ventricosus
GCAGCCTCAGCATGTGCAAAATCCGGATGAAAGTTGATCTGGTAAGTTACGTGATTCAGTCTGCTCACTTTGAACTGTTCAATCAATGCATGAACTCCAATGAAATTGAGGTGGTCTGAGATGACTCGATAAAATCAGAATGAATTTTAGTCTCAATGAATGCAGAAACCTGATGAGAGTGAACTGAGGGTTTACGTGACACAACATGGCAATGTGACCTTGAGCCTTAAGACAGACTGTTATTACAGGATTAAGATTGAAGATCCACAGCCTAATGATCGTGGAGACAGTAAAGGGTCACCGCGTCTGCGATACAATATTACGGAGGTTGACACCCAGTCTTCTTCTTCGGCTGTCTTAAATAGAACATAACACCCCTTTACTGATGGGAGGATAGAAAAAGGTTTTCAAGCTGCATTATTGCCCCCACGAGAGATTCGAACCCACGACCGTCAATTCTGCAGCTAACGCTTTAAACCATTTGATTGTCTCGCTGTGCACGCCGTCATAATCTAATTCAGTCATATCGAGTTTTAGTCTCAATAGTTCGTTGTTCACGTAACCTTATTCATCACTGATTTTTTTTTTCACGTCCTCAACATGTGTCGTTTTATAAGTTATAACCTAGTTCATTGACCTTGAACTTTGACATCAACCTGTCTGATCTTAAAACTCAGGGACACAGCAGCCTGTGACCTTACTGGATAATACGTCGCCGCTATACAATTACGGAACCATAAGCTCAAATATCGACAAGTCTCACTGTGCCTATTTTAGGGTCAGAGTCATCTTATACTGAAGTCTATGTTAGCATGGGATCTACTGACCATAAGAGATATAGATCCTCTGGTGACTGTGGGATGTATCAATCATCTGTTGACCATGGGGTACACTCTCTTAGCCACGGAATGTACTTACACTCTATTGACCCTGGAATGAACTAATGACTCTAAGATCTATGGCCCTGCTGTGAAGGCTGTGACCTGTAGAAGCGGGATCATTCAGTCTGTTTCTTACTGTCGTTGTGAAATCCACTCGGAGGAAGACAGCCACATTGTAAATGTCCTAAGTTTGTTAATGCTTAGAAACCAGGCAGAATGCTGAGATAAGGAAATAAAATTACAAACAAGAAATGAAAAAAAGAAAGGTTTTTCGGAACTTGAAATTCGCATGATGCTTTCGATTCAGTTATTTTGCAAAAAGAAATAAGCCAATGGAAATGCAATATGAGGAAAGACCAAAAGCGGGTGAATCTCTCTCTCTCTCTCTCTCTCTCTCTCTCTCTCTCTCTCTCTCTCTCTCTCTCTCTCTCTCTCTCTCTCTCTCCACACACACACACACAACACACACACACACACACACACACACACACACACACACACGCACACACACTTTGTAAAAATGATATGTTAATCTTGAAAAAAAGGAAACAAATTGAGAAACAGACATAGCTTTGTGTTAAACTATGAAAGACAGAAGATAAAAAATATGCCTTGCATGAGAGAGAGAGAGAGAGAGAGAGAGAGAGAGAGAGAGAGAGAAAGAGAGCGAGAGAGCGAGAGAGAGAGAATGTCTAAAGGCCTAGCAAGGAGATTTTGAAGCTTTTTAGTCTGTAATTAAGTTTGATGCCTGAAAAAGAAAAAAATCTAAATGCATACTTTGTTGTTGGTTTTTTTTTTCAATGATTGCTTAACTATATTCATTCATACACGTTTTTATGTTAATATTCTAAATGTTTAATTCTCAGTGGTTGTGAATTGCTCGGAGTGCGGTTTTATCATTTATTTTTCCTGTGTTATTGTGATAAATGAAAAAAAAATCCGTATACGTATAATTTGAATCATTGAGTTCAGTACTTTAGTCAACAGGATCAAAGCAAAATAAACCCGGCTCTGTCTACAGAGCACTTGGTCGATACCAAGCTATGTTGAAAACGGTAAACAGCTGTGGTGGAAGAACTATACCATTTGCAAGCAGGAGAAGGACATGGATTGCTGCTACATATGTAAACCGATACACATGATAAAAACACAGCAGCATCAGAAGTCTTCATAAAACCAGCAACATCAGTCTTTAAAAAAAGGAAAAAAAAAAAAAAAGAAAATCAAAGCAAAGCAAATAAACAATATTCGTTTTGAGGGTAATGAATCTGACCTCTTCGATGCCTATGCTTTATTGAGTCTACTAAAGATGATGAGAATTTTATTGAATATTACCTTGTCAACATCATGATGTTTAGTGTGTGTGACACTATCGTCACAAAAGCAACTTAAAAAATTTACCAAATTCCGAGGTTTATGGCAAAATGACAGATTCTCATCGTTTCGATTTACGACATTTGTGAAAATGTCCATGTTCGTAACATAAGCTTTTTGTGTGTTTCTGAGAACACGATGTTTGCAATGTAAAAGAAACATAGGCAACAGCTGAAAAACCACAACGATGTTTGCAATGTAAAAGAAACATAGGCAACAGCTGAAAAACCACAACGAGCAAGGAAGCAAAGGGTTAAAGCACAAGACGAAAAAGGTTAAAAACAAGCACAGAAGCAAGCTGGATTCTCTCCCTCTCTCTCTCTCTCTCTCTCTCTCTCTCTCTCTCTCTCTCACACACACACACACACACACACACACACACACACACACACACACACACACACAAAAAGAGAATGTTATGATTGGTTACAATCGACGATGCGTATGTATGTTACGTGATCAAGCAGCAAGGGCAAACAGAAGGTGAACACAAGTCATAAAGATGAGAAACTGAGGGAAACAAGATACAGGTCAGGACTAGCACATAGGGTTTCACTGCAGCTTTAATCATTCCTCCCTGGCTCTAATTACCACATTTGTGGCCGGCTTCTTCACGCTCCCCTGAAAATGTACATGGTGCAAATAAGGAAATAGGTGGAGAAAAACAAACATTGTAAACATCATCACGGACACCACCTTCTAACAGTGGATCTCCGGACAAAATGGATCTCTGGACAAAATAAAAATTCAGAACAAGTAACCTGTGGCCTAGTGGTTTTTTTTAATGAGAAACAAAGAACTTTTCTTTTCATCAGAGACATGTAAAACGGATGGTAGATTCATTCACTGGTATCTCTGATGTTTGTTGTTGATATTAGGCCAATTAAACAATGAACTAAAGTTGTCATCCGACTCCACACCAAAAACATCTTTGGAGGAAGTTTAAATTCTAAAAAAAAAAATGCTGTAGAAAAGTTTACTTTCAGACATTTTGTAGCATTTACTGTTTCCTGAATGTTTTACCTTCTACCTAACTGCTGACGACTTACGAGATAACAACTTACAAGGTGGCCAGCACACAAGCAGACTTTCACCATAACTCCAGATTTCGGGGTGTAGTCCAAGTCTTTCGACAAATCCAACTATTTTCAGTTCGGACCATGTTTTCATGCTTATTTGCTTTGTAAGACCTTCTTGAGAGAAAAAGAGAAACACTGGGTGTGCGTTCTCACTGCTTTGTAATTCTTCTTTCAGTTTTTACTATGCGCACCATTTTCCTTTTCTTTTCTGTTCTTTTCGTGTTTGTTTTCACTGTGGCAGCCCCAGGCATAGGGTTCAGATTTGTTTGGAAATGGAATCAGAAGTCGGTTAATACCATCTGACCCATATTTTACCTACCGGACCACTTTTTTGTTTGTATAACTTCGCAAATTTCTGTTCAGTAACCTGTCCTTTCCACACTACCTCTGAAAATTCTTTTTGAAGGGTGGTTTCTCTGTTGCACTTCAATCATTTCTGTCTCTTGTTTGTTACAGATTAACTACCCCTTTTACCTTCTCCCAGAGTCCCTGGACCCCGCGTTAAATAAGCACATACGGGTACATGCAAGCGAATGCATTGGTTAGTCGCTATGATTTCCACCCTTTCTTGTTTTGCCAAGCCAGCCCTTTCATGAATACACTGCCATTTCTTAAGACTTACAACTCTTTTTGGTTTACTATCATCTCTTGTTGGTTTACTATCATCTACCTGAAAAACAATACATGGTGTCATTCAGGGTGCATTATGAGACAAAGTGCATCGAAGACGACAGTGCAGCGCTTCAAAAGAGGACCAGGTGAATGCTAATCTATGCTTTGCAAAGAGTCTGAGAAAGTACGTGCCTTTCGGGTCGCTGTGTTTGTGCGAGTTGTGCGTGCGTGCGTGCGTGCGTGCGTTGTGTGTGTGTGTGTGTGTGTGTGTGTGTGTGTGTGTGTGTGTGTGTGTGTGTGTGTGTGTGTGTGTGTGTGTGTGTGCGTGTGTGTGTGCGTGTGTGTGTGTGTGTGTTTGTGTGTGTGCATTCCTGCGTATATGCAAAATGACAAAAGCAAAATTTTTATGAATAATGACTACCAAGTAAGCAAACAAACTTAACAACAGAAAAACAGTTTTCTAAAATACGACTATAAATGTGAAAAAAAAGCACCTATAGTGCAACAAAACAAAGCAATAATGGAATAACTATACATAAAAGAGAATGCAAATTTAAATCTGGTACCAGACAAAATCCTCATGAATCTCCAGTACACATTACTTAAAAAGGCTAACTTTTACTCCAGACTGTACTGACAATTCCATTTTGACAAATATAACCTCACAACTTATTTTTTTTATTCAAGTTTACGCTATATAAAGGACGCAACAAAAAATGGAAAAAAAAATATCTGAAAAAAAAAAGAATCCCAACATAATGAAAACCACTGGGCAACACAACATAAAAGCAGTGCCAGGTACACTGTTTGGTGACTAAAACGACAGCAAATTCAAAAACCTATAACCTAACACTCCATGAGAACAAAATGTCGGCCGGACGGCGTTTTTTGTAATATTCATGACCAATTGCAAGAACAAGTTTTCTTCTGTTCTTTCTATCTCTGTCTGCATATGTGTGTGTGTGTGTGTGTGGTGTTGTGTGTGTGTGTGTGTGCGTGCGTGGTGCGTGCGTGCGTGCGTGTGTTTGTGTGTGTGTGTGTTTGTGTGTGGTGT
>CM031613.1:32303674-32308674 GCA_018398815.1 Conus ventricosus
TACTAGCAGTACCAGTACTGTCACTACCATTACAAGTACACATACAACTACCTATTATAATTATTTCCACTGTTATTCATCGTTGAAGAAGACGAAGTAGTAGTAATAGCAGCAGCAGCAGCAGCAGCAGCAGTAGTAGTAGTGGTAGTAGTAGTAGTAGTAGTAGTAGTAGTAGTAGTAGTAGTTACAGTAGCAAAAACTGTAATAGTAATAGTGACGGTGATAATATCTATATCATAGATGATAATAATAATAAAATAAACAATAATAATAGTAATAATGATAAAAATGATAATGATAAAAAATGAGTAACGATACTAGGAAAATATTGCTTCTTCGATGACAAATAACAAAAATAATAATCATGAGATTTGTTATGCTTACAATCATCACTATTAATTGCTTTTGTTATTATCAGGGTGACGACGACGGCAATGATGATGATAATGATGGTAATGATGATGACGATGATGATGATGACGATGATGATGATGATGTGACTGATGCGCGATGGCGACGACGACGACGACGACGATGATGATGATGATGACGATGACGATGACCATGATGATGACGATGGCGATGATGACGATAATGAACGGATTTAAATCCTTCTAACTGACCGAAGTGAACTCCACCAAGGTGTCAAAGAGCTGGATGATGAGAGGAGCCGTCTTGTCGTTGACGTTGCTGTAGAGGATGCTCAGGAAGCGTGTCGTCTCCGCCACCAGGTTCACCGACTTGATGTTGTCTGGCTGCTCTCTAAGTAGTCCTGTGACGATCAGAAATTTAATAAATGATATGAGTTCCCTCACAGTACTCATCATCATCATCATTCTCTTGCCCATGATGGGCGTAGAGGAGAGATGAGAGACACTCTCGAAGCCAGACACCGCCATCCGGCCCTGTCCTCTGCATGTCGCATCAGCGTAGGGCCATCCATCTGGTCCATTCTTTGATGTTGTCCATCCAGCATTTGGCTTGTCGTCCCCTTCGTCTGCCGCCTTCCAGCGTGCCCTGGATGACTGTTTTGGGCAGTGAATTGTGGCGTATGACATGCCCGAACCACGACAGCTTCCTCTTCTTGACTGTTGCCAAGAGGGGTTCTTGGGGGCCTGCAAGTGATGTTATTTGGCTCCTCACAACGTCGTTTGTCTTCCGGTCTTGCCAAGAGATCCCGAGCAAGCGCCTGAAGCATTTAGTTTCAAACGTCTGGATTCTCTTGGTGGTCTCTGCTGTCATGGTCCAGCTTTCGCAGCCATACAGCAGGATGGACAGCACAGGGACTTGTACAGCTTCATCTTTGTAGGAAAGTGATCTCCCTGCTCTTCCAGATCTTGTTTAGCTTTGCCATTGCTGCTGTTGCGATCGCTAGTCTGGTCTTGATTTCTGTTGTAGAGCGACCGTCTTTGGTGAGAGTGGCGCCAAGGTATTTGAAAGCGCCCACTTCTTCAAGCTGTTGTCGTTCATGTAGATTTCAGCATGGGTGTTGGTTGTGCTGTTGACCAGGACT
The DNA here is from genome assembly GCA_018398815.1 of Conus ventricosus. Lineage (NCBI taxonomy): Eukaryota > Metazoa > Mollusca > Gastropoda > Neogastropoda > Conidae > Conus > Conus ventricosus. Next base: position 32,305,188 of record CM031613.1, read on the forward strand.
TTGCTTTTTTCTGTGCTCACTTCCATTCCATATGCACCTGCCCTTTCTTCCAGTCTCTTTGTCAGGTCTTGTAGTTCTTCGTTGCTGCCTCCCATCAGGTCGATGTCATCTGCGAACCTCAGATTATTGATGATTCTTCCTCCGATGGAGACAGTGGAGTGGAAGTCATGGAGGGTTTCACGCATGATGTTTTCAGGAAGAGATTGAACAGTACGGGAGATAGCAGGCAGCCTTGACGGACTCCAACTGTGGTCTTGAAGTAGTCCCCTATCTGGTTGTTGAGGAGGACTGCGCTGCTGGCGGTGTCATACAGCGCCTGGATGGTTTGGACGAGACCCTCCTCTATGCCAAACTTTCTGAGCACCTGCCACAGACCCTTGTGCCACACCCTGTCAAACGCTTTCCTAAAGTCAATGAAGTTGTGGAACAGGTCTCTCTGATGTTGCAGATGTTTCTCCATCAGTATCCGGCAGGTGAAGATCTGTTCTACTGTGCTTCTGCCTGCCCTATCTCTTTAATATTTCGTCATAGCGATCAGAAATTCAATAAATGATATGTGTTCCCTGACAGTACTATCTCTTTAATATTTCGTCATAGCGATCAGAAATTCAATAAATGATATGTGTTCCCTGACAGTACTATCTCTTTAATATTTCGTCATAGCGATCAGAAATTCAATAAATGATATGTGTTCCCTGACAGTACTATCTCTTTAATATTTCGTCATAGCGATCAGAAATTCAATAAATGATATGAGTTCCCCTGACAGTACTATCTCTTTAATATTTCGTCATAGCGATCAGAAATTTAATAAATGATATGAGTTCCCCTCACAGTACTACATCGTCGCAATTTCCTCATAAGGATCAGAAATTGATAAATGATACGTGTTCTTCTCAAAGAACTACAGCTTTGATATTTCCTTATAGCGATCAGAAATTTGATGAATGATATGTGTTCCTCTCACAACACTATACCTTTGATATTTTCTCAAAGCACCACAGTTTTAAAAATCCCTTCAATTACACATATCTGCACCCTCAGATCGCCAGATCTCCTCTACACCTTACAATCCCTTCACGGTACCCGTACCTTTCCCTCAGAAAATCCGTCCTTTCATCCTCTCCTCACAACACTCTTACCTTCTTCATTCCTAGACAACAATCAGGTCTTTACCACCCCTTATGTTCACCATCCATCACAACAGCTCTTTCTTCACCACTCTTCACAACACCCTTATTTTCACCACCACACCTCCTCCCTCAAAACACCCCTGTCTTCACCTCCCTCACAACTATCTTCACCACCCCCTCCTAAAACCAATAACTTCGCCATCCTGAAAAATGTCCCCATCTTAATCATTTCCGCGCAACGCCCCTACTATCCTCACCATCCCTTCATAACACCTCTGTCTTCATCATTCCAGCACAACGCCCCTATCTTCGTCAAAATCTCAAACGCCCCCATCTTCCTTATTCCCACGCTAAACCCCTATCTTCCTCATTCCCGCATAGCGCCTCTATATCCTCCCACCCCCTTACAACAGTATCATTTGTACTCTCCACCTTTTGCACCTCACACGCGAGACCAAGGACTCCCAGAACTGGCTTACAACAGCCGTTGGCTTTGAAGTCAAGTTAATCCAACATGCTCCTACCTTCCTCTCTCCTCTGATGCTCATCTGCCACTCCTCTATCACCACCTATTTTCTTCTCACCCATAGCGCTACGAGTCCCTTAGGCCGGTTGTCACAAACGAATCCCAGCACCTTTGAGGACAGGCTCAACGTAACGATCATCTTTGGACTCTAGTTCATCACACACAGTTCACCTCGGCCCTGCACCATCCAATCCATTAGTCCATCTTCATCCAACCCCACCCCACCCCCACTCTACTCCCCACCCCCTTCACGCCCGTCCACAGACCTGCAGCCCTTTATGCTGGTTGTCACACATCAGGCCCAGCACCCGGAGGACCAGCTCGATGTAGCCGTCGTCCTTGAACTCCAGTTCATCCGACATGGAGACAGCACACTCCGTCAGCTCCAGCATCTCCTCTTCGTCCATGTCCTGGTCGACATCAGTGACAAATTATTTGAAACAAACAAAAAACCGTATACAGACTTTATAAATGTGTGGGTTACGTTAGATATCCGGATAAATTTCCATTTTATACTTCTTAGATTTGCGATTGTGTTATGACATGAAATTAATGGCTTATCACTTTTTTTTCTGTCAAATAATGAGGTCGATTAATTAAAAACATCTACAATTTACGTTTGATAGAAAGAAGCCGTGTCTCTCGATTTCCCCGACTAGGCAGTCGATGATTTAACCTAAATGACGTCACCAGATGAAGAAGTCCCATATAATGACGTGTCAAGTCAAAATGCACTGAAATGGCATCAACATAGTAATGATATCAAGCCATTAAAACTGATTCCAATTTACAAAACAAAAGCAGAATCTTCGTAAAGTTTGTTTAACACTGTATCTATATTTTACTGAATTATTTTACACTTACAAATAAAAAAAACCAACGATTATTGACAACTACACACCAACGATTGTCTTTTTGACCGTCCGCTTAATTTTGGACTCAATCCTATTATCACTTTTCTGTCACGTAAGTCTTTTTCATTTCAGTATGTTTTCATTTATGTACATTACCACTTCTTGACGCTCTCCACATTGTTTTTACACAGTGAATCCCTCGCTGGTGCTACTAATCAATTAATTGAGCTACAATCATCCATGCAATGAACTTCGACATTCAACTAATTAATCAATCAACGAAACAAAATCACAATCAAGCGATGAATGAATCATGATCACTCAATGAAGGGATCAATGGATCACCCATCCACCCATAAACTAACCGATTATTAACGAAACACCAACCAACCAACCAAACTCTTCCCCCCGCTTTTCTCTCTCTCTCTCTCTCTCTCTCTCTCTCTCTCTCTCTCTCTCTCTCTCTCTCTCTCTCTCTCTCTCTCTCTCTGCCAGCCCACTCACATCCAGTTTGATGTCCACAGTGTTTTCCTTGGCAGGTGCTACTTCCGCCGTTTTCTTGGGTTTAGTGGCAGGGGGCTTGGGAGGCTTCTCCCCCACCATTATTATTCCGCTGCCGTTAGGCTGCATGCCAGCGAAGCCCGGCAACGCCAGTGTGCTGCCCATCTTGTTTCTACCGGGTGGTGCCAGCGCGTTGCGGTTCATGGAGAGACGGGACCCTTTCTGTGAATTTCAGAAATACAGACACACATACAAAGATAGTGAAACATACACAAACTCTCTTTCTCTGCATGTCTCTCTCTCTCTCTGTATGTCTCCCTCTCCCCCCTCTCTCTCTCTCTCGCTCACACACACACACACACACACACACACACACACACACACACACACACACACACACACACAAACACGCTCGCACGCACGCACACACACACACACACACACACACACACACACACACACACACACACACA
>CM031613.1:32316174-32338674 GCA_018398815.1 Conus ventricosus
CCTATGCTGTCTCTACATTATTCTCTATCACCCTCAGCTGTCTGTACACAGTGCACAGTGACATGTCGTCAATAGGGCTGTTTGGAGGTTCTCTATCACCCTCAGCTGCCTTTACACAGTGCACAGCGACATGTCATTACTAGGGCTGTATGGACGTTCTCTATCACCCTCAGCTGTCTGTAAACAGTGACATGTCATTACTATGGCTGTCTACACGTTTTCTATCATCCTCAGCTGTCTGTACAATGACACGTCATTACCAGGGCTGTCTCTACATTCTCTATCACTCTCAACTGTCTCGTATAGTAACATATCATTACCAGGGCTGTGTGCATGTTCTCTATCATCCTCAGCTGTCTGGACACAGTACACAGTGGCACGCCATCACTAGGACCGTCTGTATGTTCTGTTATCATTTGTACTGTCTGTACACAGTACAGTGACATGTCATCACAAACGCCGGCAGTCCGTTCTGTTTTATCTTCAGCTGTCTGTGCAAATTACACAGAAGTATCGCAACGTATTCAGTTGCTTATGAGAGAGAGAGAGAGAGAGAGAGAGAGAGAAGAGAGAGAGAGAGGGTGTGGACGTAGTGAGGGAGGGAGGAGGGAGGGAGGGAGACATACAGATCGGGGAGAGAAATAATGACAAAGGGTTAAACAGACTGACAAACACACACACACACACACACACACACACACACACACACACACACACACACACACACACACACACATGCACACACACAGAGAGTCAACACACACACACACACACACACACACACACAGATACTGACTTTTTGCAGGTGTTCATGTTGAGCTCCCAGTCTTTGGGCAGCTTGATGATCTCGTTGTGGATCAGACCCCGCATCAGCTGCAGGCACTTGACGTCCAGCTCCAGCTGCTCCAGCTTTTCCTCCTCTGTCAGCCCCTGCAGACTCTGAGAGATCCTGCAACCGACGATAACGGTTAAAATACCGCTTCTTCTTCCACCACCACCACTACGACTACCGCCTGTTGCTGCTGCTACTGCTGCTACTGCTGCTACTACAGTACTATTACAACCACTGCTACTACAACTTCTACAACTTTTGCCGCCGCCGCTGTTGCTGCTGCTGCAGCTGCTGCTGCTTCTACTTCTATCCCTACTTCTATGAGAGAGAGAGAGAGAGAGAGAGAGAGAGAGAGAGAGAGAGAGAGAGAGAGAATGAATGAATGAATGATTTATTGTGCCAAGCTTTCAAAACCCATTTATAAGGGGGGTAAGGATTACATAACAGAGAGAGAGACGGAGGAGAGAGAGAGAGAGAGAGAGAGAGAGAGAGAGGAGAGAGAGAGAGAGAGAGAGAGAGAGAGAGAGAGAGATGAAGAGAAGAGAGAGAAAGAGAGAGAGAGAGGGAGAGAGAGAGTGAAAGAATGAGAATGAATGAGAGAGGGGGAGGGACAAAGAGAGAATGAATGAATGATTGTGTCAAGCTTTCAAAGCCCATTCACAAAGAAGGGTGTAAGGATTAAATAACACACAGAGAGAGAAAGAGATAGAGAGAGAGAGAGAGAGAGAGAGAGAGTGAGAGTGTGAGAGAGAGAATGAATGATTTATTATGTCAAGCTTTCAAAGCCCACTCACCCGGACGGGGGTAGGATGGAGGGGGGCAAGGATTACGTAAGAGAGAGAGAGAGAGAGATAATGAGACAGAGAGACAGAGAGAAAGAGATAATGAGACAGAGAGACAGAGGAGAGAGAGAAATAATGAGCCAGAGAGACGGAGAGAGAGAGAGAGAGAGAGAGAGAGAGAGAGAGAGAGAGAGATAGAGAGAGAGAGAGAGAGAGAGAGGAGAGGTAGAGAGAGAGAGAGAGAGAGAGAGAGAGAGAGAGAGAGAGAGAGAGAGAGAGAGAGAGAGAGAGAGAAAACAGACACCAGGGTGAGGAAACTCACTCGAGTTGTTTGACCAGCTTCTCCGCCATACGGAATCTGGCGTTGGGGTCCCTGTGCCTGTCGTCCACAAAACACTTGAGGTGCTCCTGGAACTCCTGCCCCAAGGGAAGTTCTTCATCTCCGCCAATCTCGGAGTACTCTGAAGACACAACAGGGAAGCGAACATGACTCGCCCGAGTGGCAGCCTGTCATTGGTGCAGTTTAGCTATATTCCCTTGCTACTCTCTCCACGCATCGATGCATAGTAAGATCAAGCACACTCCCCTTCTACCTACACAGACACGCGCGCGCGTACACACAACACACATACACACTCGCGCACACAGACACACTACACACACACACACACACGCGCGCGCGCGAGCGCGTACGCACGCACGCACACACACACACACACACACACGCGCGCGCACACACAGACACACAGCACACACACACGCACACACACACCACACACACACACACACACACACACACACACACACACACAACACACACACACACACACACACACACACACACACACACACACACACACACGACACCTTCCTTCCCCACCAACACATACATTATAATCCAATTCAAAGCAATACATCAGACAAAATGCAACACCCTTTGGAACCATAATACAGCTCCCATACAACACGATGCGGTAAAATACAAACTTTTTTCAATTAATGACACAATAAAGAACAGCAGTTTCCGTTCTACGCTCTCTCTCTCTCTCTCTCTCTCTCTCTCTCTCTCTCTCTCTCTCTCTTGGATGTTCTCACGCATTTCTGATATCCGTTGTTGGTAGCGTCTGAAGAGGACATATCTGCAGAAAATTCAGTTTTCTGTTTTGTATTGCGTTATCATATAAGCGTTATACTGCACCTTGTTTCATGTGTTCTGTTTGTCTTTTGCGGCTGTCTTCAGTCGCTCTGCAGTTTGTTTTGCTATCGCCACAGCACACCACCAACTAACCAACACCGCCCAACACTCACCGTCCTGACTAGGGTATCCTATCTGAGCCTGCACCGTGTTGAGGCCTCCGTAGGCCATCTGCATGTTGACAGCGAAGACGTTCAGCTTGCCGTTGATGTCCTCCTCTGTGTTGTAGTCCTCCTCGTATTTCTGTACCAAAGCAAAGACATGTCCCATTCAGGTCAGACCAAAGTCACATCCTGTCTTCGTTGACTTCAGTGTGCTAGCTCCCTATCCCGACCTCTCTACACTACCCTCTTATTGACACCTCTGTGTTGACCCCTGCAGTGACCTCTCTGCATTACCCTCTTCACTGACTTTTCTGTGTTGACCCTACACTGACCTCTCTACATTACCCTCTTCACTGACTTTTCTGTGTTAACCCCTACACTGTTCTCTCTACATTACCTCCTTCATTGACATTTCTGTGTTGACCCCTCTTCTCTACATTACCCTCTACATTGTTTGCGTGTTAACCCCTACACTGTCTTCTCTGCATTACCCTGTTCATTGACATTTCTGTGTTAACCCCTACACTGTTCTCTCTACATTACCCTCTACATCGTTTGTATGTTAACCCCTACACTGTCTTCTCTGCATTACCCTGTTCATTGACATTTTTGTGTTAACCCCAACACTGTCTTCTCTACATGACCCTCTACATTGTCTTTTGTGTATTAACACCTACACTGACCTCTCTACATTACCCTCTTCATTGACTTGCGTGTTAGCCCCTACACTGACCTCTCTACATTACCCTCTTCATTGACTTTTCTGTGTTAACCCCTACACTGACCTCTCTACATTACCCTCTACATTGACTTTTGTGAGTTAACCCCTTTACTGACCTCTCTACATTACCCTCTACATTGACTTTTGTGAATTAACCCCTACACCGACCTCTCTACATTACCCTCTTCACTGACCTTTCTGGCGTCGCTGCGAACGTCCTGTTTTCCTGTTCCACCTCCGTACTTCTGGTGGAATTCCTCCATTTTCTGTACACAGCGAAGCACAGGAAAGAAAATAAATTGAAGGTGTCACTTTTGTTTTGGGGATAGTTATACAATATCGGTAGACACAACGCAGTAATTCTACAGTATTTCCTGTGTTTTTTGCTTTCTCTCTCTCTCTCTCTCTCTCTCTCTCTCTCTCTCTCTCTCTCTCTCTTCTTCTCTCTCTCTCTCTCTCTCACCCACACCCACACACCCACACGCGCGCGCGCACACACACACACACACACACACACACACACACACACACACGACTTTGAACTTGAATTCAATTTCTTTCACGCCTTCTGGGTCTACGGAGGATAAATAAACAATTCGGGATAGCAATCAAATCTGCATTCGTTTGTTTGCTGTTAAAACGCTGTACATACATACTGACTAGTAGACACTCCGTTCTAGTGCAAAAACAAGTGAAGACAAATATCACTCTTTGTTGTATTATGTAGGTAGATATTGATTTTCTATCTTCATTTGGGCACTTGATCATCAAACGATGCTTGTCGCAATTATAGCATTCATATTACAAGCTTCACGTAGCCGTTCGTGTTTTTCAATATTGTACTTTCTTCCTGTCTCAGTAGTTTTATCACTTCACCTAAATCTGATCTGATTCTGACAATATGTCAGGAAGAGCATTTATATGAGGTTCTTTTTTAAACGAACTTTTATAAAGTCTATAATGATATGAATATTTCTCGAAGAGAGAGAGAGAGAGAGAGAGAGAGAGAGAGAGAGAGAGAGAGAGGGGGGAGAGGGGCAGGGGCAAGACAAAGAAAGACAGACAGACAGAGACAAAGGCAGAGACAGACAATCAGGTAGAGAAACAAAAGGACTCACGTTCAGAGGAATAGCATTAGAGACAGTGATGAGTGACGTCATACTGGCCACCAGGTTCTTCAGCTGACGCTCAATGGAGATGAGAGGGGCCACGGCGTCCATGAATTTCTAGACATATATACAGCGCAGAGGAACATAAATGGTGAGGAGAAGGACCACGGCGTCCATGAATTTCTAGACATATATACAGCGCAGAGGAACATAAATGGTGAGGAGAAGGACCACGGCGTCCATGAATTTCTAGACATATACACAGCGCAGATGAACATAAATGGTGAGGAGAGGAGCCACGGCGGCCCTGAATTTCTAGACATATACATATACACAGTGCAGAGGAACATTAATGGAGATGAGAGGGGCCATGGCGCCCATGAATTTCTGTACAGAGTACAGAAGAACATCAATGGAGGTGAGAAGGGCCACCGCGTCCATAACTTTCTATACATAGAGAGTACAGAGGAACAATAATGGAAATGAGAAGGGGCACAGCGTCCATAACTTTCTATACATAGAGAGTACAGAGGAACAAAAATGGAAATGAGAAGGGCCATAGCGTCCATAAATTTCTATAGATACATACACAGAGTGCACAGGAACATTAATGGAGATGAGATATACGATGGCGTCCATGAAGTTCTATACATAAACACAGTGCACAGGAACATTAATGGAGACGAGCGGGGCCACGACGGCCATAATTGTACATATACACAGCGCAGAGGAAAAGTAATGGAGAGAAGAAAGGCCGCATCGTCAATGAATTTCTATACATATACACAGCGCATGAGAGGGGCCACGACGGCCATGAATTTCTATACATATACACAGCGCAGCGGAACAGTGTGGAGATGAGAAAGGCCGCATCGTCAATTAATTTCTATACATATACACAGCGCAGACGAATATTAATAGAGATGAGAGGGGCCACGACGGCCATTAATTTCTATACGTATACACAGCGCAGAGGAACAGTGATGGAGATGAGAAAGGCCGCATCGTCCATGATTTTCTATACATATACACAGCGAAGACGAATATTAATAGAGAAAAGAGGGGTCACGGCGGCCATGAATTTCTATACATATACACAGCGCAGAGGAACATTAAAGGAGATGAGAGGGGTCACGGCGGCCATGAATTACTATACATATACACAGCGCAGAGGAACATTAAAGGAGATGAGAGGGGCCACGGCATCAATGAATTTCTATACATATACACAGCGCAGAGGAACATTAAAGGAGATGAGAGGGGCCACGGCATCAATGAATTTCTATACATATACACAGCGCAGAGGAACATTAATGGAGATGTGAGGGGCCACGGCATCAATGAATTTCTATACATATACACAGCGCAGAGGAACATTAATGGAGATGTGAGGGGCCACGGTGGCCATGAATTACTATACATATACACAGCGCAGAGGAACATTAATGGAGATGTGAGGGGCCACGGCGGCCATGAATTACTATACATATACACAGCGCACAGGAACATTAATGGAGATGAGAGGGGCCACGGCGGCCATGAATTACTATACATATACACAGCGCAGAGGAACATTAATGGAGATGTGAGGGGCCACGGCGGCCATGAATTACTATACATATACACAGCGCAGAGGAACATTAATGGAGATGTGAGGGGCCACGGCGGCCATGAATTACTATACATATACACAGCGCACAGGAACATTAATGGAGATGAGAGGGGCCACGGCGGCCATGAATTACTATACATATACACAGCGCAGAGGAACATTAATGGAGATGTGAGGGGCCACGGCATCAATGAATTTCTATACATATACACAGCGCAGAGGAGCATGAATGGAAATGAGAGGGTCCTTGGTGTCCATGAATTTCTATACATATACACAGCGCAGAGGGACATTAAAGGTGAAGAAAAGTTTCTGCAGCGTCCATGAATGTCTATACATACACACAGTCCAGAGGAACATTTATGGAGAAGAAAGGTTTTGCAGCGTCCATGAATTTCTATACATATACACAGCGCAGACAAATATTAATAGAGATGAGAGGGGCCACGGCGGCCATGAATTTTTTATACATATACACAGCGCAGAGGAACATTAGTGCAGATGAGATGGGCCACGGCGGCCATGAATTACTATACATATACACAGCGCAGAGGAACATAAATGGTAGGAGATGGGCCACGGCGGCCATGAATTACTATACATATACACAGCGTAGAGGAACATTAATGGAAATGAGAGGGTCCTTGGCGTCCATAAATTTCTATACATATACACAGCGCAGAGGGACATTAAAGGTGAAGAAAAGTTTTTGCAGCGTCCATGAATTTCTATACATATACACAGCGCAGACAGATATTAATAGAGATGAGAGGGGCCACGGCGGCCATTAATTTCTATACATATACACAGCGCACAGGAACATTAATGGAGATGAGAGGGGTCACGGCGGCCATGAATTACTATACGTATACACAGCGCAGAGGAACGTTAATGGATGTATGAGGGGCCACAGCATCAATGAATTTCTATACATATACACAGCGCAGAGAAGCATGAATGGAAATGAGAGGGTCCTTGGCGTCCATGAATGTCTATACATATACACAGCAGCAGAGGGACATTAAAGGAGAAGAAAAGTTTCTGCAGCGTCCATGAATGTCTATACATACACACAGTCCAGAGGAACATTTATGGAGAAGAAAGTTTTTTGCGGCGTCCATGAATTTCTATACATATACACAGCGCAGAGGAACATTAATGGAGGGGAGAGGGGCCACATCATCCATTAATTTCAATACATATACACAGCGCAGAAGCACATTAATGGAGATGAGAGGGACCACGGCGTCCATGAATTTCTAGAGATACACAGAGTGCAGAGGAACATTAATGGAGATGGGAGGGGCCACGGCAACCGTGAATTTCTATGTATATACATTGTGTAATGGAACATTAACGGAGAGGAGAGAAGCCACGGCGTCCATAAATTTCTATACACATAGCGCAGAACATAAATAGAGATAAGAGGGACCACACTATCGATCAATTTCTATACATAACATAATGCGATGGAACATTGATGGAGAGGACTGGGGCCATGGCGGTCATGCCTTTCTACACACACGTAGTGGGGGAATGTCAATAAAGATAAAAGGCACCGCTGCATTTTTAAATTTCTACACACTTATAAAGAGGGGAAACGTCAACAGAGATACGTGAGGTGATGGAGCCCACGAATTTCTACACAGATAGTAAAAGGGAACACTAATGCAGGTAAGAAGGGACATGCATTTCTACAGACACGCACACAGGAAGGGAATATAAACAGGGACAAGAGATGCCACGGCGGTACACGAATTTCTACACATACATAATGGAGGGAAACTTAAAACTGACATGACAGTTTTCACGGTGTGCATGAATTTTCTACGCAGGTACAGGAAAAGAAAACACAAATAGATATAAGAGTGGTCACAACATCCAGACATTTCTACACACACGCGTACACACGCGTACACACGCACACACACACACACACACACACACACACACACACACACACACACACACACACAGTGGAATGGAACATAGAGATAAGGTACATGGAAAAATGGCGCAAAAATACAGATAAGTGTGGCGAAGGTGTCCTTGATTTTACACCTACATATGAGAGGGGAAAATTCAACACACACACACACACACACACATAAATACACACGCACACACACATAAACACTGACTGACTGAAAACCATTTACTGTCAGATTAACATATTGTTGTACTGACAACACATAAACACACACACACACACACACACCCCACACACACACACACACACAGGGTCACGTGCGCGCGCAGGCGCTTACCCACGCACGGAATGCCCAAATGCAAACAAGTGAGTTACAAAAGGGAGACCGTTTCACAAAGCTGCCATTTAAAAAATACACCGTTTGAAAATGCACTTTTCTGCTTTTAAGTGATTGAAAGTATGACAAAAGAAAACTGTGTTTCAACGTCCGATGTTTGTTTGTTTCATTTCGTTGGAACCGTGTCAACGTTACACACAAAAATAAAACATAAGAGATTTATATCTGCCAATTAAGCCTAACAGAGTTACTAAGTTTTTAGTAATATACACTTCAAGAGAGAGAGAGAGAGAGAGAGAGAGAGAGAGAGAGAGAGAGAGAGAGAGAGAGAGAGAGAGAGATACAGACAGACAGACAGACAGACAGAGACAGAGACAGACTGAGACAAACAGCGACAGAGACAGACAGAGACATAGAGACAGGGACAGAGATATACAAACAGACTGATAGGCAGACAGACAAAGACAGACGCATAGACAAAAGACAGACAGACCAACGGATACAGAAAGAAAGATATTCATGAAGACAAGACACACCCACCTCAAACGTCAGAGTCAGGGTGGACAGCTTGGCAGGTTCATCGGGGAAGGCGTCTTTGTCCGGCTGGTAGTAACTTCGGCAGAACACCTAGAAACCAACCCACCAGTCATGCACTGCCTTCACAAAGACAACACACAAAGCACAACACAACAAAAATTGAACAACGCTGGTATGTACTAGTTCGGAGACCTGAATTCTTGATGCTGCCTTTCTTGCTACACTCCAAGGATGACAGCCATCCTAGTAACGTTGCTGTAAATGTGCTGCAGCTGATTTTCACTAATGAAAAACGATGTTGACTGATTCAGACAGCACAGCTTCCACAACCACACTGTACGTAATACATCCGTTTAAAAAGGCTCTGCATAGTTATGCGGGGATTGTCTTCAGTCGTGACAAGCTCCTAGCATAACATTATCAGTCTCCAAAATCCCCCGAAGTCGGAGTGTGGCTGCCCACGTGGCGGGGTAATCAAGTACTTCAGCTGTTTGGATGATCCCTGGAGTCTTTTAGCCAGGGTACGACAACACAACAACAACAACAACAACAACAAAAGGCAATGCCTTAATAAGACGCCCACCCATCCAGAAGTTGCTGGCTGGAAGTCCGACAGCGCCAGAATAAAAAAAAATCTGAGAGCAGAAGGGCACCTAGGGGGTCATGACCTGGATGCGCCCCACTCCGCCTCACCCCCCCCCCCCCTTCCTTCGTAGAGCTCTAGAAGTTCGGGGCCGAAACACTCCTCTGAGAGTGTTTCTTCTCTGAAGACCTGCTGTCACACTCTCCCTAGAGTGTCTTTCTGTATCATATCTCGATGAGCTTTTGATTCGTAACTGTTAAAGGATTGCTATAGTACTGAGACTGACATAATACTAGGAACAAATGTTACAGCTCTCTAATATACAATAAACACGTCACACATTCTGGATCAGCCCATTTCAGTCGCATCACCCATCCAAACAACCGAGTTCGTGGGGAGGAGGGGGTGATCTCACAGGACCGGGAGAAGCAGTCACCTGCAGGAACGGCATGACGGCGTCAAAGTAGTAGTGCAGCGTGCCTCGCATCGCTTCGTCCTCCGTACTGCCCCGCTCGCTGTAAGTGCACAGGGTCAGAGGTCAGCGATCAGAAAGTTCTCATGGCAGGTGCTTTAAGTTAAGTGTAAGTCTGACTGTACTGACAAAAGTCAAGATTGGTAAGGATGACAGTGAGGGATTAATGATGTCAGGAGACACACACACACACACACACACACACACACACACACACACACACACGCACGCACGCGCGCGCGCGCGCGCGCCCACACACACACACACACACACACACACACACACACACACACACACACACACACACACACACGCACACACACACACACACCAAACGTGTCTTTGGTTTCAAAGTTGGATGACTGCAGGCAGAAATTGAAACGCGAGCAAAATCAGAATTACTAAGCCGCAAAACGAAGGAACAAACAAATTACAAAACAAACACAACGCGCTTCAACCCATTGGGTCTTCTTCAGGCCGGACAAGGAAGGTCAAAACTATGAAAACGAAGAACGAACAGACTGTTATCCATCTCCTCGATTTCGGTGCAAAATTTGGTCTCGTGTGAACAACAAAAATTAAGGAATACCACTGAGATTGAAGGGGAATAATAATAATAATGATGATCATAATGAATGAAATCATGGAATGGAATTGAGGTTGAAGGTACAGATAATAATAATAATGATAATAATATAATAATAATAATAATAATAATAATAATTAAAGAAGAGGAATAAGTGTGAGAAGAATAGGTACAATCACAGTTACCATAGCTATGGCAATAATAATAATTATATGTATATATCTGTGTTGTGTGTGTGTGTGTGTGTGTGTGTGTGTGTGTGTGTGTGTGTGTGTGTGTGAGTGAGTGAATGAGAGAGAGAGACACAGAGAGAGAGAGAGAGAGAGAGAGAGAGAGAGAGAGAGAGAGAGAGTGTGTGTGTGTGTGTGTGTGTGTGTGTGTGTGTGTGTGTGTGTAAGACTTTCTTGCATGAGCAGCCATGTTCATTCATGCCTGTGCGTCTGTCTGCTTGCATATGCATATGTGCATATCTGTAATACAGTGCACTAGGGGTGTGTGTGTGCATGTGTGTGTGTGTGTGTGTGGTGTGTGTGTGTGTGTGGTGTGTGTGTGTGCGTGTGTGTATTTATGTGTGAAGAACTCTCCTGTTCAAAAGATATGGAGGGAAAAACAAAACAATAAAGACAACCAATACGAAAGGGAGACAATCGCGGAAAAGCGTCAATGACCAGGACGAGGATACAGACATGCACAACACACATGTATAAAACACACATGCCTTTGCATTGAAAACTTTGAAGTACATAGCAGAACCGCATGGGCTTCACCATAGCTTCATAGGCTGTTCACCTCCAAACAAGCACCTCGACTTACCAGCGTTTTAACCACCGGTGATTTGATCACAGAACATTAACGTTCGCAAATCTTTCATTCAGACTAACGAAACATGAATACAATGTTGTAGAAAAGATTGTCAAGATTGTGCGGCCACAGAAGACGAACTGTTTCTGCACATGGGGAAATTTGTTCAACTGATCATAGGGTTAAAAAAACAAAAGAAAAAAGACAACATGTGCAAAGCAATTAACATGATTTTTGACGATTCATAAGAAGTACATCGTTGTTTTCAATTTCATCTCTACATTCAGGTAAGGAATCAGAATTCTTTAGATAGATAGATAATGGCACACATGTAGATGGACAGACAGACAGATGGAGATAAAGACAGATAGTTTGATAGACAGATATGTGATTGAATACATGGTTATAAACATAAATCAATACTCATATAATCATGCTTTTCTAAAGTGCAACGCGTTCTTTAAAATCTGCGTGAAGAGCGGCACAAGCACAACTCCTTTTCGACCACATTGTAATCAATGTAAAGACTTAACCACGAATCAAGCCTTTAAAAATGTACAGATGCTGAATAATGAGTGGTAAAAAGACAACATTATCTGATATCCACAGTGATCAATATTTACTTTCCCTGCTGGATACATACTTACTAACTTCCAACAGGTACCTAATATTGAAAAAAAAAATTTTTGACATTGGTATGAACATTATATGAATCATATACGTTTTTCTTTGCTCTGGGATCGTCCTGCCTATAGACAAATAGTCTTAGGGCTACAAGCGCTTTTCGTAGTTCATATCAAACATTACCAAGGACCAACATACTTTAAATCAAACATATTAATCAAAGCTCATATATGAATTCAAATCACATTTTAAAAGTCTTTGTGGATGGTTAATGATACTACAGCAACATATATTTTTTCCTGAGATACTGAATTTTTCATGATTATGTGTAAGACTGAATTCATGTTCCATCAACGAAAGTGCATTACCATCACTCCAAGCTGTTAGGAACTCAGGCATCAGGAATATGCTAAAAAAAGAGGGGGGAGGGGGGGGGGGGCAAGCAAACTACTACAGCTAGTAAATTGTCTAAAGTTAGTACTAACCAAACTGATTCTGCACTTTCACAGCCATCCTTCATTTGTGCACGACTTTTCTGAGGTCACGTTGTGCAAAAAAAAAAAGACCACTTAGATAGAAAGAAAGGAAGGAAAGAAAGAAAGAATGAATAAAAATTAGGAACGGAGGAAGAAGGGGAAACGGGAAGAATGGATAATGAAAGATCAGAGTTAAGGGAAGGAAGATAGTGGGAAAAAAAAGTAAGGAGTAACATCATCAACACAATTACAATCACTTCACACTTTCAAATAATTAGAATACTCCCAATCAGAAATATTTGATTGAAAATCGTTAAAGAGAATCTGGTCAGTGATGTGGAATACGTTTCCTTCGAGCAATTCTCAAAACCTGCTGCAGTGTTCTTTGGTACTTGTGGACATTGCTGGGACACTACCTATTCTTAGATATACGAAGCAGCTTGTTGTGATTAGCTTTAATAAGTTCTGTAGTCTGATTCGAACCTATCTATTCTGGTGTTTGTGTTCTTACTTAATGTGATTACCTGTGCGTGATGGGACAATGCGTTGACAACACGCTGTTTATTTGTATGGCATACATGCTGAGGTGAAATGTTGCAACATATTATAACACACGACCCTCGTTACAAAAAAAAAAAAAGCTGCAATGAGTTGTACTGCCTTTATGCAACTTAAGCATTTCTATCCCAATTTTCCGATGATGTGATCCAGTATACTAAAATATGAAGCAGTGAACAGAAGTCTGTTCTACATATCCATTATCCATTTTCTTGCATTTTCAACTGTGCTCAGGTTCCATATATGCAATAACTTGACACTATCAAAATATATGATTGGCAAGGTCGTAAGGGAGAATCAGGGCCTGAAGATGGGGATGGGAGGAGGGCGTGTTGGTGTGTGTGTGTGTGTGTGGGTGGTGGGGGGGGGGGGGGTAGGGTGAGAGGAGTGGAGTGGAGGAATGCAAGGAATGAGAGTGAAAGACTGGAAGAAAGAACAGAACCACCACCTTCTTTATTTCCACACACAGCACAGGCCAACCTTTACTTACAGGGCTCTGTGTCTCCTCCCTGTTTCTGTCAGACTGATAATAGCATCGTATCTTACGCACATACAAGAGAGCTGTTTCATCCATCAGATTGAAACCATCGGGATTAGTGTGATGTAAGGAAATGTCCTCAAATATTGAAAAGTAGATACTAAACTCGGTCTTAACTAACTAAATAGAGGAGTCGAAACCTTTGTTTGAGAACAGGGATAAGATGGAAATATGTACCTTTGCTGATAACAAAGATCATAAAACGGCAGAAACGATGGGACTGCCAAACGCAAAACCAGCCCACCCGCAGGGGGATAGTGAAGGCGGTGGAGTAAGAAACTCATCCATTTAATGTCCTCTTTGCCTCTACGCCACTGTCAAATGCTCAAAACAGTCCCCAGCACCCTTCTCTCTGGTGCATAGATGTTGGACCATGTGACAGTGTCCGCAGTTTCCAAAAGAATTTGTTCTTTCTTTATCTACTGTCATGCAAAAGTATCGTCATTTATTTATTGTCATGCAAAAGAGATTGTTCTTTATTTATTGTCATGTGCAAAAGAGATTGTTCTTCCTTCATTTATTGTCATGCAAAAGAGATTGTTCTTTATTTATTGTCATGCAAAAGAGATTGTTCTTCCTTCATTTATTGTCATGCAAAAGAGGTTGTTCTTCCTTCATTTATTGTCATGCAAAAGAGACTGTTCTTTCTTCATTTATTGTCATGCCAATTTCACTGTCTTTCTCTCTGCATTTTGATGTCAGTGCGTCTGCGAGTTTGGGGAGAAAGTTGTTAACAGATAGGTGTCCATGATATTCAGTTCTACATCCTTGACCTTTGTGAATGCGCAACACGTGAGCACGAAGTGGTTCTTCGTTACCCATAACTGGGATGACTTTGTTGGATTCTTCCAGTCATAGACGGGAAAGGGTTAAGCAGGTCGGTGCTTGGAATCCTCCATGGATACACGCGTGACAGTTTGTTCGTAATCCCTACTTACAATGCTTTTGCACAATTCCCATTGTGTGTTTGCCGTTTTTCACCTTAATTTCCATGACAATTATTAACACATAATAAATTCATGGCATGGTTTGTTTGTACAATTGTCCTAAAGAAATCTGAAACTGACCGGAGTGCGAATGGTGTACCTAATTTAGACACGGTCACTGAAGTAAGAGCGGCTTTTAGTACACGAAGAACGGACGACAGAAAAGTAAATAAGTGCTTAGACTGATTTAAAAAACATCCATTGATTTGTTGCGATCAGTCACTCAAAAACTGACAAACATTTCTGTATTTAACTTTAGTGGTTAAATTACTAGCCCTAACAAGAGATCATTATAGTCCTTTGATACGATTCCTCACATGAATTTTTGTTGTAAACTGCACTTGATGATACTTTTAAAGCAAAATAGAAATACTAGGAGTTTCTTTTCTTAATATTCTATATTTTCAACTTTCATGCATGACATTTAAGTTGTGATATTTATTCAATGTTTTAATGGCAAAAAACATTTCAACTCGAAGCAAAGTGTATAATGCAAAAATCGCCATGTTTCAACATACTTACTGTGTGTGCGCTTAGCAACAAATGTAATCATAAGAGCTTTACTTCTTCCTTTAAAGTGGTTATGCTAACAGAGGTATTACTGGTATACTAACGTGTTATCCCACCCCATCTTCCCCTTGCTATCAGGGCAGGAAATTGGAATTAATTTAGCACCAGTGGGAAGAATGATATGTTCTGCTTTTGATCCGATCCATAACTAGTAAATCTGACAATCAGATCTCACTGGAGTATTCCATACTTCCGGGTACATTGCGATAGGACGTCACAAACAGAATCACAGCAACACTTGTTAAGCATACTAACACAAAGAAAAAGGGGGAAAAAGAACAAACAACAGAGGGACACTATCCGGATGGATGGAAATGGATTTGTGTCAATGATGTTACCCCAACAGAATATAACCCAGCGCTATGAGACAGACAAGGGAGGTCAGCTGATAGTTCTTTACAACACGTTTAATAACCAATGGAATGAACAGAGAAAATCACTCTAAAACCCTTCACCACTGACAGAGGCCTTGCAGAAAGCCCCACAGCACACTCTGCTACAGGCTCTGGCACTGAGCTAACAGGCTGGCCCCAAAAGAACAGTGTGTGCTAGCCTGACTACCACAAGGTTGGCCTGCCTGTGCGATTACTAGGACGAGTGGAAAGACGTCAAGAAAAGGATGCACAACTGACCAAAAGGCCGATAGGGTCATTACTCAAGGTTGTCACTGGGCAGAGCCACTAAAGAAGGTGGGCTGGTGCCAGCTGGCAAAGGAGGCAGGCCTTGAACTATTTTCTTCCTGTATTTCTGGAAGCTGCCAGAGGCAAACACACACACACCCTCTTGTCGCTTATACAAGCATTGATACGTATGCCTACTTAAGCAAACATCCGAACACACAGCACAACCAATATAGACAATACTGGTAACAACAATGTCTAACGGTTAATACTACATGATATTGATTACACTGAAAATCTCTCGATGCGAGCCCATCTTTCTTTTCAGTTTTAATTTCTTTTAAAGAATAACGTTCTTGACAAAACCAGTGCTCACGGAGAAGTTAATTCACTGAATCATTTTGAAAGAAACACATAATATGCAAACGGTCTGCATTAGATATGTAATACTGCAAAGTTGTCACAAAGTAAGTGTTAAACTGTTTATCATTATTGTTGCGATTAATCGATGAGCAATAACAATTACTGCTCGCAATCTGAACTAACAGTAGGAGGAGAGGAGGAGGAGGAGGAGGGGAGGAAGAGGTGGAGAAGACGAAGAAGAAGAGGAGGAGGAGGAAGGGGAGGAGGGGGAGAAGAAGGAGAAAAGGAGGAGGAGGAGGAGGAGGAGGAGGAGGAGGAGGAGGAAGAGGAAGAGGAGGAGGAGGAAGGGGAGGAGGGGGAGAAGAAGGAGAAAAGGAGGAGGAGGAGGAGGAAGATGAAGATGACGTCGACGACAAAGAAGACGAAGAAGAAAAAGAAAAAAGAAAAAAAAAGGAGAGGATGAGGAAGAAATAGAAGTTTTTGATTAAAACAAAGCTCTGCTTTTCTGCTTATAGAGATAGAAATCAATGTATCGGTTTCACGTCAATCATGCGCGCGCGCGCGCACACACACACACACACACACACACACACACACACACACACACACACACACACACACACACACTTCGCCAAGATTAGCTTTTCAGTATATCCGTTGGTTTGTTTGGGTATCTCTCAGCAACATTACACAGAACCAAGTGCCGATCTGTGGAGCAGATCGAATCATTGAGCGAATCCAGGATCCGTTGGACTCCGGCAGAGGTCCTCGCTCTCCCCAATTCCCTTCTTCGTTTGATGATTACCGAGTGACTTATTCACACCCTTGCTGAACTGTGCATATGCATAGACATTCTAGCCTTCGTGCTAACATCAGCCACGGTCATTCACAGTGCCACGTGTCCTAACTGGGTCACACTCGCCGTGCTAGAGTACATGCAACGACATCGAACACACACGCCGACCACACGTCGACACACCCACACCTATACCACACCTGTGTCCCTCCTCGGTGCCGGACCTTTTACACCACAAAGAAGCAGAAACAGATGCAAGCAAACATTTGAAAGACTGTTAGTCACTGTCCAAAAAAGAAAGGGGGATACGCTTGTCGTTAACAATTGTGTCAATCGCATGCAAAATTTTTGCCGAAAGAATATGATCATTGCGTAAGTGCAGATCAAACAAAGGAGCAATAAAGAAAGAGAGAAAAAAAAAAGAAAAGAAAATATGCCAGTTTATACCAACATACTGATAAATACAAAATACTGACAACAAAAGTTACTGAATAAAGAAAAAAGAAAAGGGAGGAAGAGTTAAGTTTGAAAGTACAAAAAAGGAAGGAAATATATAAGTTAGAACTTTGGTAAACTGTCAAATTCATGAATTAATTCGAGGTAAACAAAACAAAAAACAAAAAAGTTTCGCGCTATACTCCTCTCTACCCATTAATGTTTTGAATCAGTCTGCTCTAAAGAAAATAGCAATGTAGTTGTGATGTAAAAGGAATGCTAGTAAAGTTTCTAATATCAGCAGTGATAATTATAACAACGATAGCAGCAATGACAATAATAATAGGAATAATAGTGAAAAAATAATAATAGCCTAATTGTGATAATAGCTTGATAATGATAATATTAACAATCATAATCATAATAATAATCATAACAATAATAATAATAATAACTGCAAAATTCGAATCGATATTACCGAAAACCCTTTAAATGTAGTTTACGTGGGTGTATTTCTACACTCATAAATTACGATTTCCAAGTAGATCAAAACAACTAAATATTCCCAATTCAAGTTCAGTCCAGGATATAAAGAAATCTATGCACGTTTTCGATTAACAGAAAGTGGAATCTAAAAATATATTTCAGAACATGTTTTTATCTTATATTTAAATAACAGACATTGTATACAGTTCTTGGCCCAAAGTTGTCATAATTCGTTTAAGAAAGCAGTAAACTGAAAAAAAAATCGCGAAACCGAAAAGAATACTTTAAGTAGCTCGATTCGTAGGAGAAAGATAAGCATCAAAACGATGTATGCTTCAGAGGAAACACTAGAAAAACGAAATAAAACAAAGAAAAAAGAAAAGAAAAACCCAGCGCCTTGATAGTGACGTTATAAGCTAAGACCATGCTGCAGAATTCACGCTTTTCTCCATTTCATTAGAGACATGAGCAAAGTGTTTATGATAAGTATTCCACACTGACACCGTCTTGCATGCTCGTGTTCGTTAAGTTCGTTAAAATGGAAAGTACGTTTTCAAACATACACAAACAAAAACTGACATGGGTTACATCGTTTGAGTTAATTGCATCGGCTAAAGTCGAGCTTGAGTCCTGTTAAAAAGTCAGATAACACGTATTATCATCTTCTGCCACACAACCATTTTTGTTTGAAAAACAAACAAACAGGTACAGTGCAGTTTTGTTAGCATGCACTGCTTTAAACAACCATTCTATTAATCGCTTCCTCTGGGAGATCACTTTACCTGGCAGTTAGACTGTCATTGCTGTTGACACAGAGCATAAAACATTGACTGTTACTGTGCATGTACACACAATGATTTATTTTGTACACAACATGACTTATTCAATAAACTGTAAATTAACGTATCCTTCCATAAAATTGAAACAAACAGTAAATGCAAGAGCAAATGTAATGCGCCGATGGGTAATTTTTAAGCAGGTATTTCATAACGTGTACTTTTAGGCAGGTATTTCATAAAGTGTCAAATTCATAGCGTAAAAGAGGCAGTGTTCAATGCATAAGCTTAAGGATACACCATGAATCACACACAAAATACGCAAGTCTAAAAATTCAGGTCAAATGAAAGACTGAAACAAAATGATTACAACTTGAACTAATAAAGCGAATTTGCCTCTCTCTCTCTCTCTCTCTTCTCTCTCTCTCTCTCTCTCTCTCTCTCTCTCTCTTTATAATTAGCTACAAATCGAGGATATTTCATTCTTTTCCTCGATGTCGCAGAACTGCTGTGATAAGAACTTCTACAGAAATGCCCCCCCCCCCCCCCCTCCTCATTTTTCATTTGTTTATAACAAGAGTGATCAATTTTGAAAA
Organism: Conus ventricosus; assembly: GCA_018398815.1. NCBI lineage: Eukaryota > Metazoa > Mollusca > Gastropoda > Neogastropoda > Conidae > Conus > Conus ventricosus. Next base: position 32,335,600 of record CM031613.1, read on the forward strand.
AAATGTGCAAATCACTTATTTCATGTTCAGCGAAAGAATTTACTCAACTGCACACAGATCGTTGGACAAAGCATTTGAAATACTGGGAGAACTGACAATCTCACTTTTGGTCGTCAATTGTCAAGGTAATCTTTCACCTTGTTTTACATTCAAAAAGTGGAAATAATGTTAGTATTAACTGTCGACAGAAACAAATAAACCAGTTTTTTTTTCAAACCACCAATTAAATGTAACTACCAGTTTTCAAAGACATTCTCTGAAAGCATACATATTCAGATGTTAAAACGTATTTACAATTTAAGGACAAAAGACGTTTTCATATGAAGTCTTAAGAGATGTGAAAAAACAACAAATCAAAACAATGTCCTTACTCCCAGATGAAAATGATTAATTTTCTGTAAATTTACAAGAGGCACCAGATAAACGAAGTCTGGATTTTAGTTGTTGCAGTTTAAAGTTTAAAGATAAAAAAATGGATTTGATATATTAACCTTTTTAGAAAGATTAAATAAACTTCATACGGACTGTAACGAGCATCAACTAAAGCATTTTTAAACTTCAAACATGAAATTGATTTATCAACTCCTTACAGACATTCAGTGAAGGTAGGCTTAAAAACATTTTCAATGCACCCAGTAAAGCAGACCCTCGAAACATTTTTCAAGTTCAACAAGAAAGGGTCTGATACATACGTTAAAGAGACAACAAATAAAGCAAGCTTTAAGAGCAATTTTTTAAGATAAACATTGGAATGTACACAAAGTCCTGAAAGACATCAAATGAAATTTTGAAAAATAGCTTTTATATTGAGAGATTAAGCAAGCCTTTTTTGTGTGAAAAACGTTAAAAAAAAAGACAAAAATACAAAAAGTTTAAACCAGCAACACTTTAAAGCCATTTTCAGGTGTAAACGAACAAATGAAAAATGAAACGATCAGAAAGACGAGTCAAACCCACCTTTTCGCTGGCGGTCGTTTGAGCAGTTGCTTGACCGTGTCGGGTTTGGAGGTTGCGTACTCAGCCATGCGTTGCAGATCGACATTCAGGCTTTCTACGTACTTCCACACTTGTCTGTACACATTACACAACAAGTACGTTCAGAGAGACAAGCAAGCAAGTCATTATATTCTTTCAAAGTCACTACGTCCGTCCAACGATCCCGACAGAATCAAACCAAAGCCACCGACATGAAGAGGCAGTTAAAACTGAGGTCACCACGACAGCTGGGCATTAACAGCCACAGCATTTGATATATATTTTTTTTACGTTGATTGATGAAGATGTTGAATGTGATGCTACAGATTTCCATCCTGGTCGAAGACCGCACGACAGGACTGTACACTACGCTTCCCTTCATAATATATCCCAGCATCAACCTGGCCAAAGAGATACAGACACCTGCAGTGTTGGTTAAGAAATTTGACCAACACTCCCAGAGACGCATCCATTAAATGGATAGAGTCGGCTGTGCGATCGCAGTCTTCCCAACTGAGCCCATAGCAAACTTAATTCTAGGCAAGAGCTGGTCGGAGCTAAAAAAAAATCCCACAAACAAATGGCTGTGACGGGAATCGAACCCACGACCTCCAAGCCAATAGCCCGCGATGCTAACCACTTCGCCACAGCAGATGGTCCGCCAACGTTGTTTGTTTGTTTGTGTGTATACGAAGTTCAAACCCCGTCTCGTTCATGTCTTCCTCTCAACTGTTGTATGGCATAGTCTAAGATGGTTGTGACCACAGTAGACGCCGTGAGATTCCAACATGCCAGGACTCAGTCCTAACACAGACACAAGGTGTGAACCTCTGGGACGTGACCTGAACATGGTCCTGCAGGCTGACAGTAGGAGGCTGATGATTCTTTCTGTTTACCTTTCTTTATCCTCTTATGGTGATACGGTGTGTTTTTCCACACTTGTCTGCGCATAGTGATACGTAGTGCACCTCCATATTTGCCTGTATAAAGTGACACAGTGTGTACTTCCAAAACTGTCTCCGTACAGAGATACAGTGTGTCCTCATGCCAGAGTCAAGTGCGTGCGTATGTGCGTGTGTGTGTGTGTGTATCCGCGCACGTGTGAAGATCTATATTTGTGCCTAGGATTATTCACAAATTGTAGTGTAGTAGTAGTACTAGCAGTAGAAGTAGTAGTAGTAGCAGCAGAAGTAGTAGTAGTAGTGGTAGTAGTAGTGGTGGTAGTATTCTATATCAGGCTTGGGGGACAAGGATAAGCATCAGTAAAGACAAAGAGGGTCTATACTCAGTTTTTCATAAAAAACATTCCGATTTGTATTCTGGCTTGTGTGTAATTTCACACGCCAAACAAGCTGGGCCGAAATAGGCACACAAAGCTTAAACTAGTCCCCGATCCCACAACCCACACTTCTCAATGGAGAGAGAGAGAGAGAGAGAGAGAGAGAGAGAGAGAGAGAGAGAGAGAGAGAGAGAGAGAGAGAGAGAGAGAGAGAGAGAGAGAGAGACAGACAGACAGACACAGACAGAGAGAGAGAGAGGTGGGGAAGGAGAGAATGCGAGAGAGGGTAGTGAGAGAGAGAGTGAGAGAGAGAACGGAGGAGACAGATACACAGAGAGAGAGAGAGAAAAAGACGGACAGAGAGAGAATGTATATATATATATATATATATATATATATATATATATATATATATATATATATATATATATATGTATATATATATGTGTGTGTGTGTGTGTGTGTGTGTGTGTGTGTGTGTGTGTGTGTGTGTGTGTGTGTGTGTCTGTGTGTGTGTGTGTGTCTGTGTGTGTTGTGTGTGGAGAGAGAGGAGAGAGAGAGAGAGAGAGAGAGAGAGAGAGAGAGAGAGAGAGAGAGACGACAGACAGACAGACAGACAGAGACAGAGAAAGGAACAGACAGACAGACAGACAGACAGACAGAGACAGAGACACAGAATCAAGGACAGAGACAGACAGACTGACAGCCAGCCAGCCAGACGGACAGACAGCCATTCCAACTGACGTGTCGTGAGGCAGGTCCCCGGCCCCACTCTCTATCATGCCGCCGGCGGTGTTGAGGTAGACCCAGAGCAGGAAGCG
>CM031613.1:32343674-32346174 GCA_018398815.1 Conus ventricosus
AGAAAGACAAAGAAAGAGAGAGAGAGAGAGGGGGGGGGGAGAAATTAATATAGACAAATAGATAGATAGATAGATAGATGAAAGATAGATAGGCAGATAGATGAAAGATAGATAGGGAGATATACATAGACAGATAGATGGATAATGAGATAAATAGATAACAATAGGTATGAGAATATATGAGGCAGAGAGAGAGAGAGAGAGAGAGAGAGAGAGAGAGAGAGAGAGAGAGAGAGAGAGAGAGAAGAGAGAAGACAGACAGACAAATAGTAAGGAAGCCACATACAAAGAGAATTAGAGACAGACAGACAAACGGACAGACAGACAGAACGACAGACAGATAGACAGACTAAGAAAGAGAGACAACATACCAAGAACCAAAGCTACGATAACGTGGCTGTATAAGGAATGCTTACCATCCAAATAAAGAAAACAACACCAACAATAACAGTCTCCCAATGCTGTTGCTACACGATAAGCTGGTCTACAATATTGCATAGTTCCTCTTCCTGTTTTCACACCACAAACAAAACCTACCGAAAACTTAACAAAGAATAACCAGTAAACAAGTGGGGTATATTTTGCTCCCATAAGGAAACCTAACACAGAGTAACTTTTATTCAAGACTGGCACAGCCTTTTAAACTTTAATAAAGTCCGACAAACACATAGACGAACAATCTAATAGTGGGGGAAAAAAAACAAGCGCAGGCCAACAACTGAACTGTCTGGCAAAGATTTGGACTTGAGAGGAGAGGAGAGGGGAGGGGAGTTTGAAGATGGAGAAACTGGGAAAATGAAATTAAAAAAAAAAAATGTTACAGATATGAGAACTCTTCTCTAGCTGCATAAGGGAACCATTGCAATCCCGATTTAACAAAGAATGTTTTGAATCCACCAACAAACAACAGCAACAACAACAACAACAACAACAACACCACCAGAAACAACAACAACAATAATGATAATAACAATAATAGTAACAACAAAGACAATAATAATAATAACAATAATAACAAATGATATCAATGATGATACTACGACTACTGATGATGATGATGTTGATGATAATGATATGATAATAACAATAATAATGACTCCCTGGTAATAATAATAATAATGATAATAATGACAGTAATGATAATGATAATAATAATAGGTCCCCGGAGTTGCGACTTACATAACCAGCTGGTCCAGAATACTGCCCAGCTCTTCTGCCTGCTCATTGGTCAGTTTGGCCGTTGCTAGGCGACGCAGGGCTGGCAAAAGGGTGTTGAGTTTAGTGCTGACGCCCACAGAAGCATCCGTGATCAGTACCTGCGCAGGACAGAGGTCTGCCTTCATTACACTGTGTGTGTGTGTGTGTGTGTGTGTGTGTGTGTGTGTGTGTGTGTGTGTGTGTGTGAGTATTTGTGTGTATGGTGTGTGTGTGTGTGTGTGTGTGTGTGTGTGTGTTGTGTGTGGTGTGTGTGTGTGTGTGTGTGTGTGTGTGTGTGTGAGTATTTGTGTGTATGTGTGTGTGTGTGTGTGTGTGTGTGTGTGTGTGTGAGTATTTGTGTGTGTGTGTGTGTGGTGTGTGTGTGTGTGTGTGTGTGTGTGTGTGTGTGTGTGTGTGAGTGTTTGTGTGTATGTGTGTGTGTGTGTGTGTGTGTGTGTGTGTGTGTGTGTGTGTGTGCGTGTGTGTGTGCGTGTGAGTATTTGTGTGTATGTGTGTGTGTGTGTCTGTGTGTGTGTGGGTGTGAGTACACGTATGTACGCCATACAGCAAGAACAGAGAAACGGCCAGCCAGCCAGCCAAAGAGATAGATAAACAGAGAGGGCCAACCAGCGAGGAAAACTGACAGAAAGCGAGCCGGCGTGACAGACAGACAGATGGGCAGACAGACAGACAGGAAGACACGGGTACCTGGGCCTGCACGGCACGGGTGAAGAGTGTTCTGTGGGAAGAGAAGTATCTGTTGAGCAGCTGCATGGACTTGCGAACCATCTCGTCGTACTCATAGTGAGACAGGTCCTGAAATCATCATCATCATCATCATCATCATCATCATAGTCGTCGTCGTCGTCGTCGTCGTCGTCGTCATCATCACCATCATCGTCGTCGTCATAATCATCATCATCATCATCATCATCATCATCATCATCGTCATTATCGTCATCATCATCATCATGATTATTAACGTCATTCATCATCATCATCATCATCATCATCATCATCATCATCATCGTCGTCGTCGTCGTCGTCGTCATCATCACCATCATCGTCGTCGTCATCATCATCATCATCATCATCATCATCATCATCATCATCATCATCATCGTCATTATCGTCATCATCATCATCATGATTATTAACATCATCATTGTCATCATCATCATCATCGTCATCATCATCATTGTCATTATCATCATTGTCACTATCATCATCGTCGTTATTATCACCATCATTTTATGCCTTACATTCAGGAGTTGTATAAATCTGAAAACCATGCATGGTTTGA
>CM031613.1:32351174-32361174 GCA_018398815.1 Conus ventricosus
GTTCCGATCAATAAAACCCAAACAGTCAATCATAATCAATTGATAATAAATCAATAAACCAACAAATCAGTCGATCAGGTTTGTCAATCAATCAATCAGTCAACCGAATAACCAATCAATTACTTACTCACTCACCAAGCCAATCAGTCAGTCGGTCAGCTGTATAAACAATCGATCAATCAATCAATTAATCACTCAAAAAACCAATCCGTCAGCGAGCCAATCAACCGACAGACACACGTGTGTGTGTGTGTGTGTGTGTGTGTGTGTGTGTGTGTGTGTGTGTGTGTGTGTGTGTTCTGTCTCTACCTCTCAGTAAAATCAAAACTGAAACATACAGCTCATCCACTTTTGTTCTTCTTGTCATCATCATTATCACTGCGGTTGCTGTTGTTGGTGCTATCATTATCATATCTTCTATACTGAACAACATTAAAAACGCACCGTTTTGATTTGCCGATTTCCCATTTGGAAAACATGTGTATTTGGATTTGGTATGTTAACACAATTTTTAAGGGACACAGATTCACACTGCCTCGGTTTCTCCGCGCTTGCCGACATTCGTGTGACGCCCACGTGCAACTCGCCTAAAACACTTTTTTTTGCCACTGGGGCCGAGACTGAACGTAGCTCATCTGTTTCTTTGTCTCAAATGGTGAGTTTGAAGTCATGCCGACTGGAAAATGGTATCAGTTGTCATTCGACCAGGCGAAGTGGTCCGAAAACAATGCCGCGACTGTCTATGCAAGAACGCGAGCGAGCCATTGGAATGTTGATGGTCGGTATGTCATCGAGAGAGACAGCCAGACAACTGAACTGCAGTCACTCTACAATTGTAAGGCTATCACAACGTTTGGCAGCGACTGGTTCCACCACTGATCGGCGCCGAACGGGCCAACCTCGTGTTACCACACCAGCGCAGGATCGATACATTCGACAGCTTCATCTTCGTAATCGATTCCTTACAGCAGCAGAAACATGTCGCCAGGTGGTTGGTCGACGGGGTCCAGTGTCTGGACAAACCGTTCGACGTCGATTGCAAGAATCAGGGCTCAATGCAAGATGCCCTCATGTTGGCCCAGTCCTCACCCGTAGACACCGTCAGCAACGCCTGCAGTGGGCCAACCAGCATCTGCCATGGACACGACGTCAGTGGAGAGCTGTGCTGTTCTCTGACGAAAGTCGCTTCGCGTTATCTCATGCTAACGAGAGAATGAGAGTCTGGAGGCGTGTCGGGGAAAGCTACGCCAACTGCTGCGTGTTTGAAGCCGATAGATGGGGAGGGGGCAGTCTGATGGTTTGGGGGGCATTCAGTCATGACTACCGGACACCTCTGTACTTTTTTGACAACCATGTGAATGCCAACACGTACCAGCAGGTGCTGCAGAACCACGTCGTCCCACTGTTTGGCCAGCACCCGGAGCTGCAGTTCTTCCAGCATGATAATGCACGACCCACACCGCAAGAGCCACTGCTGCGTTTCTCCAGGTGAACAACATTGCCGTGTTGCCCTGGCCATCTCTGTCCCCTGACATGGCTCCATTGAAAACGTCTGGGATGAGCTGGGGCGTCTTGTGGCCGTGGAAGACGTCCACAGACTCTCGATCATTTGAGGCGCGCATGACCGAGGAGTGGGATGGACTGCCACAGGCGTTCTTGCACAACCTTGTCTACTCCATGAGGAGGCGCTGCCAAGCGTGCATCGGGGCAAATGGCGGACACACTCGGTATTAGAGCTCGCGGACGGACATGCTCGTCGTGGTGTACTTTTTGACAGGGACCCTAGTGAAGTCAACAGCTAATGTCAGATGAATTCGGCCATTCTTGTCAAGAACAGACATTTTGTTTAATTGAAATATGGATGCGTAATCAAATATGCTTACTTTCATTAAATAATTCTGTACTACCAACGTTGTCTGGGTCTTTTGGCAAGCGGTGCGTTTTTAATGTTGTTCAGTATATTACTATTTTCACGTCATTATTTTCACTTTCTTCTTTTTCTTCTTTCTATTTTCATTATCATGATCATGATCATCTTGATCATCATCACCATTATTCTCGTCATCGTCATCATCATCATCGTTATCACTACTGCTACAACTATGACGGTCAATGCCAGCCATTCAGCGTCACCTGTTGCACCAGCATGTTGTTGCCGATCTGGGAGGCCGTCATGTCACCGTTAGTCCCAGAAAGATGGAGATCCAGTCCCGAAGGGCGGGGAAATACTGGTACGTCTGGGACGAACTTCTGTCCACCTTGTCCTGTTGAGGCGGAGGAATCGGAACACCGCGTCACGAAAGGGTTCATGAACTTTGAGCTTACAGGTGTTAGCTACGTGTGGGGGTTATAAAGGAGGGGGAAAAAGTCATGGAAAAATGAATGGGAGAAATGTACGGCAGTACATCAGACTATGGCAGAAACCTGTTACCCAAACAGGAGGGAAAAAGAGAGCAATGATGTAACAACACTGTAGATATGAATACATTCGTACAACAATGTCACCGTGATGATGTACACTGACTGGTGAAGCATCCTATACTGGCGTTGTTTCTGAACATACTTCATAAAAAACAGTATTTTCTTCATACTTTATCTTCGTAACACCATGTTGGCAACAGGCAAGTACGTGTCGATTTTTGTGCTGACTCTGATTCGTAGCACGCCTGAAGATCACTTACCTTTGGGAGAAATTAGTGTGGAGTCAAAGTTCTTTTTTCAAGACCATCTATATCTATTTTAATGAAAATAACAGGATACCCAGCAACTGTGAACACTGAAAATTAAGATTTTGCATATACAATGGTTTTCTTCAGTACCACACACACTTCCAAACACTTGTGGAATATTATCCGTTGAAGCACTTGCTCATTTTATTCTACATGTATGAAACAAGATGCAGTGCAAGGAACAGATTACAGCCGGGGAGTTTATCTGATTTTATATTCTTGTAAAAAATGTCAGTCAGTAGACGCACTGCGTGAATATATATTGTTTATTGTGCAACTGTTCACTTACAAACATCTTCAAAGTAAAAATCTGTACAATGATTTTTGACAACATGCACTATGTATCTGTTTTGGTTTTAAGGTACATGCCCTAAAACACCTATGGTCTTTTTTTTCCTCCAGTATTCAGTTAATTTGTTCGTTGAATGTTCCATCTTTAGCAGCAGCGTGGTGCTATCACCCACAATCATGTTAGGGTAAAATCTCATTTCTTTTTCTGCTGATTATACGAGGAGGCCCAGTCTTCTTGGATTGTACACTTTAATTTCTTTATTATTGATTTTCTTTTGGGAGCCGGTTTGTAATTCAAAATGTTTGTATCTTTTCAACAACTGTTCCGTGTTGTGATGTCTGTATGCTCTACACAGTTGTGTACCATGGCATCATATTCTTTATACATAGTCGCATAATATGGCAAGCATTATGTGTCCATTCGTCTTTTGTTGAAAAATGTGAATTTCAATCCGGGTGGGCGATGCGTAAACATTGCAACATCATCATATTCCGTACACATTGGGATACGGCATTACTTTTCACTTCCACTAGGCTCAAGGTTCAAAATATATTTAATTTATTAGGATAGAGCGTAAAAAAGTACGTTCAATAAATCAGGTTAGCTAAAAGTAAATGCACTGGGTGTTTTAATGGCACAAATGTCATATATATATATATATATATATATATATATATATATATATATATATATTATATTATATATATATGTGTGTGTGTGTGTGTGTGTGTGTGTGTGTGTGTGTGTGCATCATATATATATATATATATATATAAGTGTGTGTAAATTAACACTTGATGTTAGACAACGTGTTCTCGTACCAACATTCACATATTACTGCAAAATTGACAGGTAAAAACTTTGTTGTTGTTGTTGTACAGATAAGAACATTTCAAGCAATGGCAATCTATAAATAATTTGGTCAAAGCTGACACATATCACAGGTAGCATTGTTAAAGAACAAAATAGATAAACGCTAATAACAGTAACTTCAAGTAATCAATGTGATATTTACCTAAGAAAAAACAACAACACTTCTTTGTTTTCAAATGCTAGCAGGGGAAAACAAACAAACAAATGAACAAACAAACAACAAAGCATCCAACAAGAGGATCACTCCGCGCCCTAACCTTGTTTACATTTATAGTCTTGAAGATGAATTGTTATTTTCGTCCGACAGGTTAACTGAAGGGACATGTTCACTATTCTCTCTCTCTCTCTCTCTCTCTCTCTCTCTCTCTCTCTCTCTCTCTCTCACACACACCACACACACACACACACACACACACACATACACACACACACACACACACACACACACACACACACACACACACACACACTGACACCGACTCTAGTTTGATTTGAAAACATTTGAGCAGAGTGAGCATCTTTTTCAACGGAAGGTCAACCTGACCATGTGAAAGTAAACACATCTTCCACCCACCTCACCGTTACAACCGCTACTTCCACTACCAGTGCAACACATATTTCTGTTGTCCAGCTACTGCTAGTTTCACTACTTTGAAGACCTAGTTTCACTACCAAAACAGGCTACCAACAGCAACAACAGCATACAGCTACTACAAACTATCACTACCACTGTACGCAATCTACATGTAAGAATATTAAAAAAAGGTTATCAAGAAAAAAATCCTCCATGATCATATCCTTAATTCTCATTCTCTCTCTCTCTCTCAATCTCTCTCTCTCTCTCATCTCTCTCTCTGTCTCTCTCTCTCTCTCTCTCTCTCTCTCTCTCTCTCTATATATATATATATATATATTGCAGTAATTGAGACACTGTAGGGTCCGTTAATGATAACAATCATGGTTTGTCTAATAATTTTGTTGTCGTGGCCTTTTGCAGTGGATGAGAGTAAGGCTTGACGTATGAAATAAAACACCTGACAGCAGTCTTCAAACAACCGAAAATTCATTTAACCCCAACAGACAGAGAGAGAAACTCTCGCTATTACACGCAGACTCAATTGTCTTCCCCTAATCATCTGCCCCTCTTCAACTGAAAGACATGAAGAACACACACACACACACACACACACACACACACACACACACACACACACAGAGCAACATATGTGGAACAGAGTATTTTCACTAAGGCATTTCAGAAGCAAAATCAAGCTCCTTCTTCAACATTGCTTATTATACAGTGGACGTAACAAATAGCTGTATAGTCGTTTTCCCGAAACCCATGGGGATGGGGGAAAACTACTATTTCGAATCTTTTGCGCTTATGAACTCGATCACACACATATATATGTGTAAGTGGCTGTCATGAAGTCACAATATAACGTTAGAAAAATTTCATTTCGACTGTTTGTGCAGTTTGTGCCGTGCGTTAAAGCAGTTTGTTGGTGCTTGTGTCACAAACATTTCCGGACATTGTTTACTTAGCTATGATTTGCAACGATCCTCAAGACCACTACTCCACATCTACATATTCACGCATCAACAACTCACAACGGCGATGTCCAAATTTTCCACATCTACACTTTCACATATCAAAAACTCACAACGATGATGTCCATGTACTCCACATATACACATTCACACATCAACAACTCACAACGATGGTGTCCAAGTAATCAAACAATGTGAAATGAAACTCTGATGACAAGCTCTCACTGTCACTCAATGAAACTAAAATAAGTAAATAAAATGCATCGTGACGAGAAAAAGAAAACAAAGTGGAAAAAAAAAATTCACGGGAAGACAGAATTACGTGAAAAAATGTAACGCCGCGCAATTGTCAGTAATATTTGTAACGTCCATCGTCAACAAAGACAACAGCCCACTGGTTGACTGATGTTGAACAAACAGTAAAAATGTTTATGATTATACCATTAATGGTTTGTTATCACTTCAATAATTCAGTATATATTTACTATTCCCTTTTTCCCTGCCGCTACAGAATATACACATTTTTTCTCCTTAAAGGTATGTATGTTTTTATGAAAGTGTAATTTCACGTCACCAGAATACACCCTCCTGATCATCTTTATTGGTAAAGTCACTATCAATGGTGAAAAAGGATAAGTGATTTAACACGACAAAACAGGAAAACAACACGTACACGCGTGCGCACGCACGCATGCATACACACACACACACACACACACACACACACACACACACACACACACACACACACACACACACACCATCACCCAACAGCACCGCAGACAAAAAAAAATCCTGTTGTGAACCACACAAACATGGCATGCACATTAACAGTGCGACAAGCATCAACACCAGGTGGGTGAAATGTGTGTTCCAAAAGAATCACTACGGTACGCTACAGGACAAAAACAACAACAACAACAACAACAACAACAATAACAACCACGACGACAAAACACATGGATATGACGAAATTGTATGAAAAGCGGACCCCCAACCCAGAACACCGGAAGCTGATAATCTGCCAAAGAAGCATACGCGGCAAGTCAACGTCAGAATGTTCAAATAAAGGACATGGAATAAATAGATCTTACCCATCAGTTTCGACCACTATACTTCTTCATCCACAACAATTATAGGCACAAGTCTTGATACACTTCAGTCAGCAGAAGTCTACAGATCTACAGGAGATTTTAAAGTAATAATGAAAAGATTGAAAGATTATCTAAAAAAAAAAAAAAAGGACAACAACATCTTGGGTCGTACACAAAGGTCTCTACTTATATTTGTCTTATTTCAAAGGGGGCAACTAATCGTCACCTTTCCCATTCTACAAAAAAAAGAAAACATTCATCTAAAAAAACAACAACAACAACCAGAACAAAACAACAGCCAGTGCACTGAATAACAAGGTGGAGCGTCTGCAAATGCCAGCAGACATTTTTCTGTGATTCAGTACACACAAGTCACACCTAGAACGGTGCCCCAAAGGTGCTATAGAAAAAACACGGCTCTACAAACCTGCGGTCTAAGAACGGCTTTTTTGGCAAGCTTCCATTTATTGGTCTGCGTACAGTATACAGCAGCAAGGCTATTAGGCACTATTTTAGACATGAAAGATGGGCGAAAGCTTAAGGGAAATTAAGAAAAAAAGAGCTCCGTGAGATCAAAGAAAATGAATGATCTCTCTCTCTCTCTCTCTCTCTCTCTCTCTCTCTCTCTCTGTCTGTCTGTCTCTGTCTCTCTCTCCCTCTCTCTCTCTCTCTCTCTCTCTCTCTCTCTCTTTCTCTTTATGCCTGTGTGTGTGTGTGTATGCGTGTGTGTGTGTGTGTGTGTGTGTGTGTGTGTGTGTGTGTGTGTGTGTGTGTGTGTGCGTGTGTGTGCGTGCTTTGTTAACATGCCTAGGCAGCCAATCAAAACACCAGAAATAACAACAACAAAAATGCTTCTTACTACCATTTATTCCTTGCTGAGGACTGTCTCAGCACAGACTGTAACCCCACGTTCCGAAAAATCCACGGTGGCAACTTCCCCTTGTCTATCACTCTCTTTGACAGTGCTTTTATTTTTCCAGATTAATTAATGTTATTTTTTTTCTTTACTGTCGTCTACCGTTGTTCTGCTTTTGGTTCCTACTCTCCTGTCTTTTTCAGAAAGACTTTCACACTTTTTTTCCCCTCTGGCCTCAATTCATAACAGACCGGTTTTTGTGGGTGTTGTTGTTGTTGTTGTCGTGGTGGTTGGTGTTGTCGTTAAAGTTCTTGTGAGCTGGTGGCTTGGTACTGAAACGGTACCCACTGGTCAGAGTAGACACTAGCTATCGATTCTGCAGTGTCCGTTTCTCTACGTTCTTTACGTTTTCTTTCTTTTCTATCTAAAAAGATTGTTTCATTTTTTTTTCTTTGCATGTAAATGTTTGTTAGTTTAAAAAAAAAAATTGATTTTCACCCTTACTCATTGTTATCTGAGGGTGTTGGAGAGAAGGTGGTGAGGGAGGGACAGGAGTTTTGGGAGGAAGTGGAGGGGTGGGGAAGGATGGAAGGTTAGACGACAAGCAACCGATAACCCACACATCACACGACTTCCTTCCCGTCTCTCTCTGAGGCGCAGGCGCAGCTTGAGTATAATAGAGAATATAGCGATTTGGGCATGAAGTGTAACTGTGGACTCGGATCTGTGATCACTGAGTAGGTCAAGAGGTGGACACATGAGAGGTACTCTTACCTATATATAAATATATGCAGTTTTGATTCAAGAATTTGTGAGAAAAAAATGGAGGGAATCTAACTGATGGGGCCGTGTGTGTGTGTGTGTGTGTGTGTGTGTGTGTGTGTGCGTGTGTGTGTGTGTGTGTGTGTGTGTGTGTAAGTGTATGTGTGTGTATAATGTGTGTGTGTGTGTGTGTGCGCGTGCGTGCGTGCGTGCGTGCGTGCGTGCGTGCGTGCGTGTGTGTGTGTGTGTGTGTGTGTGTGTGTGTGTGTGTGTGTGTGTGTGTGTGTGCGCGCACGTGACTGACTGAGTGAATGAGAAATGTGTGGTACTGTCGTGTTCTGTGATGATGAAAAAAAAATCGTATGCGCTCAAAGCTGTCCAAATATAAGCTAAATCATACTGCATTGTGGAGTTTAGTTTTACAGTTATTCATTCATATTAATTACACCACTGCCTTTGTTAGATACAAATCCCGTTTTCGTTTAATCTTATGATGTTTCTTACATTAACCATTCATTCCTGTCAATCGAGTTATATTACGATCCCTATTAAGCAAACAGCCCATCCCAGTTAATGGTATTACACAATGTTGTCTATGATATACAAAAACCATTCATTTGTAACCATCTTACATCACTGCAATTCAATCCATTCGCCATCAATTCTAGTTAAGGCAAACTGTATTACAAAGCTCAACATGTTTAGCGTGTTGGTTATGAAAGACTGAAAGATTGTAACTTTTCGTTGTCTTAGCTTCAAGGATTATAATTATGCCATATATACAAAATCCAATACACGCCATATGCTGTTTCGAAAGGAAAGCGATCACTGGCCACAAAGCACGCGGGAATTAGCGAAGCAGGCCCATATCAGCGGCAGGACGGACAGAACTGTCGGACATGCAACGACATCATCAGTGTGTTATTACCTTTAGCCAGCTTGACTTCTTAAAGACGCTCCCGTTCGAAACAGAACACAGATAATGAAATGAGTGGGGAAATGTTCGCATGTTAATTACATCAAATTAAACCATAGTCTTCATGCTTAGTCATCGTCGTCGTCGTCGTCTTCCCATAATAGTAGTAACAGTAACAACAGCAGCAGGAGTAGTAGTAGTGGTAGTAGTAGTAGTAGTAGTAGTAGTAGTAGTAGTAGTAATGACATGAAATTAAACCACAGTCTTCACGCTTAGTCGTCGTCGTCATCGCCGTCGTCGTCGTTGTAGTAGTAGCAACAGCAGCAGCAGCAGGAGGAGCAGCAGCAGCAGCAGTAGTGTAGTAGTAGTAGTAGTAGTTGATGTAGTTGTAGTAGCAGCAACAACTGCAGCAGCAGCAGTAGTAATAGTAGAAGTAGTTGAATTAGCAGCAGTAGTTGTAGCAGCAGCAGCAACTGTAGTAATTGTTGCCTACTAGTAGTGGTGGCAGCAGCAGTTGCTGCAGTGGCAGTAGTAGTAGTGATGGTGGTAACAGTAGTAGTAGCAGCACTGGTTGTTGTTGTAGTAGTAGTAGTAGTAGTAGTAGCCGCAGTAGTAGCAGTAGTAGCATCAGCCACAGTAGTAATAGTAGTAGTGGTCATAGTCACAGCAGCAAAAGCAGCATTAGCAGTAATAGTAGTATTGGTGGTAGCAGTAGTAGCAGTAACTGTAGCAGTAGTAGTAGCAGCAGCAGCAGCAGCAGTAGTAGTAGTGGTGGTCATAATCATAGCAGCAGCAGCAGTAGTTTTAGTTGTAGCATCAGCAGCTGCAGTAGCAGCCGCAGTAGTAATAGTAAACGCAGTAGTCGTAGTCAAAGTTGTTGCAGTAGCAACAGTAGTAGTAGGAGTAGTAGTAGTAGTAGTAGTAGTA